>OX637496.1:1216472-2416472 GCA_951800055.1 Cenopis cana
CCTGTCCCCCCATATACATTGCCTGCCATAACATTATGTCTCAAAGAATTCATTTAAGCTATAAAAGTTTTTTTCATTTAGCCATCGGTGCAGGTACTTTTTAAATGACATTATATTGTGTTGTTCGTCAGTTGCGTCTAGATTATTTCTAACTTTTTATATTTTACCTGCTAACCTCCAGACATTAGATTACATTGAAGCTAGCAACAGGCGTTGACATTTTTGCCGTACACGTTGGACGCTTTTATACTTTACCGGTAAAGTATAAAAGCGACCATTGTCCTAACTTTAGTTTTAAAACCACTTGTAACACATTGAGATAAAAGCTCTATAGATTTCGCTGTAAGACAGTATCTAAATATTCCATTGCAGGTGTTGAAGTCACTCAAGCCTTTTTGTGTATATAATATGTCGCTAGAAACATTGTGTGTGAAGACTGAGGCGGAGGAGGTGTTAGTGAAAGAGGAGGCTGAGGAGGAGTGTGACAGTGAGGAGACCGGGGCACATGTGAAGGAGGAGGCGGAGTGTGAGGACAGTGTGGCCGTGTGCGAGCTGTATGCAGACCACCAGATCAAGGACGAGCTTGTGCTGGGCCCCGAGGAGATGCACCGGCCTTGTGTGGCTCCCACACTTCCAGGTCAGTACCTTAGCATATTAAGTCAAACTTTAAATGAGAACTAAAATGATGAATGATTGATGTTTCTGTTTGGTTTTGTGGTTTACTCGAGATAATGCCATTTAACATCAATGCTGCCATTAAAATAACTATAAATTGTATTGCACTCCACAATTTGTATTTTCTTATATACATATTATTTGTTTCTGCCCGAGTCTTATGTTTTGTAAAGTTAAGTATAATCTGTATCTATATAAGTAGGTTTTGTTATTATCGCCTAGAGCCCGTATTCCAAGCTTTGCTTATTCTGGGACTAGGTTTGATTGGTGTAAGATGGTCTCCCAATATTAAATTATCTATGTCATATATGTTACAGTGTCTGGTCACGGAGCAGAGGAGGCTCTCGGGCGGGCTTGCTCGGTCAGGCTGGAGCGGCTGCTGGTGGACGCGGCGCGGCGCTCGTGCCGGGTCGGGCGGCACACATACACGCTGCCAAGCACGAGCGAGACTAGCGACTGTACCGACACGTCGAGCGAGACCTATCAGTGTCACCAGTGTGGAGACACGTTTAAGGACAAGTCGGTTTTAAGGAAACACATTGACACTCACTCGTCAGAACCTTCTGGAGATTTTAATAAGTCTGCACTTCCAGGTGAGTTGGTTAATATTTAAAGTCAGGACCTTTCAAATTATAGCATTTTCATGTTAAGTGCTGGTTTACTGGGAAATTGTTAATGGGTAAACTGGGAGAGATCCCTTCAAGGGATAAGTTCGCCTTTGTACATACCATCTCACCAGCACCAGGACCTAGCTTGGTGGGACTATATTTAAATAAATTAATGTGTAGAATATTTAAATATGTAATTTATTAATGACTACCACGATATTTGCTGTCCGATCTAAAAATGTATTTATGTCACACCTGCGCCCGTAGCACATGTTGCGCTCGAGAGTATCTCGACTTATCTCGAGCTACGCGTCTTTTTCTGATTGGCGCCATTAGAAAGTGACGGATAGCTCGAGATATGCCGACACACTCGAGCGCAACACGTGCTAGGCCTACTGGTCATAAAGTGGCAATTATCGCATGCTCCGCGCGCGGTAAATGCCACTTCCTGGTCGGGGAGTGACATACAATTTTGTACTAACACGAGCGGTAATAAAGAAACACATAACCCATACCACACCCTTCTATATAAATTAGGAATATCGCATACTACAAGCGACAGATTAAAATTTAAGGCCTTAAGCAACTTTATGTAACAAATTATATAGCATTTAACTAGTTTTAAGTATCATGATATGCCATACCCTAACAGGGTGCCATGTGTGTCTGTATTATTAATTTGTAACAACTGTACAATTACCATGGTTTGCAATAAATTAATTATGAAAGTCTCAGATCGCATGTTTACCGCCGTCGTCAAATTCCTGCGATCTGAGACATTCATTGTGTCACGCCCTTGTGTAATGTGCTATTATTTCGTGTTGCAGCAACTGTAAGAACGGTGAAGGAGGCTCTTGGGCGGGCTCGCTCGGTCAGGCGGGGGCGGCTGCAGGCGGGGGCGGGGCAGACACGAGGCGGAGGGAAACGGTTTACATGCAGCCACTGTCACTACGAGTGTCAGTGGAAATCAGGCTTACTGCGTCACGAGAGAAAACACACGGGAGAAAAACCATTTCAATGTAGTCACTGTGACTACAAGTGCAGAGAGAAGACAAATTTAGTGAGTCACGAGAGAAAACACACTGGAGAAAAACCATTTCAATGTAGTCACTGTGACTACAAGTGCAGAGAGAAGACAAATTTAGTGAGCCACGAGAGAATACATACTGGAGAAAACCCATTTAAATGTAGCCACTGTGACTACAAGTGCAAACAAAAAATACATTTAGTGAGGCACGAGAGAATACACACTGGAGAAAAACCATTTCAATGTAGTCACTGTGACTACAAGTGCAGACGGAAGACACAATTAGTGAGTCACGAGAGAATTCACACTGGAGAAAAACCATTTCAATGTAGTCACTGTGACTACAAGTGCAGAATGAAGACACAATTAGTGAGTCACGAGAGAATTCACACTGGAGAAAAACCATTTCAATGTAGTCACTGTGACTACAAGTGCAGAATGAAGACACAATTAGTGAGTCACGAGAGAATTCACACTGGAGAAAAACCATTTCAATGTAGTCACTGTGACTACAAGTGCAGACAGAAGACACAATCAGTGAGGCACGAGAGAATACACACTGGAGAAAAACCATTTCAATGTAGTCACTGTGACTACAAGTGCAGAGAGAAGACAAATTTAGTGAGCCACGAGAGAATACATACTGGAGAAAACCCATTTAAATGTAGTCACTGTGACTACAAGTGCCGACAGAAGTCACATTTAGTGAGTCACGAGAGAAAACACACTGGACAAAAAACTATTTAGTAGCGTCTGTCTGTATCAGAGCAGTCGCAAGGCAGACTTAAAAGTTCCCGAGGGGAAACATGAACTGATGAAAAACTCATTGTGACTTCAAGTGCTGACGTAATACACCCGTCAGTAGAGGTTCAACCATAGATATATAAATACAAGAGATGGGAGCTGTGGGCGTGGCACATGTCGCCATTTCCTGATCGTGTGATCACGATTTGTTCGGAGACTTGATTCGTCGTGTCAGTCGCCGGACATCGATTGCGCAGTAAACAACTGGGTTTTTGTGGGTAAAATGCCGGTTTGTGCAGTTATAACGTGCAGAAATCGAAGCAATATTGTTAATTCAAGTAATAGCGGAGTCACTTATCACAAGTAAGCCTGTTTTTAATACTTTTAAACTAAAAACGTGTAAATAATTAAGTGTGGCAATAAAACTGATATTTCTATTATAATGTTATTCATTGCCCGTTTTGTATATTGCCACCTTAGACGTTCACGTAACTAACGCGCAATGGGCAGCAAGTTTGCCGATCGACACAATGTTGTCGCAGTGTCTTTGTTAGTGGCACGATTTACGATGGTAGGTGGGGGCGCACTAGTGCGGTACATAAGCGATCATTCTATCGATAGTTTTAGTGGTTTGTAATTTATTTCTCGCAGTTCCCGTTTCGGGATATTGAGGTCTAAGTCTCGCGTACCTTGTCCACTGCTGGGCGTAGGCGGCTCCCGACTTATGTTTATGTATTTATTACACTATTACTATACTATATTTTTCTTTCTATTAAGTTAGGGTTTCTACAATAAGTTTATAAAAGTAAAGTATATAAATACACATTTATGTTGTATACATTATATAAAAAATGAACAATTGCAGTCGAACTCGCCCACTGAGGGTTCCATACAAATTTTTAGTAACGTATTGTGGGGTCTCTACTTGCTACAGGTGATCATTATTGAAAGTCACTTATACAGTTATTTATTATGAGAATACGCAATATGTAAACAATGATCGCGGTGTTTACCCTGGAGCTCGCGAGAGCATCGGATCTAGGGGCGAGTGACGTGACCGTGCTCTAAGACTGTCTGGCTCGCACTGGCGATAGTGACGATGGCGAGGCGGTAGACCGCGCGCGTCGCTCGTAGATTCGCGGAGTGCTGCGACATGGCGGCGACTAGAGATGCCGTGCAGCATACGAGTCCGCCTCAATATTATAAATACCTACTTCAAGAATAGAGTCTCGGAGTTTTTTCCCAGTTTTTCTCGAAATACAATTTTCAGAAATTCAGTTTTACTAAGTTGTGGTTATAAAAAATATATGGTTACCTATACAATTATGACCGTAGTAAAACGAAATAACTTGCCGAATTTCATAGTCCTAGGTTAGGTCCACCTCCAATGCAAAAAAGGATACAAGTTTACATATAGACATCGTATCTCCCAAACAGATGAACCGATTTGAGTGCGGTTTTTCAATTGATAGCCTTGTTTGTTGGGATGGTCTTCAGAAATGTTCGATTATTACGACTTTTTTTTTCATTGATGTTACCTACCTTGTAATTTCCCATATTAATCATTTAAATATCGACAAAAATAACAAAAAATGCTGTCCCATCTTTATTACGTTCACCGATGTTGATGTTTACGTGTAGTAGTGTGTATTTACAACCTTTGCGGCGTGTGTGCGCGCCAATCACAGCATTAGAATCCAAGTAGAGAGCATGAGCAATGTGTGCGTGAACCTAGTGTTTACAAGACTACATATGTGGGTGTAACACACACAAGTCAAACACTGGCGACACTGGGACTGGAATAATTAGTACGGCGACGGCCTATCTCCTGTATTTATATATCTATTGGTTCAACGCTGGACTATGTTGCAAGAGGTGGAGGAGTAGATCTTATTTATTTAAATTATGTATCTGGATGCTACTGAGTAAATTAAATATCAAAACTGGTAGCAAGAGTAATCTCGGGACAACTTTTGGCAGCTACAAACCCCCAAATTTTCGCACTATTTTCGGTTTATCGCTCATATATACTCGCTCGTATCTAGTTGTAAGGATTCTGTGTATTACTTGTTCCGCTGTTATTGTCGCTCGCTGCATGCGTAGCTTGCCGAGTGCGCGCTCACTATTTTGTACTACCCTAATTTTTTTAACGCACTTATTTGTCTTTGTGCACTCATAACAAAGTTTGTGTGAAAGTGAATTGTATAATTCTTTATGAGATTAAATGATCTTAAACCTTATATTCTATGTCATGCATCCTAGCGTAAAGTTGCTTACTAGCAAGTTAAAGATAGAAAAATAGAAAACCATGGTTAGAAATCGAAAAAACTATATTGGTGATGTGGTTTTTAACCATCTGCGTTTGAATATTATGTTTACCCTAGTCTATGCCTCAATTGTAAAAAATATACAGATTAGAGAGTACGATATTTTTGTAAGATTTAATTACAAATGTATAGTTTTCAGATTTTTTCCCTGTATTAATAATAAATAATATAAATAAATAAAATCGTTTATTTGGATAACTTTAAATATTAGTTTGACAATAGTGGTTGAGGCCTCCTAGTAGGTTTTAATGCACCTGTATCAGGAGGTCTCGCTCTTCCATTCAATAATTCAATTTAGTAACTTGGACTATTTTTAACCAACTTCAAAAAAAGGAGGAGGTTCTCAATTCGCCTGTATGTTTTTTTTGTTTGTTACGCGATTACTCCGAGAGTTGGAAAATTATTTCTTTGTTTGAAAGGATATTCTTCCGGATTGGTCCCGTTGTTCTCAAAGTTCACTTCTGACGATGGAATCTATGAGGAATTCAGGGAACTCTTCCATATTTCAAGGGAAACATAACGATTATTAGTATTTTCGGTTATAAATCGAGCATTTTCATAATCCAAAATACCGCGCGGCCACAGAATCACTACATTGTATAAAACAAATTCGCTTCCTGCTGTCTGTCCCTATGCATTACACTTATGATTTTTGATCAGTGTGCTTATTTTTCTGTTAGCCAGAACCTCAAGAATTTTATTTCTTGTATTTTGTTAATTTTAATTATTTTGAAATGTTTGATTTTATTTCTTGACAATCTTCGTATAACGAATATTAACAGGAAAAAAATATATATGCGTGAGTGCCAAAACCGACGAATAAAACTTGCTCAGGGTTTGTATGAAGAAGGCCTTGCCTCTACAGGCGATAATGTATAATGTAAGATTTTGTTTTGAACCTAAGGCTTAAGGTCACGCCGCCGCCGCCGGCCCATTGCCCATCGCCGCTCATATGTACTGCGTATCATATGGCTCCTTTAGTTATGGTTCGATGAGCAGGGTCGCCATATAATGTAATGAGCAGACGTAGGAATCGGCAGGACAAAATTGTTTGACAAGTAGGGAGTTCCTATATCGATAAACTCAACTATCGATGCTAGTTCTATATACTAGTGATCGCCCCCAGCATTGTGTGTTTTTTGTTCTATTGTTCAACATAGCATATTTTAAATAATCGCTAGGTTATATAAAGGTAGGGCGTAATACCTATTGCACTACAAAATAGTTAATGTTATCTACCTTTTTAGAAGTAAATTACCTACTTAGACACTCACTAAAAAACAATAGGTACTTGTCAATATCGTCGTTTACTTTAACAATAGTACCGTAGATGGGACATTCACGAAGAAAAAAATTGGGACGAGTAAAACTATAAAATTGTCTTTAAAAACGAAGGAGAGTATGGATTTATTATTAAATTATTATTTTTTACTTTTAATAAAAACATATTTTTACAAGCAAACCCTTGAGTGATCACTAGTATATAGACTTAGCATCAATAGTTGAGTTTATCGATATAGGTGTGGTAATGAGGAGCCCAGGGGGAGCAGAATGATAGCCACGAATTGGTTACAATAATGTACGTCTTTAATTAACAATCATCCTAATTTTTACATGTGGAGTTATCGCAGATACATCATCACCGGGCCTATTACATCTTGACAGATTTAAACAGCGTCTGCACGCGAGAAACAACTCCTCTCGTGACTATATAATCCAATTCGGGATCGACATATGCGTCCACATTTCTGAAACGTGAGCTGAGGATCCGTATCACCAGCATCCTCTTAACGGTTATGCCTTTTACCGCGCTTGTGGGCTAGATCTTGGGACCAGGTGTTATCGCGGACTTCGCGGCCTTTTGCGATAGTGTTTCTCCACTCATCGCGATTTCCAGCAAGATCTTCCCGAGCGCTGCGGTCGATATCAAATGCAATCATGTCGCGTTTCACGCAGTCTTTGACTTGGAGCATGGGACGTCTACAATGCGCTTTCCGGTTGCAATTTGGCTCAACATGATCTGTCTGGGCGAGGGAGAGGTGTCCATGCGGTGATACAAGCAATGCGTTAACGTCGCAGTAAACTATTGTGTTACTATTAAACACTAAAGCGATTTATTACCATATTACTGGCAGGTAGCCGCATTAAAAATATTTTTTGATTTGCGTGTATGTTGTGATGTATCCGTAAAACTGATTTAACAATGCACTTCATAGTGATAACAAGCAAAGGGTTTTATCTTGTGTGTATCCTCTCGTGCCTTACTAGATCTCCCTTCTGTCTGCACTTGTAGTCACAGTGGCTACATTTAAATGGTTTTTCTCCAGTGTGTATTCTCTCGTGCCTCATTAAATCTGTCTTCTGTCTGAACTTGTAGTCACAGTGGCTACATTTAAATGGTCTTTCTCCAGTGTGTGTTCTCTCGTGCCTCACTAAATTTGTCTTCTCTCTGCACTTGTAGTCACAGTGACTACATTGAAATGGTTTTTCTCCAGTGTGTTTTCTCTTGTGTGTCACTAAATATCTCTTTTGACTGGACTTGTAGTCACAGTGGCTACATTTAAATGGTTTCTCCCCGGCGTGTGTCCTCTCGTGACATACTAAATGTGATTTCCAACTGCTCTTGTAATCACAGTGACTACATCTAAAAGGTTTTTCTCCAGTGTGTATTTTCTCGTGACTCACTAGACCTCCCTTATGACTGAACTTGTAGTCACAGTGACTACATTGAAATGGTTTTTCTCCAGTGTGTAATCTCTCGTGCCTCACTAAATGTACCTTCTGTCTGCACTTGTAGTCACAGTGACTACAATTAAATGGTTTATCTCCAGTGTGTTTTCTCTCGTGCATCACTAAATGTGCCTTCTGTCTGCATTTGTAGTCACAGTGACTACATTTAAATGGTTTTTCTCCAGTGTGTTTTCTCTCGTGACACACTAAACTTGTCTTCAGTATGCACTTGTAGTCACAGTGACTACATCTAAAAGGTTTTTCTCCAGTGTGTATCCTCTGGTGACGTCGTAAGTCTGATTTCCACTGACACTGGTAGTGACAGTCGCAGCATGTAAACCGTTTCCCTCCGCCTCGTGTCTGCCCCGCCCCCGCCTGCAGCCGCCCCCGCCTGACCGAGCGAGCCCGCCCAAGAGCCTCCTTCACCGTTCTTACAGTTGCTGCAACATTAAATAATAGCTCATTACACAAGGACAGTTACACAATGAATGTCTCAGATCGCAGGAATTTGATAAATATGCGATCTAAGACTTTCATAATTCATTTATTGCAAACAATGCAATGGCAATCATACAGTTGTTACAAATTAATAATACATACACACATGGCTCCCTGTTAGGGTATGGCATATCATGATACTTAAAACTAGTTAAATACTATATAATTTGTTACATATAGTTGCTTATGTACTTAAATTATAATCTGTCGCTTGTAGTATGCGATATTCCTAAAAGAAGGTAGAAGGGTGTGGTATGAGTTATGTGTTTCTTTATTACCGCTCGTGTTAGTACAAAATTTTATGTCACTCCCCGACCAGGAAGTGGCATTTACCGCGCGCGGAGCATGCGATAATTGCCACTAAAGACCAGTGGCTAGCATAACATGCATCTCGTCTCTACTCGCGCGCGAGATAGGCTACCTGTCACTGTCTGATTAATGCTGTCAAAAAGTACTTACCAAGGGCGATAAAACAAAGAATGTCTCAGATCGCAGGTATTTTACGCCCGAGCCCAAGGCAAGGGCGATAAATATGCGATTTGAGGCTTTCTTTATTATCGCCCGTGGTTAGAACAAAATTTTATGTCACCCTCTGGCCAGGAAGTGGATTTTTTCACGCGCGGAGTGTGCGATAATGGCCACTTTATGGCTAGGTGTGACATAAATACATTTTTAGATCGGACATCGTGGTAGTCATTAATAAATTACATATTTAAATATTCTACACATTCATTTATTATATAGTCCCACCAAGCTAGGTCCTACCAAATGCCTTAGTAGTAGCAGTAGTAAAACTCGTTATTGTACAATAAAAGTGATGAAAAATACCTTAAATCCCTTTAAGGGATCACTTCCAGTTAACCTTAATGTCTCAGGGAAAATTTCCCAGTAAACCAGCACTTAACATGAACATGCTATAAACTGAAAGGTCCTGACTTTGAATGTTAAGCAACTCACCTGGACGTGCAGACTTATTCAAATCTCCAGAAGGTTCTGACGAGTGAGAGTCAATGTGTTTCCTTAAAACCGACTTGTCCTTAAACGTGTCGCCGCACTGGTGACACTGATAGGTCTCGCTCGACGTGTCGGTACAGTCGCTAGTCTCGCTCGTGCTTGGCAGCGTGTATGTGTGCCGCCCGACCCGGCACGAGCGCCGCGCCGCGTCCACCAGCAGCCGCTCCAGCCTGACCGAGCAAGCCCGCCCGAGAGCCTCCTCTGCTCCGTGACCAGACACTGGAACATATGACATGATTATTAAATATTATGAGTTGGGAGACACATAAATCAAAACTAGTCCCAGAATAAGCTAAGCTTGGACTAGGGCTCTAAGGGATAACAACATAACCTACTTATATACGTAAAATGTCTTGTAAACTTTGATCAAACCTATTTATGCTAAAATGCCATTAAAATTTGTTTCTCTTTATCTGTCACTTGAAATATGGGTTTGTGAGAAACGGACAAAACACACTTTAGTTAGCAGAGGTTTGTAAAGTTTTGTGAATAAGGGAAAAAGGTTATATTTCATATCAACTGATCTAAGACTTATACAGAAACAAATTGAATATTCATATTCATCACACAAATAAATGACCATTACAGCCCATGATTCAGTTGTGATGGGTGGCCGCGGCCACACACACAAATCCTCCTGCCTGAAGGGCGTCTAGGGAGGTTTCCTAGCAACTCAGCGGGTTCAGGAGCACCTATTCGGGAGTAGGGTAAAATAAGAACACTTATTTATCACTTAACACACAATGGGTCTTACGCCCTTTTATTAATAACCAAACTCTACTTAGCTAACGGATCTAACACTAAATCTAGACGGGAACGGTACGGGAGTGCTCTACGCGGATCCAGAGCTAAATATACGGACGGCGGTATCTAGACCAAAGCCTGGGTCTGAGCGAGGGGGAAACCCCGCTGCCTCTCAGCTAAGGTGCCTAACAGTCCCCGGCTCGCGAGGAGGGTGAACCCCGACGGCCTCGGTGGGATCCTAGCGGCGCGGCCTAGTCTCCCGGCTAGCGAGGAGGGAACCCCGACTGCCTGGAGGCCTAGGTGGTCCAGGGCAACGAGGGGGGAACCCCGCTGCCTCTCAGCTAAGGTGCCTAACAGTCCCCGGCTCGCGAGGAGGGTGAACCCCGACGGCCTCGGTGGGATCCTAGCGGCGCGGCCTAGTCTCCCGGCTAGCGAGGAGGGAACCCCGACTGCCTGGAGGCCTAGGTGGTCCAGGGCAACGAGGGGGAAACCCCGCTGCCTCTCAGCTAAGGTGCCTAACAGTCCCCGGCTCGCGAGGATGGTGAACCCCGACGGCCTCGGTGGAATCCTAGCGGCGCGGCCTAGTCTCCCGGCTAGCGAGGAGGGAACCCCGACTGCCTGGAGGCCTGGGTGGTCCAGGGCAACGAGGGGGAAACCCCGCTGCCTCTCAGCTAAGGTGCCTAACAGTCCCCGGCTCGCGAGGAGGGTGAACCCCGACGGCCTCGGTGGGATCCTAGCGGCGCGGCCTAGTCTCCCGGCTAGCGAGGAGGGAACCCCGACTGCCTGGAGGCCTAGGTGGTCCAGGGCAACGAGGGGGGAACCCCGTTGCCTCGAAGACCGATATCTACTGGGCCAGCGAGGGGGGAACCCCACGGTCTCAAGTAGAGGGCTAGTGTTCGCTACCGCGGCGTAGCTCACACTGCCCCCGGTTCGGCGGCGCGGCCGGTTTTATTTACTCGCGGGGTGAGGTGGCCGGTGCGGTGTGCGGTCGGTGCGCGCGCTCTCCGCGCGTCTCTCCTGCCGCTCGTGACGTCGCGCTCTCGGCGCTACGTCACACAGTGCTAAAATGGTCGATTACAAATAGTATATGAAAAAAAAAAAAAAAAAAAAATATTTTATTGTTATAAAATCCACAGCACACTTTACAACATTTTTAGAAAAGTTACATATTAGTTTACCATTGGCCAATTACGGATTTACATTTTACTTGCTAAACACTTTCAAACTAAACCATACATTACGGTCAGACATATTCCGACTCGTAGACAAAAAATTAATTAAAGTAAGTATAAAGTAAAATGTTACAATTTTAAAGTTAAAAATCGTTAATAGGACATAGTTAATAGATAATTTGGAAAAAAAAAGTATGCAAAGTAATAGACAAACATTTAAAAGTTTAAGTTTGGCTGAGGTTGGTGGCTGTTTAGGCTTGTGTGTGAGTGAGAGAGTGAGTGTGTGTTGGTGTGTGTGTGGAAATTATGGAGTGAAATACAATTTATAGTCATTCATGAGTTCATGACATTTCAACTTACGTCTAAATGACAGCATTGATGTTAAATGGAATTATCTAATCATCCAGAGTAAACCGCAGAACCAAACAAAAACATCAATCATTCATCATTTTAGTTTTCATTAAAAGCTAGACTTAGTATGCTAAGGTACCGACCTTGAAGTGTGGGAGCCACACAGGGCCGGTGCATCTCCTCGGGGCCCAGCACGAGCTCGTCCTTGATCTGGTGGTCTGCATACAGCTCGCACAAGGCAGCACTGTCCTCACACTCCGCCTCCTCCTTCACATGTGCCCCGGTCTCCTCACTGTCAAACTCCTCCTCAGCCTCCTCTTTCACAAACACCTCCTCCGCCTCAGTCTTCACACACAATGTTTCTAGCGACATATTGCTTTATTGGTCTTAACACAAATGGCTTGAGTGACTTCAACACCTGCAATGGAATATTGAGACTCTGTCTTACACCAACATCCATAGAGCTTTTATCTCAATGTGTTACACGTGGTTTTAAAACTAAAACGTGGAACGCCTATTGCTAGCTTCGTAGCTTCAACGTAATCTAAGCAACGCCACTTTCTGGAGGTTAGCAGGTAACATAAAAAAGTTAGAAATAATCTAGACGAAACGTAAAAACATACGTATTACATAAATCTTTAAACAAGCAATAACATTAACCTATTGTATTTAGGACTGTGACGAACAATACAATGAAGCCTTTGTCAAAACAATTGGACACACACCATAAACGCCACGCAGGGACGTATATGTGGGGGGGGTTTAGGGGGTTCAAACCCCCCCCTTAGGGCTCGATGGTCCACTGATCATTCCTAGAGCCAGAAAAAAAAATCAGTGTGATCACAATTTTTTTCCCTTTCAATAAATATGTTTATACGTAGCCAGTAGTGTACTGTTCTAAAAGTCATAATCTTTGCGTTTTCCGTAAGCAAAATGTATAAAATACATACGTTTTTTGATGTAATTAATTTTAAACAATTTAAGCAAAACCGCAGCTCTACACGCCTAGCTTTGGCCATTCAAAAATGGTCAAATTTATGTTCTCGTGTTTCGTAACGAAGTCAAGTTTTTCGAAGTTGCAAATTTGGATGAACATTAAACTAGCCTTACTGATCCATGGAACCGAAAAACTGGCCTAGAGCGTGTCGGACTTCGCACATTTAGGGTATTTGTTAGTAAAATATACCTAATATTAAACATTAAGTAGGTATGGCCAAATTCAAAGTTCATAGGAAGCAAAAAAAAATTCGGAACAAAATTTCGTAAAAAAACTTAGTTTGGCAGCTGGTCTTTGGCTGGGGTGGTGGCTTCTCATTCAGAGCGAGACAAAACGGTATATCTCTTTAACTATCTCCTACCTGACAGAAAGTCACCTTTCAGGAGCAACCAGGGTCGGTGCGCTATCAACCTAGGCCTCCACTCGACCGAACTCGATGGGTTTCCAAAATTTTTTAACAAAAATACAGTACCTATTCATTTATTCCACGAGCTCTAAACAACCATAGGTACTTACCCCACTCGATGCGATGGGTCAATTTTTTCCCCACTTAAAACATAAAAATAAAAATTGCATGACTTTGGGTCAACAACATGCTTACGAGTATACTTAGTAGGTGTGAATCCCCATATAAATGGACATTGGGAGTTACAAGTCATGATAAAGTTTGGCCTCACGATGGAAACTGTTCCTTAGGCTACATGTAACTTATACTAAGCGAGGCAAAACTATCCACGCAAAAAATTCAAAATGGCGGCTATTTTAGTTTCCAAATTTTTTTATTTTTTTTAGAACTCAAAAATGCTTCGTGCTACACAAAAACTTTGTATGACAATTATGTTATGCATAAATTTATCTATAACTTTGGTTATTATCATTTTCTCGATATATCTAATAGTTCATGAGAAAAATGGTGTTCAATATTGCGTTTCTTGTTAAAACACTGTTTGTCAAAAGGCTTAGCAAAATCGAACTGCATCGTATGCAGAAAGCAATTCATTTTCTCCAGTGATACTAGGAACCAATATAAAGGATTTCATCCGACGAAATGAAAATTTCATCGAAGGGAATTCAAAATGGCAGTCATTTACCAAAGGGGGAGCCGCATTTTTTAAAAAGTGTATAATTTCAAAACGGCATCTGCTATTTAAGTAATATGGGTATCAATCGATTGATATTGACACCATTAATTAAAATAAGAAAAATACCATGTAAAAAATTAAAGATAGCGGCCAACTAATATCACAATTGTAAAATTTTCATTCTTCTTTTTTTGGTTATATTAAAAATAACAACTAAATGTCCAATTATATAGTCAACTTATATATTTACATAAATTCTCATAGTATTATCTACGCGATGAAACAAAAATTATGATAATCCGTCGAGTAGTTTTTGGACTATACGAATTACAAACGAGCCTTGGTGACTATGTCATAGTAGTTATGAATACAAACTGCACTTTTGTAATGAAAGCAAGTCGCTTTTGCATAATTGTATTAGTGAAGAGACTAAACTTGATTACTTTTTTCGATAATATCTAATTTTCACCCGTCAGTAACCGAGACTACGCCACTTCGAAATTATAAGTCTAAAACGTTCTACTAAGTTAAAAGGTGGCCAAATTTGGACAATAAATGTGGCAATCGATACAGGAAAATGTTGTTCAACATAAAAAATAACGCTGTGATTTTTTATAACATAACTTAAGAAAATTTTTTTTTTTGCAATAAACTTTTGATATTCATACCCTATAAGTACTTATATTCATACCTTATATATTTTTTGAACCTTAAAAGAATATTTTTTTCCAAAAACAATCACACTACAGAAAGTTTCCCCAATATAAAAAAAACAACTATGACACACAATGCACATGCACAATGTACTATAGATTAAAATGTTCTTAAACGCAGAAAAAACAAAGTGTAGGATTTTACAGAGTATAAATATCAAAAAAATTAAAATAAAATAAAAAGTTTATTGCTAAACACAGAAAAAAATTTTTTCTTAAGTTTTGTAACAAAAAGCGTATTTTATTTAAAGTTGAGCAACATTTTTCTCTATCGATTGCCACATTTATTGTCCAAATCTGTCTACATTTTAACTTAGTAGAACGTTTTAGACTTATATTTTTGAAGTGGCGTAGTCTCGGTTACTGACGGGTGAAAATTAGATATTATCGAAAAAATAATCAAGTTTGGTCTCTTCACTAATACCATTGTGCAAAAGCGACTTGCTTTCATTACAAAAGTGCAGTTTGTTTCTATAACTACTATGACACAGTCGCCGAGGCTCGTTTGTAATTCGTATAGTTCAAAAACGAATCGACGGATTGTCATAATTTTTATTTTGTCGCGTAGATAATACAATGAGAATTTATGTAAATATATAAATTGACTATATCGTTGGACATTTAGTTGTTATTTTTAATATAACGAAAAAAAGAAGAATGAAAATTTTACAACTTTGATATTAGTTGGCCGCTATTTTTAATTTTTTACATGGTATTTTTCTTATTTTAATTAATGGTGTCAATACCAATCGATTGATACCCATATTACTTAAATAGCAGATGCCGTTTTGAAATTATACACTTTTTAAAAAATGCGGCTCCCCCTTTGGTAAATGATCGCCATTTTGAATTCCCGTCGATGAAATTTTCATTTCGTCGGATGAAATCCTTTATATTTGTTCCTAGTATCACTGGAGAAAATGGATTGATTTCTGCATACGATGCAGTTTGATTTTGCTAAGCCTTTTGACCAACAGTGTTTTAACAAGAAACGAAATATTGAACACCATTTTTCTCATGAACTATTTGATATATCGAGAAAATGATAATAACCAAAGTTATAGATAAATTTATGCAAAACATAATTCTCATACAAAGTTTTTGTGTAGCACGAAGCATTTTTGAGTTCTAAAAAAAATAAAAAAATTTGGAAACTAAAATAGCCGCCATTTTGATTTTTTTGCGTGGATAGTTTGGCCTCGCTCAGTATAAGTTACAAGTAGCCTAAGGAACAGTTTCCATCGTGAGGCCAAACTTTATCACGACTTGTAACTCCCACTTAAGGATTCATACCTACTAACTATGAAAATTTGAAAACGGAAGCTCCAACAGTTTGGCTGAAAAACCTGTGTCTGGCGACGCGCCAGTCAGGTGTGCGTCTGTACTGTACGCACACATGAGAGACAGCAATAGGACTCCATTTGGATCCTTTGGGCACGACACCCTAAAAATATGTAGATTTACTTACATTGTGCTTTGGGATGTTAGTTTTTTAGTGTCGATTTCCACAGGGTATTTATTTTTTCGGAGAATCAAAAGCTATCTTTACATTAAGAGGAGGGGTAGGGCAAGCTCTCTCCATACAAACTTTGTGCAGGATTTACTTCGTTTGTGTTTGCATTAAAGTTATGATGCTTATTTTTCTGATAGCTATTTCGTGATGTAATTTTTTTTTTATTAATTTTTTTGTTAAATTTTTTAATTTTGAATTTTTTTGAAATATCTGAAAATTTTCACATCACCATCTTCGCATATCTAATATTTACAATCAAAAAAAAATTATATTTGTTAGTGCCAAAACCGACGAATAAAACGTGCACGCACAAAGTTTGTATGGGGAAGGCCTTGCCCTACCCTGCACCTTAAATTAATTATGTATGGTATTTTCCGCACCTGCATTATAATGTCCGAAAAATTTTGCGCTCGCTGCGCTCGCGTTTTCATCCTATACGTCTTGATGCGTATGAAGTATTTTCCGCACCCGCGTCATAATGTTCGAAAAATATCGCACTCGCGTTTTCATCTAGATGTGTTATGACTTGATGCGTGTGAAGTTTTCCGCACCTGCATCATAATGTTTGAAAAATTTCGATCTCGCTACGCTCGCGTTCCTCATCTAGGTATGTTATGACTTGATGTTGATGCGTATGAAGGTTTTTGCGCATTTGCATAATACTGTTCGAAAAATTTCGCGCTCGCTGCGCTCGCGTTTTTCATCTAGGTATGTTATGACTTTGCAGGTGATGCATAACATGAAGTATTTTCCGCATTTTGCATCATAATGTTCGTAAAATTTCGCGCTCGCTGCGCTCGCGTTTTCGTCGTGGATGTGTACTAAATTTATGACCCGTCCCCCCCCTTAGAGTTTCTATATCTACGTGCTTGACGCCACGCGTGCAGTAATGGTTGTTTCAATTCACAAGCTGAACTGGAATGTTTCCCTCCACCACTACTACGTACACCACTACTACGTACACAAATGGCTTGAGTGACTTCAACACCTGCAATGGAATATTCAGATACTGTCTTACAGCGAAATCTATAGAACTTTTCTCTCAATGTGTTACGAGTGGTTTTAAACTAAAACTAGGACGATTTGTATGGAGAGGTGTCAAAGCCTGTTGCTTGCGTCAATGTAATCTAAGCTATGCCACTTTCTGGACGTTAGCAGGTATAATCCAATAATTTAGGAACAATCTGCACGAATCGAAATAAACATAAGGAAAGGAATACTATCACTATAACACTAATTTATATAGGTAGGACTGGTAACGAACAATACAATCAATTATAATTATACATACTGCTTGCTGCGAATGAATTAAATTAATCCCTGGAATTAAGAATGAAGTGAAGTTGTTAAGCAAGACGAAAGACGCCACGTACGTTCCTCAGTACGTTCATATAAACGCTACTCAAGCAGTAATGGTTATCACATCACAGGCTGAACTGAAATGAGGTGTTCTCTGGACTACAAATACGTTATAGTTTTCAACAAAGAGAATATAATCACCACACTCTACTAGGAGCTTCTAAAATACGGAAAAACCTGCTTCAGTCGGACACTTCTGGATACTACATCTAGGTTTCCAAACGCACTTTTGGCTGCCAGACAAAATATTTTGCACAGAACCGTCACATAACTGTCAAAGAACTCAAAGATTTGTGCATGGTTGTTCATCTTAGAAGAAAGTAGACAGGATTGATAATAGCACCACCTAGTGTTAAGGTTGTTGGAACTTATTCATAAATTCGATGTATGCATACTAACAACTCACACGTAACCCTGTGGTAAAGCATATTGATATTACTTTCAAAGTAATTCAGAGTCAATGTTACGTTCCAGCGGCGGTTGCACTTTTTGTAAGTTTTTTAAGCTTTTGGTCACGTGTATCCAAGATAATAGTTACTAACTTAGGCATTTGGTGGCGCTTTAGTCGGGATCACAATATGCGTTATTTTAGGTATCTATTTACACACTAATTTCCTGTCTTATCTTAATCTTATTTTTGGTTAAGTTTGCTTGCTGATAAAAACTATCAGTGTTGCCAGGTCTCCTGTTTTTACAGGAGATCTACTGTTTTCGGGGTGTGTCTACTGTTCTACTGTTTTTTCCGAAAAATCTACTGTATTTTAGAAAAGTCTACTGTTTTTCTAAAAAATCTACTGGATTCTGGAATTTTACTTGTCCAAATTCAATTATCAAGAAAAAAAAACAATAACATACATATATTTTGTCAAATTTCTTGAAGCGAGTGTAGGGGTAGTGGGAGGAAAATGCGCAGCGTCGAACGGAATGCCGGAACGGCTCTACTGTTCATACAAAAGTAAACTTTTTTGAACAGCGGTGTTTGGAAAACCTGGACGCGAAGCGGCATATCCGCAAGGCAGGCAGCAAGGCTCGCTCAAAGCCCTGCTACACGTATACCTACAACTTCGCGGGACAGCTCCACTGCCCAGCCTGTAACCGCACATACAAAACTAAATTTGGCTTTGCGAGCCACATTAGGGCATTCCATAATCCTAATAACTGACGGAGTCGCTGTCGCCGAACACAGCGAGGAGGACTATAGCTATACATGAGCAAGCAAATAGCAGCCATGGTCTCCACGACAATGGTCATTGTTTGATTGGCCATCACGACCCTTGGTGTGGATCCGACCGGCATTACTTGGTTATGGTTAGTTGAAGTGACAGATGAAATGAGATTTACTTAGTAATTATGAAACTTCTCGGAGTGTGGCAGTTAGTACTTATTTTTATATTATCACTTAAAACACTATGAAACACGCATTTAGGTAAATTTTATGGGATAAATTTTGTCTACTGTTTTTTTTTCAAATCTCCTGTTTTTTAGGGCATGTAGCTACTGTTTTTTTCAGATTGGACCTGGAAACACTGAAAACTATAACGTTAACGTGTCATTTGTTACGTAGTCGAGGGAAACACTCCAGTTCAGCTTGTGAAGTGAAACAACCATTACTGCACGCGTGGCGTTTATGGTGTGAGTGTGACCACTTGTTTTGACAAAAGCTTCATTGTATTGTTCGTCACAGTCCTAAATACAATAAGTTAGTGTTATTGCTACACGTACATATACATTGCCTGCCATAACATTATGTCTCAAAGAATTCATTTAAGCTATAAAAGTTTTTTTCATTTAGCCATCGGTGCAGGTACTTTTTAAATGACATTATATTGTATTGTTCGTCAGTTGCGTCTAGATTATTTCGAACTTTTTATATGTTACCTGCTAACCTCCAGACATTAGATTACATTGAAGCTAGCAACAGGCGTTGGCATTTTTGCCGTACACATTGGACGCTTTTATACTTTACCGATAAAGAATAAAAGCGACCATTGTCCTAATTTTAGTTTTAAAACCACTTTTAACACATTGAGATAAAAGCTCTATGGATGTTGGTGTAAAACTGTATCTGAATATTCCATTGCAGGTGTTGAAGTCACTCAAGCCATTTGTGATTAGGCCCATAAAGCAATATGTCGCTAGAAACATTGTGTGTGAAGACTGAGGCGGAGGAGTTGTTTGTGAAAGAGGAGGCTGAGGAGGAGTGTGACAGTGAGGAGACCGGGGCACATGTGAAGGAGGAGGCGGAGTGTGAGGACAGCGCGACCTTGTGCGAGCTATATGCAGGCCACCAGATCAAGGACGAGCTCGTGCTGGGCCCCGAGGAGATGCACCGGCCTTGTGTGGCTCCCACACTTCTAGGTCAGTACCTTAATATATCAAGTCAAGCTTTTTGAATGAAAACAAAAATTGATGTTTACATTTGGTTCTGCGATTCACTGTATCTTATATAAGTAGGTTGTTATTATCCCCTAGAGCCAGTAGTCGAAGCTTTGCTTATTCTGGGACTAGTTATGATTTTTATTGTCATTAACTCTGAAGAGACACCACTACTTATATTAAATAACGGTTTTTTTTTATATTGAGATCTTATTATTATTATTATTTATTTTGACGCTTTGAGACCATGTTGTACATCTCTAAGCACGTTAGAATAGTTATTAGGTATTATTAATATTTTGACGCTCAGAGACCATTTACATCTTTGGGATACTATATTAAATTTTGTTATTCAGACTGAGACCTTATACATCTCTAACTATACTGATATTGTAATAATTTTAATAGATAATTAGTATTTTGACATGAAAAAATTATTATATTCTTATTGTCATTATTTCTTAAATTGTGAATTATTTTTTCTCATGAAAAATGTAGCATATTCTTGTATAGTCAGACTTTATTACGAGTAAATTGTAAATTGACATGTAAAAGTGCCCTTGTGGCCTATTTGCAGAATAAATGTTTGAATTTTGAATTGAATTGAATTTTGGTGTAAGATAGTTTCCCGTAATTTTAATAATTTATGTACCTATGTCATTTATGTTTCATCAGTGTCTGGTCACGGAGTGGAGGAGGCTCTCGGGCGGGCTTGCTCGGTCAGGCTGGAGCGGCTGCTGGTGGACGCGGCGCGGCGCTCGTGCCGGGTCGGGCGGCACACATACACGCTGCCAAGCACGAGCGAGACTAGCGACTGTACCGACACGTCGAGCGAGACCTATCAGTGTCACCAGTGCGGCGACACGTTTAAGGACAAGTCGGTTTTAAGGAAACACATTGACACTCACTCGTCTGAACCTTCTGGAAATTTCAACAAATCCGCACTTCCAGGTGAGTTCCTTAATATTTAAAGTCGGGACCTTTCAAATTATAGCATGTTCATGTTAAGTGCTGGTTTACTGGGAAATTTTCCCTGAGAGATTGAGGTTAACTGGAAGAGATCCCTTAAAGGGATAAGTTCGCCTTTGTACATACAATTTCCTTTTGTATTTTCCATCAGTTTTATTGTACAATAACGAGTTTTACTACTGCTACTACTAAGGCATTTGGTAGGACCTAGCTTGGTGGGACTATATTTAAATAAATTAGTGTGTAGAATATTTAAATTTGTAAATTATTAATGACTAACACCATATTTGATGTCCGATCTAAAAATGTATTTATGTCACACTTGCGCCCGTAGCACATGTTGCGCTCGAGAGTATCTCGACTTATCTCGAGCTACGCGTCTTTTTCTGATTGGCGCTATTAGAAAGTAACGGATAGCTCGAGATATGCCGACACACTCGAGCGCAACACGTGCTACGCCTACTGGTCATAAAGTGGCAATTATCGCATGCTCCGCGCGGTAAATGCCACTTCCTGGTCGGGGAGTGACATACAATTTTGTACTAACACGAGCGGTAATAAAGAAACACATAACCCATACCACACCCTTCTACATAAATTAGGAATATCGCATACTACAAGCGACAAATTAAAATTTAAGGCCTTGAACAACTATATGGAACAAATTATATAGCATTTAACTAGTTTTTAGTATCATGATATGCCATACCCTAACAGGGTGCCATGTGTGTCTGTATTATTAATTTGTAACAACTGTACAATTACCATGGTTGGCAATAAATGAATTATGAAAGTCTCAGATCGCAAGAATTTGACGCCCGAGCCGAAGGCCATTCATTGTGTTACCGCCCTTGTGTAATGTGCTATTATTCGATGTTGCAGCAACTGTAAGAACGGTGAAGGAGGCTCTTGGGCGGGCTCGCTCGGTCAGGCGGGGGCGGCTGCAGGCGGGGGCGGGGCAGACACGAGGCGGAGGGGAACGGTTTACATGCAGCGACTGTCACTACCAGTGTCAGCGGGAATCACACTTCCTGCGTCACCAGAGGGTACACACTAGAGAAAAACCATTTCAATGTAGTCACTGTGACTACAAGTGCAGACAGAGGATACAATTAGTGATTCACGAGAGAAAACACACGGGAGAAAATCCATTTCAATGTAGTCACTGTGACTACAAGTGCAGGCAGAAGACACATTTAGTCAGTCACGAGAGAAAACACACTGGAGAAAAGCCATTTAAATGTAGTCACTGTGACTACAAATGCAGAAAGAAGACAAATTTAGTGAGTCACGAGAGAATACACACTGGAGAAAAACCTTTTAGATGTAGTCACTGTGACTACAAGTGCAGACAGAAGACACAATTAGTGATTCACGAGAGAAAACACACGGGAGAAAATCCATTTCAATGTAGTCACTGTGACTACAAGTGCAGGCAGAAGACACATTTAGTCAGTCACGAGAGAAAACACACTGGAGAAAAGCCATTTAAATGTAGTCACTGTGACTACAAGTGCAGAGAGAAGACAAATTTAGTGAATCACGAGAGAATACACACTGGAGAAAAACCATTTCAATGTAGTCACTGTGACTACAAGTGCAGAGAGAAGAAAAATTTATTGAGTCACGAGCGAATACACACTGGAGAAAAACCATTTCAATGTAGTCACTGTGACTACAAGTGCAGACAGAAGACACAATTAGTGATTCACGAGAGAAAACACACGGGAGAAAATCCATTTAAATGTAGTCACTGTGACTACAAGTGCAGAGAGGAGACAAATTTAGTGAATCACGAGAGAATACACACTGGAGAAAAACCTTTTAGATGTAGTCACTGTGACTACAAGTGCAGACAGAAGGGAGATCTAGTAAGGCATGAGAGGATACACACAAGATAAAACCCTTTGCTTGTTATCACCATGAAGTGCATTGTTAAATCAGTTTTACGGATACATCAGAACATACACGCAAATCAAAAAATATGTTTAAATCGGCCACCTGCTTGTAATATGGTAGTAAATCGCTTTAGTGTTTAATAGTAACACAATAGTTTACTGCGACGTTAACGCATTGCTTGTATCAGCGCATGGACACCTCTCCCTCGCCCAGACAGATCATGTTGAGCCAAATTGCAACCGGAAAGCGCATTGTAGACGTCCCATGCTCCAAGTTAAAGACTGCGTGAAACGCGACATGATTGCATTTGATATCGACCGCAGCGCTCGGGAAGATCTTGCTGGAAATCGCGATGAGTGGAGAAACACTATCGCAAAAGGCCGCGAAGTCCGCGATAACACCTGGTCCCAAGATCTAGCCCACAAGCGTGCTAAAAGGCATAACCGTTACGAGGATGCTGGTGATACGGATCCTCAGCTCACGTTTCAGAAATGTGGACGCATATGTCGATCCCGAATTGGATTATATAGTCACGAGAGGAGTTGTTTCTCGCGTGCAGACGCTGTTTAAATCTGTCAAGATGTAATAGGCCCGGTGATGATGTATCTGCGATAACTCCACATGTATAAATTAGGATGATTGTTAATTAAAGACGTACATTATTGTAACCAATTCGTGGCTATCATTCTGCTCCCCCTGGGCTCCTCATTACCAGACCTATATCGATAAACTCAACTATTGATGCTAAGTCTATACGTATACTAGTGATCACTCAAGGGTTTGCTTGTAAAAATATGTTTTTATTAAAAGTAAAAAATAATAATTTAATAATAACTCCATACTCTCCTTCGTTTTTAATGACAATTTTATAGTTTTACTCGTCCCAATTTTTTTCTTCGTGAATGTCCCATCTACGGTACTATTGTTATAGTAAACGACGACATTGACAAGTACCTATTGTTTTATGGTGAGTGTCTAAGTAGGTAATTTACTTCTAAAAAGGTAGATAACATTAACTATTTTGTAGTGCAATAGGTATTACGCCCTACCTTTATATAACCTAGCGATTATTTAAAATATGCTATGTTGAACAATAGAACAAAAACACACAATGCTGGGGGCGATCACTAGTATATAGAACTAGCATCGATAGTTGAGTTTATCGATATAGGAACTCCCTACTTGTCAAACAATTTTGCCCCGCCGATTCCTACGTCTGCTCATTACATTATATGGCGACCGTTTTGGCACTCCCGCATATAATTTTTTTTTGCTTGTTAATATTGGATATACGAAGAATGTCAAGAAATAAAATCAAACATTTCAAAATAATTAAAATTAAGTAACAAAATACAAAAAATAAAATTATTGAGGTTCTGGCTAACAGAATAAGTGTAATGCACAGGGACAGACAGCAGTAAGCGACTTTGTTTTATACTATGTAGTGATTCTGTGGCCGCGCGGTATTTTAGATTATGAAAATGCTCGATTTATACGCACACATACACACACTCTCTCCCTCTCAGACACATACACACACACGAACACGCATATACACAGACACACACAAATACGAACTTCTAAAAATGTATAGTCACTACTACTGTAAACTCATAGTTAAAAATGTACCCTTTATAGCCATCTGTGTTTTTTATTTTTTAATCTGTAATTAGTACTTAGTTTTTTTGTCTTACCTCTTTATTGTATAATCTACTCTTATTGTTACTCGCTCTCGCAGACGTCCAAAATACAGGCTCAGCCTAGTTTGGAGTCTGATAGATAAGTTCCTACTTTGTAAACACTTTTTTGCCAAATAAACAATTTGTATTTGTATAACCGAAAATACTAAAATCGTTATGTTTCCCTTGAAATTTTGAAGAGTTCCCTCAATCCCTCATAGATTCCATCGTCAGAAGTGAACTTTGCGAACAACGGGACCAATCCGGAAGAATATCCTTTCAAACAAAGAAATAATTTTACAACTCTCGGAGTAATCGCGTAACAAACAAAAAAAACAAACAGGCGAATTGAGAACCTCCTCCTTTTTTTGAAGTTGGTTAAAAATAGTCCAAGTTACTAAAATGAATTATTGAATGGAAGAGCGAGACCTCCTGATACAGGTGCATTAAAACCTACTAGGAGGCCTCAACCAATATTGTCAAACTAATATTTAAAGTTATCCAAATAAACGATTTTATTTATTTATATTATTTATTACTAATACAGGGAAAAAATCTGGAAACTATACATTTGTAATTAAATCATACAAAAATATGGTACTCTCTAATCTGTATTTTTTACAATTGAGGCTTAGACTAGGGTAAACATAATATTCAAACGCAGATGGTTAAAGTTAAAAACCACATCACCAATATTGTAGTTTTGTCCATACTTGGACTAAACTTCGATTTCTAACCATGGTTTTCTATTTTTCGCTCATTAGACGCAGAATTTCATGTTCTTTAACTTGCTAGTAAGCAACTTTACGCTAGGATGCATGACATAGAATCTAAGGTTTAAGATCATTTAATCTCATAAAGAATTATACAATTCACTTACATGAGATAACACTTAACTAATACACAAACTTTGTTATGAGCGCACAAAGACAAATAAGTGCGTCAAAAAATTAGGGTAGTACAAAATAGTGAGCGCGCACTCGGCAAGCTACGCATGCAGCGAGCGACAATAACAGCGGAACAAGTAATACACAGAACTAGATACGAGCGAGTATATATGAGCGATAAACCGAAAATAGTCCGAAAATTTCGGGGGTTTGTAGCTGCCAAAAGTTGTCCCGAGATTACTCTTGCTACCAGTTTTGATATTTAATTTACCTAGTTGCATGCAGATACATAATTTAAATAAATAAGATCTACTCCTCCACCTCTTGCAACATAGTCCAGCGTTGAACCTCTACTGACGGGCGTATTACGTCAACACTTGCAATCACAATGAGTTTTTCATCAGTTCATGTTTCCCCTAAAGTCTGCCTTGCGACTGCTCTGATGTAGACAGGAGCTACTAGATGATTTTTCTCCAGTGTGTTTCCTCTCGTGAATCACTAAATTTGTCTTCTGTCTGCACTTGTAGTCACAGTGACTACATTGAAATGGTTTTTCTCCAGTGTGTATTCTCGTGACTCACTAAATTTATTTTCCGACTGCACTTGTAGTCACAGTGACTACATTGAAATGGTTTTTCTCCAGTGTGTATTCTATTATGTCTCACTAAATCTCCCTTATGACTGCACTTGTGATCACAGTGACTACATTGAAATGGTTTTTCTCCAGTGTGTTTTCTCTCGTGACTCACTAAATGTGAATTCTGTCTGCACTTGTAGTCACAGTGACTACATTGAAATGGTTTTTCTCCAGTGTGTTTTCTCTCGTGAATCACTAAATTTATGTCCTGACTGCACTTGTAGTCACAGTGACTACATTTAAAAGGTTTTCCTCCAGTGTGTTTTCTTTCGTGAATCACTAAATTTGTCTTCTGTTTGCACTTGTAGCCACAGTGAGTACATTTAAACGGGTTTTCTATTATGTCTCACTAAATCTCCCTTATGACTGCACTTGTGATCACAGTGACTACACTGAAATGGTTTTTCTCCAGTGTGTATTCTCTCGTGAACCATTAGATTATCGTAGCACTTCCGTTTTAATATTGCAACCCTCACTTCTCTCAATTTCCGTCAGCCATATTAGAACTAAAAACCTTGCTGTGCACATCGTGTCCTGTAACTTTCGTAGCGACCGATACATACTAGAAAATCACGTTGTCAATTAAGTCTCAATTTATCATAAGAATTATTAGTGTCGTAGTGTGCATATCATTTCCTGGCGAAAGGGGGCATACGGCCTGGGTTAGTAAGGAAGTTCAGCCTGAATGGTAAATCGCGTACACGACGGCGTAAGTAATTTCCGAGCTCATGGGCTTGCCTCTTGGTGGCTTACCAAGGGATCTTCCAAGGAACAGGTATGTGATTATGCACATTATTTTCGTAGGTTAAATTTCTACAATCCATTCGTCGCGTTTTCGAACTTTCGTTATAATTGTATAGTTAACAGTCCACTCATA
Source organism: Cenopis cana (assembly GCA_951800055.1). Taxonomy (NCBI): domain Eukaryota; kingdom Metazoa; phylum Arthropoda; class Insecta; order Lepidoptera; family Tortricidae; genus Cenopis; species Cenopis cana. Next base: position 1,243,351 of record OX637496.1, read on the forward strand.
TTTGTCGTCTCTCGTCATACACATAAAACATTTGGTCTTCGAGCCGGATCGTGGAAAGTTACCTACCTATTTAAAGCTATAAAATTATATAATTTCTCGAGTAAAATTTCGTTCGTAAAATTTGAGGGTAAATTTTGATTAAACTCGTCGGTAGATTGAGAGAAGTGATTTTGTATAGTTGTAAGTTGGCAGTATTGTATCGGTGTGTGCCATAGACTAAGCGTTCGTTCATCATTCCATTCATTCACTCATCTGTCAGTGCCAGTTGTCAGTGTCAAAGCTAGTTTTGGTCGATTACTTCAAATAAACATTAAAGTTTGTCGTTTTTTCGTTAGTTTCTCGTATTATTGTTTAATTGTTTATCGAAATGTCTGACAAAGATGAACAGTCGGGTGAGGGAATTGTGGATATGGACAGAATAGCCCGCGATTACGCTATTATGCGGCTAGAATTTATTGCCGGTACGGATTTAGAAGGTTATAAAGAAAGTGAATTAGTGCCAATAGCCGATAGTTTTCATAGTGCACAAAAGGCAATCTTAGCGAAGACTCAGGATAAAGATGAATTCTTAGTGACAGTGAATTTTGAAACTAAAATGAAATCCATTCTTTCAAGAATGAGACAAAGTGTAAAACAGGAAAGTTCAATTGTAAGTAATCAATCTTCTGTTAAACTGCCAAAAATAGTTATTAAACCGTTTGACGGGAAGTTAGAAAATTGGATTTCGTTTAGTCAACTTTTCGACTCATTGATACATACGAAAAACATATCAAATACGGAAAAGATGCATTATTTGTTGACCAGTGTACAGGGCAAAGCGTATGAATTAATAAAAAACTATCCGATCGCAGATGCCAGCTATATGGACGCCTATAATGCGCTCACTCGTTTTTATAATAAAAAACGTCAAATTGCTTTCGCATATTATGAAAAAATTCTGGGATGTGAGCAAGTTAAAGCAAAGTCTGCGACCGAATTGGAAAGAGTTCATCGTACCTTTACTGAGACGCTGCAAGTATTGGAGAAACTTGGTTTACCTGACAAGAATTTTATGCTGTTCCATTTGCTGTGGTCAAAGATTGATAAATCAACACGGGAAGCTTTTCAACTTGAATTTAATTCTAATGATATTCCAAAATTTGAAAAGTTGCAGCAATTTGTTGAAAAACAAATTAATTCTTTAGAAGCTATGGATGTCAAGTACATGCCATTTAATAATAATAATTTAAGTAAAGCAAATAACAGTGCTTCTATTAGTCAAAAGAAATCTAAGGTAACCCTTGTTGCTCTATCAGCTGTCTGTGACTTCTGTACTGACCAGCACAGTCTCACCAGCTGTGACAAATTCTTAAATTTGGATACTAAAGCTCGGTTTGAATTTGTAAAAAATAAGGGATTGTGTGTTTGTTGTTTGTCGAAAGGTCATAAATTGAAACAATGCAAACAGGGTTCTCGTTGTAGTGTGTGTGGGTACTCGCACCATACTATGCTGCATTTTACAAAAGTGACACCACCTGCGGAGGCTGGTTCTTCGTCAAAGCTTGTGGTTAGTGGGCCGGTGAGCGGACCGTCTAACAACTTGGTGTCGCTGACAACTGTATCGAACAACAATGTGGTTTTGTTTGCTACCGCACAAGTAGCTGTGCAGGACAGCACGGGCCATTATCAAAAAGCTCGGGCTCTTTTGGATTGTGCGAGTGCATGCAATTTCATATCGGAGCAATGCGCTAATCGACTTGGTTTAGATATAAATAAGACAGGAGAATCAGTCTCGGGGATTGGGAACGCAGTGGCTCAACCACATGGTTCAGTATCGTGTTCCATTAAATCTAATGGAATAAATAAATTTAATTTTGATTGTGAGGCACTAGTGCTTCCATCTATTTGTGCGGAACAACCAGGTCAGGCTATCAACGCTTCGGAATGGTCCCATATTAGAGATTTACCTCTCGCTGACCCTGACTTTGACCAACCTGGATCAGTCGACTTGCTACTTAATGCAGATGTTTTCGCATCGGCTCTCCAGGGTGGGCGGAGGCAAGGCAGTTCGGGGCAGCCGAAGGCCATAGAAACTTTGTTTGGATGGATCCTTATGGGTGAATGTAAGGGTTCTCACTTGCAATCTTTAAACACTTGTCGTCGGAAAGATTGTTTTTTCGTGTCGAATGAATCACAGTCAACCTTGTCGTTAGATGATTCTCTCAAAAGGTTCTGGGAACTAGAAAATGTTAGCTGTCCAGATAAAACTGTCTTGTCGAAGGAGGATCAACGCTGTGAAGACATCTTTGTTAATAAATATTGTCGCAATAGTGAAGGCCGGTTTGAGGTACCCTTACCCTTCGTCGATCCTACAAATAAGCCTTTATTTTCGGATTCTCGGGAAATAGCATTGCGCAGACTCTTCTCGATGGAGCGCAAGCTAGCAAAACATGCTGATTTTCGTAAGGCTTATGTTTCGTTTATGGACGAATATGAGTCAAGTGGTCATATGGTGGAGGTAGAGCCCCCCACTGAGATTACGGGGAAGTATAGCTACATCCCACACCACGCAGTCCTGCGACCATCAGTCAGTACACCCCTTAGAGTGGTTTTCCAGGCAAATTGTCAGGATAGCAATGGGTTATCTCTTAATGACACGCTTTTAGCTGGTCCTAAGTTGCAAACAAACATCTTCGAAATTCTTACCCGATTTCGGTGGCACAAGGTGGTGTTCACTGGGGATATCAAGGCCATGTACCGGCAGATCCTCGTGCCTGACGAGGATGCAGATTACCAGCGGATTGTGTGGCGGGATTCGGTCGACGGTCCAGTAAAAGATTACAGATTGTGCACCGTGACTTATGGGGTCAAAAGCTCGCCTTGGCAGGCGCTTCGGAGTATCGCTCAGTTGGCCATGGACACCGCAAGTACTCATCCTGAGGGCTCACAGGTACTAAGTAGGGATATCTATATTGATGACATCGTTACAGGTGCGGACTCTGTCGAAAAGGCTCTACGTTTGCGATCAGACCTTTGTAGTATATTGTCGTCGGGTGGATTTCATTTGAGAAAATGGACCTCCAACTACAAAGACTTTTTCGCTGATCTCCCTTCGTCGGATTTGTATTCCAGTGAATTTAAACACTTCGATGAAACATCGGACTTATCGCTTAAGATTTTAGGGCTGTCGTGGCGTCCTCCGACAGATTCGTTTCAGTTTGAAGTGTCTGAACCTCGTGAACAAAGGTGCACGAAGCGTATCATACTGTCAAACACCGCACGCATTTATGACCCGCTCGGGTTTCTGTGTCCCGTCGCTTTCCATGCGAAATATATAATGCAGGTTTTGTGGACCACAGGGGTTTCGTGGGACGAAGACGTGCCGGAAGCGATCGCGGCAGAGTGGTTACGGTTCAGGTCACAGTTGTCGTTGTTGAAATCTGTCGTCATACCTCGTCGCATAGTTCATTCTTTCGTTTCGTTGCAGCTTCATGGGTACTGCGATTCGTCGGAGCGCGGGTATTCCGCTGTCATTTATTCTCGTGTCGTTGACGCAGAAGGCTCTATATCGGTAGAGTTGTGTTGCGCCAAATCGAAAGTCGCTCCTCTTCGTAAGCTGTCCATTCCTCGATTGGAACTTCAAGCTGCCGTGTTGCTCTCGGACCTTATGCAATCGTTGCAAGAGGCTTTAAAGCCTTTTTATGATGTCCAGGACATATTTGCCTGGTCTGATTCTTCCGTAGCCCTAGCATGGATCAAGTCGTGTCCATCACGTTGGCAAACGTTCGTAGCCAACCGCGTCAGTCACATTCAAAATATCATCGCTCCTGAACGCTGGCGTCACGTGAGTACGCTCTGCAACCCGGCCGACGTCGGATCGCGGGGTGCGTTGCCCGCGGATCTGGTTGGATGTGATCTGTGGTGGAAGGGTCCCTCGTGGCTACAGAAGGGTGAAGAAGATTGGCCTCAGTCATCATTGGATATGTCGTGTAACGATGCATGCAGAGAAGAGCAGCGGATCGCCAGCTTAGTGGTAACAAATGATCTTCATTTGATTGACGAGCTTTTAAACAGGTTTTCCTCGCTTTTCACGTTAAAACGAGTGTTAGCTTATTGTTTACGGCTCCCACGGTTGCCTAAAGACGGTAAAATTGTCGGTTCGTTACAGGCCACTGAAACAACTGCTGCTCTCATGCTTTTAGTAAAGCATGTGCAGCTCAGTTCTTTCGGAGTGGAGATCAATCATTTGAGGGAGGGTCGTTTGAATTCGTTACCAAAGAGCTTGCGCAAGCTTTCGTTGTTTATCGATACCGCGGGTATTGTCAGGGTGGGCGGTCGCTTGGCCAATTCTCCTATTAAATTCTCGATTAAGCATCCTATATTATTACCGCGCGACCACAGATTAACAGTTTTAATCATTGACGAATACCACAAAAGGTTTCTGCACCCTGGTGCTCAAACGTTGCAAAATTTGCTTGCCCAATCCTTTTGGATTTTATCGCCTAAACGCGCTATTCAGTCGGTGATTGGTAGTTGTGTCAAATGTTTTCGGGCCAACCCGATCCCTGCTTCAGCGCCCGTCATGGGCAATCTACCGTTGTGTCGTGTCTCACAAATAAAGCCCTTCTCGAGTGTGTGCATCGACTACGGCGGTCCTTTCGATATCGCGCTTGGACGTGGACGTGGTACGAAGACGTACAAAGGGTACATCTGCGTGTTCGTTTGTACTAGTACTAAAGCCATACATATTGAACTCGCCTCGGAGTTATCAACCGATGCTTTCCTGTGTGTGTTGAAGCGGTTCATCGCACGCCGTGGACGGTGTAGTAACATCGTTTCGGACCAGGGGCGAAATTTCATCGGCGCCAGCAATTACCTTGGTGCAGTTATGAAGAGCGCAGCTGATGCACAAGAAATCAAATTTTCGTTTAATCCTCCAGGAAGCCCACATTTTAACGGCTTGGCGGAAGCGGGGATAAGTTCGGTCAAAACGCACCTCGCTAGAGTTGTCGGAAACCAGAGGTTAACTTTTGAGGAATTTTACACTATCCTCACTCAAGTTGAGGCCATGCTTAATTCTCGCCCTCTCACTCCTCTTAGCTCGGATAGTAGTGATTTGTCCGCGTTATGTCCTGGGCATTTTTTAACTTTGGAACCTTTATCAATTATTCCAGAAGAGAACTTCGTTGATCAGAAAATTAGTGTTTGTCATCGCTGGAAATTAATCCAGAAAATGCACCAGGATTTCTGGCGTAGATGGCACGCAGAGTACGTGCACACACTACAGCAACGGCATAAATGGAATAAGGTTCAAACTCCCATTCTCGTTGGTAGTCTCGTCCTATTGATAAACGAGCAAACAAGTCCTTTAAAATGGCCTCTAGGTCGCATCCTGGCTTTACATCCAGGAGCAGACGGTGTATGTAGAGTTGTCACAGTTAAGACAGCGGCTGGTCAGTATAGGAGACCTGTCGTGAAACTTTGCCCTCTGCCACTGTCTTATTAATTGTACTATGTCGTAGTTAAATAAAGTCATAATGTTTAAGTTAAAGTAACATGTTTAGTTTTAAATTCGTAGTTCTTTCGTAAATATTTCACATTTAGGTGGGCGGTATGTTCAGTTTAGTAGGATATGTCATTTGATGACTGGTAACATTATATTAAAAATCGTAGCACTTCCGTTTTAATATTGCAACCCTCACTTCTCTCAATTTCCGTCAGCCATATTAGAACTAAAAACCTTGCTGTGCACATCGTGTCCTGTAACTTTCGTAGCGACCGATACATACTAGAAAATCACGTTGTCAATTAAGTCTCAATTTATCATAAGAATTATTAGTGTCGTAGTGTGCATATCATTTCCTGGCGAAAGGGGGCATACGGCCTGGGTTAGTAAGGAAGTTCAGCCTGAATGGTAAATCGCGTACACGACGGCGTAAGTAATTTCCGAGCTCATGGGCTTGCCTCTTGGTGGCTTACCAAGGGATCTTCCAAGGAACAGGTATGTGATTATGCACATTATTTTCGTAGGTTAAATTTCTACAATCCATTCGTCGCGTTTTCGAACTTTCGTTATAATTGTATAGTTAACAGTCCACTCATATTTGTCGTCTCTCGTCATACACATAAAACAATCTTCTTTCTGCACTTGTAGTCACAGTGACTACATTTAAATGGGTTTTCTCCCGTGTGTATCCTCTCATGCCTTACTAAATCTCCCTTCCCTCTGCACTTGTAGTCACAGTGACTACATTGAAATGGTTTTTCTCCAGTGTGTATTCTCTCGTGACTCACCAAAAGTGTTTTGTTTCTGCACTTGTAGTCACAGTGACTACATTTAAATGGGTTTTCTCCAGTGTGTATTCTCTCGTGACTCACTAAATGTATTTTTTGTTTGCACTTGTAGTCACAGTGACTACATTGAAATGGTTTTTCTCCGGTGTGTTTTCTCTCGTGAATCACTAATTGTGTCTTCTGTGTGCACTTGTAGTCACAGTGACTACATTGAAATGGTTTTTCTCCAGTGTGTATTCTCTCGTGACTCACTAATTGTGTCTTCTGTGTGCACTTGTAGTCACAGTGACTACATTGAAATGGTTTTTCTCCAGTGTGTATTCTCTCGTGACTCACTAAATTTGTCTTCTCTCTGCACTTGTAGTCACAGTGACTACATCTAAAAGGTTTTTCTCCAGTGTGTATCCTCTGGTGACGCAGTAAGTATGATTCCCACTGACACTGGTAGTGACAGTCGCTGCATGTAAACCGTTTCCCTCCGCCTCGTGTCTGCCCCGCCCCCGCCTGCAGCCGCCCCCGCCTGACCGAGCGAGCCCGCCCAAGAGCCTCCTTCACCGTTCTTACAGTTGCTGCAACATCAAATAATAGCACATTACACAAGGGCGGTAACACAACGAATGTCTCAGATTCCAGTAATTTGACGCGGGCGGTAAACATGCGATACACACACACTATACTTACAGTATTCATTTATTGCAAACCATGGTAATTGTACAGTTGTTCCAAATTAATATTTCAGACACACATGGCACCCTGTTAGGGTATGGCATATCATGATACTTAAAACTAGTTAAATGCTAATATAATTGGTTACATAAAGTTGCTTAAGGCCTTAAATTTTAATCCGTCGCTTGTAGTATGCGATATTCCTAATTTATATAGAAGGGTGTGGTATGGGTAATGTGTTTCTTTATTGCCGCTTATTTATTATTAAAAACATAAGAAATTATACAAAAAATGACTAAACGACACCGTTAAACCACAGCTTGGTTTGTCTCGGTGCTTGTGTTAGTACAAAATTGTATGTCACTCCCCGACCAGGAAGTGGCATAATTTACCGCGCGCGGAGCGTGCGATAATTGCCACTTTATGACCAGTAGGCCTAACACGTGTTGCGCTCGAGAGTCCGTCGGCATATCTCGAGCTATCCGTCACTTTCTAATAGCGCCAATCAGAAAAAGACGCGTAGCTCGAGATAAGTCGAGATACTCTCGAGCACAACATGTGCTACGGGCGCAGGTGTGACATAAATACATTTTTAGATCGGACAGCAAATATCGTGGTAGTCATTAATAAATTACATATTTAAATATTCTACACATTCATTTATCCAAATGCCTTAGTAGTAGCAGTAGTAAAACTCGTTATTGTACAATAAAAGTGGTGAAAAATACAAAAGGAAATGGTATGTCGGTTAATATTATTTTAGTTTATTTTTGTAATGTTCAAACACAATGTATTTATTGTTTATGAATAAATGAATAATAATAATAATAATATGTACAAAGGCGAACTTATCCCTTTAAGGGATCACTTCCAGTTAACCTTAATGCCTCAGGGAAAATTTCCCAGTAAACCAGCACTTAACATGAACATGCTATAAACTGAAAGGTCCTGACTTAGAATGTTAAGCAACTCACCTGGAAGTGCAGACTTATTCAAATCTCCAGAAGGTTCTGACGAGTGAGTGTCAATGTGTTTCCTTAAAACCGACTTGTCCTTAAACGTGTCGCCGCACTGGTGACACTGATAGGTCTCGCTCGACGTGTCGGTACAGTCGCTAGTCTCGCTCGTGCTTGGCAGCGTGTATGTGTGCCGCCCGACCCGGCACGAGCGCCGCGCCGCGTCCACCAGCAGCCGCTCCAGCCTGACCGAGCAAGCCCGCCCGAGAGCCTCCTCTGCTCCGTGACCAGACACTGGAACATATGACATGATTATTAAGTATTATGAGTTGGGAGACTATCATACATAAATCAAAACTAGTCCCAGAATAAGCAAAGCTTGGACTAGGGCTCTAGGGGATCACAACATAACCTACTTATATACATAAAATGTTTTATAAACTTTGATCAAACCTATTTATGCTAAAATGCCATTAAAATTTGTTTCTTTGTGTCACTTGAAATATGGGTTTGTGAGAAACGGACAAAACACACTTTAGTTGGCAGAGGTTTGTTAAGTTTTGTGAATAAGGGAAAAGATTATACTTCATATCAAAACATCTAAGACTCATGCAGAAACAAATTTAATATTCATATTCATCACACAAATAAATAACCATTACAGCCCAAGATTCATTGCTAAAATGGTTGATTATAAATAGTATATAAAAATGTACAAATTGTGGAGTGAAATACAATTTATAGTCATTCATGACATTTTAACTTACGTCTAAATGACAGCATTGATGTTAAATGGAATTATCTAATTAACTAGAGTAAACCGCAGAACCAAACAAAAACATCAATCATTCATCATTTTAGTTTTCATTAAAAGCTAGACTTAGTATGTTAAGGTACTGACCTGGAAGTGTGGGAGCCACACAAGGCCGGTGCATCTCCTCGGGGCCCAGCACGAGCTCGTCCTTGATCTGGTGGTCTGCATACAGCTCGCACACGGCCGCGCTGTCCTCACACTCCGCCTCCTCATTCACATGTGCCCCGGTCTCCTCACTGTCACACTCCTCCTCAGCCTCCTCTTTCACAAACACCTCCTCCGCCTCAGTCTTCACACACAATGTGTCTAGCGACATATTGCTTTATTGGTCTACACAAATGGCTTGAGTGACTTCAACACCTGCAATGGATTATTCAGACTCTGTCTTACACAAACATCCATAGAGCTTTTATCTCAATGTGTTACACGTGGTTTTAAATCTAAAACGTGGAACGCCTATTCCTTCCTTCACAAGCTGAACTGGAATGTTTTCCTCGACTACGTAACAAATAACACGTTATAGTTTTCGCGATAGTTTTTATCAGCAAGCAAAATTAACCACAAATAAGATAAAACAGGAAATAGATACCTAAAATAACGCATATTGTGATCCCGACTAAAGCGCCACCAAGAGCCTAAGTTAGTAACTATTATCTTGGATTTACGTGACCAAAAGCTTAAAAAACTTACAAAAAGAGCACCCGCCGCTGGAATGTAACATTGAGTCATTGAGTCTGAATTACTTTGAAAGTAATATGCTTTACCACAGGGTTACTTGTGAGTTGTTAGTAAGCATGCGTCGAATTTATGAATAAGTTCCAACAACCTTAACACTAGGTGGTGCTATTATCAATCCCGTCAACTTCTAAGATGAACAACCATACAATAATCTTTGACAGTTCTGTGACGGTTCTGTGCAAAATATTTTGTCTGACAGCTACAAGTGCGTTTGGAAACCTAGATGTATTATCCAGAAGTGTCCGACTGATTTTTAACCTATGTTTAACAAATAAACACCTATGATTGATTGATTGATTGAAGCAGGTTTTTTCCGTATTTTAGAAGCTCCTAGTAGAGCGTGGTGATTACATTCTCTTATTCTCTTTGTTGAAAATTATAACGTATTTGTAGTCCAGAGAACACCTCATTTCAGTTCAGCCTGTGATGTGATAACCATTACTGCTCGCGTAGCGTTTATATTAACGTACTGAGGAACGTACGTGGCTTCTTTCATCTTGCTGATCTTGCTTTTCTTGACCACTTCACGTCTTCACTTTAATTCAACTACTTCAAGTTCATTCTTAATTCCACGGATTAATTCATTCGCAGCAAGCAGTATGTATAATTGTAATTGATTGTATTGTTCGTTACCAGTCCTACCTATATAAATTAGTGTTATAGTGATAGTATTCCTTATGTTCATTTCGTTTAATCCAGATTGTTCCTAAATTATTGGATTATACCTGCTAACGTCCAGAAAGTGGCATAGCTTAGATTACATTGACGCAAGCAACAGGCTTTGACACTTCTCCGTACAAATCGTCCTAGTTTTAGTTTAAAACCACTCGTAACACATTGAGAGAAAAGCTCTATAGATTTCGCTGTAAGACAGTATCTGAATATTCCATTGCAGGTGTTGAAGTCACTCAAACCATTTGTGTTAAAACAATAAAGCAATATGTCGCTAGAAACATTGTGCGTGAAGACTGAGGCGGAGGAGGTGTTTGTGAAAGAGGAGGCTGAGGAGGAGTGTGACAATGAGGAGACCGGGGCACATGTGAAGGAGAAGGCGGAGTGTGAGGACAGCGCGGCCTTGTGCGAGCTATATGCAGACCACCAGATCAAGGACGAGCTCGTGCTGGGCCCCGAGGAGATGCACCGGCCTTGTGTGGCTCCCACACTTCTAGGTCAGTACCTTAGCATATGAAGTCAAGCTTTTGAATGATTACTAAGATGATTAATTAAGATGATTGATTAAGGTTAACTGGAAGAGATCCCTTACAGGGATAAGTTCGCCTTTGTACATGTATAAGCTATTTTGTCTGTATTGTTTCTTTTTCTTGTCTTGTGTACAATAAAGTATTTACATACATACATTAATGTTCCATTTTGGTTCTGCGGTTTACTCTATATAATGCCATTTAACATCAATCAGTGGCGGATTTACATATTTGCCGCCCCTGCTGACCTCCACAATTCAATACCCTAGTTCACAAACCTATTTATACCTTTTTCGTCGTAAAAAAAGGACTGTTTTTGAAAAAACTAAATTCTAAATGGTCGCAGAGAGCTGAATTTTGGCATGTGAGGAGATATAGGTTCTCTGATAATAATAAAAAATTAAAATATCCAAAACGGCGGCCGTCAGAGACAAAACTATTTTCGAATAATTTTTGCGACGGCGAGGCCCGAAGCGTCCCATCAGAACGCGCTCTCCATGCGAGCCCACGCGGACACTCACTATTCCTGTCATTGTTACAAGCGAACATGAAACCCAAGGCCCGAAGGTGAGCGGCAATACCACGCGAAGCCGGAAGGCTCGAAGCTTGCGGCCCGACGGGCGAGGCCACACGGACACTCCTCCTAATCTCAGACTCCCTCCTCCTTCTCTCCCATTCCTATATTCCCTCCCCCTCCTAAACGACATAGAAGTCCAAAGTCAACTTAGGGCAACCCAAGATCAACCCAAAGAATCCGGCGGGGTGCTTGCGCCCCGCGTATGGGGCAAAAAAGCAGTTCATATTTTTTTTTTCGCCAAAATTTGCCGCCCCCTGAAATCTGCCGCCCTAGGCTTAAGCCTACTCAGCCTTGGGGTAAATCCGCCACTGGTGAAGAGTATGAATATCTGTTTCTGCATGAGTCTTAGATGTTTTGATATGAAGTATAATCTTTCCCCCTTATTCACAAAACTTAACAAACCTCTGTCAACTAAAGTGTGTTTTGTCCGTTTCTCACAAGCCCATATTTCAAGTGACACAAAGAAACAAATTTCAATGGCATTTTAGCATAAATAGGTTTGAACAAAGTTTATAAAACATTTTATGTATATAAGTAGCTTATGTTGTGATCCCCTAGAGCCCATAGTCCAAGCTTTGCTTATTCTGGGATTAGTTTTGATTTGTGTAAGATAGTTTCCCAACTCACAATATTTAATAATCGTGTCATATGTTTCAGTGTCTGGTCACGGAGCAGAGGAGGCTCTCGGGCGGGCTTGCTCGGTCAGGCTGGAGCGGCTGCTGGTGGACGCGGCGCGGCGCTCGTGCCGGGTCGGGCGGCACACATACACGCTGCCAAGCACCAGCGAGACTAGCGACTGTACCGACACGTCGAGCGAGACCTATCAGTGTCACCAGTGCGGCGACACGTTTAAGGACAAGTCGGTTTTAAGGAAACACATTGACACTCACTCGTCAGCACCTTCTGGAGATTTGAATAAGTCTGCACTTCCAGGTGAGTTGGTTAATATTTAAAGTCAGGACCTTTCAAATTATAGCATGTTCATGTTAAGTGCTGGTTTACTGGGAAATTTTCCCTGAGACATTAAGGTTAACTGGAAGAGATCCCTTAAAGGGACAAGTTCGCCTTTGTACATACCATTTCCTTTTGTATTTTTCATCACTTTTATTGTACAATAACGAGTTTTACTACTGCTACTACTAAGGCATTTGATAGGACCTAGCTTGGTGGGACTATATTTAAATAAAAATTAATGTGTAGAATATTTAAATATGTAATTTATTAATGACTACCACGATATTTGCTGTCCGATCTAAAAATGTATTTATGTCACACCTGGTCATAAAGTTGCAATTATCGCACGCTGCGCGCGCGGTAAATGCCACTTCCTGGTCAGGGAGTGACATACAATTTTGTACTAACACGAGCGCATACCACACCCTTCTACATAAATTAGGAATATCGCATACTACAAGCGACAGATTAAAATTTAAGGCCTTGAACAACTATATGGAACAAATTATATAGCATTTAACTATTTTTAAGTATCATGATTTGTAATACCCTAACAGTCTGAAATATTAATTTGTAACAACTGTACAATTACCATGGTTTGCAATAAGTGAATTATGAAAGACTCAGATCACATATTTATCGATCTTGCCTTCGGCTCGGGCGTCAAATTCCTGCGATCTGAGACATTCATAGTGTTACCGCCCTTGTGTAATATGCTATTATTTCATGTTGCAGCAACTCTAAGAACGGTGAAGGAGGCTCTTGGGCGGGCTCGCTCGGTCAGGCGGGGGCGGCTGCAGGCGGGGGCGGGGCAGACACGAGGCGGAGGGGAACGGTTCACATGCAGCGACTGTCACTACCAGTGTCAGTGGAAATCAGACTTACGGCGTCACCAGAGGATACACACTGGAGAAAAACCTTTTAGATGTAGTCACTGTGACTACAAGTGCAGTGATAAGGGAGATTTAGTGAAACACACGAGAATACACACTGGAGAAAAACCATTTCAATGTAGTCACTGTGACTACAAGTGCATACGGAAGACACAATTAGTGAGTCACGAGAGAAAACACACTGGAGAAAAGCCATTTAGATGTAGTCACTGTGACTACAAGTGCAGTCGGAAAATAAATTTAGTGAGCCACGAGAGAATACACACTGGAGAAAAACCATTTAGATGTAGTCACTGTGACTACAAGTGCAGACTGATGACAAGTTTAGTGTGTCACAAGAGAAAACACACTGGAGAAAAACCATTTAAATGTACTCACTGTGACTACAAGTGCACTTATAAGGGAGATTTAGTGAAACACAAAAGAATACACACTGGAGAAAATCCATTTAAATGTAGTTACTGTGACTACAAGTGCAAATTCAAGACAAATTTAGTGAGGCACAAGAGAATACACACTGAAGAAAAGCCATTTAACTGTAGTCACTGTGACTACAAGTGCAGACAGAAGACACAATTAGTGAGGCACGAGAGAAAACATACTGGAGAAAAAAAAAGTAATTTAATTTAAATGTAGCCACTGTGACTACAAGTGAACACGGAAGGGAGATATAGTAAGGCACGAGAGTATCCTACTCATTTATTTGCAATGGATCATATTCATTACACGTCAGAAACAATGATAATATGTCAAGGTATAAATGATTTACAAATTATGTTAACTGTCACAGTAAAGTTTCAATTAAATTGGAATTTTAAAAATTACTATAAAATAAACATATTATTTAATATTTAAATGTCGCATAATTCAGTTACGTTATAATAGGCATTTTCAACGAGCCATGATTTAAGTTTGTTATTTAAGGAATTCCCGTTCAGTTCTTTAACACTGTTTAGGATGGCGTTATATATTTTTGGACCAATCATGCGGGTAGTTTTGGTAGACTTGGTTAGTTTGCACCTAGTTGTAACAAGTTTGCCGCTATGGTTGCTCCGCAGATTTCGTGAGCTCTCCGCTCTTTGGGGAAAGGATTCAATGTTGTTTCTCACAAATTTGACAATATTGAAGATATACAGGGATGGTATTGTCAGTATACCCAGGGAGGTAAAGAGCTGTCGAGCTGGTGAGCCGGGCGGGGCCTGAGCTATTATTCTCACTGCTCTTTTTTGCAGCACGAAGACGCGGCGCCAGTCAGCGGCAACTCCCCAGAACTCAATGCTGTAACTTACTACTGAGTGAAATAGTGCGAAGTAGCTATTACGTAATTGGACTTGTGGGAGTACAAGAGACAGTCTTTTTAGAGCAAAACATACACCTGACAGTGTTTTACAAACTATTTCTTTGAAACTATTTGAGTGTCCCATCTCAATGCGGAGTCTATACCCAAGAACTTGGCTGAGTTGACTTGTGGGAGGGTTGTGTGGTTAGGTTAGGTTAGGTTTATCTCAACAGGTAGTGGTCTGGGTGGTCGGCCACCTAAGTTAAAAAGCAGGACTTGGGTTTTGGCTACGTTCAGGACTAGTCCGTTTGCAGAAAACCAGTTTATAAGTTTGTATACTTCACTAGTGATCAGTGCTTCTAGGTCGTCAATATTATTGGCAGTTATTATATCGCAAGCGTCGTCAGCAAAAATGTACATATTTCCATCCACAGGGTCATGTAAGTCGTTAACTTGCATTAAAAAGCATAAATTAGCGAGGGAAGACCCTTGAGGTACACCTATACCAACGCTGCCCTCGTCAGACCTTGTTTGTCCACCATTCAAAACAATAGATTGTTGTCTATCTGTTAAGTAATCAATCATCACGTAACGTGGGGCCGCGTAGTCCGAGGTGCTCAAACTTTTTTGCTAGAACGCGGTGATCGCAGAGGTAGAAAGCGCGTGTCATATCGCACATGAGAATGGCAACGTGAGACGAGATTTCTTTAGCTTGCATTACGTTATGAACCGTTTCTCGAATAACAGAGACGCACGAGCGGTTTCGTCGATAGGCGTACTGTTTATCGTGGAGTAAATTAAAGTTTTCTAGGAACGTATATAGCCGGTTACTTAAGCCTGCTTCGAACAGTTTGGCAATCGTTGGAATTATACTTATGGGTCTATAATTTTGGATATCATTTTTTTTTACCTTTGGTCTTATAGACGGGTACTACTAAATAAATAAGGGATGAATTCCTAATTTTAATAATTTGTTAAAAATTGTCGTTATTTGTGATATGACGAAGGGAAGGCCAGCTTTAAGCAACCTTGTTGATACACATAAGATATAACCCTTTGCTTGTTATCACCATGAAGTGCATTATTAAATCAGTTTTACGGATACATCAGAAGTCTGAACGTATAGACAGAGCAAAACACCTTTTTAATGTGGTCGACCAAGGAAGAAGAGTTGTAAGGCTCAAGACTCGGAGGCAGGACTTAGTGTAAGGCCTGAGTGGACGCTCGGAGCGGAGCGTTCGGCGGGGCGTGCGGCGGGGCGGGCGAGCGTGCGTCATATTTGTGCAGCGGCGACTCAGGACACCAGTATGAGTTTCAATTGTTTAACATGCAGGCGACGCTGCACGCCCATCTCGAGCATCCACTCAGGCCTTAGAATTCGATTGCGCCTAAACTGGAAATTGTTCAACATTGTGTGCGAAATCAAGCTGTAAATTGTATACCTGTCTGCGTAGTGATTTTAAATCATAACATCCTCAAAAGTAGACTGGGACTTACTAATTTAAAAATGTTTTTCGACGCCCGATTTAGCTTAGTTGGTAGTGGCCCTGCCTACGAAGCTGGAGGTCCCGGGTTCGAATCTCGGCTAGGGAATTTATTTGTGTGATGAGCACGAATATTTGTTCTTGCGTCTTGGATGTTTTCTATGTATTTAAGTATCTATTTCTCTATATAAGTATGAATATCGTCGCCTAGTACCCATAGCATGTACAAGCTTTGCTTAGTTTGGAACTAGGTTGATTTGTGTAAGATTGTCCACAAATATTTATTTAGTTATTATTTTTACCAAGTAAAAGATTTTGTTCACAATCAATAAATTACTTAGAGTGTAGGTAAACGAAATTACATTAACATTAAAATAAAGTAATAATAAGGAATATATTGTTATGCAGATTTAACAATGACAATGAATTTTGACAATTTTGAAATTTCTTATCCTATAGTACAGTCAAGGGCACTTTTTCACCTTATTCCATTGAAATAAGGTCCAAAAATGTAAACATATTTATGCCCTCGACTGTACCTATTAACCTATTAGCTGAAAGACATTTCGTTGTTTCTCTTTTATCTTAGTTAAGTTTGAATATGTGACATTTGACCATGATATTAATAAATTATCTTATCTTACCTGGCCACTCCTTATTCACACGTAGAAACAAACATACAAGTTTAATATCGGATGCATTCCAGCGAAAAACATTTTATTACAGCTGAATACTTGAAACACAGCGTTCCGCGTTCTGTTGACATATTGAGGTCGCAACTTGACCTTTTATTCCCACCCTCGTCTGCGGCTCTAGCCTGAGATTACCGCAATGATCAGAGCTCGCAGGGTAACAACAAAGATAATCGGAAACAAGTTACAACAGGCACTCTTGTGTTGTATCACAGAATAAGTAAAGTACTACGTACTACAGAATAAGTAATATTAGTACGTACGTGCTCAGACTAACCTCGACATCAAATAACAATACCACTACCGAGCAAGATGGCCTAAAACTTTGTTCAAGAGAGACATATCATTTATGATCCGTTTTAACTGCCACAAAACTATTTGTTGACTTTTTAGCAAACAAACCCAAGTTAAGAAGGTTCTTTATAAGCCGTCATCAAGTTCTCAATTTATCTGCATCAGAGTTTTTCCATCCCTCTTGGTGGCACGCGTGTATGATCTCTAGAGAATCTTTACTCTGTGCCTTTGACATTCCGGCAGTCCATGCTCGCCCGTGGCGATAGGCCTAAGTGAGAAAAACTGTACCTGTATCTTAATAGCATTAAGATTGAATTTCGCCTGGCTAAAGGTTTTTCACTATACCAAAAGGTTTATGGATAATTTAAAAAAATAGAAAACCGACTTCAATTGTTACTCAAATGTACAAATTTTAACTAAAAAGTAGAAAATAATATAATTCAGTACCTTCAAAGCAAAGAGCTTACAGGACAATTAATTAATGTAATTAGTTGGTTACTTATTTATATACATATTCACAATATATAATCAGTTATTTTTGGAGTTGTTGCCAGCTCAGGAGGATAAGTACCTAGTTTCCTGCTTTGCCACAAACTTTCGACTCTCGGAGCGGCGGCGGCGCGCGCAGCGGGGCTGGCACCGACTCCAAAAATACGTGATTATATATTGTGAATATGTATATTTTATGGGGTTTATGAAGTCGACCAAGGAAGAAAGGTTTGTAAGGGACAATATAAGGTTTAAGATCATTTAATCTCATAAAGAATTATACAATTCACTTACATGAGAGAACACTTAACTAATACACAAACTTTGTTATGAGCGCACAAAGACAAATAAGTGCGTTAAAAAAATTAGGGTAGTACAAAATAGTGAGCGCGCACTCGGCAAGCTACGCATGCAGCGAGCGACAATAACAGCGGAACAAGTAATACACAGAATCCTTACAACTAGATACGAGCGAGTATATATGAGCGATAAACCGAAAATAGTGCGAAAATTTCGGGGCTTTGTAGCTGCCAAAAGTTTTATTTTACTAAACGGTTAAAACTCACGTATTAATTGTCACTTCGGGCGACATGTTTCGAACTCTTCGGGAGTTCTCCCCGAACCCCCGAACTCCCGAAGAGTTCGAAACATGTCGCCCGAAGTGACAATTAATACGTGAGTTTTAACCGTTTAGTAAAATAAAATAATAGCATGTCTCACGAAAGTTTAAATTCAAGTACTGCCAAAAGTTGTCCCGAGATTACTCGTGCTACCAGTTTTGATATTTAATATACTCAGTTGCATCCAGATACGAAATTTAAATAAATAAGATCTACTCGTCCACCTCTTGCAACATAGTCCAGCGTTGAACCTCTACTGACGGGCGTATTACGTCAGCACTTGGGATCACAATGAGTTTTTCACCAGTTCATGTTTCCCCGCGGGAACTTTAAGTCTGCCTTGCGACTGCTCTGATATAGACAGGAGCTCCTAAATAGTTTTTTGTACCGTGTGTTTTCTCTCGTGACTCACTAAACATGTCTTTGATTGCACTTGTAGTCACAGTGCCTACATGTAAATGGTTTTTCTCCAGTGTGTATTCTCTCGTGCATGACTAAATGTGTCTTCTGTCTGCACTTGTAGTCACAGTGTCTACATTGAAATGATTTTTCTCCAGTGTGTATTCTCTCGTGCCTCACAAAATTTGTCTTCTCTCTGCACTTGTAGTCACAGTGCCTACATGTAAATGGTTTTTCTCCAGTGTGTATTCTCTCGTGATCCACTAAATTTGACTTCTGTCGGCACTTGTAGCCACAGTGACTACATTTAAATGGTTTCTTCTCCAGTGTGTATTCTCTCGTGCATGACTAAATGTGTCTTCTGTCTGCACTTGTAGTCACAGTGTCTACATTGAAATGATTTTTCTCCAGTGTGTATTCTCTCGTGTCTCACAAAATTTGTCTTCTCTCTGCACTTGTACTCACAGTGACTACATTGAAATGGTTTTTCTCCAGTGTGTATTCTCTCGTGTCTCACAAAATTTGTCTTCTCTCTGCACTTGTACTCACAGTGACTACATTGAAATGGTTTTTCTCCAGTGTGTTTTCTCTCGTGTATGACTAAATGTGTCTTCTGTCTGCACTTGTAGTCACAGTGACTACATTGAAATGGTTTTTCTCCAGTGTGTATTCTCTCGTGACTCACCAAAAGTGTTTTGTTTCTGCACTTGTACTCACAGTGACTACATTGAAATGGTTTTTCTCCAGTGTGTTTTCTCTCGTGTATGACTAAATGTGTCTTCTGTCTGCACTTGTAGTCACAGTGTCTACATTGAAATGATTTTTCTCCAGTGTGTATTCTCTCGTGTCTCACAAAATTTGTCTTCTCTCTGCACTTGTACTCACAGTGACTACATTGAAATGGTTTTTCTCCAGTGTGTATTCTCTCGTGTCTCACAAAATTTGTCTTCTCTCTGCACTTGTACTCACAGTGACTACATTGAAATGGTTTTTCTCCAGTGTGTTTTCTCTCGTGTATGACTAAATGTGTCTTCTGTCTGCACTTGTAGTCACAGTGACTACATTGAAATGGTTTTTCTCCAGTGTGTATTCTCTCGTGACTCACCAAAAGTGTTTTGTTTCTGCACTTGTACTCACAGTGACTACATTGAAATGGTTTTTCTCCAGTGTGTTTTCTCTCGTGTATGACTAAATGTGTCTTCTGTCGGCACTTGTAGTCACAGTGACTACATTGAAATGGTTTTTCTCCAGTGTGTATTCTCTCGTGTCTCACAAAATTTGTCTTCTCTCTGCACTTGTACTCACAGTGACTACATTGAAATGGTTTTTCTCCAGTGTGTTTTCTCTCGTGTATGACTAAATGTGTCTTCTGTCTGCACTTGTAGTCACAGTGACTACATTTAAATGGGTTTTCTCCAGTATGTATTCTCTCGTGGCTCACTAAATTTGTCTTCTCTCTGCACTTGTAGTCACAGTGACTACATTGAAATGGTTTTTCTCCAGTATGTATTCTCTGGTGACGCCGTAATTCTGTTTTCCACTGACACTGGTAGTGACAGTCGCTGCATGTAAACCGTTTCCCTCCGCCTCGTGTCTGCCCCGCCCCCGCCTGCAGCCGCCCCCGCCTGACCGAGCGAGCCCGCCCAAGAGCCTCCTTCACCGTTCTTACAGTTGCTGCAACATCAAATAAATACATTTTCAAATCGGACAGCAAAGTCATTAATTAAATTACAGGAGTCATTAATTAAATTCATCAGGAGAGGTAGGGTAGGGCACAGCAAAATGTCATCTCTTGCTCGAATTTGGAGCAGCCCAACTGGGGAAGTACCTCCGCCTTGCAGAACACCACAGCCATAATAACATTTTTTGCTGTATGTTGTACAAGTATGTAGTGTTGTGTTCCTGGAGGTGAGCAAGGTTGCCAGAGCTCCCGAGGGTGCACTGTGTTGAATGCGAGGGACCTTTTATCCCTTCTGCTGTCAACACAGTGAATCCTTAAACTTTATACAGGGTCTGCAACGCGCACGTCTCTTTCGGAGTTGCGAGCGTCTATAGGCTGCGGCGTCTGCTTACCATCAGGTGTACCGTACGCTTGTTTGCAACCGTTATCGTATAAAAATATATATTTAAATAGCATATTTACATATGATATACATTAATTTAATTATTGTCCCATCGAACTGGGTTTTCAATGTCTTAAGAAAATTTGCCAAGTAAACCAGTGTAAAACTTGACATGAAAATGCTATAATTTGAAAGGCCTGACTTTACATGTTAAGCAACTCACCTGGAAGTGCAGCCTTATTAAAATCTCCAGTAGGTTCTGACGAGTGAGTGTCAATGTGTTTCCTTAAAACCAACTTGTCCTTAAACATGTCGCCGCACTGGTCACACTGATAGGTCTCGCTCGACGTGTCCGTACAGTCGCTAGTCTCGCTCGTGCTTGGCAGCGTGTATGTGTGCCGCCCGACCCGGCACGAGCGCCGCGCCGCGTCCACCAGCAGCCGCTCCAGCCTGACCGAGCAAGCCCGCCCGAGAGCCTCCTCTGCTCCGTGACCAGACACTGGAACATATATCACATAGATCATTCATTATTGTCAGACCATCTTTATCCAATCAAAACTATTAGAATTACGATTAATAACGGGATATTTACCATGTACAATCGTATAAATCGTAATTCTAATGTAAATGACCATGTGATCTTAAAATCAATCAAAACTAATCCCAGAATAAGCAAATCTTGGACGGGCTCTAGGGGATAATATAACTATGGATGCAATAAATGATATGACTATGACAAATAACATAACCTACTTATATAGATAAAGATAAAGGATACATAACTTCATATCAAAACATCTAAGACACAAGCAGAAACAAATATTCATACTCATCACACAACTACATGACCATTACAGCCCAGGATTCAAAGCTAAAATGGTTGATGATAGTATTTAAAAAAATACAAATTGTGGAGTGAAATACAATTTACAGTCATTCATGATATTTCAACTTATATCTAAATAACAGCATTGATGTTAAATGGAATTATCTAGAGTAAACCGCAGAAACAACCAGAAACATCAATCACTCATCATTTTAGTTTGCATTAAAAACTTGACTTGATATGCTAAGGTACTGACTTGGAAGTGTGGGAGCAACACGAGGCCGGTGCATCTCCTCGGGGCCCAGCATGAGCTCGTCCTTGATCTGGTGGTCTGCATACAGCTCACACAAGGCCGCACTGTCCTCACACTCCGCCTCCTCCTTCACATGTGCCCCGGTCTCCTCACTGTCACACTCCTCTTTCACTAACACCTCCTCCGCCTCAGTCTTCACACACAATGTTTCTAGCGACATATCGCTTTATTGGTTTTAACACAAATGGCTTGAGTGACTTCAACACCTGCAATGGAATATTCAGATACTGTCTTACGGCAAAATGTATAGAGCTTTTCTCTCAATGTGTTACGAGTGGTTTTAAACTAAAACTAGGACGATTTGTACGGAGAGGTGTCAAAGCCTGTTGCTTGCGTCAATGTAATCTAAGCTATGCCACTTTCTGGACGTTAGCAGGTATAATCCAATAATTTAGGAACAATCTGCACGAAACGAAATAAACATCAGGAATACTATCACTATAACAATAATTTATATAGGTAGGACTGGTAAGGTAACGAACAATACAATCAATTATAATTATACATACTGCTTTCTGCGAATGAATTAAATTAATCCGTGGAATTAAGAATGAAGTGAAGCTGAAGTTGTTAAGCAAGACGAAAGACGCCACGTACGTTCCTCAGTACGTTCATATAAACGCTACTCAAGCAGTAATGGTTATCACATCACAGTAGAGCTGAGCGTTTTTGTCAATAAGCGTTTCGAAAAACGCTTTCGCTTACAGTAACGCAATAACACTTTCTTATGAGAACAAAAAACAGTTTTTATAAAAACGACCACCAAAGCTGCAACGCAACGCAACAATGAAACTACACTACATGAAAATAGAAACGAAACTCAAAACTGACATAACTCAAACTATAACCTATAACTTTCATCGATCGAAACGACGAAACGAAACAAAACTTAGCTTTGTTCGGGTGGCAAAAACGTTTTGTATTGATGATTGACAAAAATGCGCTCTATTCGCAAGATGTTAAGGCTTAATTTTGAAAATTCATAAATATTTATTTCGTTCGTTTCGTTTTGTCAGGCGCCGCAGTGAAAAAAACTAGTTACTTTTGAAACTGTTTCGTGAAGCTGTTTCCAGATAATGAAAAGCTGTTACGTTTCGTTACACTTAAAAGTCGCAACGACCCAGCTCTACATCACAGGCTGAACTGAAATGAGGTGTTCTCTGGACTACAAATACGTTATAGTTTTTAACAAAGAGAATATAATCACCACACTCTACTAGGAACTTCTAAAATACGGAAAAACCTGCTTCAGTCGGACACTTCAGGATACTACATCTAGGTTTCCAAACGCACTTGTAGCTGTCAGACAAAATATTTTGCACAGAACCGTCACAGAACTGTCAAAGATTTGTGCATGGTTGTTCATCTTAGAAGAAAGTTGACGGGATTGATAATAGCACCACCTAGTGTTAAGGTTGTTGGAACTTATACCACTTATTGCCACACAGTTACAATATAAAAAGGGCGTTCATAATTCAGAAGCGAGCGATAAGAATAATGGTGCGTATACCACAGTGGGTTTCCTGTAAGGACTTTTTCACTAAATTAGGAATTCTAACTGTGCCGTCTGTGCCAAGTCTTGACATTCTGATACTTTGTACGGACTTAGTAAAATATTTGGCAAGAAATGAATCAGAAGAAGATCGGGTGGCAAGACTGGCAACGAGGACTAAAAACCTAGACCACTCCATTACTCCGAAGCTCAAAGTGACGGAATTTTGTGCTCGTTTCCAGGCTGTAAAAGCTACCAATCGAATTAAAGGCTGTTTCCAACCCTCATACCTTTAAAAATAAATTAAGGTCATATTTATTAAGTAAATGTTTTTATTCCCTTGAAGAGTTTTTCCGATGCAGTAATTAATTAAATTAATATGATGCAGTAATGAATTGAGTACCTAAATTATGAATATTTAATCTGACATATGTATTTATATAAGTCGCAACAAACGAAACTTCGCAGTTGCCAGCGAAGCATGGAGAGAAGCATGATGGGAAAAAGGAAAATAGATAAAATAAATCACAGCATAATTAGATCAGCTACTAAAACCCAAGATGTAGTATGTAAATTAAGAGCGCTCAAGTGGAAGTGGGCTGGACATGCAATCAGAGGAGAGGATAAGTGGAGCAAATTAGTCATGCAATGGTACCCAAGAGAGGGTAAGAGGAAACGAGGGAAACCATTCAGAAGATGGGAAGATGATATAGTTAAGGTAGCAGGCAAAACCTGGACTAGACTCGCACGTATACGAGAAGATTGGAAAGTGTTGGGCATTGTTGGGGGAGGCCTTTGCCAAAGGGCACACAGATTTAAAGAAAAAACAAAAAATATTAGCAAAGTAAACATGTAACAGAAACAATATGTAATCTGAGATAAGGCTATAAAAAAAAATGTATTTATTAATTTGAAATGCAATTTTTTTAGCATGTAATTAGTTTATAAGATTTTCTGACACAATGTAATATTGTTATAGAAATAAAAAAAAAATGAAATGACTTATTCATAAATTCGATGCATGCCTACTAACAACTCACACGTAACCCTGTGGTAAAGCATATTGCTTAAAAAGTAATTCAACAGAGTCAATGTTACATTCCAGCGGCGGGTGCACTTTTTGTAAGTTTTTTTTAAGCTTTTGGTCACGTGTATCCAAGATAATAGGTACTAACTTAGGCACTTGGTGGCGCTTTAGTCGGGATCACAATATGCGTTATTTTAGGTATCTATTTCCACCAGCGTTGCCAGATGGGTACGCAATAGTACGCATTGCGTACTATTTTATGTTCTTGCGTACTCGCGTACTCATCCTTCGATTTGCGTACTATTTTTATATTTTAACACTTGACAGCCTAGCTTAACTTAACAAAAAAAATATTTTTGAGGTTTTCCGATTAATATTATTTAGGAACGCACCCAAAAAATTAACTACATGCTTCTATAGATTATCTGTGGCTGTCGCACTGACACTGACAAACAAGTGACACTGACAATGGCCAAACAAATTCAAATGACATTAAGACACCATAATAGTCAAGGCAAAATCGAACATATTATTGACACATTTCGGTTTGATTTAGTTTTACTGTACTGTATGATTATAACTGTTCATAAGTCAGCGCCGCAGTTTTGATTTGGTTTGCGCTCTCGGTAAAATTAAATAAAGCGGTTTTTTCATGTCATTTCACGTCAAGTACAAGTACAAGTTAAGTTTGTAGTACAATTTGTTGCGGCTTGTTATTGTTTTATCGATCGTATTGATCAAAATAGGACAGGATCAATTGTGAGTAAGTATTACTATATATTGTCTTTAATTTGATTGGATTATCAATACTTTTGTCAAAATATGAAATAATAAAAATTAAAACTTGTAATAAGGCTTATGATTTAAAAATGTGAAATTTATGTAGGTCTATACACAGTCTGTAAAGCTGCCTACACAAAGCGCTGCCTGCAGGGCCCTGCTTGCAGTGCCACTGCCAAATCGTATTGTGTGTAGGCATGCAGGGCCGATTTTTATATCTGTTATATCGGCCCTGCATGCCTACACACAATACGATTTAGCAGTGGCACTGCAAGCAGGGACCTGCAGGCAGGGCTTTGTGTAGGCAGCTTTACTGTCATAATAAATATTATCCGATATTAATTATCATGGTGTATAATTTCATCAGCTGACAACCAAAACAAAATCCAAAATCCATGAAACGGTGAAATGTGTTATTTTAAGGTCTTTGTTTATTAGTGGTAGCCGTACAGGCCCAATTTCAAAGAAAAACCGCAAATCGATGTACAGTTTAGCCATTTGGCACACGCATACTAGAGGTCAAAACAAAGTTTTTGACCCGCAGTTCCTAAAAAAATTTCCCTTAGGAGGGGAGTGCCGAGACATTCTATTTTTTGTATGGAAAAAAAAAAATTCTTCCGAAACCTATCGTGTGTAGTATCATATGAAAGGGCTTTTTAAGGCGATTCTAAAAATATACCACATTATTACATTTCAGCAATTAATTTTTATAGAAATCACAATTAATTTTCGAAACATACCAAGTTTGAGGCCCTCCAAACACGAAATGGCTGACTTTTATTTGATATAGTATATCACAAATGATACGTGATATCCTCGTATCTAACCTCAAAAAAGTAATTTTGAAAAGATTTTCATTAAGTATTTTTTTCGAATTTTTTAATATTACTAAGTGACACGGTTCTACTTCAATACCTGTTTTACGTGATTTATGGAATTTTAGTGCAGATACGTTACATATTAATCATGCAATGATACGGAGTATATGGATACTCCGTTGGATATATGGATATCCAACGGGAAATACCTCTTTAACCCTTTACCCCCCCACCACCCACCCACCACCTACCCACTATACCAACTGATGAAAAGGTGCAGTTAAAGGGTTAAAGAGGTATTTCCCGTTGGATATATGGATACTACGTATCATTTTATGATTAATATGTACCGTATCTGCACTAAAGTTCCATCAATCACGTAAAACAGCTATTGAAGTAGAACCGTGTCACTTAGTAATATTGAAAAATTAAAAAAAAAAATTAATGAAAATCATTTCGAAATTGCTTTTTTGAGGTTAGAAAAGAGGATATTAAGTATCATTTGTGGTATATTGTACAAAATAAAAATCAGCCGTATCGTGTCTGGAGGACCTCAAACTTGGTATGTTTCGAAAATTATTTTTGATTTAATTAAAAAAAAATAGCTGAAATGTAATGATGTGGTATGTTTTCAGAACCGCCTCTAAAAACTCTTTCATATGATACTACACACGATAGGTTTCTGAAAAAAAATGTTCTTTTTTTCATACAAAAAAAAGAATGTCTCGGCTCTCCCCCCCTAAGGGAAATTTTTTTAGGAACTGCGGGTCAAAAATTTTGTTTTGACCTCTAGTATGTGTGTGCCTAACGGCTAAACTGTACATCGATTTGCGGTTTTTTTTATCGTACGGCGTACACTATATGCACCAGCTGCGTAAAGCACAGTTTGTCAATAAATGTTGTTCGGCGTACCCAAACTTGAATTTGCGTACTATTTTTAAGAGCTGCGCGTAACGAAACGTAAAACCCTTCTGGCAACACTGATTTCCACACTAATTTCCTGTCTTATCTTATTTTATTTGTGGATTTAGTGGTTAAGTTTGCTTGCTGATAAAAACTCGCGAAAACTATAACGTGTTATTTGTTACGTAGTCGAGGGAAACGCTCCAGTTCAGCTTGTGAATTGAAACAACCATTACTGCACGCGTGGCGTTTATGGTGTGAGTGCTTTGTGAGTGTGACCACTTGTTTTGACAAAGGCTTCATTGTATTGTTCGTCACAGTCCTAAATGCAATAGGTTAGTGTTATTGCTTGTTTAAAGGTTTATGTATTCCGTATGTCTATTTAGTTTCGTCTAGATTATTTCTTACTTTTTTATGTTACCTGCTAACCTCCAGACAGTGGCGTTGCTTAGATTACGTTGAAGCTACGAAGCTAGCAATAGGCGTTCCACGTTTTAGTTTTAAAACCACGTGTAACACATTGTGATAAAAGCTCTATGGATGTTGGTGTAAGACAGAGTCTCAATATTCCATTGCAGGTGTTGAAGTCACTCAAGCCATTTGTGATTAGAGCCATAAAGCAATATGTCGCTAGAAACATTGTGTGTGAAGACTGAGGCGGAGGAGGTGTCTGTGAAAGAGGAGTGTGACAGTGAGGAGACCGGGGCACATGTGAAGGAGGAGGCGGAGTGTGAGGACAGCGTGGCCTTGTGCGAGCTGTATGCAGACCACCAGATCAAGGACGAGCTCGTGCTGGGCCCCGAGGAGATGCACCGGCCCTGTGTGGCTCCCACACTTCCAGGTCTGTACCTTAGCATATGAAGTCAAGCTTTTTTTGGTTCTGCGGTTTACTCTAGATAATTCCATTTAACATCAATGCTGCCATTTAGATGTAAGTTGAAATGTCATGAATGACTATAAATTATAGTTCACACCACAATTTGTATTTTTTTTTATATACTATCTATATAATCAACCATTTTAGCCCTGAATCCTGGGCTGTAATGGTCATGTATTTGTGTAATGAGTATGAATATTTGTCTCTGCCTGTGTATGTTTTAATGAAGCACAGTACACTCACCGGCAAAAAATTTGGCCCAAAAACTTTTGGTGATTGATTTAAGTTTGCAATGTTTTTTTTTACCCGCTCCATACTCCATTTCCTTGTTCTCCTTAATTCTTCATCTTAAACAACTGACTTCTCAATTAATGTTAATCATACCTCTTCTAATACTATCGAAAACAATTGCCTATAGACTAAAATAAATAAAAATTCATTGTTCTAATTTGGGCCGAATGGGGCAGGCTGCTGCAAACATGGCCACTAGGTGGCGCCACTAGAGTATGTCACATCTCGATTGATGCACATTTAACTTTAAAAAATATTGTACGTTTAAAATACCGTTATAAATAATAATAATTATTAAACTTTGTATCTTAGGCTGAGACACTGTCGGTTAATATTTCAAAGCCATTTAAATACAAAAGGTTTTGTTTAGACAGAAGGGTGTCAGTTATATTTTCGTAAACATATACTCGTCCTTTTAGCGCGATAAAATGAATCCAAAAGTGCTTTTACCTAAAAGTGCTTTTAGCTGTGCCAGAGTCAGACGTCCGTATTTTTCATTTGGATCCTTTTTATCGCGCTAAACGGACGAGTATATGTTTATCAAAATATAACTTACACGCTCCTGTCTAAACAAAGCCTTTTGTATTTAAATGGCTTTCAAACATTAACCGACAGTCTCTCGACCTAAGATACAAAGTTTAATACTTATTATTATTTATAACGGTATTTTAAACGTACAATATTTTTTAAAGTTAAATGTGCATCAATCGAGATGTGACAAACTCTAGTGGCGCCATCTATGCAGAGCTTTGCGCCGCCTGCCCCATTTATTGCGGTGAGTGTATAATCTTTATCTATAAAGGAAGTTATGTTATTACCCCCTAGAGTCCGTCGCCATAGAGTCCGTAGTGTAGTCAAAGCTTTGCTTACTCTGGGAGTAGGCTTGATGGGTGTAAGATGGTCTCCCAATATTTAATATTCTGTATCATATATGTTAACTCTACTGGGATGATGATATTATATGTCAGTGTCTGGTCACGGAGCAGAGGAGGCTCTCGGGCGGGCTTGCTCGGTCAGGCTGGAGCGGCTGCTGGTGGACGCGGCGCGGCGCTCGTGCCGGGTCGGGCGGCACACATACATGCTGCGGCGGACGAGCGAGCCAAGCGACTGTACCGACACGCCAAGCAAGAGTTATCAGTGTGCTCGACGTGTCGGTACAGTCGCTTGGCAGCTCCAGTGTGGCGACACGTTTAAGGACAAGGCGGTTTTAAAGAAACACATTGACACTCACTCGTCAGAACCTTCTAGAACTCCGGGAGGCAACTGGATGTGTAAAGCAGAGAACCAGGCTTTGTGGTGCGCCTTAGGGGAGGCCTATGTTCAGCAGTGGACTGCAGTGGGCTGAATATGGTGAAACACTTGTAGCACAGTGATGTTGTTCTAAGAATGTATTACTGGATGCTTGCGTTGCAGGTGGACTGCCGCTACAGGTCAACAGTGAGAAGAACCAACAGAGCAATATGTCGCTAGAAACATTGTGTGTGAAGACTGTGGCGGAGGAGGGGTCTGTGAAAGAGGAGGCTGAGGAGGATTGCGACAGTGAGGAGACTGGAGCACATGTGAAGGAGGAGGCGGAGTGTGAGGACAGTGCGGCCTTGTGTGAGCTGTATGCAGACCACCAGATCAAGGACGAGCTCGTGCTGGGCCCCGAGGAGATGCACCGGCCTTGTGTGGCTCCCACACTTCCAGGTCAGTTTCCACCTTAGCATATAAAGTCAAGCTTTTTGAATGAAAACTAAAGATTCAAGATTCAATCATTTATTTGTTCAGCATAGGTAGTACAAGGTGTTACATTTTGGTTCTGTATCACTATGAGGTTGGAGTGTACAAATATTTTTGTCACATGCTTTTGCATGCAGCATGCTACATAAATTATCATAATATAACATAATAATAACTAAAATTGTTGTTTGTGGTTGGTTTTGCGGTTTACTCTAGACTAGATAATTCCATTTAACATCAATGCTGTCATTTAGATGTAAGTTGAAATGTCATGAATGACTTTAAATTATATTTCACTCCAAAGATTTGTATTTTTGTATATACTATCATCAACCATTATATTATAGCTCTGAATCCTGGGCTGTAGTAGTAGTTTATTTGTGTGATGGTTTCTGCCTGTGTCTTAGGTGTTTTGTTTTGATATGAAGTTAAGTATAATCTTTATCTACTTATATATAAGTAGATTATGTCGTTACCCCCTAGAGCCCGTAGTCCAAGCTTTGCTTATTCTGGGACTAGTTTTGATTGGTGTAAGATGGACGGCCAGTATTGGATAATCTATGTGATATATGTTCCAGTGTCTGGTCACGGAGCAGAGGAGGCTCTCGGGCGGGCTTGCTCGGTCAGGCTGGAGCGGCTGCTGGTGGACGCGGCGCGGCGCTCGTGCCGGGTCGGGCGGCACACATACACGCTGCCAAGCACGAGCGAGACTAGCGACTGTACCGACACGTCGAGCGAGACCTATCAGTGTCACCAGTGCGGCGACACGTTTAAGGACAAGTCGGTTTTAAGGAAACACATTGACACTCACTCGTCAGCACCTTCTGGAGATTTGAATAAGTCTGCACTTCCAGGTGAGTTGCTTAATGTTTGAAGCATGTTCATTTTGAGTTTTACACTGGTGGTTTATTGGGAAAATTTCCCTGCGACATTAAGGCATTTGACAGGACCTAGCCTGGTGGGCCTATATTTAAACAAATGAATGTGTAAAATATGTAATTTATTAACTCCATGATATTTGCTGTCAGGAAAATGTTATTTTTTTTCGTGTTGCAGCAACTGTAAGAACGGTGAAGGAGGCTCTTGGGCGGGCTCGCTCGGTCAGGCGGGGGCGGCTGCAGGCGGGGGCGGGGCAGACACGAGGCGGAGGGAAACGGTTCACATGCAGCGACTGTCACTACCAGTGTCAGTGGGAATCAAACTTACTGCGTCACCAAAGGATACACACTGGAGATAAACCATTTAAATGTAGTCACTGTGACTACAAGTGCAGAGAGAAGACACATTTAGTGAGGCACGAGAGAATACATACTGGAGAAAAACCATATAAATGTCCTCACTGTGACTATAAATCCAGTCATAAGGGAGATTTAGTGAAACACAAGAGAATACACACTGGAGAAAAACCATTTAAATGTAGTCACTGTGACTACAAGTGCAGACTGAAGACACATTTAGTGAGTCACGAGAGAGTACATACTGGAGAAAAACCATATAAATGTCCTCACTGTGACTATAAATCCAGTCATAAGGGAGATTTAGTGAAACACAAGAGAATACACACTGGAGAAAAACCATTTAAATGTAGTCACTGTGACTACAAGTGCAGAGAGAAGACACATTTAGTGAGGCACGAGAGAATACATACTGGAGAAAAACCATATAAATGTCCTCACTGTGACTATAAATCCAGTCATAAGGGAGATTTAGTGAAACACAAGAGAATACACACTGGAGAAAAACCATTTAAATGTAGTCACTGTGACTACAAGTGCAGACTGAAGACACATTTAGTGAGTCACGAGAGAATACACACTGGAGAAAAACCATATAAATGTAGTCACTGTGACTACAAGTGCAGACAGAAAATACAATTAGTGAGACACGAGAGAAAACACACTGGAGAAAAAAGTCATTTAGTAGCTCCTGTTGAAAAACATTGTGATTAGGTACAAGTGCTGACATAATAAGCTAGTCAGTAGAGGTTCCATGCCGGGGACTATGTTGCAATAGGTCCTGGGGTAATGCACTTGGAATTTAAAAAATCTGTTGTGGTCTATAGCTCACAGCACTGAGCTACTAGGTAAAAATATATGAAACATGAAACGGATCATTTGTGTCTACAGGTAGTAGCTCTGTGTGCTAAAGACCTCATCATCCTCAGCCTGTAGTCGTCCACTGCTGGACATAGGCTTCCCCAATCCGCGCCACCACACCCGGTCCTCAGCTCTCCGCATCCAACCGCTTCCCGCCACTCTCTTCAGGTCGTCGGTCCACCTGGCGGGGGGTCGTCCCACAGGCCGAGTCGTTCGCAGTCTCCACTCCAGAAATCGACTGCCCAATCGGCCATCGGCTCTTCGACAAATATGCCCCGCCCACTGCCACTTCAGCTTGCTTATCCTCAGTGCTATGTCGGTAACCCTGGTTAATAAATTTCCCAAGAATTTGTTAAGCATTGCGACGTTGAGGAAACCATCAGGAAATCCGAAGGGAGTTGGTGCCCAACTGAACCGGCAAGCTCCGCTTCACTTGGCCGGATCAATCATCGTTTACATAAATTAAACATATTCATTTATTTTTTGTTAGCTACATGTGTTTGTTGTATGTTAATCCCTAAAAAGATGTTAACTTTAACAATATTCTTCAGAATCTGGTCGTATTTTTAATAAGTCATCTCCTGAGCCCGGAGATTCCCACCTACAAATTAATAATAACCACCGAGAAGAAATGGAAATCATTATATTGAGCATGAAATTTCGTCTCAGTCGTTCCATCAGGTGGGACGCTTTCAATACAAAACGTATTTTGACATTCGCAGGCTAACGGAGTGATATTTTAAGAAACTTATGTAACAAACTTTCATAAATTGGCTTTACATTATTGCGAAATTCCCCCTTTACTAGAATAAACTTGTATAAACTAGAATAATTTGAGAAATGAGTTTGTCACGTGAATATCACGTGACACCATTTTTACACAAGAATAACATTTTATAAATCACAACACGGCACAGCAGAAATAAGCAGAAATTATAAACTAAGTCCTAAAATGTCCTCTACGACATGGTTATTTTGTATATTATGTATGTGATAAAATGTCGACTTTTGTTTTTATGAAATAACAACACTAGCTACCACCTATGAGTTTTATTTCTACCAATAACTCTAAAATTAACTTGGAACTACGCAAAAGATTGGATTTGGCAGTAAAGGCGGCTGCGAAGCAGCCGTGCACGCTTGCCGTACCTTTCTCCAAAACACCAGTGATACCGTGCTTTTAAAATTAGACGTTAAAAACGCGTTTAACTCAGTTAACATACTATTACTTACTTTGTACATACTATTTCCTTTTGTATTTTTCATAATTGTTTTATGTACAATAAAGAGTTTTACTACTACTACTACTACTTAACCGGGATGTTCTCCTGAGTGAAGTCCAAAAAAACATTCCAGACATTTACCCTTTCATCTGGCAATGTTACAGTTTCCCCTCCCATCTCAAATACAAAAACCACACCATACATTCATCAATCGGCTGTCAGCAAGGTGACCGTCTGGGCCCGGCCATTTTCAGTCTCGCTATCCACCCCATGCATCACCGAACTGAAATCAAAATTTAACACATGGTATCTGGACGATGGCACCCTTGGAGGTGAAGCGAGTACCGTAAAGGAAGATTTTGCTGCCATTCGATCTAAATTCGAATGCATTGGCCTTAATCTAAATTCTAGTAAGTGTGAACTTTTTGTTAACCAAGAAGAGGCCGACGACAGGACTGAGACTATTAAGTTATTCGAAGACCTGTGTCCAGGCATTAAAATTCACACCAAGAACTCTCTTCACCTTCTCGGGGCACCCATTTTTGACGAGGCCATCCCAGAGTTCATCAATAAAAACATTGACCACTTTAATTCATTTTCGGACCGCCTTCTCCAAATAAATCCCCATATGGCCATCTATATCCTCCGGTACTGTCATTTTGTCCCAAAATTCACATACGCCATGCGCTGCAGCCCCTTTTGGAAACTTCAAAATTTCTGTGAAAAAATTGACAATATTTTGTGGACATGTATAGAAAAAAATATTAATATCAAAATTGACAGCAAGATGTTTATTTTGGCAACCCTCCCAGTTAAGTTCGGTGGTATTGGCATAAGGCAAATTTCCAGCGTTGCCCATCCGGCGTTCCTGTCCTCGGTACATAGTACGCTCCCTCTCACAGGTAAAATCTTAAACCCATCACGTCGCGTTGTCTGTGGCCAGGGACGCATGGAAGTTGGCCTGCCCGGGCAAAGATCTACCTGTCCGCCCTGAACTCCAAAAACTCTGGGACCTGCCTATCTGTCGGCGGGTGCACGACAACCAAATCGAAACCTCCTCGTCGGTTGCAGAGAGGGCACGTATGCTGGCAATCACAGAAAGGGAGTCAGGTTACTGGCTCCACGCCTACCCATCTGCCAACTATGGGAATCTATTGGACCCCAACAGCTTCCGATTGGCTGTTGGTTTACGACTCGGGGCCAACATTGTGGAACCTCATCGTTGCCACTGTGGCTCTACAGTCGACAGGACAGGTCACCATGGCCTCGCCTGCCCAAAAAGCGCCGGCCGCATGTCCCGCCACTCCTGCCTCAACGACATCATCCGTCGGGCTCTCGTCAGCGTCAGTGTACCGGCCACCTTAGAGCCAAATGGACTTGCACGTGACGATGGCAAGAGACCCGACGGGATGACTGTCGTGCCCTGGCATCAGGGACGGCCGTTAGTCTGGGATGCCACATGCGTGGACACCCTAGCGCCGTCCCACTTGGGCACGACGTCGTTGAGGGCCGGTGGAGCAGCCGCCGTGGCTGAATCAGCAAAACGCCGCAAATATATTACTCTTGGCGATAGCTACATATTTGCGGCGTTTGCAGTGGAGACCCTGGGTCCGTGGGGACCGGATGCAATTAAACTTTTTAAAAGATTAAGTTATTTGCTTATCCGGTCCTCAGGTGACCGTAGGGCTGGCTCGTTCCTCGCTCAGCGAATCGGAATTGCCATTCAGTGAGGCAACGCAGCCAGCCTTATGGGAACCCTTCCCAGTGGCAGCGACTTGGGCGATGCATGCCCTTACAATTTAAGTATTTAGTTTAGGTTAGATTTAAGTAGTTGTTAGATCTATTCTTGTTTTGTTTCTTATCTATATTATGTGTTTTTTGTGTAATAAAAAAGATACTTATTTTATGTCACACCTTGCCATAAAGGGGCAATTACCGCACGCATCGCGTGCAGTAAATCGCTCTTCCTGTCCTAGGGACGACATAAAATTGTGTACTTGTGGTAAGTAAAACCGGTCAAGTGCGAGTTGGACTTCGCACATTTAGGGTTCCGAACCGACCGCAAAGTTAAGTTGGTTTTAATAGGAAAAATAAGGACATTTCAAAGAAAAAGTCTAATTTATCAATATATTAGTATTTGTTGGTAAAATATACGTCATAACAAACATTATTACCAAATTTTAAGTTTATAGGTATTTGGGAAGTTAAAATGTTATTCAGAACAAAATTTCGTAAAAAAAAGCTGAGTTTATTATTACTATTTGTGACATTTTCATGGCAAAGGTAATATATTGTCGGTATTGAGTTATTGGTACCTACTTATAGCTGAGAACATTCTCCTTCATATACAAAAAGAACGAGATCGCTATGTTGAGTATTTTATTTTTAATAATTTTTTGAAGTTCCGACATATCATTATACTGTTTTGAGATATTCGAGTTTAAAGAGTTTGGAAGCCTAAAAAACCTAGTTATAGGTTGAAGTTATGGAGATAGTGGTTTTAAAATGTTCCACATACATTATATTACTCTACAAATCATATGTTGTCTCTAACATTTTACATTTTATAGAAATAATACAAGAATAATGCACGTAGGGTGTAGAGGCAAAATCAAAAATAAAATATTTTATAAAACTCAAAATCGACAGATTTTCAGCCGGCTTATGTTGATTTCTGAATATGATGTAGTTAAGGTTTATAATAAAAATAATGAAACAACCATATCTCAAGGCATAATTTTTTTAAATAATAAAACAAAAATAATCAACACTTATATAAAAAATATATAAAATGAACATTGTACTGTTTAATTCTCATAATTTACATTAATTTAGGAATAAAACTAACGATCAAGTGTAATTAAACACAAAAGTAATGTAGTTTTCTATCAAAAAAGTGACTTCAAAGTTTAGTAATTTTAACATGATTTTTGTATGAAAAGTGATCTAGGGTACCACATTGTCGCTATTCATAAGTTTAGAGAAATAAGAATTCCACTTCCATTATTTAACATAGTGTCCGCACTAGAAGTGCATATATCTAATACAAATATTATTATCAATCAATAACATAACTTATTTTATAAAAAATAACAGTCTTTTCGTCAGCTTTACTAATTTAGATCAAGTTTGTTAGTTTAACATTCCTTAGGGTACCACATTGTCGCCTTATGACTTATGAGATCAAAATTATTATTAAGACTTATTATATTAAAATTATTACTTACACAAGTAATCATATGCATTTAACATCATTATGAAAATGATTCACACCACTATTTTTAAAAGGGTAACAACACATAAAGCTAAGTGAACGTAACGGGCAGCTGAGTTACGAACTGTCAAGCAAATGGATGGGAGTAAACTTCTCTTTAGACAACACGTGTTACTACATTTTCCAATGGCCCCGATATAAACTATTATTATTATATTATTAACGATTGACGGCAACCCGACGTAGTAGAGAGAGATAGCATGCGCCTGCGTCGGCTTACTTCAAAGGTTTGTGCCTACCGCGCCAACTCGCTACTTAGGTAGGTAGAAAGAAGTGTGGTTTATATCGAATCAAAATTCATAATTTTAATATAAATTTAGTTTAGGGTTTAGAACATGTGCCTAACAAACTAGTACATCGTGTTAGTGTGGGTGATAAGCG
The DNA here is from genome assembly GCA_951800055.1 of Cenopis cana. NCBI lineage: Eukaryota > Metazoa > Arthropoda > Insecta > Lepidoptera > Tortricidae > Cenopis > Cenopis cana. The sequence continues at coordinate 1,279,767 of OX637496.1, forward strand.
TGACGTGAACAAATAATACCTACCTAGTTAATGTTGTTATTTTATGATAATTTATAACGCACTAGCTTTTGCCCGCGGCTTCGCTCGCGTTAAATGCTCCATTTAAAAAGAGACAAAAAGTAACCTATGTCACTCTCTATCCCTTCAACTATCTCCACTTAAAAAATCACGTCAATTCGCCGCCCCGTTTTGCCGTGAAAGACGGACAAACAAACACACACATACACTTTCCCATTTATAATATTAGCATGGAAGTATGGATTTTACGTCTGCAATTATTACATATTATGTTTTCTAAATTATATTTTCATTTTCAAAGCAAATAAGTTTAATGAGTTTACTTCAAGCTTATGAGCGACAATGTGGTACCCTAGTCGGTAAACTTTGGCCGTGTTTTTTTCCGACTTTTAGTTGAAAAGTTTAACTTTTTATCAATACACCGTATTATTTTAAGAGTGTAGAAGCTATTTTTAATCAAAACAAATTTTCGCTATTTTCGAGTTGATTGACAAAATCAGTGATATCTCGGAATCCATAAGCGACAAAGTGGTACCCTTACCCTGATAACGTCACAATTAAACACAAAAGTAATGTAGTTTTCTATCAAAAAAGTGACTTCAAAGTTTAGTAATTTTAACATGATTTTTGTATGAAAAGTGATCTAGGGTACCACATTGTCGCTATTCATAAGTTTAGAGAAATAAGAATTCCACTTCCATTATTTAACATAGTGTCCGCACTAGAAGTGCATATATCTAATACAAATATTATTATCAATCAATAACATAACTTATTTTATAAAAAATAACAGTCTTTTCGTCAGCTTTACTAATTTAGATCAAGTTTGTTAGTTTAACATTCCTTAGGGTACCACATTGTCGCCTTATGACTTATGAGATCAAAATTATTATTAAGACTTATTATATTATAGTACATTACTGCAGAGACCAGTAAGTAAGCCATCCTGGACGAGTATGAGTTAGCCGGCCGAGCCGAAGGCGAGGTCCGGCTATAATACGAGGCCAGGATGGCACTTACGGTCGAAGCTTGTATAGTGCTTTTCTCAAAAATGAAACAAGTTGTATGAATAACAATATTTAAATAATTTTCGACAATTCCGCCTCGATCGTTCTAAAATTGTAGTTAAAGAACCAGCTGTGCGCTGGCGGGCTCGCGGCGCGCGCCGGGCTGGCGCCGGGCGGGCGCGCGTCGCCGGGCTGGACGCGAGCGCCGCCAGCTCCAAACTTATGATATGTAATGGGATTTACATACTTACTTCCTGGACAGTAGCTGTTACTTCCTGGACACTTCTGCCAACTGTCCAGGATGACCCACTTTCGGATACTGTCTTCACAGATGTTATGAGAACGTTACATACTATTTTTGAGAAAAAATTATTACTTACACAAGTAATCATATGCATTTAACATCATTATGAAAATGATTCACACCACTATTTTTAAAAGGGTAACAACACATAAAGCTAAGTGAACGTAACGGGCAGCTGAGTTACGAACTGTCAAGCAAATGGATGGGAGTAAACTTCTCTTTAGACAACACGTGTTACTACATTTTCCAATGGCCCCGATATAAACTATTATTATTATATTATTAACGATTGACGGCAACCCGACGTAGTAGAGAGAGATAGCATGCGCCTGCGTCGGCTTACTTCAAAGGTTTGTGCCTACCGCGCCAACTCGCTACTTAGGTAGGTAGAAAGAAGTGTGGTTTATATCGAATCAAAATTCATAATTTTAATATAAATTTAGTTTAGGGTTTAGAACATGTGCCTAACAAACTAGTACATCGTGTTAGTGTGGGTGATAAGCGTGACGTGAACAAATAATACCTACCTAGTTAATGTTGTTATTTTATGATAATTTATAACGCACTAGCTTTTGCCCGCGGCTTCGCTCGCGTTAAATGCTCCATTTAAAAAGAGACAAAAAGTAACCTATGTCACTCTCTATCCCTTCAACTATCTCCACTTAAAAAATCACGTCAATTCGCCGCCCCGTTTTGCCGTGAAAGACGGACAAACAAACACACACATACACTTTCCCATTTATAATATTAGCATGGAAGTATGGATTTTACGTCTGCAATTATTACATATTATGTTTTCTAAATTATATTTTCATTTTCAAAGCAAATAAGTTTAATGAGTTTACTTCAAGCTTATGAGCGACAATGTGGTACCCTAGTCGGTAAACTTTGGCCGTGTTTTTTTCCGACTTTTAGTTGAAAAGTTTAACTTTTTATCAATACACCGTATTATTTTAAGAGTGTAGAAGCTATTTTTAATCAAAACAAATTTTCGCTATTTTCGAGTTGATTGACAAAATCAGTGATATCTCGGAATCCATAAGCATTGAAATATATGTTACACTAGAACAGACATTTCAAACACAAGACGTTGTCAGACTTGATTAAAGAATGAGCGCGCAACAGATGCGACATACAGTTTATCCTACCTACCTTATAGTGATTCACGACGTATGTACAATGGGAAAATTAATAGTTATTTTTGTAATGGTGCATCATGAAAAGCATTTAAAACAGCAGTGTGGATTTTACAATAAAAGCTAATTTTTTTACGCCAAATTATGTGCATTTCATACTTTTATACCACTATTAATCCTAAACTTTCTTCAAAATCATTATAGAGGTTTTATGGCATTGGTGTAGATATAATAATATAAAATATTTTAAACTGCAGCACAATATTTGATTTCATAATCTCTATTAACATTTCACGTCTCAATTGTCCCGTCTGCGTAATCGTTCTTTCGTTACTCTATGATTTCATGGCGGCCACATGACGCGTCGGCATGACTTAAAATTAATACAACAAATATTTTTATAGGCGAATTTAACGAATATCCAGTAATATTACTACTGAGTAGTCACTCCTTGACTTTTATTTGATTTTCCTGAATGGTTTGCGCTGTGCTCCAGTACACAGGTAAGCATATTTACCCGCACGCTTTTTTAACGTCATCCGTCCAACTATCACAGCCGTCTGGCACAGACTGAGTGCACTTGTGTCACTTGACCCTAACTCATGCGACAAGAAATCAAGTTGAGATGTCTGCTCTATTAGTATTACCTCAGTGTCCATAAGCGACAAAGTGGTACCCTTACCCTGATAACGTCACATTTATTTATTTTAAACTTTATTGCACATAAAAATTAGTACAAAGGGCGGACTTAATGCCATGAGGCATTCTCTACCAGTCAACCGTAGGGCCAAACAGAAACTTGCAAATGTGGGTGCAGTGAAAAAAATTAATTCATAATAACTTAAATAATATCAAAAGGATAAACATACATTCCTTATTTAGTAATATATACATAAATATATTAATAATAGTTACATATATACATATATAAAAACATATATTTATACTACTGCATAAGTGCTGGGGACACAACTAACTAATTTTCGCTAGACTTGTTCTAGCAGGTGCTTGTGTAGCATGTGTTTGAAAGCAAACTTACTTGGGGCTTGTCTTATTGTTAGGGGGAGCGCATTCCAGAGACGGATAGCTTGCACAGCGAAAGAAGATGAGATAAAACCAGTATGGTGTGGAAGAACGGAGAGTTTAAGGGAGCGGGAAGAACGTAGTTCACACCCTGGACGGGGGGTAACGAAATTAAATTTGCATTTGAGATATGCCGGAGCAGAAGGATCGAAAAGGATGGAAAAGAGTGTACAGAGAATTCGGAGAGAACGACGTTGACGAATAGGGAGCCAATTTAGCTGGCGACGATAGTAAGAGATGTGGTCGTATTTGCGCAATCCGAAGATAAAACGAATGCCATTGTTGAGAAGACGATCGAGTTTGTTGAGGGAGTTTTGCGAAATATTTGTGGTGCACACATCCGCATAGTCAATAAGTGGTACCACTAGCGCCTGCACCAGTAGCTTCTTAGTGGTCACGGGGAGGAAGTTTTTGAACCGGTAGAGTGCGCGAAGGGTACCGATAACCTTTCGACTGACCTCAGAGAGTTGTCCGTCCCACAGGAGATGCTTGTCAATAATGACACCTAGATCCTTTACTTGGCTAGACACTGGGATAACAGAGCCCTCAAACGTGATCGGTGCAACAGAGCCTGTGTCTAACTTTGCGAGTTGACGGGGGCTCCCTACAATGATGGCCTGGCATTTTGTTGGGTTGACAGAAATTCCAAAGCTACTGGACCAATCACTGATATGCTCGAGGTCATCATTGATAGTAGAAATCGCGACATTTACATCCCCTGCGTCAGCTTGGGCATATAACTGCAAGTCGTCCGCATACAGGTGGTAAGCGCTCTTGATTTTATCAGTGATTAGGTTAATGAATACTGAAAAAAGGAGAGGAGAGAGAATACCACCCTGCGGTACACCGGCCTGCAGTTCACACCAGTCCGAGTAGCACTGACCAACACGGACAGCCTGAGCCCGACACGAGAGATAGGAGGCAAACCACGCAATCGCATCCGAGGAGATTCTAAGATGGGACAGAGAAGCTATGAGAAGATCATGGTCGACTGCATTGAAGGCATTGGAGAAGTCAATGAGTACCACGACTGTGACTTTTGAGGATTCCAAGCCCAGCCTGATATCCTCAGTGACTTTAAGAAGCGCAGTCGTGGTGCTGTGGCCTGCGCGGAAACCAGATTGGAAAGGCGACAAAAGAGAATTGGAATGAACAAACTTAGAGATCTGGTTATGTGCTGCAGCCTCTAGTATCTTTGAAAAGAAGGGAAGAATTGAAATCGGCCTGAAGTGATTAAGAGAACTGGGGTTAGTAATTTTGGGAAGTGGGATTACGTAGGCTTTGCGCCAAGAAGAAGGAAAAACCCCAGTGACGAAGGAAGAATTAATAATGTGTGAAATAACGGGCACGACACTTTCTAGTATAAGCGAAACCATCACTCTACCAATGCCATCATGGCCAACAGCTTTGGACTTGGTGCAGCGAATTATTTTTAGAACCTCCTCGGCTGCGACCGGAGTAAAGTGAAATGGTGAAATGTTAGGAGAGGGGAGTGAGGCAATAAGGGATATCGTTTTGAATTTGATAACTGAATTTAATAGTGGGGTATTGGAAAAATGAGTGTTGATGCTATTTAAAGGAAAGGAGGTTGGATCAAAGGAGTTCCCAGTTTTGCCTACACCGAGGGACTTTAAAAATTTCCATGTGTCGGGCAGCGATGTATTGGAAATGTTGTCATGGATGTACCGGCGCTTGGCAGCTCTAACCATCTGGTTACAGCGATTACGGGCTGCTTTGAAGACACGCCAGTTTTCGTCGCACCGATCACGTTTGTATTTACGGAAAGCTTTATCCCTCCTCGTCATTGCCATCCGTACTCCTCTGGTAATCCATGGAGCTGGAGGCCGCTTCAACCGAACATTGCGGACTGGCGCATGCGCATCAAAAATCTGTAGGATTACTTTATTAAATTCAGTGACTTTGTCATCTAATGTTGATGCAGCATACACAGGCGCCCAGTCAGCGGAAGCAGCATCCATCTTCAAATTGTTGAGATCCAGGCGAGCGAAGTTACGCAGACGCACTATTACAGGCGGCTTTTTGGGAACTTTGATTTTGTATGTCATGAATATCAAGTCATGCCGTGAGAATCCAGGAGCCAGGAATTGGCCCGACTTGACTACGTGTTCCGTGGAGGACGTGAGTTTGGTGGCTTCTCATTCCTTTGTTTTCCAAAAAATTTTTTTGATTAAAAATATAGTAAGTGTGTAGTTGTGTACCTACTCAATGAGCTAAACAACAATACCCCACTCGATAGGGTAGGATAAAAAAATTATTTCACGCCCCCCTTTAGCTGTATGGGAGCCCCCCTTAAAAACATTTAAAAATAAGTTTTGGCTATTTGTATGGCTTCGGGCCAATAAGATCATACATGAAAAATGTAGCATATGCTTGTATAGTCAGACTTTATTATCAGTAAATTGACATGTAAAAGTGCCCTTGTGGCCTATTGGCACTGGCAGATTAAATGTTTGAATTTTGAAAACCGTGTAAATTTGAAGCCTGTAGCTCCAACCGTTTGGCTGTAAAACCTGTGTGACAGACGACGGACGGACGTCTGGGCGTCACCAATAGGATTCCGTTTTGACCCTTCGGGTACGGAACCCTAATAAAGGATCATTAATGGATACACAGTGGTGGCTCAAAGTCACTCAGAGGGCTATGCTGGGAGTTTCTCTGCGTGATCGCATCAGAAATGAGGCCATCCGTAGCAGAACCAAAGTAACCGATATAGCCTTTCGAATCGCTAAACTTAAGTGGCAGTGGGCGGGGCACATTGCACGTAGAACCGATGGCCGTTGGGGCCGAAAGGTTCTCGAGTGGCGACCACGGACCGGAAGGCGCAGCGTGGGTAGACCCCCCACAAGGTGGACTGATGACCTGGTAAAGGTCGCGGGAGTCCGCTGGATGCGGGTGGCGCAAGACCGGTCATTGTGGCACTCTTTGGGGGAGGCCTATGTCCAGCAGTGGACGTCTTTCGGCTGATATGATGATGATGATGATGATGAATGGATACACACAGGAGAAATGACGTATTCCTGCGAAATATGTAATAAGCAATTTACACAACTAAAGGGTTTAAAGGAGCATAAGCTGATTCACACTGGTGACAAATCATATTAGTGCGAAATATGCAAAAAGGAATTTTCGCAATCGATTTTTTTATGCTACAACGGTGGCAAAGAAGCGTGCGGTCTACCTGATGGTAAGCGGATACCGCAGTCAATGGACGCTCGCAACCCCAAAAGAGTTTCGGGCGCGTTGCCGACCCTTTATAAAATTTGAGTATTCAGTGTGAAATGAAATAACATAAGCGAACTCATACTGGAGAGATGCATTACACTTGCGAAATATCTAAAAAGGGATTCACCGGAATGAATAATATTAAAAGATATAAGCAAACTCATACTGGAGAGATGCCATATTCGCGCGAAGTATGTAAACAGGGATTTACACGGAAGAGTAATTTGCCGGATCATTCAGAAGGCAAGTCATATAGCTGCGATATATGCCAAAAGCAGTATTCGCGATTGCGTACGCTGAGATTACACGAGAAGCAATTCCACATGCTAGATCAGTTATAGTATTTACTACACAACAGTTCTGTTGCAGTTTACTAATCTTTATTGTTGATAATGTGAAAATGTCGAGGATAACGTGACATGTTTATTCCTTCATTAAAACACAGAATAGAAAAGAAAACGTTTAATGGAAATATATTTTATACATTTGTTCCATTTTCGAACTTAAATAGATTATAATTATTACATTACTAAGTGGTTTTATTATTCTAGGTCTGCTTCCCCCTCGGGTTGGAAGGTCAGTTGGCAGTCGCTTCCGTAAAAACTAGTGCCTACGCCAACTTTTGTGATTAGGTAGCGGACCCGGGCTTCCTTCAGCATGCAACTGTACTGGAATAACGCTAGGAGGATGAGGATGATGATGGGGTCTTATTATTTCTATTCTCACTTAGGTCCATCGCCACGGGCGAGCATGGACTGCCGGAATGTCAAAGGCACAGAGTAAAGATTCTATCGTGAAAACCCCCACATACCAAACTACATCAAAATCGTTAGAGCCGTTTCCGAGATGCCCGAATAAATAAATATATATACAAGAATTGTTGTTTTAAAGAGATTTAATATTACATATTTGATACAGTTTGATGTACAATCCGCATTGTTATACAATAGAATTAACAGGGAACTGAATGTGTATCGACTTAATAGCTACGACTTTAAACAAAAAATATCAACATGGTTAAGTGGACTAAACTATCATGAGACTGAAAATATACTTTATAGTTAACATTGTATTAATAAATTAATAGTGTAAATGTTTTTATTATTAAGTACAAGCCAACGCATAAGCACACCAATACACACTCACACACACACACACACACACACACACACACACACACACACACACACACACACACCACACACTCTCACACGCGCGAACATACACATAATTATAGATATATAGTCATACCACAGATATCAGAACTAACAGATAAGTGCCATTTAATTGAACGTTTTCTATACTTCTGATCTATTCTCACTAACGTACTTGTCAGTGAGTAAGAAGGAGATAGTTCGCATGCTATCTGACAGGTCTTCATCTGTCACTGTCCCCGCTTTTGATCACTTCGTGGCGAGAGTTAGTGCGGCGGTAGATAAATTCTTTAAAAAATATCGACATCGATATTTACCAACTGTTGATATTCGTAACAGGTACAGGTAAATTACTTTTAAGGGGTAAACTTAAAAGTAATTTACATGTAACTTAAAATTATTTGAACTGCCAGAGTTTTATCGAATTAGTCCGTTCCAAAAGCGACTTTACCGTCCAGGCTAGAAAGTTTAACATCCAACGACAGTTTTATATAAATCTCAGACATTTTAAATAATTTCATCTATATCAAAAGTTATAATTTTTAGGGTTGACTAATTAAAGACCCATCTGCAAATGTTATAAAAAAGGACAAATAGTGAAATGAAATACCAAACATTTTTTTATACATATTTAATTATTTACAGAAGCTCCTTGACTTTTATTGATCAGTTTTATGTTAGGCTGGTTATCTTAACAAGTACCCAATTTTGTATATGTTAAAAGATATTTTAACAAAGTGTAAAGTAATAATCGTCTCTTTGTAAAATAATTTTCTATGAAAATTAAAAAATTTTATACAAGCTTTTATTACAACTGTACGTACATTTTTTTCCATAGTCTTCAACTACTTGTTGACTTGGTTCTAATGAGCCCAAGCACAACGAGTTTATCTTGAGTAATTTAGGAATTACTATAGCCCCCTTGCCCATTAGCACGATAGTCTATACCGTCCCGTTACATGGCCAAAATGTATGAAAACATCACTGCTAAACCATCATCTTAGCCCCTCTTCTGTCTGTCCGGTGGTGTTTGCTCGGCATCCGATTTCTGAGCCCTGCCGCGTCAATACATGTTTGACGAAGATTGTTTTCCGGAAATCTAAATATAAATGAAACAATAAATATAAATTACATTCTTAAATGCCCCCCTGTGGCACGGTCATTTTGTCTCCAATCCCACATAAACAATTCTTATCGATAATTTGTCGACATATTTATTACAGCACTAGCTGGTTTACGAAAGTTTCATTTTATACCAATTAACGTTCTAAAATCAACTTGTTACTAAGTAAAGGGTACTTATTTCATACTAATAAGCATCTTAAGTTAATCTGAGACTATTACATTGCATATTGAACTTGTAATTTTTAAAATAATAGCAATAGTTTCTTACCGATGAAAACTGGTACTTTCTTCGGACTTCCTCGCCTATTTAAACGTGATCCGGCACTGCGGCACTGCTCAGTATATTATGCCTAGACAGGAGTACTAATAACACCCGCACAAAACTTTACTTTCCTTTAAATATTAATATAATATTGCGAAAAACCGTCCTTGGTGCCGTTTTGTAGTGACATAAGTGGTTTTCCGTTTGACAACTTCAGTGATTTGACAACTTTGGTTTTCGTTCAAATGGGGGACAACTCGGAGATAGCCGAAAAATGTCGCATTATTTGTCCCACTCTAACTCATCTTGGTTAACCATAAGAATCTTAAGAGACAACTATATGTCAAATCGTTCAATTAAATGTCACTTATCTGTCTTAATCTGTGAGTCATACGAAACCATTTAACGTCATAAGAATGTTTATAATTTGGAAGAGCGAGGCCTCCTGACACAGGTACCTACATAATACCTAATAGGAGGACTCGACCCTAACTGTATTTACCACCTAAGGTTAAATGGAAATAAAGTTATTTATTAGGTTTTCAAATATGTATGCATTTTAGACACTCGCGATACAGAAAAAATCGAGAAAAAAGTTAATATCAAAGTAGATATAAGAATTCGGTATTAGACACATGTTAAAATTTGTAAAATGGAGTCACTGTATGGATGCCTACTAAATCATCAAAATATTACAATAAATTGTAAATTACAAAAAAATTCAAAACTTCGTTTTCTAACCATGGTTTTCTACTTTTTCGCTCATTAGACGCAGAATTTTATGTTCTTTAACTTGCTAGTAAGCAACTTTACGCTAGGATGCATCGTATAGAATATATGAGCGACAAACCGAAAATAGACCGAAATTTTCGGGGGTTTGTAGCTGCCAAAAGTTGTCCCGAGATTACTCGTGCTACCAGTTTTAAAATTTAACTTACTCAGTCACATCCATATACATAATTTAAATAAATAAGATCTACTCCTCCACCTCTTGCAACATAGTCCAGCATTGAACCTCTACTGACGGGCGTATTACGTCAGCACTTGCAGTCACAATGAGTTTTTCATCAGTTCATGTTTCCCCGCGGGAACTTTTAAGTCTGCCTTGTGACTGCTCTCATATAGACAGGAGCTACTAGATGATTTTTCTACAGTGTGTTTCCTCTCGTGAATCAATAAATTTGCATTTAGACTACACTTGTAGTCACAGTAGCTACAATTAAATTGTTTTTCTCCAGTGTGGTTTCTCTCGTGAATCATTAATTGTGTCTTCCGTCTGCACTTGTAGTCACAGTGACTACATTGAAATGGTTTTTCTCCAGTGTGTATTCTCTCGTGCCTCACTAATTGTTTCTTCTGTCTGCACTTGTAGTCACAGTGACTACATTGAAATGGTTTTTCTCCAGTGTGTTTTCTCTCGTGACACACTAAACGTGTCTTCTCTCTGCACTTGTAGTCACAGTGACTACATTGAAATGGTTTTTCTCCAGTGTGTTTTCTCTCGTGAATCACTAAACTTGTCTTCTCCCTGCACTTGTAGTCACAGTGACTACATTGAAATGGTTTTTCTCCAGTGTGTATTCTCTCGTGCCTCACTAATTGTGTCTTCTGTCTGCACTTGTAGTCACAGTGACTACATTGAAATGGTTTTTCTCCAGTGTGTTTTCTCTCGTGACACACTAAACTTGTCTTCTCTCTGCACTTGTAGTCACAGTGACTACATTTAAATGGGTTTTCTCCGGTGTGTTTTCTCTCGTGAATAACTATTTGTGTCTTCCGTCTGCACATGTAGTCACAGTGACTACATTGAAATGGTTTTTCTCCAGTGTGTATTCTCTCGTGCCTCACTAAATTTGCATTTAGACTACACTTATAGTCACAGTAGCTACACTTAAATTGTTTTTCTCCAGTGTGGTTTCTCTCGTGAATCACTAATTGTGTCTTCCGTCTGCACTTGTAGTCACAGTGACTACATTGAAATGGTTTTTCTCCGGTGTGTTTTCTCTCGTGAATCACTAATTGTGTCTTCTGTCTGCACTTGTAGTCACAGTGACTACATTGAAATGGTTTTTCTCCAGTGTGTATTCTCTTGTGACACACTAAATGTATTTTTTGACTGCACTTGTAGTCACAGTGGCTACATTGAAATGGTTTTTCCCCTGTGTGTATTCTCTCGTGATATACTAAGTGTGACTTCCGATTGCTCTTATAATCACAGTGACTACATCTAAAAGGTTTTTCCCCAGTGTGTTTCCTCTGGTGATCCCTTAATCCTGATTTCCACTGACACTGGTAGTGACAGTCGCTGCATGTGAACCGTTTCCCTCCGCCTCGTGTCTGCCCCGCCCCCGCCTGCAGCCGCCCCCGCCTGACCGAGCGAGCCCGCCCAAGAGCCTCCTTCACCGTTCTTAGAGTTGCTGCAACATGAAATAATAGCTCATTACACAAGGGCGTGACACAATGAATGTCTCAGATTCCAGGAATTTGACGCCCGAGCCGAAGGCAAGGGCGGTAAACATGCGATCAGACACTTACATAATTCATCTATTGCAAACCATGGTAATTGTACAGTGAACATGAACATGAACATAGGTACCGCACCCAGCCAGGAGCAAGCCTGACCCGGACAAGCCGGATGTGAGTGAGGATCAAACCCCCGGCACATCGCCAAGGTATTAGGCGGGTATGCTAAACACCCCAACGATGCGCCAAAAACCTGGTCCTCTCCCATATACCAGGAGTGACACGCTCTGGGATGGGAAGGGACGACCGACGAGTCGCAACCAATCGGCCACAATCGACCGGCTGTGCAGCCTTTAGCCAATATTGGAATCGAGGAGGGGGAGGATATAACGTCGGTGGATGAGCGTTGGTGAGATGCTGCACGTTGCTTCGTATGAAGTCTTCTTTTTAGAGTGAGTCTTCTCGGGATCTCTGCGTGTTCCATTGATTCGCAGTAATCGTCGCTAGATATCTTCATTTCGTAATTTTTTCAGGTAGCGAACTATTAAATAGTTTTTTGTTTATCCGATAGTTTCCGTGTTAAAGTGGACAGTTTGAGTCATTAGCAGATGTTCCGATTTGAGGAGGTTTTTGTGGTGTATATGCTTGTAGGCACAAAATAAAGAATATACAGAAGGTCCGTTCCCGCCGTTCTTGAAAATACATACCTAAACTACAGGGTTGCTTCTGTATTGATTCTGAATTTTAAAAAGGAGCAGATAAATTAAAAATTCTTCAACATGACATTTAAATATGAACCAGCGTATCTTGGTAAAAAACCGGCCAAGTGCGAGTCGGACTTCGCACATTTAGGGTTCCGAATCAACCTCAAAAATATGATTTATTCATATATTAGTATTTGTTGTTAAAATATACGTAATATTGAACATTGTCACCAAATTTCAAGTTCATAGGTCAATGAGAAGTCTAAAAATTCTTCGGAACAAATTTTGTGACATACGACGGACGGACGGACGGACGTCTGGGCGACACCAATAGGGTTCCGTTTTGACCCTTCGGGTACGGAACCCTAATAAATTGATGCGTGACCCGCTGCGAGTTGTGACTTGTGACCGGCGGCGGTCGAGAGCGCCAACAAAAATATACCTAATTAATTAGGTACCTACTTAACTAAACCATAGTACTACTTAAATACTGGCGTTTTACCAGCGAACGATAAGATGAATGTGTAATGGTTGATCGTCGTTATCAAAGCGGCAAGTTTCAAAAAATTACCTACCTACCTAGGTATTGTAACTACCAAAATGAGAAAACCGTTTTATTTACCTTTCAATATCGTTTGAAAATTTGAAGAAAGTGTAGGCACCGTTTTTTGTTGTATTTAAGTGTATTTAAACAATAAAATACATTCCAACTGTAATAATATCGGTTATTCATTTTGACGTACGTGACATAAACTATCTACGTAGCGGCGAGGACGTCAAGTGATCAACGCGCGCACAACTAGCACTCGCGACGCGACAGTGACAGTCGCGACTAAGCTAGTCCGAAATCAACCGAGAATGCCTGTAAATGTTACGTCATTGTGCGTGCGGCGAAAATGGCACTTTGTACTGAGCGGACTCTCTGCTCCGGCGCGCGCCGCCGCTATTTACTTTGTGTTGTAGGTGTCTAAGTTATCAGTCATACTTTGATGATAGGCTGTGGTTTTTGGCGTATTCTCCGAAGAAATGTGGTATTTCATATTTTACGTTACTTGCTGACGGGGTTATTATAGCACTTTATTTTTGTTTATATCTTATTATCATAAAGGAAGAATAAGTAAATACGTGTGTCAATTTATGTAGCTCGTTACCCTAAATACACATTTGCCACTCTTAGAAATAGAGATAGACGAATATAAGAAACACAATCACACTAGATAAACATCACAGTTTTATCACGAAATTAATGTTTTATGTGTTAATCGTGTCATAATTTAAATGTTGAATCTTCAGAATAGTTTTCGGTAGGGTGGGTGAGTTTTAACTGATTCTGGTATGGTTTAGCCCTCACTGGGTGTTGCTTTGCATGTAGAATAGAGAGTGAGTGCTTCAGTACTTTACACACCAGCTTGAAAAAAAAATTGCACAAACTAGGTGACCTATTTAGTTATTCGCCTTGTTGAGGTTCTTTTTCTTCATAGTTAATTCCTTCCTTGGAATCCGATAGATGTGTCTTCATAGCCTTGATTTGAATGTTATGATATATATACCTTCGGGTAGCCTTAGTGTTCTTTTTGTTTTCCTTACTAAAAGATTTGAGTTGTTATTTATTTATTTATTTATTATTATTTATTATTTTATTATACACTAGCAGCTACAAGCTGATGCGTGTATATCACTGCACTTTTTTTTTTTTTATTGTCCTGTGGTTTTGTTATGTTAATACTTTCCCGATTTTAATGTTAAGCGATGATATTATACGTAGGTACTCTCATGTACCTTATGGTTGTACGACCTTACATGTCAGGTAGCATGCCTATCCCTGTGACTCGATGCGATATTTTTTGCGCGTTTGTAAGCAAGCTCTAAAGTGGTTTTTTTTCCCTCCATTAAGTAATTGTTGGCGACATCTTTCGCTGCACTTTGCACGGCGTGCATGCCAGATGTGAATTTTAGGACCCGACTTTCTTTGAAAGGATTTTGGGTGCTTCGTTTGGCTCGGCATTATGTTCAGATATTGCGCAATGTTTTGTGGTATAATTTTGTGTCGGCTATGAATGTGTAGGTATACCTAAAGTTTTTGTCATCATGTAACTGCGCCGTTGAATTGAGACCGGGCAAATATAATTGACCTCTTGTTATAGCCGAGAGCCCTAGGTACAAAATTTTATCAACACAGATTAAAAGAAATGAAGATGATTTGTAGGCACCCAGGTATTTATAATCTGTTCCGCGTATATGCTTCTATACATACATACAAAACAACATACATACATACATACATACAAAACAAGGTCCCGCCGCTTTATTCAGTTTTCAGACGTTTACTTCTAGTTAATGCGTTTACACATTTATATTTTGTTATCTCCGGGGTTGTGAGTGAGAAGGTATCAACTTACTCGGCCAGATTATTATAATATTCCGATTATGCCTAAGGGACCACTACACGAGCGTAGTACCTGAGTAGACCTGGCTGTTACATTGTGGACCCTACGCGAATGAGTTTTAAACGAATCATTTTAAGCGACATTGTATATTGTGAACTAAATAAATCGATCTATATCGTTAATAAAAAAAAATGAAGAATTTAAAATGGAAAGAGCCCACCAGTTGCAGGTTTGCATTGGGTATCCCGGCTTTCGTGGGACGAGGTTGTCGCTCGCATTAAATACACATACACTCACTATTTATCTATCTAAATACTATAAAACACACTGCACATTTTGAACCGACAACGACATTTTTTCAAGATAGAGAATCGCACGAAGTTTGGTTGACCGGTTGGACGAAGTGCCGCGGCGGGCCTTGCGGAACACGTGTTCCTATTGTTTCACGAATGCCTGTTGTTAATTGCCGAGTTTTTATGGATGTTTTGGGCTGCGGATGGACGCGTCCGTACCCTATCGTGTCCCAAACAAGACCGCAAACCATGGTAATTGTACAGTTGTTACAAATTAATATTTCAGACACACATGGCACCCTGTCCCATACTTATAAAATAAAATAAAATAGCCTTTTATTCCAATTTTTACATGTTTTCTGTTTAGTTTAGGTATTATGTTGATCTTTTATATTGGCTTGCCCAGCGGCATAGGCCTCCCCTATCATTCTCCATTCCTTTCTGTCTCTTGCAGCTCTTCTCCATGTAGGTCCTGCTGTCTGCCTAAAATCGTCTTCCCATCTTTTATGAGGTCTACCTTTCTTTCTTTTTCCCTCTCTGGGATACCAGACTGTGACCTCCTTTGCCCATTTGTCTTTTGGGTCTCTTAAAATGTGACCTGCCCGTGCCCATTTCCACTTCAATTTACTTGTCATGTATGATAGATCTATCACTTTAGTTTTATTTCTTATTTTACTTAGGCTTATTCTGTCTTTCTTTTTGATTTTAAGTATGCTCCTCTCCATGTTGTGTTGACATACCTCCAATGCTTTGACCTAGATATGTGTATTCATTGACATAATCAATGGGGTTATCATTTATAGTTATTGTCTCTTTCGATCCGTTTGTCATAAGTTTTGTCTTTTCCGTGTTAATTTCCAGTCCAGTTTTTTTTACTCTCACTTGTCAGCTGTTCTAGCATTTTTTGTAGGTGTTTTGCGTTGTCAGATATCAGGATAATGTCATCTGCAAAACGAAGATGATTGAGGTTCTTCCCATTTATTTTCAGACCATAGCTGTCCCAGTTCATCTTTCTAAATACTTGTTCTAATGTGGCACAAAACAGCTTAGGTGACAGGGGATCCCCTTGTCTCACTCCTCTTTTAATCTGAAACTCTTCTCCGACATTTTCTAGTTTTATTTTAGCCGTCATATTATTATATATTTTTCTAATTATCCTTATGTATTTATCCTCGACATTTTGCATTTTGAGAGCGTGCCATATTTGTTTGTGATATAATGAATCGAATGCTTTGCTGTAGTCCACATATACTAGGTAGATTTTCCCATATTCTTTGTATTTTTCTATTATTTGGTTGATGGTATGCAAGTGATCTATTTTTGAAAAGTCTTTTCTGAATCCTGCCTGTTCATATGGTTGGTTTTCGTCTAAGGCCTTTTGTATTCTGTGTAGTATTATTTTCGCGAATATTTTGTATAGGTTTGTCATCAGGCTGATGATCATGATACTTAAAACTAGTTAAATACTATATGATTTGTTACATATAGTTGCTTAAGGCCTAAAATTTTTATCTGTCACTTGTAGTATGCGATAATATATTCCTAATTTATGTAGAAAGGTGTGGTATGGGTTGTATTTCTTTATAACCGCCCGTGTTAGTACAAAATTGTATGTCACTCCCTGACCAGGAAGTGGCATTTACCGCGCGCAGGGCGTGCGATAATTGCCACTTTATGACCAGTAGGCCTAGCACATGTTGCGCTCGAGAGTGTGTCGGCATATCTCGAGCTATCCGTCACTTTCTAATAGCGCCAATCAGAAAAAGACGCGTAGCTCGAGCGCAACGTGTGCTACGGGCGCAGGTGTGACATAAATACATTTTTAGATCGGACAGCAAATATAGTGGTAGTCATTAATAAATTACATATTTAAATATTCTACACATTAATTTATTTAAATATAGTCCCACCAAGCTAGGTCCTACCAAATGCCTTAGTAGTAGCAGTAGTAAAACTCGTTATTGTACAATAAAACCTTTTTTTTTTATATCCTTTTAATCTTGCAATCTGCCTGTGTCATGCAGGCATTTAGCTAGAGTTAAGTGCTTAGTTATTGGCATGAATGGTATTTGCCCATTGACAAATCCATAAGTGAAATATTGTCTGTTGCGACTATATTAGGTCTTGTGGGACTCTCCTCCTTAGTCTCTTAAAGGGGCATGCACTTTTGTCCATTAAATTACAGGCCAGCTGGTTTGGGTGCTTTTCTATTCTTTTTGCGTAAGATTTGAGTTTGGTGGATATCTCTTGTTTAACGGTTGGTATGTTAAAAAAAAATCAAGAAAGAATATTTGTATTGTATTGTATTGTATGTTCAGGTCTTGGTGTAGTTGGTTGTTAGTGATACCATGGTGCATCTGTTATCATACGCAGCATTTTGGATTGAAATCGCTGGAGGATCTCTATGTTTGAGTTCGCTGCAGTGCCCCACAGCTCCACTCCGTAAGACCTTGGGCAGAGACTTGGTCGAGGCTCTTTTGTAGCATAGCGGATGCCATTGCTGGATCTTTATGAGTGGCCAAAAGGGCGGTATCGTCGGCGAAGGTACCCATGACGACGTTCTCCGATTTAGGTAAGTCAGAGGTATATAAAAGGTATAAGACTGGGCCAAGTACGCTTCCCTGCGGTACACCTGCTTTTATGACATGAAGTCCTGTTCTTTCCTCGCCGTGCTTGACGTAAAAGTGGCGCTGGTTTAAATATGATTTTAGCAACATGTAGAAGCTTGGTAGGCTTTTCAAGATTTTAAAAAGCAATCCCTCGTGCCATACGCGATCGAACGCTTGGGATATATCCAAGAAAGTAGCTGAGCACTATGCTTTCTGTTCAAAGGCCGTATTGATACTATTTACCAATCGATGTACTTGTTCGATGGTCCCGTGGGACTCCCGAAATCCAAACTGATGGGTAGGTATGAGTTGCGATTTAGCGATTTCGGGTGAGAGTCTTTTGATGAAAAGTATTTCTAAAACCTTAGATGCTATAGGCAACAGGCTTATGGGTCGGTAAGAGGTTACTTTGTCCGGCTCTTTGCCCGGTTTTAGTATCAAGAGTATTTCAGCAATTTTGAATTGCGCCGGGACAAATTCATTTCTTAAAATAGCATTATATAATTGTGTTAGAAATTTTATGGCTGTATCTGGTAGTTCTTTCATGATTTTGGCTGTGATTAAATCATAGCCTGGAGCTTTATTCAGTGATAACTTTTTAATCGCTGAGCGTACTTCATTTTGCGTGAATTTCTGTGGCAAGTTTGTTGTTACAATAAAACTGATGAGAAATACAAAAGGAAATGGAATGTACAAAGGCGAACTTATCCCTTTAAGGGATCTCTTCCAGTTAACCTTAATGTCTCAGGGAAAATTTCCCAGTCAACCAGCACTTAACATGAACATGCTATAATTTCAAAGGTCCTGACTTTAAATATTAAGCAACTCACCTGGAAGTGCAGACTTATTCAAATCTCCAGAAGGTTCTGACGAGTGAGAGTCGATGTGTATCCTTAACACCAACTTGTCCTTAAAAGTGTCGCCGCACTGGTCACACTGATAGGTCTCGCTCGACGTGTCGGTACAGTCGCTAGTCTCGCTCGTGCTTGGCAGCGTGTATGTGTGCCGCCCGACCCGGCACGAGCGCCGCGCCGCGTCCACCAGCAGCCGCTCCAGCCTGACCGAGCAAGCCCGCCCGAGAGCCTCCTCTGCTCCGTGACCAGACACTGGAACATATGACATGATTATTAAGTATTATGAGTTGGGAGACTATCGTACATAAATCAAAACTAGTCCCAGAATAAGCTAAGCTTGGACTATGGGCTCTAGGGGATCACAACATAACCTACTTATATACATAAAATGTTTTATAAACTTTGATCAAACTTATTTATGCTAAAATGCCATTAAAATTTGTTTCTTTGTGTCACTTGAAATATGGGTTTGTGAGAAACGGACAATGTTTAAGACGATTTCTTACTTATGGACCACTAGATGGCGCTGTGCTTAACAGAAACTAGATAACGGTTGTTTGATACAAATTCCTTAAGACAGAGCCGTCTTGTCGTCATATTTGATTGGTAACCAGGTGAGTGTGCATAGTAACGGTGTAAACAAAGTGGTCCTTCGAGAGGAAAAGTGAAGTAAGTGACAGTGAAGTGAAAAGTGAACCTTAGAAGTGTTAGAAATAGAAGTGAAACGTCAGTTGTGTAAATTCGGACATAGTTGAAAGACTTGTAAAACTTCAAAAATTTATTCAGTGGACTTAGAAAAATTTAGTGATAAAAAACACTTAGAATATTTCAAAGAAAATAGGTTGTGACAAGTTGTCAAATCAGTGAAAGTGACTAAAGAGACTTGTCAAAATTTGAAAAATAGTGTAGAACAAAAGAAAAGACATTGAAAATTTTTCATTTGACGTTTACATTTGCTACACGAAAATTTATTTTGGACAATATTTATTTTGCTAAACAGTATTATTCAATATTTCGAAGTGATTATATCAATTTTGCGTGGTTTTTAATAAAACAAATTCAAAATGTCGGAAGAAGTGAGAAATTTATTAGCAGAGCAAGAAAATACGTGTTCAATGATACTCAAGGCGAAAATGAATTTCAAGAAAACCCCGAAAGCTCGATTAACAACCGGATACGTCAAAACGAGAAAAGAATCTTTGGAAGAATATTGGAGTCATTTTGTGGGTAACAATCGAACCTTGATAAAAATAGCGAAGCCCGAGGATAAACTAACCCTCGAATACTTTAAAGATGATGTGTATTCCGCGTGTGAAGAAATGTTCATCGAGTTGAAAGCAGAGATGACAGATATGCTAGAAGGTTCTGTAACCTGTGCAACTCGAACGAGTTTAGCCCTAATGCCAGGAAATAGTGTCAGCGATGATGTGAGGCTACCGAAAATTGATATCCCGAAATTTACAGGCAGTTATCAAGAGTGGACATCGTTTCACGACATGTTCGCATCACTCATCCACAATAAACAAAACCTGAGCAGTGTTCAAAAAATGCATTATCTGAAGAGTTATTTGTCTGGAGAACCTGCCCAGCTATTGGATCATCTGGCAGTCACAGAGTGCAACTATGAAGTGGCATGGCTCACACTACAAAATAGATACAATAACAAGAGAGTCATAGTAAACGCTATACTGAACAAGTTGATGAATCAAAAGAAAATTCTTACCGGCACAGCAAAAGCGATTCGAGAGATACTGGATACTACAATGGAGTGTTTAAACAAGTTAAAAGTTCAAAACATTAACACCAGTTCATGGGATACGCTAATTATTTACATCATAGTAGAGAAGCTAGACAATGAAACACACAAAGAGTGGGAAGAAGAAGCGAGCACTTTGAATATTTCTGAGTTACCAACCATGTCCATGTTCAAGAAGTTTTTAGAGAAGAGATTCCGAGTTTTAGAAATGATGCAACCAAACCAATCCATGAACATGAACATCTTCAAGAGTGCTAACAAGAACTCCCAAAGAGAACCACATTTCACTGTTGATGTCGAGTCGAGAACATTTCACATTGACCCAGCAATCAAGTGTGCATTTTGCAAGCACAACCATCGTATAACCCAATGTAGAGAATTTCAAGAACTGACGCTAGAAAAGAAAACAGATTTCATACAAAACCATCAATTATGTTTCAACTGTTTGATTCCTGGACATCCAGTCAAGTTCTGCAAAAGCAAGTTCTCATGTCAGAAGTGTGGAAGAAGACACCACTCACTATTGCACAGAAACACACCGTACCAATCCCAAGAGAAAGAAAACCAAGAAGACGCAAAACAAGAGAGAGAGAACAAGATTCAAATATACAAACGAGATAGAGAGACGAAACAAGATACTAAACGCGAGAAAGAAATTGTAACCCATCTAACCACAGGCAACATAACAGCTTTGTTATCCACAGCCTGGATTAACGTGATGAATGAACAAGGAAGAGAATTCGTACTAAGAGCTTTATTGGATCCGTGTTCTCAGGAATCTTTCATCAGCGAATCCGCAGCTCAAACTATGGGATTGAAGAGAAAGCACGTGAATGGACACGTATCTGGTCTTGGTCAGATGTGCACTCCCATCAGATTTGCAGCAGATATTGAAATTTCCTCACGATATAATCCAGACAAGAAGATGAATATCACCACCTACCTAGTAAAGCGAGTAACTAGCATCATGCCTTCCGAGAAACTAACAATTGAGAACTGGGTACATCTGAGAGAACTACAACTAGCTGACCCGACTTATTACCAACCAGGACCCATAGACGTTCTGCTGGGAGTAGAAGTTTACAACGAGATGATACAACCTGGTCTGATTAAAGGCGTTCCAGGTTCTCCCATAGCATTACACACACACCTGGGCTGGATAATATCAGGAAAAATTGCAGTCGAGCCAGAAAGAGAGCAAGAGAAGAAACCATTCATAAGTATGCATTTAAACGTCGAGTTGAACCAAATGTTAAAGAAGTTCTGGGAGATAGAGACAATAGAGGAAGAGACACAGAAGCTCAAAGCTGAAGATATTAAAGTAGAAGAACTATACGAGAAAACCACCAAAAGAGACGATGACGGACGTTATGTAGTAGACTTGCCGTTCAGACATGAGCCACCGATTCTACCACTTAACAGCCGAGAGATAGCATTGAGCCGCTGGAAGTTTATTGAGAACAGACTTAAGAGTAAACCAGAGTTAATGAAAGAGTACAACAAAGTCTTAGAAGAATATATCACACTTAACCACATGAAGAAAATAGAAGAAAAAGAAACAAAAGAAGGCGTGTACCTCCCTCACTTCGCAGTCGTAAAAATGGAGCGAGAAACCAGCAAAGTGAGAGTGGTTTTTCATGCTTCTTGCAAAGGAACCAATGGGATATCCTTAAATGACGAGTTACTTATCGGACCCCCATTGTTAGAAGATCTACGAGCAATTCTCATGAGATGGAGAAAGTACAAGATAGCTTTCGTAGCAGACGTAGAGAAGATGTATAGACAAATACGAGTGAACGAGGAACATGCGAACTATCAAAGAATTGTGTGGAGACCAGATCCAAATGGCCCAATCGACGATTACAAGCTTTTGACAGTTACATTTGGGACAGCCTGTGCTCCATATTTAGCCATAAAAACTCTGAGACAAACAGCGACAGATGAAGGATCTGACTACCCCGAAGCAAAGAAAATGATCTTACGAGATTTCTACATGGATGATCTGCTATCTGGCACAGATAAAGAAGAAGAAGCCATAGAAATTCAAAAACAAGTTACCAAAATTCTATGTTCCGGAGGATTTCCATTAAAGAAGTGGTGTTCAAATAGCGAAGACTTCATGAAAGCGTTAGATTTGCAACAGAAACGAGAAGACACACAAAAGGTTGAGATTAAAAGTAAAGAAAGTGTGAAAACATTGGGAATCACATGGGAAGTTAAAAGTGACAAAATCTCATTACCCAGTCAAATTAAGAACTCCGACAGTACACCCATGACTAAAAGAGCCGTACTATCCGAGATAGCATCACTATTCGACCCAATGGGATGGATAGCGCCAAGCGTCATTATAGCCAAGATCTTCATGCAACGACTATGGAAAGAGGGTATATCATGGGATGATAGACTTTCAGAAGAACTACAGAAAGAGTGGTTACAGTATAAAAGAGAACTACCAGCTTTGAAAGACATCAGCTTAGATCGTTGGATGCACACGACGAAGACATCCAGTCTAGAATTGCATGGATTTGCAGACGCTTCAGCTTCAGCGTACGCAGGTGTCGTATACGCCAGAATAATTAACGCAGATGAAGCAGTTCATGTGTCACTCATCACAGCAAAGACAAAGGTCTCACCAATCAAGACTGTATCTTTACCCCGGTTAGAACTACTGGCCGCTACTTTGTTGACTAAGCTTCTCAAACAAGTAGCCAACGCTTTGGAAGTGCAGCCAAATAAAATATACGCTTGGTCAGACAGTCAAGTAGTTTTGGCTTGGATACACGGAGACCCGATGAAATGGAAACCGTTTGTGAAGAATAGAGTAGTTGAAATCACAGAAACTTTCGATGCTAATCACTGGTTCTATGTCAACACTAAAGAGAATCCTGCTGATCCTGCTTCGAGAGGAGTGATGCCCGCAAAACTTATTACGACAGATATTTGGTGGAACGGACCTAAAATGCTGAAAGAGAAAGAAGTCAGATTAGAAAAAGGAATACCATTAAACACAGCTTTAGAGAAAAGGAAGAATATAGTTACAATTCTAGTGACAAATGAAAATGAAGAGAAACTTACCTTGCTGAAAAAATACTCGTCGCTAGAAAAACTTACACGTGTAGTTGCATACTGCAGACGTTGGTTACGAATCCTGGACAAGAATAATAAAGATTTACCATCTTACCTGACATACCAAGAAAGAAATGAAGCACTAACAACCTGCATTAGAATATCACAAGAAGTAGAACACATTGAAGAGATTGAAGATCTGAAAAATAATAGAGACTTAAAAAGGAAGAGCAATTTACTATCTCTCTCACCTTTTCTTGATAAGGAGAGCGTGTTAAGAGTTGGAGGTCGACTGAAATTTGCCGACATGGAGTTTGCAAAGAAACACCCGGTTATTATTTCGAGAAACAACGCACTGCTACCATTGCTTTTGAGAGAAGCTCACACCAAGACTCTTCATGGCCCTCCACAAATGATGATTACTTATTTGCGTGGCAAATATTGGCTAATTAACGCAGCGAACAGCGTTAAACGTTTTGTGCGGGAGTGTGTCATATGTTTGAGACAGAGTGCGAAGAATAGGGAACAGAAGATGGGAGATTTACCTAGCAATAGAGTAAAATCCTCCAGACCGTTTCTGATCACCGGCGTAGATTTCGCGGGACCCTTAAATGTCAGAATGAGCAAAGGAAGAGGAGCAAAATCTTACAAAGCATACATATGCCTATTTGTTTGTATGTGCACGAAAGCACTGCATATAGAACTTGTTAGTGACATGACAACTCAGGCATTCCTGGCCGCCTTTAAAAGATTCGTGTCAAGGCGAGGATACGTGGCAGAAATGTGGAGCGATCATGGAACTTCATTCATCGGCGCAGAGAAAGAGTTAATAGAGATGTGGAAACAAGGAAAGTCCAGTATTCCTGACGAGTTTGCCTCAATGCTGGATAAAGAAGGGACAAAATGGAAATATATCCCCCCTGGAGCTCCCAATTTTGGCGGATTATGGGAGGCAGGAGTGAAATCAACTAAGTACCACTTGAAACGCATAGTTGGAAACACTACATTAACCTTTGAAGAGTTGAGTACTGTACTAGCCGAGATTGAAGCTTGTCTGAATTCACGCCCCCTTTCACCAATTAGTGACCATCCAGGAGATTTGGAGCCATTGACACCTGGTCATCTCCTGATCGGAGAGCCCACGATTGTTATGCCATGTGATGACCTACAATATGAAAAAATAAATAGACTCGATCGTTGGCAATTGACAACCAGAATGGTCCAAGACTTTTGGAATAGATGGCAATCTGAGTATTTGACTCAAATGCAACAGAGACCTAAATGGAGACAATCCAAACAAGAATTTGATGAAGGAGACTTGGTTATTATAAAGGACCAAAGATTCCCACCTGGTCGTTGGCCTATGGGACGAATTATTAAGAAATACCCTGGCAAAGACCAACTTACCCGAACTTATGATGTGCGCACCTCTTCAGGAGTGTTGAGACGCGCAATTTCAAAATTGTGTCCTTTATTGAGCCATGTGGACGAATAGTGCAGACAGTGGTGCTAATAATAGACAATTTAGTTTAGTGAAGTGGAAGTTCAGACAGTTATGTTCAAGTTTATTTTGTTTATCAAATGACCTTCTGTCATTTGGGCGGGAGTATGTTTAAGACGATTTCTTACTTATGGACCACTAGATGGCGCTGTGCTTAACAGAAACTAGATAACGGTTGTTTGATACAAATTCCTTAAGACAGAGCCGTCTTGTCGTCATATTTGATTGGTAACCAGGTGAGTGTGCATAGTAACGGTGTAAACAGACAAAACACACTTTAGTTAGCAGAGGTTTGTTAGGTTTTGTGAATAAGGGGGAAAGATTATATTTCATATCAAAACATCTAAGACTCATGCAGAAACAGATATTCATACTCTTCACACAAATAAATGACCATTCCGGCCCCGGATTTAAGGCTAAAATGGTGTGATGGTGGTGGTGGTGTATGCTAAAGTACTGACCTAGAAGTGAGGGAGCCACACAAGGGCGGTGCATCTCCTCGGGGCCCACCACGAGCTCGTCCTTGATCTGGTGGTCTGCATACAGCTCGCACAAGGCCGCACTGTCCTCACACTCCGCCTCCTTCTTCACATGTGCCCCGGTCTCCTCACTGTCACGCTCCTCCTCAGCCTCCTCTTTCACAAACACCTCCTCCGCCTCAGTCTTCACACACAATGTGTCTAGTGACATATTGCTTTATTGGTCTTAACACAAATGGCTTGAGTGACTTCAACACCTTCAATGGAATATTCAGATACTGTCTTACAGCGAAATCTATAGAGCTTTTATCTCAATGTGTTACGAGTGGCTTTAAACTGAAACTAGGATGATTTGGTCGATTTGTACGACACAGGTCGCCTGCTGCTTGCGTCAATGTAATCTAATCTATGCCACTTTATGGAGGTTAGCACAGCAGGAGACATGCAGAAATTTAGAAACCGTCTGGACGAAACGAAATAAACATACGGAATACTATCACAATAACACTAACTGTGACGAACAATACAATCTTCTTCTTGTCTTTTTTTGTGGCTTTCTGGCCAACAGGGTTAGCTCAAATTTGCCAGTATCGAGTAACACGAGAGCTGCTCGAACAATACAATCAATTAGGTACTAATTAATGAATGAAGTGGAAATAATGAAGCCTG
Source organism: Cenopis cana (assembly GCA_951800055.1). NCBI lineage: Eukaryota > Metazoa > Arthropoda > Insecta > Lepidoptera > Tortricidae > Cenopis > Cenopis cana. The sequence continues at coordinate 1,305,880 of OX637496.1, forward strand.
TCAAAAGCAAGACGGAAGACGCCACGTACGTTCCTCAGTACGTTCATATAAACGCTACGCGAGCAGTAATGGTTAACACATCACAGGCTGAACTGAGGTATTTCTCCGGACTAAAAACACGTTATGGTTTTCAACAAAGAAAATAATCACCACGCTCTACTAGGAGCTTCTAAAATACAGAAAAACCTGCTTCAGTCGGACACCACTGCATACTACCTCTAGGTTTCCAAACGCACTTGTAGCTGTCAGACTTCCACACTAATTTCCTGTCTTATCTTATTTGATTTGTGGTTAAGTTTGCTTGCTGATAAAAACTATCGCGAAAACTATAACGTGATTTTTGTTACGTAGTCGAGGGAAACATTCCAGTTCAGCTTGTGAATTGAAACAACCATTACTGCACGCGTGGCGTTTATGGTGTGATTGTGACCACTTGTTTTGACAAAGGCTTCATTGTATTGTTCGTCACAGTCCTAAATACAATAGGTTAGTGTTATTGCTTGTTTAAAGATTTATGTAATCCGTATGTTTTTACGTTTCGTCTAGATTATTTCTAACTTTTTTATGTTACCTGCTAACCTCCACAAAGTGGCGTTGCTTAGATTACGTTGAAGCTACGAAGTTTTAGTTTTAAAACCACGTGTAACACATTGTGATAAAAGCTCTATGGATGTTGGTGTAAGACAGAGTCTCAATATTACATTGCAGGTGTTGAAGTCACTCAAGCCATTTGTGTTAAGACCCTCAAAGCAATATGTCGCTAGCAACATTGTGTGTGAAGACTGAGGCGGAGGAGGTGTTTGTGAAAGAGGAGGCTGAGGAGGAGTGTGACATTGAGGAGACCGGGGCAAATGTGAAGAAGGAGGCGGAGTGTGAGGACAGTGCGGCCTTGTGCGAGCTGTATACAGACCACCAGATCAAGGACGAGCTCGTGCTGGGCCCCGAGGAGATGCACCGGCCTTGTGTGGCTCCCACACTTCCAGGTCAGTACCTTAGCATATGAAGTCAAGCTTTTTTTGGTTCTGCGGTTTACTCTAGATAATTCCATTTAACATCAATGCTGCCATTTAGGTGTAAGTTGAAATGTCATGAATGACTATAAATTATAGTTCACACCACAATTTGTATTTTTTTTTATATACTATCTATATAATCAACCATTTTAGCCCTGAATCCTGGGCTATAATGGTCATGTATTTGTGTAATGAGTATGAATATTTGTCTCTGCCTGTGTATGTTTTAATGAAGCACAGTACACTCACCGGCAAAAAATTTGGCCCAAAAACTTTTGGTGATTGATTTAAGTTTGCAATGTTTTTTTTAACCCGCTCCATACTCCATTTCCTTGTTCTCCTTAATTCGTCATCTTAAACAACTGACTTCTCAATTAATTAATGTTAATCTCATGCTAATCATACCTCTTCTAATACTATCAAAAACAATTGCCTATAGACTAAAAAAAATAAAAATGCATTGTTCTAATTTGGGCCGAATTTATTGCTGTGAGTGTATAATCTTTATCTATAAAAGAAGTTATGTTATTACCCCCTAGATGATGGGTGTAAGATGGTCTCCCAATATTTAATATTCTGTATCATATATGTTAACTCTACTGGGATGATGATATTATATGCCAGTGTCTGGTCACGGAGCAGAGGAGGCTCTCGGGCGGGCTTGCTCGGTCAGGCTGGAGCGGCTGCTGGTGGACGCGGCGCGGCGCTCGTGCCGGGTCGGGCGGCACACATACATGCTGCGGCGGACGAGCGAGCCAAGCGACTGTACCGACACGTCGAGCGAGACCTATCAGTGTGCTCGACGTGTCGGTACAGTCGCTTGGCAGCTCCAGTGCGGCGACACGTTTAAGGACAAGGCGGTTTTAAAGAAACACATTGACACTCACTCGTCAGAACCTTCTAGAACTCCGGGAGGCAACTGGATGTGTAAAGCAGAGAACCAGGCTTCGTGGTGCGCCTTAGGGGAGGCCTATGTTCAGCAGTGGACTGCAGTGGGCTGAATATGGTGAAACACTTGTACCGCAGTCAATTTGTCCGCCTAGCAGGTTATTATTCACAGCCCTATTTTACACGATCAGGAGATTCAGGAGTCAGTCAGGGAAGTACGCTGGGTCCCACCCAATTTTTGCTCATGATCAATGACTTGCCGAAGGTTGTCAGCACTGCCAAATGCCTATTGTTTGCAGACGATTTGAAACTATGTCTAGATATTAGGGATGACACTGACTGTGTGCGTTTACAGCAAGACATCAATGCGGTAGTTGAATGGAGTGAAGCCAATAGGCTTCACTTCAACACATCAAAATGTAAAGTCATCACATTCACTAGAGCAAAACGTGCTATTCTTGCGGCATATCATGTCAACAGTAATGAGCTCGAAAGGGTACATAGCTTACGTGACCTTGGACTGATAGTGGATACAGAACTCGACTTTCGTTAACATATTGCTAAGACGTGTAAAAATGCTTGCAAAACTCTGGGTTTTATAATGAGGGTAGCTTCCCAATTTACAAGCTGTAACGTGGCTTTAATACTGTACTTTGCATATGTACGGAGCCGGTTGGAATATGGAGCCATCGTGTGGGACCCGCACGAAACGAAGTATTCGCTAATGGTCGAGAGGGTTCAACGCAAATTCGCCGGGTTTGTATATAAAAGGATGTATGGATATTATCCATATCTCTACCCGTCTCTTGCTGCACGGCGCAATCGACAACCCCAGTGTTCTGGGCCGAGTGGCGCTGGCGGTTCCGTCGCCGAGTGTTGGCCTGGTGGGTGCGTGTTTGGGCGGCGCGCGACCTGCGCCTGCGCGTTGGAGCCGGCGCCTACTGGCGGATCCCGAGACTCGCACAGTACACGCCGCAAATGCGCCCACCGCTCGGGCTATTTCGCTGACAAATGCAGTACTAACCCAGGTCCCAGATGCTGATATTTTTGCCGATAGGTTAAGCAGCTTCATGAAAGCCGCAATGTCTGCATTCAACTGTATTTTCTAATTTGTTATGTTTGGTTTTGATGTTTTATATTTGTTAATATTGTGTTACCTGTATTTGCTATTTTAGGATTTGTTTTTATATATTTGATACTAATTTGTGTTGTTATTGTTAGTTTTAAGTTACCGTGTAAGCGATTTGGTGCCATAACTGTAAGCTTATATGTGTTGAAATAAACGAACTGAATTGAATGTTGTTGTAAGAATGTATTACTGGATGCTTGCGTTGCAGGTGGACTGCCACTACAGGTTTACAGTGTGAAGAACCAACAGAGCAATATGTCGCTAGAAACATTGTGTGTGAAGACTGTGGCGGAGGAGGGGTCTGTGAAAGAGGAGGCTGAGGAGGATTGCGACAGTGAGGAGACCGGGACACATGTGAAGGAGGAGGCGGAGTGTGAGGACAGTGCGGCCTTGAGCGAGCTGTATGCAGACCACCAGATCAAGGACGAGCTCGTGCTGGGCCCCGAGGAGATGCACCGGCCTTGTGTGGCTCCCACACTTCCAGGTCAGTACCTTAGCATATAAACTAAAGATTCAAGATTCAATCATTTATTTGTTCAACATAGGTAGTACAAGGTGTTACATTTTGGTTCTGTATCACTATGAGGTTGGAGCGTACAAATATTTTTGTCACATGCTTTTGCATGCAGCATGCTACATAAATTATCATAATATAACATAATAATAACTAAAATTGTTGTTTGTGGTTGGTTTTGCGGTTTACTTTTGATAATTCCATTTAACATCAATGCTGTCATTTAGATGTAAGTTGAAATGCCATGAATGACTTTAAATTATATTTCACTCCAAAATTTGTATTTATGTATATACTATCATCAACCATTATATTATAGCTCTGAATCCTGGGCTGTAGTAGTAATTTATTTGTGTGATGGTTTCTGCCTGTGTCTTAGGTGTTTTGATATGAAGTTAAGTATAATCTTTATCTACTTATATATAAGTAGGTTATGTTGTTACCCCCTAGAGCCCGTAGTCCAAGCTTTGCTTATTCTGGGACTAGTTTTGATTGGTGTAAGATGGTCGGCCAGTATTGAATTATCTATGTGATATATGTTCCAGTGTCTGGTCACGGAGCAGAGGAGGCTCTCGGGCGGGCTTGCTCGGTCAGGCTGGAGCGGCTGCTGGTGGACGCGGCGCGGCGCTCGTGCCGGGTCGGGCGGCACACATACACGCTGCCAAGCACGAGCGAGACTAGCGACTGTACCGACACGTCGAGCGAGACCTATCAGTGTCACCAGTGCGGCGACACGTTTAAGGACAAGTCGGTTTTAAGGAAACACATTGACACTCACTCGTCAGCACCTTCTGGAGATTTGAATAAGTCTGCACTTCCAGGTGAGTTGCTTAATATTTAAAGTCAGGACCTATCAAATTATAGCATGTTCATGTTAAGTGCTGGTTTACTGGGAAATTGTTAATGGGTTAACTGGAAGAGATCCCTTAAAGGGATAAGTTCGCCTTTGTACATACCATTTCCTTCTGTATTTTTCATCAGTTTTATTGTACAATAACGAGTTTTACTACTGCTACTACTAAGGCATTTGGTAGGACCTAGCTTGGTGGGACTATATTTAAATAAATTAGTGTGTAGAATATTTAAATTTGTAAATTATTAATGACTACCACCATATTTGATGTCCGATCTAAAAATGTATTTATGTCACACTTGCGCCCGTAGCACATGTTGCGCTCGAGAGTATCTCGACTTATCTCGAGCTACGCGTCTTTTTCTGATTGGCGCTATTAGAAAGTAACGGATAGCTCGAGATATGCCGACACACTCGAGCGCAACACGTGCTACGCCTACTGGTCATAAAGTGGCAATTATCGCATGCTCCGCGCGCGGTAAATGCCACTTCCTGGTCGGGGAGTGACATACAATTTTGTACTAACACGAGCGGTAATAAAGAAACACAACCCATACCACACCCTTCTATATAAATTAGGAATATCGCATACTACAAGCGACAAATTAAAATTTAAGGCCTTGAACAACTATATGGAACAAATTATATAGCATTTAACTAGTTTTAAGTATCATGATATGCCATACCCTAACAGGGTGCCATGTGTGTCTGTATTATTAATTTGTAACAACTGTACAATTACCATGGTTGGCAATAAATGAATTATGAAAGTCTCAGATCGCAAGAATTTGACGCCCGAGCCGAAGGCCATTCATTGTGTTACCGCCCTTGTGTAATGTGCTATTATTTGATGTTGCAGCAACTGTAAGAACGGTGAAGGAGGCTCTTGGGCGGGCTCGCTCGGTCAGGCGGGGGCGGCTGCAGGCGGGGGCGGGGCAGACACGAGGCGGAGGGGAACGGTTTACATGCAGCGACTGTCACTACCAGTGTCAGCGGGAATCACACTTCCTGCGTCACCAGAGGGTACACACTAGAGAAAAACCATTTCAATGTAGTCACTGTGACTACAAGTGCAGACAGAGGATACAATTAGTGATTCACGAGAGAAAACACACGGGAGAAAATCCATTTCAATGTAGTCACTGTGACTACAAGTGCAGGCAGAAGACACATTTAGTCAGTCACGAGAGAAAACACACTGGAGAAAAGCCATTTAAATGTAGTCACTGTGACTACAAATGCAGAAAGAAGACAAATTTAGTGAGTCACGAGAGAATACACACTGGAGAAAAACCTTTTAGATGTAGTCACTGTGACTACAAGTGCAGACAGAAGACACAATTAGTGATTCACGAGAGAAAACACACGGGAGAAAATCCATTTCAATGTAGTCACTGTGACTACAAGTGCAGGCAGAAGACACATTTAGTCAGTCACGAGAGAAAACACACTGGAGAAAAGCCATTTAAATGTAGTCACTGTGACTACAAGTGCAGAGAGAAGACAAATTTAGTGAATCACGAGAGAATACACACTGGAGAAAAACCATTTCAATGTAGTCACTGTGACTACAAGTGCAGAGAGAAGAAAAATTTATTGAGTCACGAGCGAATACACACTGGAGAAAAACCATTTCAATGTAGTCACTGTGACTACAAGTGCAGACAGAAGACACAATTAGTGATTCACGAGAGAAAACACACGGGAGAAAATCCATTTAAATGTAGTCACTGTGACTACAAGTGCAGAGAGGAGACAAATTTAGTGAATCACGAGAGAATACACACTGGAGAAAAACCTTTTAGATGTAGTCACTGTGACTACAAGTGCAGACAGAAGGGAGATCTAGTAAGGCATGAGAGGATACACACAAGATAAAACCCTTTGCTTGTTATCACCATGAAGTGCATTGTTAAATCAGTTTTACGGATACATCAGAACATACACGCAAATCAAAAAATATGTTTAAATCGGCCACCTGGTATGGGCTGCCATGGTAGTAAATCGCTTTAGTGTTTAATAGTAACACAATAGTTTACTGCGACGTTAACGCATTGCTTGTATCAGCGCATGGACACCTCTCCCTCGCCCAGACAGATCATGTTGAGCCAAATTGCAACCGGAAAGCGCATTGTAGACGTCCCATGCTCCAAGTCAAAGACTGCGTGAAACGCGACATGATTGCATTTGATATCGACCGCAGCGCTCGGGAAGATCTTGCTGGAAATCGCGATGAGTGGAGAAACACTATCGCAAAAGGCCGCGAAGTCCGCGATAACACCTGGTCCCAAGATCTAGCCCACAAGCGTGCTAAAAGGCATAACCGTTACGAGGATGCTGGTGATACGGATCCTCAGCTCACGTTTCAGAAATGTGGACGCATATGTCGATCCCGAATTGGATTATATAGTCACGAGAGGAGTTGTTTCTCGCGTGCAGACGCTGTTTAAATCTGTCAAGATGTAATAGACCCGGTGATGATGTATCTGCGATAACTCCACATGTATAAATTAGGATGATTGTTAATTAAAGACGTACATTATTGTAACCAATTCGTGGCTATCATTCTGCTCCCCCTGGGCTCCTCATTACCAGACCTATATCGATAAACTCAACTATTGATGCTAAGTCTATACGTATACTAGTGATCACTCAAGGGTTTGCTTGTAAAAATATGTTTTTATTAAAAGTAAAAAATAATAATTTAATAATAACTCCATACTCTCCTTCGTTTTTAATGACAATTTTATAGTTTTACTCGTCCCAATTTTTTTCTTCGTGAATGTCACATCTACGGTACTATTGTTATAGTAAACGACGACATTGACAAGTACCTATTGTTTTATGGTGAGTGTCTAAGTAGGTAATTTACTTCTAAAAAGGTAGATAACATTAACTATTTTGTAGTGCAATAGGTATTACGCCCTACCTTTATATAACCTAGCGATTATTTAAAATATGCTATGTTGAACAATAGAACAAAAAACACACAATGCTGGGGGCGATCACTAGTATATAGAACTAGCATCGATAGTTGAGTTTATCGATATAGGAACTCCCTACTTGTCAAACAATTTTGCCCTGCCGATTCCTACGTCTGCTCATTACATTATATGGCGACCCTGCTCATCGAACCATAACTAAAGGAGCCATATGATACGCAGTACATATGGGCGGCGATGGGCAATGGGCCGGCGGCGGCGGCGTGACCTTGTAAAAGCCTTAGGTTCAAAACAAAATCTTACATATTACATTAGCGCCTGTAGAGGCAAGGCCTTCTTCATACAAACTCTGTGCAAGTTTTATTCGTCGGTTTTGGCACTCCCGCATATATATTGTTTTCTTGTTAATATTCGTTATACGAAGATTGTCAAGAAATAAAATCAAACATTTCAAAATAATTAAAATTAAGTAACAAAATACAAGAAATAAAATTCTTGAGGTTCTGGCTAACAGAAAAATAAGCACACTGATCAAAAATCATAAGTGTAATGCATAGGGACAGACAGCAGGAAGCGACTCTTTTTATACTATGTAGTGATTCTGTGGCCGCGCGGTATTTTGGATTATGAAAATACTAAAATCGTTATATGTTTCCCTTGAAATTTTGAAGAGTTCCTTCAATTCCTCATAGATTCCATCGTCAGAAGTGAACTTTGAGAACAACGGGACCAATCCGGAAGAATAATAATAATCTGCCGGAATTAAAATGCGAGACTGTTTTATTAGGCAGGCGTCCGATGTCTCACCCAATAGCCCGGCCATTAGTCCATCATCTTCACCTAATAACCTGGTTCATTTAGATTCCATCCATCAACAATTAGTCCCTATACACCCTGGCGGGTGCTGTCTCTGTGAGCGTCCCATGACACGGGCAGGGACAGCATCCGCTCGGTGTATCCCTCGCATTTCATTAAATTGTCAAAAGGGCTTCTACGTGTTGGCTATGAGGTACTCGATGGTACTTCGGCTCCGCGCACGCCTCCCAAAGGTCCGGGACACCATTGTCCCGTGAACGGGAAAGACATACAAATAATAATATACTTTATCGTGCACCACAAAGTGAAAGTGAAAAATATCCTTTCAAACGAAGAAATAATTTTCCAAATCTGTTCATAAATGGCGGAGTAATCGCGTAACAAACATACAACAAAAAAAACATACAGGCGAATTGAGAACCGCCTCCTTTTTTTTGAAGTTGGTTAAAAGTAGTCCAAGTTACTAAACTGAATTATTGAATGGAAGAGCGAGACCTGATACAGGTGCATTAAAACCTACTAGGAGGCCTTTTTTCATATTTTTAACTACTTTTTTTTATGAATTGTTAGAAAATAGGTAAAAATTTAAGCCACCTGTATTTTTTTCTTTTTCAATTTAACTCATTATTTCATACAAAAAAAACACGTTGAAAAGTAGGTCGTTCCAAAAGGGCGTAAGTAAAATATGACGTCATCTTCCCAACAAGAAACCAGAGCCACTCCAGAGCAGCGATTGTCTGTACTCTGTACTAAGGTCTCCCTGAATACAGCGAGGAAGATGACGTCAACTTTCGGCTTACAGTAATTTGCGATTATTTCCAAAATTAACGGAGAAAAAAATAAAAAAAAAATGTTTTGTGTGTACTTCACACGTTTCTACCGAAATGGTTTTCGAATTAAGACTTTTGGAAATTATGAAATATTGTCAATTGTCAAACTAATATTTAAAGTTAACCAAATAAACGATTTTATTTATTTATATTATTTATTATTAATACAGGGAAAAAATCTGACAACTATACATTTGTAATTAAATCTTACAAAAATATCGTACTCTCTAATCTGTATTTCCAATAGTATATACTTTTGTCCATACTTGGACTACATTTCGATTTCTAACCATGGTTTTCTATTTTTCGCTCATTAGACGCAGAATTTCATGTTCTTTAACTTGCTAGTAAGCAACTTTACGCTAGGATGCATGACATAGAATATAAGGTTTAAGATCATTTAATCTCATAAAGAATTATACAATTCACTTACAAGAGATAACACTTAACTAATACACAAACTTTGTTATGAGCGCTCAAAGTAAGTAAGTATTTTTTTATTTGTAAACATAGGTTACAGATTGGTGGTGTTAGAGGTACAGAGTGGCACTATGTTTCGCCGGTAGGCATACAAATTTAAATTTAATCTGAAAATGAAATGAAATGAAAATTATTTATTCATGACAAACTTAAGACTAAAAATTAAAATTAAACCAAGACTACAAACTTAGAACTATAGTTGCCTTTCGTTTGCCACGAATGGTCCCGCCTCAGCATAATGCTGACTGAGGAGCCAGCGCTGGTCTTCCGGCGAAACCATATGTGGGCCACGTTACGCACCATGCCGTCTGTCACGGCCTTAATGAATAAACTGAACGCAGCCGTTGCGTGTGCATCGGTCCGGTCAGCGCCATCTAGCTGCGAGCATTCCATTCCACTCACTTGTGGCCGCGCGGACGACATGGCCGGCGAAAAATGTACAAAACAAATTAACAAAAAGAAACTGCTTATAAATTATAGTTAAATCTAATAAACAACACACGACGAAAAGTAACATACAGGGTGTAACAAAAATGGTATATGAACCGATTAAGGCAATAATCAGTATCGAATTGCGATTCCAAAAATCACTTTCTTTTTTTTCCAGCTAATTTTTTTTTAATTTATAATAAAAAAATAACTTTTTATAATTTTTTCCAAAGGTTGCTATCCCCTGGTACGATACTACGTAGTGTAGCAGGCGTAAGCGCAAGTCCATTGACCTGCCAAACTACCCCCCCCCCGCCTTCCTAGATTTACGATTGTCACAGAAGCCGACTGAATTCACAAAGCCTCGAGTGAGGCAGCCACAAATAAAGCCAGACCTCTAATTACACCTAGTTGTTACGGATTTCGGGTTCAAGTTAAACAAGCCGTGTTAGTGCTGAGCGGCGCGGCGTTTTTTGACCGGAATTCTTAAGGCCGGCCGCGAACGATCATTTCGTTAATTTATTTTGTTCACCATCATTCTCCTAGCGTTATCCCAGTACAGTTGCATCCTGAAGGATGCCTGGGGTCCTCTACCTAATCCCAAAATTTGGCGTAGGCACTAGTTTTTACGGAAGCGACTGCCATCTGACCTTCCAACCCCGAGGGGAAAATTTATTTTGTTCATCGTCTAATTTTTTTTTTTCTAATCTGGCGTAAGCAATGTGATTTGAAGCTGGACGTTTAAACCGCCGCCGCCCTTAGTCGCTGATCGGGGTGGAGCGATTCGTGGCGCGGCACGGCACTCAAAAGGTAACGAATTCCTTTTTTGATTCGCCTTGATTTCTCTAATTCCGCTGGACATTTAGGCCGCCGCCGCTTCTAGCCACTGATCAGGGTGGAGCGATTCGTGCCGCGACACTCAAGAGGCATGGGAAGACGAGAAGGGTATTTTTTTATTCGTCTTGATTTCTCGAATTTAGCATTTAGGTACGCCCCATCAGGTACGACAAGTAAAGAAACTGTAGTTTTAATTATTAAAAACTCTTAAAAAAATATTTTATTGAAATTAGGTATTATTTCCCGCTAAATAATACAAGAAAAGGCATAAAACCTCCTTACGAATTTCAATCTGTCAATCTGTCGAATCGAATCTGTCGGTCACGTGACCCTGTCGCGAGTTAAACATTTTTTCCGCATCACAAAAAGTGCACAGCGCCGCTAAAATTTTCACTTCAAAAAAATACAGGACACGGCTAACAGAAAAATAAGCATAAAATAAGCAAAAATTTGCCTTATGACAAGGACGTTTGTGTTAAAGGCCGGTGCACATTGGTTGCGTGCGCAGCACATAAGCGTCGACCTGCACGTAGACGTGCGCATTGTAAGGTATGAATCTCCATAGTAGATGCCACACGCTTGCGTCGACGCTTACGTGCTGCGCACGCAACCATTGTGCACCGGCCTTAAAGCGTGCACAAAATCGAATCAATAAAACAGATGGCAATGCGCATGTGACACCCCTGGGCAGGGTCATCTTTAACCAATTCGAGGCCCTGGGCACATTGGGATATTGGGCAGCACCTTGATCTCAACTAGGGGGGCCCCCACGGGGCCCCTATCGATCGCGGGGCCCTGGGCACGTGCCCAGAGTGCCCAGTGGGAAAGTCGGCCCTGCCCCTGGGGTTACAAACGTCCATAGGCTGCGGTTTATTTATTTATCGTATGGCAATTATTTTGAACCGTGAGATCTTCGAGAAGACAATACGGTTGCCAGTTTTGTTAGTTACACTTTTAGCAACACCCAGGGGTCACGTGTAGGGTAGCGGTGGGTACTTTTCCCTACGGACGTGGTGCAACTTCAACCCCCCTTTGTCAAGTGAGTGGGCAACTTGACTATTAGAAGTTCTTAAGCCGCCCAAAGGCCTCCAACTTAGCTTAACGACTGGTGCCATAGACAGCAGCCAGGATCAACGGCTTAACGTGCCTTCCAAAGCACGGGAGCGCTCAATTAGTAACCACTCAAAGCGGTCACCCATCCATGTACCTACTGACCGCGGCCGATATTGCTTAACCTAGGATACCGCACGCGGCACGCAGGTGCCGCTGGGCCACGAGCGCTGCGATAGGCTGTGGTGACCGCTTAATACCATCAGGTGGGCCGCACGTTTGTTTGCCACCGACGTGGTATTAAAAAAAAACTGTCGTCCGCGGCCAGCCTAAAACCATCGGACTTTGTCAAAGCAACTCTGTCGAAAAAGGGGAACTCCCAAACCAAACACGATGTCTCTTTCTAAACTCTAACAAAATGTACGCATTGAGTATGTTCTTCTCGCTCTCTCAAATAAAGACACCGTCCTGGCTAGGCAACCAGGCAAAATTAGAGGTCCGGCTTCACTGGCCGCGGTGGACTCAAGGCTGTGTCTGTGCGAATTCATTCCCAATGTCGGCTGCCGTCAAAGAAATTCGCGCGAAAGCCGACAATCCTTTGACAAAATACCGCTGGAGGGTAAGGGCTCATTTACATCATGGTTGCAAACAAGTGTATGGAATATCTGAGAATAAGCGGAAATCGTAACCTATGACTTACAAGTATTATTTATTGGTGTTATTTAATTTAATTAGTATTATTTATTTTTATTTTTTATTTAACATGCACGGCTCGTTAAAAAAGCTGTTCGGAATTTTGTTTAACCACGTGCCGATATCCGATTGAGCTGAAAGTTTGAAATTTGTCACGGTTACATAAGATCAATACCATCGAGCTGACCTGATGATGGACTTGATGGAGACAGAAGGCAGTCATAGCAACTCCTACACTACATAAGATAAACTCGTTGTGTTTGGGCTCATCTCTGGGATCGTCTCAAAGAGTAATTGATAACTATGAAATAAAAGTACAATGTGGCACAAAAGATTGTATCAAAAATGGAACTTGTTAAAGATTGTCTTTGATTCTTTACATAAATCACTTTCGTTGTAAAATAAATCATGTTGTCTAAATGAACTAGTACGAATTAAACGTCGACAACACAATTAGTGTGATTAACTAGGAGCTGGCTTCTAGTTTTGTTTTTATTTTATTAAACCATTGACACAGAATTGCAGTAAATTCTTGCTGAATTCAATTTTTGCGTTTTTAAATCCAACAATGCAACTGAGTTTTTAGGAATTTAGGTACGCAACGCGTATTCGATTCCCCTCTAGCTTTAAATGAAGCACTCATGGCCTACCTGCTTTTGGCACTGATCGAACGGGTTAAGTAACGATAATCCTGGTAGCTCTAGTAAAAGTTTTTTCGAAACATTAACTAATTCGAACGCGTTAGCGTTTTATTTCAAAATGTATGAAAGTGGTATGAAAACGTGAACAGTGCCTCTGGTAGTCACTAGTGGAAACTAAAACAGCAAGTATAACATTTGTTGCTAACCGATGAACGCGCGTATTTCAAACTCGGTGAGAGCGTTTTCATACATTTTGAGACAAAACGCATTCGAATTTTTTAATGTTTCGAAAAAACTTATACTAGAGCTACAGCAGTAGATACGAGTTGGTTTTGTAAGACACGAGTTAATCCAAATCAGGCCAGGTGAGCGCCAAGGATCCCAATACTCTTCAAAATAGTAAGGGATGTGTCATCAACTATGGGTCGAATAAAAAATCCTTTACCAGCACTGATGGTCCCGCGCCTAACTAAGACAATGTGCTCTGGCAACCTTACTCATATCAGGAATACAACACTACACTAGTTCCACAGATGGGCTACTTAGCTGAGCCGATTTGAGGTAAGGTGCAGGGTGTCCACGTACACGGGCGCAGAACGTCTGGGGGCGCCGAGCGTCGCGCGCGACGAGACACTTCTACAGATTCGTCGCTGGCGGCGCTAGCGCTCTCACACGGGTGCTGCACGGGTTAGAGCCATCTCTTAAACCAAGTGGACTCCGGGCTCCTTCAGGATTCAATTAGGAAAATCACGAAGAGAAAAAAAAGTATTGAAATGTAAACGGGCCATTATTTACGTTAGGCAGTGCGAAAGAGGTGTCGTTTGGCGGCGCCCTTTGAGTAAGAAACGTAAGAAATTGAAATTGAAGTTTTTGCGTGTACGTAATAAAGTAGTTTTTTGTTTGGAGCTACTGAAAATTTCATTCTCTTAGTTTGGACTTAGCTTCGGCAGCGCTGGTAGTCCAGTCAGTCGCGCGGGAAACTCCGATCTAGCTGTTTGCAGATCGTTTGCTGCTTGTTGGTCGTGAGTGTTGTGAGTGTTCTTGTGGCTTTTGAGATGGCGTATTCTACGGCGGACTACTTTAACATGTTAATGTGCCTAGGTAGATCAAATTGTAATTATGCCGAGGCCCGTAGGGAGTACGAAGCAGTTTACGCACGCCCGCACAATTTGCCACTGCCTTCGTGGGCTGCGTTTCAACGCTTACACATTCGTGTGTACACCACGGGCAATGTCCATGTGCCGGGCCAGGACCGTGCTGACCTTGGCCGTCCGCGGCTTGACGACGACGTCGAGGAAGAGGTGTTGGAGCGGTTCGAAGAGGACCCAACACTGAGTACGCGCTCTGTCGCGCGTGAACTCGGCACAAATCACATGCGTGTCTGGAGAGCACTCAAAGAAGACGGCCAACACCCTTTCCATTACCAACGGGTGCAATCTTTAGAGCCGACTGATTATCCCAGACGAGCGGCATTTTGCCAGTGGATGGTGAACAAGACACGAAGGGACGCGGATTTCATTAAAAAAATCTTGTTCACCGACGAGTGCTCATTCCAGAGGACGGGCGTGTTTAATAGCCATAACGAGCACGTATGGGCTTTAGAAAATCCGCATGCCATGAAACCAAGTCATTTTCAATATCGGTGGCGCATTAACGTGTGGGCCGGTATTGTAAATGACATGGTGATAGGCCCGGTTTTTCTGCATCACACTCTAAATGGGCAAAATTATTTGCAATTTCTTCGTGGTGAGTTAGTTGATCAATTAGATGAGCATCTGGTTATCGCCGCCCTTAGAAACATGTGGTTCATGCACGACGGGGCGCCTCCGCACTTCGCCCGCGCCGTGCGGGATCATTTGGACGAGGAATACGGCGAGCGCTGGATTGGACGTGGAGGACCTGTGGCTTGGCCTCCGCGATCACCTGACCTGACCCCCTTGGATTTTTACTTGTGGGGTGAGATCAAGGAGCACGTTTTCCGCACTGTGTGTCAGACGGAGCAGGAGATGCGGGCCAGGATCGTTGAGGCGTTTAACAAGGTCAAAGCCGAAGGTCCTCGTGTTATGCCCAAAGTCCGCGAAAATCTTCGTAAACGGTGTTTGGCATGCATCGATGCACGCGGTGGCCATTTTGAGCATTTAATTAATTAAGTTCAAATGAACTTAGTTAGTTAATTGCTTAGTTAAATTTTGGTTAATCTAGGCACATTATTATCATTTTTAAAGCCCTTTTAAGGGCTACCAAAGTCCTTTTAAGGGCTGAAACAATTCATGTTTCGCATGACGTTGATCAATCACAGAATTAAAACCCTAGTAGTAGGTAATTCTTATTTGAAAGAAGCATTATCAGTGAATGTGAGGCGCGCGCGGCGCGGCAGGGCAATGCCCCCCTACCCCTCGCGCCTGCAGAGACGACGGTGAGGCGCGCGCCGGGCGGCAGGGCAATGCCCCCCTTCCCCTCGCGCCTGCAGCGACGTTAACAATGAAGGTGAGGCGCGCGGGGGGCGGCAGGGCAGTGCCCCCGCTTCCCCTTGCGCTACTACAGCAACGTAGTAAGGCGGGGCCAATTTTTACGACCAGGGGTAAGCAACCTTTTATGAAAAGTTTTTAATGTGTTATTTTTTTAAACATGTTTTTTTTTAAATTCGTTTAAAAAAAAAAGAAAGTGATTTTCGGAATCGCAATTCGATGCCGATTATGACCTTCATCGGTTCATATACCATTTTTGTTACACCCTGTATACAAAACAAGACATCAGTGGAATGAAAAAATAATTGCTTGTATCGATATCAGCCTATAACTTTATCACATTGGGGACAGAACAAATGGGTAAGATTCATAATAACTACTTTAATAGGTTCACTATATCCTATATCAATTTTATATAATAATACGTTATTATTAACAAGTAGTAAATTACATTCTATCTCCAGGTTCCAGATTGTTGCCACAAAAAATACACAATGAACAGGACACAGCTTAAAAACATAACCTATATTTATCTTATGTTTACCGGGCATCTTCAAAGAAAGGACACTAATTACTTATAATAAAGGGGAAGAAATCAGAGGTAACTATACACATATTAACTACTGATATGAGTGCCAACAGATTTCAGTTATTCTAAAAACAACTTGTGTCAAGTGTTAATGTTTCTTGTCGCCGCTGATGTTCACATATATATTTTTTAACAGATGTTCTAAAACTACATATATTCCGTAGATTCCTGAGAGGTGGAGGGATTATGTTCCAGCAGCGAGTCGCCACGTATCTAAAGCTGCCTCGGAAGGCTGCCGACGCATGCTGAGGAGTCATTAGCTGTATGCTGCATTGGCGTGTACCGTGAGCCCTCCGGGACGATAACCATGACAATTTCTCGAAAAGATATGCTGGTGTTTTGTGCTTTATTACTCCAAAAAGAAGACATGCCAGATGTAGCTTGCGACGGTGCTCCATTTTGAGGATATTGTGTTTATTTAAGTATGGAGTGACATGTGCCCTTGGTGGAATATCGAAGCAAAAACGAGCACAGGCATTTTGTACCCGCTGGACGAGTCGCTTTGTTTTTGCAAGGATTCGGGGCCCATATACTAAGTCCATGTAGTTTAATTTGGACAGGATGAGTGACTCCACTAACTGTATGCGCAAGTTTTCATTAATAAAAGATCTTATGTTATAGAGTGTTTTGAGCCTGTAAAAACAATTTCTAACAGAGTCCGCAACATGCTTCTCAAATCTTAGCCCACTATCCATAATAAGGCCCAGACTTCGTGCCTCATGTACACGTTCTATGCATTCACCTAACAGTTTGACATTTATAGTGGGTTTGATATTATTTATCTGTGAAATTGTGCCAAAAATAACATACTGTGTTTAACATTACAATTAATAATTATTAAATAAAAGTATTAGTTATAGGCTGTAATTACAATCAATAAGTCCCAGAAATACAATAAATTACAATTAATATGAAATAAATAAATAAATGAAATAAATGAACTTTATTCTGTAAGTAGGCCGCAATGGCACTTTTACAAGTCAAACCCTACTAGCGTTTCACAGAGGCCACTGCCGAGAAAAAACGCCGAAAGAAACTCGACAGTCAGCCATTTTCTCACAAAAATATGCTTATTACAATGATAATACTTAACCTACTTAAGATCAAGAAATCTAAGACACATAGAATTCAAAATTCAGAATTCAAACACTTATTCTGCAAACAGGCCACAAGGGCACTTTCACATGTCATAATGTTAATGTACAATTTAAAAAAAGTCTTACAATATAAGCATATGATAGATTTTTCATGAGAAAATATTAATTTACAATTTAAGAAATATATCAATAAGAATTTAATACATTTTTCATGTCAAAATATTAATTATCTATTACAAACATTACAATAATAGTAAAATTGAGAGATGTATAAGGTCTCAGTCTGAATAACAAAATTTAATATAATATCTCAAAGATGTAAATGGTCTCTGAGCGTCAAAAAATTCTTAATAATGACTATTCTAACGTGCTTTGAGATGTACATGGTCTCAAAGCGTCAAAATAAAAATAATAAGTTTTAAATATAAAAGGAAAAAAAAAACAATTTAATATAGAGGTCTCTCTCAGAGTCAATGTCAACAAAAACTAATCCATAACAGGGTGATGTCTCTCGTCAATCTCCAAGAGAAGACACTAGTATTAAAGTAGTTACTATGTCCTTCAAGCATGAACGACCGGACTCCACAAACAGCACCCGATCACGAGTATGACGCGTATCTCAGCCATCGTCTCCCTCGACCATCTGTTAGGGAAGGTGGCGACCCGATCAACGACGCCACCGTAAGCAAAGTCCTTTAAGCAAGCATGACATTCAAGCTGGCGGACATTGATGATAGCAAAGATTAAAGCGACTTTTCGGCGAGAAACAGCATCAAGTTAAATAGAACGTAACGCAACTAGTATACGAGTACAAGGATTTACGCTAAGATAAACATAGGTGTATTAAATCTAACAATATTAAACTACAACTGGCTTAAAAGCATTTTTGTCATTTAAGAAATCGTAGACAGTATAATACGCTTGGTTTAGCAAATAACGTTTAACATAAGACTTAAATTTAGTGTTTGGCAAGTTAACTGTTTCGATAGGTATTTTGTTATAAAATCGTATACAGTTCCCCACAAACGACGTGCTAACCTTTCGGAGACGACTGGCCTTCACTACAATCTTGTGTTTACTTCTAGTGTTGTAGTCGTGGATATCACTGTTAAGCTTGAATTCATGTAAATTTTTCCGTACATACATAATATTTTCAAAAATGTATTGGCATGCTACAGTAAGAATGTTTGCCTCTTTAAATTTATCTCTTAGCGATTCTCTGGTTTTTAGTCCGTAGATGGAGCGTACAGCTCGTTTCTGTAGCACGAAGATGGTCTGGATGTCGGCCGCTTTTCCCCACAACAGGATTCCGTAAGACATAACACTATGGAAGTAACTATAGTACACCAGCCTGGCTGTTTCAACGTTAGTTAGCTGTCTAATACGTCTAACTGCATAGGCGGCAGAACTAAGTTTCCCAGCCAGAGTGGCAATATGCGCATACCATTGCAGTTTTGAATCTAAGGTCATGCCCAAGAACACAGTATTGTCTTCAAATTCCAATTCATCATCCTTTAGTTTGATCTTCGAATTGCTTATTTGCTTGACATTAGGTAAAGTGAATTTGATACACTTAGTTTTCTTAGAATTAAGTAGTACATTATTTGCTGTAAACCAGTTCACAACAGTAATTAGTGCCTCATTAATAACACCATAGTTTTTCTCTTTCCGTCCTACTTTGAAGATAAGTGACGTATCATCTGCAAATAGCACTATATCATGTTTATGTTGCACCAGGTTTGGTAAGTCATTGATGTAAACTAGGAATAGAAATGGACCCAGAATCGAGCCTTGGGGAACTCCAATCGCAACAGTCGTCCCCGCAGATTGAGTTCCATTAATGACTACCCGTTGAGTTCTCTCCGACAGATACGATGATACAAGGTCAAGGGCACCATTTTTTATCCCATAATGTCTTAATTTTCTCAATAAGTTCTCGTGATCAACGCAATCAAATGCTTTTGATAGATCACAGAACACTCCAATAGCATCTTGAGCCTCTTCCCAGGCATCAAAAATATGTTTGATTAGTACCACCCCGGCATCGGTGGTAGAACGACCTCTAGTGAATCCGAACTGATTGCTATTGAGCAGTTCATTGCGATTAAAATGGGACAAAAGCTGATTAAGAATAAGTTTCTCAAAAACTTTGCTTAGTGCCGGTAGTATTGAAATTGGCCTGAAGTTGGTAGGGTCAGTTTTTGTTCCCGACTTAAACAGCGGGATAATTTTACTGTGCTTCATTAGGTCAGGAAAAACACCGCAGTCAATACATTTATTGAAAATATCAGCTAGGAAAGGTGCGATGGATTCTACAATGGAATGTAATACTTTCACTGAAAGGCCCCAGAGATCTTCCGTCTTCTTTAAATTTAATGACTTAAAAGTTTTTATTAAAGTTATGGGAGATACATAAGTGAAGGTAAAGATTTCTGTACATTCCATTACATTTGCTTTCAAAAATGATTCAGCGACATCTGGTGATGAGTTTAAAGCCTTCGTAGTCTCGATGGGCATGTTAGAAAAGAACCGCTCAAAATGATCCGCTACTTCGCAGTCGGAACTTACCAGAGTATCATCGATTCGTAGGCTGTAGTGAGGATCTTTCTTCTTACTTTTCCCAGTTATGTCCCAGAAATACAATGAATTACAATTAATATGTACCAGAAATAATAAAGAAGACAAATAAGTGCGTTAAAAAAATTAGGGTAGTACAAAATAGTGAGCGCGCACTCGGCAAGCTACGCATGCAGCGAGCTACAATAACAGCGGAACAAGTAATACACAGAATTTTTACAACTAGATACGAGCGAGTATATATGAGCGATAAACCGAAAATAGTCGGAAAATTTCGGGGGTTTGTAGCTGCCAAAAGTTGTCCCGAGATTACTCTTGCTACCAGTTTTGATATTTAATTTACTCAGTTGCATCCAGAGTTATGTCTCTCTTAAATAAATAAGACCTACTACTCCACCTCTTGCAACATAGTCCAGCGTTGAACCTCTACTGACGGGCGTATTACGTCAGCACTTGCAGTCACAATGAGTTTTTCATCAGTTCATGTTTCCCCTAAAGTCTGCCTTGCGACTGCTCTGATATAGACGGGAGCTACTAGATGGTTTTCCTCCAGTGTGTTTCCTCTCGTGAATCACTAAATTTGTCTTCTGTCTGCACTTGTAGTCACAGTGACTACATTTAAATGGATTTTCTCCAGTATGTATTCTCTCGTGATCCACTAAATGGGTCATACAGGAGTTGAAAAAACAGAAGTCGTTCCTTCTGTGGTCAATAGTTAACGGCTTATGTACGTGTAAGTGAAGTATTTATTTCATGGATTTATAAAAACGGAGACGCCGTTTATGCGGGTTACTAGTACAGTCAGTGTCATATAGTATGTAGCAGTCAAAGTGGCCAAATAGTTCGGTACACCATACAAAATATATGGTGTACCGAACTATTTGCCCACTGTGGCTGCTACATACTATATGACGCTGACTGTACAATTAAAAATTAAGCTTTATAGTCCTTAGCTTTTGATGTGTCCACAGGAAAGACGCGAACCTAAATCTCTGTATGACCCAAATGTGTCTTCTGTCTGCACTTGTAGTCACAGTGACTACATTGAAATGGTTTTTCTCCAGTGCGTATTTCCTCGTGACTCACTAAAAGTGTTTTATTTCTGCACTTGTAGTCACAGTGGTTACATTTAAATGGATTTTCTCCGGCGTGTTTTCTCTCGTGTCTCACTAAATGTGTCTTACGTCTACACTTGTAGTCACAGTGACTACATTGAAATGGTTTTTCTCCTGTGTGTATTCTCTTGTGGCTCACTAAATGTGTCTTCTGTCTGCACTTGTAGTCACAGTGACTACATTGAAATGGTTTTTCTCCAGTGTGTATTCTCTCATGATCCACTAAATTTGACTTCTGTTGTCACTTGTAGTCACAGTGATTACATTGAAATGGTTTTTCTCCGGTGTTTTCTCTCATGCCTCACTAAATGTGTCTTCTGTCTGCACTTGTAGTCACAGTGACTACATTGAAATGGTTTTTCTCCAGTGTGTTTTCTCTCATGCCTCACTAAATTTGCCTTCTGTCTGCACTTGTAGTCACAGTGACTACATTGAAATGGTATTTCTCCAGTGTGTTTTCTCTCGTGACTCACTAAATTTGTCTTCAGTCTGCACTTGTACTCACAGTGACTACATTTAAATTGTTTTTCTCCAGTGTGGTTTCTCTCGTGAATCACTAATTCTGTCTTCTGTCTGCACTTGTAGTCACAGTGACTACATTGAAATAGTTTTTCTCCAGTGTGGTTTCTCTCGTGAATCACTAACTGTGTCTTCTCTCTGCACTTGTAGTCACAGTGGCTACATTGAAATGGTTTTTCCCCTGTGTGTATTCTCTCGTGAGATACTAAGTGTGACTTCCGATTGCTCATATAATCACAGAGACTACATCTAAAAGGTTTTTCTCCAGTGTGTATCCTCTGGTGACGCCGTAAGTCTGATTCCCACTGACACTTGAAGTGACAGTCGCTGCATGTAAACCGTTTCCCTCCGCCTCGTGTCTGCCCCGCCCCCGCCTGCAGCCGCCCCCGCCTGCAGCCGCCCCCGCCTGACCGAGCGAGCCCGCCCAAGAGCCTCCTTCGCCGTTGTTACAGTTGCTGCAACATCAAATAAATCCATTTTCAATTCGGACAGCAAAGTCATTAATTAAATTACAGGAGTCATTAATAAAATTCATCGGGAGAGGTAGGGCACAGCAAAATGTCATCTCTTGCTCGAATTTGGAGCAGCCCAACCGGGGAAGTACCTCCGCCTTGCAGAACACCACAGCCATAATAACATAATTTACTGTACAAGTATGTAGTGTTGTGTTCCTGGAGGTGAGCAAGGTTGCCAGAACTCCCGAGGGTGCACTGTGTCGAATGCGAGGGACTTTTTATCCCTTCTGCTGTCAACACAGTGAATCCTTAAATTTTATACAGGGTCTGCAACGCGCACGTCTCATTCGGAGTTGCGAGCGTCTATAGGCTGCGGCGTCTGCTTACCATCAGGTGGACCGTATGCGTGTTTGCCACCGTCATCGTATAAAATATATTTAAATAGCATATTTACATGTGATACTCGTATACATGTGCGATTGGTACTTTTTGATGGCTGTGTAAGGTGCTGGCTGCTTGATGAAGAATAAGGAATGTTTGAATGGAGTTTGAATAGTTTTGGAATGGCGAATGAGTTGACGTATGACTTAGTATGAAACACGATGTGAACGAGTTAAGACGCATTAAGAAGATAAGCTGAATAAATTTATATTATTATAATACGGTGTTTTTACTCTGAGAATCACATCCCACATACATTAATTTAAATATTGTCCCATCGAACTGGGTTTTCATGTCAAAAGCCTCAATGTCTTAAGAAAATTTGCCAAGTAAACCAGTGTGAAACTTGACATGAAAATGCTATAATAAATGAATGAATAATTTGAAAGGCCTGACTTTACGTTGATGATAGTATATACAAAAATACAAATTTTTGGAATGAAATATAATTTAAAGTCATTCATAACTTGAACTTAAATCTTCCCGCTCCCTTAAACTCTCCGTTCTTCCACACCATACTGGTTTTATCTCATCTTCTTTCGCTGTGCAAGCTATCCGTCTCTGAAATGCGCTCCCCCTAACAATAAGACAAGCCCCAAGTAAGTTTGCTTTCAAACACCATGCTACACAAGCACCTGCTAGAACAAGTCTAGCGAAAATTAGTTAGTTGTGTCCCCAGCACTTATGCAGTAGTATAAATATATGTATATATGTAACTATTATTAATATATTTATGTATATACTCGTATTACTAAATAAGGAATGTATGTTTATCCTTTTGATATTATTTAAGTTATCATGAATTATTTTTTTTCACTGCACCCACATTTGCAAGTTTCTGATTGGCCCTACGGTTGACTGGTAGAGAATGCCTCATGGCATTAAGTCCGCCCTTTGTACTAATTTTTATGTGCAATAAAGTTTAAAATAAATAATAAATGACAGCATCATCATCATCCTCTTAGCGTTATCCTAGTACAGTTGCATCCTGAAGGATGCCTGGGGTCCGCTACCTAATCCCAAGATTTGGCGTAGGCACTAGTTTTTACGGAAGCGACTGCCATCTGACCTTCCAACCCCGAGGGGAAACTAGACCTTATTGGGATTAGGCTTTGTCAAGTGAGTGGGCAACTTGACTGTTAGAAAATCTCAAGCCGCCCGAAGGCCTCCAACTTGGCTTAACGACTGCTGCCATAGACAGCAACCGGGATCAACGGCTTAACGTGCCATCCAAAGCACACACATTACATCTAAATGACAGCATTGATGTTAAATGGAATTATCTAGAGTAAACCGCAAAACCAACCACAAACAACAATTTTAGTTATTATTATGTTATATTATGATAATTTATGTAGCATGCTGCATGCAAAAGCATGTGACAAAAATATTTGTACACTCCAACCTCATAGTGATACAGAACCAAAATGTAACACCTTGTACTACCTATGCTGAACAAATAAATGATTGAATCTTGAATCTTTAGTTTTCATTCAGAAAGCTTGACTTGATACGCTAAGGTACTGACCTGGAAGTGTGGGAGCCACACAAGGCTGGTGCATCTCCTCGGGGCCCAGCACAAGCTCGTCCTTGATCTGGTGGTCTGCATACAGCTCGCACAAGGCCGCACTGTCCTCACACTCTGCCTCCTTCTTCACATGTGCCCCGGTCTCCTCACTGTCACACTCCTCCTCAGCCTCCTCTTTCACAGACACCTCCTCCGCCTCAGTCTTCACACACAATGTTTCTAGCGACATATTGCTCTGTTGGTTCTTCACACTGTTGACCTGTAGTGGCAGTCCACCTGCAATGCAAGCATCCAGTAATACATTCTTACAACAACATCACTGTGCTACAAGTGTTTCACCATATTCAGCCCACTGCAGTCCACTGCTGAACATAGGCCTCCCCTAAGGCGCACCACAAAGCCTGGTTCTCTGCTTTACACATCCAGTTGCCTCCCGGAGTTCTAGAAGGTTCTGACGAGTGAGTGTCAATGTGTTTCTTTAAAACCGCCTTGTCCTTAAACGTGTCGCCGCACTGGAGCTGCCAAGCGACTGTACCGACACGTCGAGCACACTGATAGCTCTTGCTTGGCGTGTCGGTACAGTCGCTTGGCTCGCTCGTCCGCCGCAGCATGTATGTGTGCCGCCCGACCCGGCACGAGCGCCGCGCCGCGTCCACCAGCAGCCGCTCCAGCCTGACCGAGCAAGCCCGCCCGAGAGCCTCCTCTGCTCCGTGACCAGACACTGGCATATAATATCATCATCCCAGTAGAGTTAACATATATGATACAGAATATTAAATATTGGGAGACCATCTTACACCCATCATCTAGGGGGTAATAACATAACTTCCTTTATAGATAAAGATTATACACTCATGGCAATAAATTTGGCCCAAATTAGAACAATGCATTTTTATTTTTTTTAGTCTATAGGCAATTGTTTTTGATAGTATTAGAAGAGGTATGATTAGCATGAGATTAACATTAATTAATTGAGAAGTCAGTTGTTTAAGATGAAGAATTAAGGAGAACAAGGAAATGGAGTATGGAGCGGGTTAAAAAAAACATTGCAAACTTAAATCAATCACGAAAAGTTTTTGGGCCAAATTTTTTGCCGGTGAGTGTACTGTGCTTCATTAAAACATACACAGGCAGAGACAAATATTCATACTCATTACACAAATACATGACCATTACAGCCCAGGATTCAGGGCTAAAATGGTTGATTATATAGATAGTATATAAAAAAAATACAAATTGTGGTGTGAACTATAATTTATAGTTATTCATGACATTTCAACTTACACCTAAATGGCAGCATTGATGTTAAATGGAATTATCTAGAGTAAACCGCAGAACCAAAAAAAGCTTGACTTCATATGCTAAGGTACTGACCTGGAAGTGTGGGAGCCACACAAGGCCGGTGCATCTCCTCGGGGCCCAGCACGAGCTCGTCCTTGATCTGGTGGTCTGTATACAGCTCGCACAAGGCCGCACTGTCCTCACACTCCGCCTCCTTCTTCACATTTGCCCCGGTCTCCTCAATGTCACATTCCTCCTCAGCCTCCTCTTTCACAAACACCTCCTCCGCCTCAGTCTTCACACACAATGTTGCTAGCGACATATTGCTTTGAGGGTCTTAACACAAATGGCTTGAGTGACTTCAACACCTGCAATGTCATATTGAGACTCTGTCTTACACCAACATCCATAGAGCTTTTATCACAATGTGTTACACGTGGTTTTAAAACTAAAACGTGGAACGCCCATTGCTAGCTTCGTAGCTTCAACGTAATCTAAGCAACGCCACTTTGTGGAGGTTAGCAGGTAACATAAAAAAGTTAGAAATAATCTAGACGAAACGTAAAAACATACGGATTACATAAATCTTTAAACAAGCAATAACACTAACCTATTGTATTTAGGACTGTGACGAACAATACAATGAAGCCTTTGTCAAAACAAGTGGTCACAATCACACCATAAACGCCACGCGTGCAGTAATGGTTGTTTCAATTCACAAGCTGAACTGGAATGTTTCCCTCGACTACGTAACAAAAATCACGTTATAGTTTTCGCGATAGTTTTTATCAGCAAGCAAACTTAACCACAAATCAAATAAGATAAGACAGGAAATTAGTGTGGAAGTCTGACAGCTACAAGTGCGTTTGGAAACCTAGAGGTAGTATGCAGTGGTGTCCGACTGAAGCAGGTTTTTCTGTATTTTAGAAGCTCCTAGTAGAGCGTGGTGATTATTTTCTTTGTTGAAAACCATAACGTGTTTGTAGTCCGGAGAAATACCTCAGTTCAGCCTGTGATGTGTTAACCATTACTGCTCGCGTAGCGTTTATATGAACGTACTGAGGAACGTACGTGGCGTCTTCCGTCTTGCTTTTGACAGGCTTCATTATTTCCACTTCATTCATTAATTAGTACCTAATTGATTGTATTGTTCGAGCAGCTCTCGTGTTACTCGATACTGGCAAATTTGAGCTAACCCTGTTGGCCAGAAAGCCACAAAAAAAGAGAAGAAGAAGATTGTATTGTTCGTCACAGTTAGTGTTATTGTGATAGTATTCCGTATGTTTATTTCGTTTCGTCCAGACGGTTTCTAAATTTCTGCATGTCTCCTGCTGTGCTAACCTCCATAAAGTGGCATAGATTAGATTACATTGACGCAAGCAGCAGGCTACCTGTGTCGTACAAATCGACCAAATCATCCTAGTTTCAGTTTAAAGCCACTCGTAACACATTGAGATAAAAGCTCTATAGATTTCGCTGTAAGACAGTATCTGAATATTCCATTGAAGGTGTTGAAGTCACTCAAGCCATTTGTGTTAAGACCAATAAAGCAATATGTCACTAGACACATTGTGTGTGAAGACTGAGGCGGAGGAGGTGTTTGTGAAGGAGGAGGCTGAGGAGGAGTGTGACAGTGAGGAGACCGGAGCATATGTGAAGGAGGAGGTGGACTGTGAGGACGGCGCGGCCTTGTGCGAGCTGTATGCAGACCACCAGATCAAGGACGAGCTCGTGCTAGGCCCCGAGGAGATGCACCGCCCTTGTGTGGCTCCTACACTTCTAGGTCAGTACTTTAGCATACACCACCACCACCATCACACCATTTTAGCCTTAAATCCGGGGCCGGAATGGTCATTTATTTGTGTGAAGAGTATGAATATCTGTTTCTGCATGAGTCTTAGATGTTTTGATATGAAATATAATCTTTCCCCCTTATTCACAAAACCTAACAAACCTCTGCTAACTAAAGTGTGTTTTGTCCGTTTCTCACAAACCCATATTTCAAGTGACACAAAGAAACAAATTTTAATGGCATTTTAGCATAAACAAGTTTGATCAAAGTTTATAAAACATTTTATGTATATAAGTAGGTTATGTTGTGATCCCCTAGAGCCCATAGTCCAAGCTTTGCTTATTCTGGGACTAGTTTTGATTTATGTATGATAGTCTCCCAACTCATAATACTTAATAATCATGTCATATGTTCCAGTGTCTGGTCACGGAGCAGAGGAGGCTCTCGGGCGGGCTTGCTCGGTCAGGCTGGAGCGGCTGCTGGTGGACGCGGCGCGGCGCTCGTGCCGGGTCGGGCGGCACACATACACGCTGCCAAGCACGAGCGAGACTAGCGACTGTACCGACACGTCGAGCGAGACCTATCAGTGTCACCAGTGCGGCGACACGTTTAAGGACAAGTCGGTTTTAAGGAAACACATTGACACTCACTCGTCAGCACCTTCTGGAGATTTCAATAAATCCGCACTTCCAGGTGAGTTCCTTAACATGTAAAGTCAGGCCTTTCAAATTATAGCATTTTCATGTCAAGTTTTACACTGGTTTACTTGGCAAATTTTCTTAAGACATTGAGGCTTTTGACATGAAAACCCAGTTTGATGGGACAATATTTAAATTAATGGATATCATATGTAAATATGCTATTTAAATATATTTTGTATACGATGACGGTGGCAAACAAGCGTACGGTACACCTGATGGTAAGCAGACGCCGCAGCCTATAGACGCTCGCAACTCCGAAAGAGACGTGCGCGTTGTAGACCCTGTATAAAGTTTAAGGGTTCACTGTGTTGACAGCAAAAGGGATAAAACGTCCCTCGCTCTCAACACAGTGCACCCTCGGGAGCTCTGGCAACCTTGCTCACCTCCAGGAACACAACACTACATACTTGTACAGTAAATAATGTTATTATGGCTGTGGTGTTCTGCAAGGCGGAGGTACTTCCCCAGTTGGGCTGCTCCAAATTCGAGCAAGAGATGACATGTTGCTGTGCCCTACCTCTCCTGATGAATTTATTTAATGACTCCTGTAATTTAATTAATGACTTTGCTGTCCGATTTGAAAATGTATTTATTTGATGTTGCAGCAACTGTAAGAACGGTGAAGGAGGCTCTTGGGCGGGCTCGCTCGGTCAGGCGGGGGCGGCTGCAGGCGGGGGCGGGGCAGACACGAGGCGGAGGGAAACGGTTTACATGCAGCGACTGTCACTACCAGTGTAACCGGATATCAGAATTAAGGTATCACCAGAGGATACACACTGGAGAAAAACCTTATAGATGTAGTCACTGTGACTACAAGAGCAATCGGAAGTCACACTTAGTATCTCACGAGAGAATACACACAGGGGAAAAAATATTTCAATGTAGCCACTGTGACTACAAGTGCAGAAAGAAGACACATTTAGTGAGGCACGAGAGAATACACACTGGAGAAAAACCATTTCAATGTAGTCACTGTGACTACAAGTGCAATCAGCAGGCACATTTAGTGAGTCACGAGAGAATACACACTGGAGAGAAACCATTTCAATGTAGTCACTGTGACTACAAGTGCAGACAGAAAACACAATTAGTGATTCACGAGAGAACACACACTGGAGAAAAACCATTTCAATGTAGTCACTGTGACTACAAGTGCAGACAGAAGACACGATTAGTGATTCACGAGAGAATACACACTGGAGAAAAACCATTTCAATGTAGTCACTGTGACTACAAGTGCAATCAGAAGGCACATTTAGTGAGTCACGGGAGAATACACACTGTAGAAAAACCATTTCAATGTAGTCACTGTGACTACAAGTGCAGAGAGAAGACATATTTAGTGATTCACGACAAAATACACACTGGAGAAAAACCATTTAAATGTAGAGACTGCGACTACAAGTGCAGGCGGAAGACACATTTAGTGATGCACGAGAGAATACACACTGGAGAAAAACCATTTCAATGTAGTCACTGTGACTACAAGTGCAGACAGAAGGGAGATCTAGTAAGGCACGAGAGGATACACACAAGATAAAAACCATTTCAATGTAGTCACTGTGACTACAAGTGCAGAGAGAAGACACGTTTAGTGTGTCACGAGAGAAAACACACTGGAGAAAAACCATTTCAATGTAGTCACTGTGACTACAAGTGTAGTCTAAATGCAAATTTAGTGAGGCACGAGAGAATACACACTGGAGAAAAACCATTTCAATGTAGTCACTGTGACTACAAGTGCAGACGGAAGACACAATTAGTGATTCACGAGAGAATACACACTGGAGAAAACCCATTTAAATGTAGCCACTATGACTACAAGTGCACACAGAAGGGAGATCTAGTAAGGCACGAGAGGATACACACAAGATAAACCCTTACCCCCCCTTAGATAACCCTTTGCTTGTTATCACCATTAAGTGCATTGTTAAATCAGTTTTACGGATACATCAGAACATACACGCAAATCAAAAAATATTTTAAATGGGGCTACCTGCCAGTAATATGGTAATAAACCACTTTAGTGTTTTGTAACACAATAGTTTACTGCGACGTTAACGCATTGCTTGTATCACCGCATGGACACCTCTCCCTCGCCCAGACAGATCATGTTGAGCCAAATTGCAACCGGAAAGCGCATTGTAGACGTCCCATGCTCCAAGTCAAAGACTGCGTGAAACGCGACATGATTGCATTTGATATCGACCGCAGCGCTCGGGAAGATCTTGCTGGAAATCGCGATGAGTGGAGAAACACTATCGCAAAAGGCCGCGAATTCCGCGATAACACCTGGTCCCAAGATCTAGCCCACAAGCGCGGTAAAAGGCATAACCGTTACGAGGATGCTGGTGATACGGATCCTCAGCTCACGTTTCAGAAATGTGGACGCATATGTCGATCCCGAATTGGATTATATAGTCACGAGAGGAGTTGTTTCTCGCGTGCAGACGCTGTTTAAATCTGTCAAGATGTAATAGGCCCGGTGATGATGTATCTGCGATAACTCCACATGTATAAATTAGGATGATTGTTAATTAAAGACGTACATTATTGTAACCAATTCGTGGCTATCATTCTGCTCCCCCTGGGCTCTTCATTACCAGACCTATATCGATAAACTCGACTATTGATGCTAAGTCTATATACTAGTGATCACTCAAGGGTTTGCTTGTAAAAATATGTTTTTATTAAAAGTAAAAAATAATAATTTAATAATAAATCCATACTCTCCTTCGTTTTTAAAGACAATTTTATAGTTTTACTCGTCCCAATTTTTTTCTTCGTGAATGTCCCATCTACGGTACTATTGTTAAAGTAAACGACGATATTGACAAGTACCTATTGTTTTATAGTGAGTGTCTAAGTAGGTAATTTACTTCTAAAAAGGTAGATAACATTAACTATTTTGTAGTGCCATAGGTATTACGCCCTACCTTTATATAACCTATACTAGCGATTATTTGAAATATGCTATGTTGAACAATAGAACAAAAAACACATTATGCTGGGGGCGATCACTAGTATATAGAACTAGCATCGATAGTTGATTTTATCGATATAGGAACTCCCTACTTGTCAAACAATTTTGCCCCGCCGATTCCTACGTCTGCTCATTACATTATATGGCGACCCTGCTCATCGAACCACAACTAAAGGAGATACGCAGTACATATGAGCGGCGATGGGCAATGGGCCGGCGGCGGCGGCGTGACGTTGTAAAAGCCTTAGGTTCAAAACAAAATCTTACATATTACATTAGCGCCTGTAGAGGCAAGGCCTTCTTCATACAAACTCTGTGCAAGTTTTATTCGTCGGTTTTGGCACTCCCGCATATAATTTTTTTTTGCTTGTTAATATTGGATATACGAAGAATGTCAAGAAATAAAATCAAACATTTCAAAATAATTAAAATTAAGTAACAAAATACAAGAAATAAAATTCTTGAGGTTCTGGCTAACAGAAAAATAAGCACACTGATCAAAAATCATAAGTGTAATGCATAGGGACAGACAGCAGGAAGCGACTTTGTTTTATACTATGTAGTGATTCTGTGGCCGCGCGGTATTTTGGATTATGAAAATGCTCGCTTTATAACCGAAAATACTAATAATCGTTATGTTTCCCTTGAAATTTTGAAGAGTTCCCTCAATTCCTCATAGATTCATAGATTCCATCGTCAGAAGTGAACTTTGAGAACAACGGGACCAATACGGAAGAATATTCTTTCAAACAAAGAAATAATTTTCCAAATCTGTTCATAAATGGCGGAGTAATCGCGTAACAAACATACAACAAAAAAAAACATACAGCCGAATTGAGAACCGCCTCCTTTTTTAAGAAGTTGGTTAAAAATAGTCCAAGTTACTAAAATGAATTATTGAATGGAAGAGCGAGACCTGATACAGGTGCATTAACACCTACTAGGAGGCCTCAACCACTATTGTCAAACTAATATTTAAAGTTATCCAAATAAACGATTTTATTTATTTATATTATTTATTATTAATACAGGGAAAAAATCTGAAAACTATACATTTGTAATTAAATCTTACAAAAATATCGTACTCTCTAATCTGTATTTCCAATAGTATATAGTTTTGTCTATACTTGTACTACATTTCGATTTCTAACCATGGTTTTCTATTTTTCGCTCATTAGACGCAGAATTTCATGTTCTTTAACTTGCTAGTAAGCAACTTTACGCTAGGATGCATGACATAGAATATAAGGTTTAAGATCATTTAATCTCATAAAGAATTATACAATTCACTTACATGAGAGAACACTTAACTAATACACAAACTTTGTTATGAGCGCACAAAGACAAATAAGTGCGTTAAAAAAATTAGGGTAGTACAAAATAGTGAGCGCGCACTCGGCAAGCTACGCATGCAGCGAGCGACAATAACAGCGGAACAAGTAATACACAGAATCCTTACAACTAGATACGAGCGAGTATATATGAGCGATAAACCGAAAATAGTGCGAAAATTTCGGGGGTTTGTAGCTGCCAAAAGTTGTCCCGAGATTACTCTTGCTACCAGTTTTGATATTTAATTTACTTGGTTGCATCCAGATACATAATTTAAATAAATAAGATCTACTCCTCCACCTCTTGCAACATAGTCCAGCGTTGAACCTCTACTGACGGGCGTATTACGTCAGCACTTGCAGTCACAATGAGTTTTTCACCAGTTCATGTTTCCCCGCGGGAACTTTTAAGTCTGCCTTGCGACTGCTCTGATATAGACAGGAGCTACTAGATGGTTTTTTCTCCAGTGTGTTTTCTCTCGTGCCTCACTAAATTTGTCCTGTGTCTGCAATTGTAGTCACAGTGACTACATTTATATGGTTTTTCTCCAGTGTGTTTTCTCTCGTGACTCACTAAATTTGTCTCCTGTCTGCACTTGTAGTCACAGTGACTACATTGAAATGGTTTTTCTCCAGTGTGTATTCTCTCGTGAATCACTAAATTTGTCTTCTGTCTGCACTTGTAGTCACAGTGACTACATTGAAATGGTTTTTCTCCAGTGTGTATTCTCTCGTGCCTCACTAAATCTACATTTCGACTACACTTGTAGTCACAGTAGCTACACTTAAATTGTTTTTCTCCTGTGTGGTTTCTCTCGTGAATCACTAATTGTGTTTTCCGTCTGCACTTGTAGTCACAGTGACTACATTGAAATGGTTTTTCTCCAGTGTGAATTCTCTCGTGACTCACTAATTGTGTCTTCCGTCTGCACTTGTAGTCACAGTGACTACATTGAAATGGTTTTTCTCCAGCGTGTTTTCTCTCGTGCCTCACTAAATTTGTCCTGTGTCTGCAATTGTAGTCACAGTGACTACATTTATATGGTTTTTCTCCAGTGTGTTTTCTCTCGTGAATCACTAAATTTGTCTCCTGTCTGCACTTGTAGTCACAGTGACTACATTGAAATGGTTTTTCTCCAGTATGTATTCTCTGGTGACGCCGTAATTCTGTTTTCCACTGACACTGGTAGTGACAGTCGCTGCATGTGAACCGTTTCCCTCCGCCTCGTGTCTGCCCCGCCCCCGCCTGCAGCCGCCCCCGCCTGACCGAGCGAGCCCGCCCAAGAGCCTCCTTCACCGTTCTTACAGTTGCTGCAACATGGAATAATGGCACATTACACAAATCAAAGGGGCGTCAAATTCTTATCTCACACTCATAATTCATTTATTGCAAACCATGGTAATTGTACAGTTGTTACAAATTAATAATATAGACACACATGGCACCCTGTTAGGGTATGGCATATCGTGATAATTAAAACTAGTTAAATGCTATATAATTTGTTACATATAGTTGCTTAAGGCCTTAAATTTTAATCTGTCTATGCGATATTCCTAATTTATATAGAAGGGTGTGGTATGGGTTGTGTTTCTTTATTACCGCTCGTGTTAGTACAAAATTGTATGTCACTCCCTAACTAGGAAGTGGCATTTACCGCGCGCGGAGCATGCGATAATTGCCGCTTTATGACCAGGTGTGACATAATTACATTTTTAGATCGGACAGCAAATATCGTGGTAGTCATTAATAAATTACATATTTAAATATTCTACACATTCATTTATTTAAATATAGTCCCACCAAGCTAGGTCCTACCAAATGCCATAGTAGTAGCAGTAGTAAAACTCGTTATTGTACAATAAAACTGATGAAAAATACAAAAGGAAATGGTATGTACAAAGGCGAACTTATCCCTTTAAAGGCTTGGTCACACTGCGTTGCGCGACGTCCGCGCGACGCTACCGCTGCGTGCCGGAACGTATGCTAACAGATTAGCGACGTCACACTGGCTGCGCGACGCGAGCGGGACGGTTTCATACATTTTGGCGCACAGCGCAGCGTCCCGCTTGCGTCGCGCAAGCAGTGTGACCAAGCCTTTAGGGATCACTTCCAGTTAACCTTAATGTCTCAGGAAAAATTTCCCAGTAAACCAGCACTTAACATGAACATGCTATAAACTGAAAGGTCCTGACTTTGAATGTTAAGCAACTCACCTGGAAGTGCAGACTTATTCAAATCTCCAGAAGGTTCTGACGAGTGAGTGTCAATGTGTTTCCTTAAAACCGACTTGTCCTTAAACATGTCGCCGCACTGGTGACACTGATAGGTCTCGCTCGACGTGTCGGTACAGTCGCTAGTCTCGCTCGTGCTTGGCAGCGTGTATGTGTGCCGCCCGACCCGGCACGAGCGCCGCGCCGCGTCCACCAGCAGCCGCTCCAGCCTGACCGAGCAAGCCCGCCCGAGAGCATGCTCTGCTCCGTGACCAGACACTGGAACATATATCACATAGATCATTCATTATTGTCAGACCATCTTTATCCAATCAAAACTATTAGAATTACGATTAATAACGGGATATTTACCATGTACAATCGTATAAATCGTAATTCTAATGTAAATGACCATGTGATCTTAAAATCAATCAAAACTAATCCCAGAATAAGCAAATCTTGGACGGGCTCTAGGGGATAATATAACTATGGATGCAATAAATGATATGACTATGACAAATAACATAACCTACTTATATAGATAAAGATAAAGGATACATAACTTCATATCAAAACATCTAAGACACAAGCAGAAACAAATATTCATACTCATCACACAACTACATGACCATTACAGCCCAGGATTCAGAGCTAAAATGGTTGATGATAGTATATAAAAAAAAAACAAATTGTGGGGTGAAATACAATTTACAGTCATTCATGATATTTCAACTTATATCTAAATAACGGCATTGATGTTAAATGGAATTATCTAGAGTAAACCGCAGAAACAACCAGAAACATCAATCACTCATCATTTTAGTTTGCATTAAAAACTTGACTTGATATGCTAAGGTACTGACCTGGAAGTGTGGGAGCCACACAAGGCCGGTGCATCTCCTCGGGGCCCAGCACGAGCTCGTCCTTGATCTGGTGGTCTGCATACAGCTCGCACAAGGCAGCACTGTCCTTACACTCCGCCTCCTCCTTCACATGTGCCCCGGTCTCCTCACTGTCACACTCCTCCTCAGCCTCCTCTTTAACAAGCACCTCCTCCGGCTCAGTCTTCACACACAATGTTTCTAGCGACATATTGCTTTGAGGGTCTTATCACAAATGGCTTGAGTGACTTCAACACCTGCAATGGAATATTGAGACTCTGTCTTACACTAACATCCATAGAGCTTTTATCTCAATGTGTTACACGTGGTTTTAAAACTAAAACGTGGAACGCCTATTGCTAGCTTCGTAGCTTCAACGTAATCTAAGCAACGCCACTTTCTGGAGGTTAGCAGGTAACATAAAAAAGTTAGAAATAATCTAGACGAAACGTAAAAACATACGTATTACATAAATCTTTAAACAAGCAATAACACTAACCTATTGCATTTAGGACTGTGACGAACAATACAATGAAGCCTTTGTCAAAACAAGTGGTCACACTCACACCATAAACGCCACGCGTGCAGTAATGGTTGTTTCAATTCACAAGCTGAACTGGAATGTTTCCCTCGACTACGTAACAAATAACACGTTATAGTTTTCGCGAGTTTTTATCAGCAAGCAAACTTAACCACAAAATCCACAAATAAAATAAGATAAGACAGCATGGTTGTTCATCTTAGAAGAAAGCTGACGGAATTAATAATAGCGCCACCTATTTTCATGGTTATTAAACTTGCTCGAATAGTCAGCTAAAAAGTAAAAGTAGGTAGACTGTTAAAAAGGTATTCAAAAATTCGATACGTACCAGTATCACACACGTGGCCCTGTGGTAAAGTATATTGTCTTTAGAGACAATGTAGTGGGTTCGATCCCCAGCGGCGGATGCACTTTTTGTATGTTTTTTCACATGTATCCAAGATAATGCTTACTAACTTTAGCACTTGGTGGCGCTTTAGTCGGGATCACAATATGCGTGAAGTTGGCTATCTATTTCCAGTCACTACACTCTTATTTATGTAAGACAGGAAATTAGTGTGGAAATAGATACCTAAAATAACGCATATTGTGATCCCGACTAAAGCGCCACCAAGTGCCTAAGTTAGTAACTATTATCTTGGATACACGTGATCAAAAGCTTAAAAAAACTTACAAAAAGTGCACCCGCCGCTGGAATGTAACATTGACTCTGCTGAATTACTTTTTAAGCAATATGCTTTACCACAGGGTTACGTGTGAGTTGTTAGTAGGCATGCATCGAATTTATGAATAAGTCATTTCATTTTTTATTTATTTCTATAACAATATTACATTGTGTCAGAAAATCTTATAAACTAAATACATGCTAAAAAAATTGTATATCAAATTAATAAATACATATGTCAGATTAAATATTCATAATTTAGGTACCTACTCAATTTATTACTACATCATATTAATTTAATTAATTACTGCATCGGAAAAACTCTTCAAGGGAATAAAAACATTTACTTAATAAATATGACCTTTGTTCAATAAACAATTTAAATGCCATCCCTCTCCTCGCTTCCTTAATGACATATGACCGACAGTTGACCTATTGCTCGCATCCTAACAGGACGTATGTCGCTCCAAACTTTGCCCTTACCTAAATACCAGCACGCATGTGAATCAGTGTGTGTGTGCCGGAGACATGAACCCTGGACTTCGCAATTAAGGTATGTGAGCAAGGAACCTGACCTAAAGACTATTTTGTAATCCTTTGTGTTAAATCCCATTTTAAACAACCTTAATTTATTTTTAAAGGTATGAGGTTTGGAAACAGCCTTTAATTCGATTGGTAGCTTTTACAGCCTGGAAACGAGCACAAAATTCCGTCACTTTGAGCTTCGGAGTAATGGGGTGGTCTAGGTTTTTAGTCCTCGTTGCCAGTCTTGCCACCTGATCCTCTTCTGATTCATTTCTTGCCAAATATTTTACTAAGTCCGTACAAAGTATAAGAATGTAAAGACTTGGCACAGTTAGAATTCCTAATTTAGTGAAAAAGTCCTTACAGGAAACCCACTGTGGTATAAGCACCATTATTCTTATCGCTCGCTTCTGAGTTATGAACGCCCTTTTTATATTGTAACTATATGTGGCAATAAGTGGTATAAGTTCCAACAACCTTAACACTAGGTGGTGCTATTATCAATCCCGTCAACTTTCTTCTAAGATGAACAACCATGCACAAATCTTTGACAGTTCTGTGACGGTTCTGTGCAAAATATTTTGTCTGACAGCCAAAAGTGCGTTTGGAAACCTAGATGTAGTATCCAGAAGTGTCCGACTGAAGCAGGTTTTTCCGTATTTTAGAAGCTCCTAGTAGAGTGTGGTGATTATATTCTCTTTGTTGAAAACTATAACGTATTTGTAGTCCAGAGAACACCTCATTTCAGTTCAGCCTGTGATGTGATAACCATTACTGCTTGAGTAGCGTTTATATGAACGTACTGAGGAACGTACGTGGCGTCTTTCGTCTTGCTTAACAACTTCACTAGTTCATTCTTAATTCCACGGATTAATTTAATTTAATTCATTCGCAGCAAGCAGTATGTATAATTAAAATTGATTGTATTGTTCGTTACCAGTCCTACATATATAAATTAGTGTTATAGTGATAGTATTCCTTATGTTTATGTCGTTTCGTGCAGATTGTTCCTAAATTATTGGATTATACCTGCTAACGTCCAGAAAGTGGCATAGCTTAGATTACATTGACGCAAGCAACAGGCTTTGACACCTCTCCATACAAATCGTCCTAGTTTTAGTTTAAAACCACTCGTAACACATTGAGAGAAAAGCTCTATAGATTTAAGACAGTATCTGAATATTCCATTTCAGGTGTTGAAGTCACTCAAGCCATTTGTGTTAAGACCAATAAAGCAATATGTCGCTAGAAACATTGTGTGTGAAGACTGAGGCGGAGGAGGTGTTTGTGAAAGAGGAGGCTGAGGAGGAGTGTGACAGTGAGGAGACCGGGGCACATGTGAAGAAGGAGGCGGAGTGTGAGGACAGCGCGGCCTTGTGCGAGCTGTATGCAGACCACCAGATCAAGGACGAGCTCGTGCTGGGCCCCGAGGAGATGCACCGGCCTTGTGTGGCTCCCACACTTCCAGGTCAGTACCTTAGCAAATCAAGTAAAGCTTTTTGAATGAAAACAAAAATTGATGTTTGTGTTTGGTTCTGCAATTCACTGTACATAATAGTACATATGTTATATAAGTAGGTTGTTATTATCCACTAAAGCCAGTAGTCCAAGCTTTGCTTATTCTGGGACTAGTTTTGATTGGTGTAAAGATGGTTTCCCAATATTTAATAATCCATTTACCTATGTTATTTATGTTTCATCAGTGGCTGGTGACGGAGCAGAGGAGGCTCTCGGGCGGGCTTGCTCAGTCAGGCTGGAGCGGCTGCTGGTGGACGCGGCGCGGCGCTCGTGCCGGGTCGGGCGGCACACATACATGCTGCCAAGCACGAGCGAGACAAGCGACTGTACCGACACTTCGAGCGAGACCTATCAGTGTCACCAGTGCGGCGACACGTTTAAGGACAAGTCGGCTTTAAGGAAACACATTGACACTCACTCGTCAGAACCTTCTGGAGATTTCAATAAATCCGCACTTAGAGGTGAGTTGCTTAACGTTTTAAGCCAGACCTTTCAAATTATAGCATTTTCATGTCAAGTTGTACACCGGTTTACTCGGCAATTTTTCTTGAAACAGTTAGGCTTTTGACATGAAGACCTAGTTTGGTGGGAAAATCTTTAAATAAATGAATGCATATAATATGTAACTATTGGCTCTGGGAGCTGTAGGCCTCGTGAGTGTTTTATTATCGAACCTGCTCACAAAACTTCACGAGAATTGGTTTAGAATTGCGACCTGTAGAGGAGAACCATACCATGTAAAATGATTTTTCTTGAAAATTTTCAAAAATCTCGACTAAAGAATTCTATGATGTTGTGGAACCTGTTCACAAAATTTTACGAGAATCTATAGAGGAGAACAAACCTAAATTCGACCGTAGAAACATACGAAATCATTGATATATATTTTTTTAAGGGAAGTGAATATAATGCACACCAAAATAAATATTTGAATCAGCAATTTTTTTTCCCTAAAAATATATACTAAACAACACCAAATGGAGACTACCGATCACCAAATAAATAATAGATCATCAAATGTGGTAACAAAGTGCAAAATTAGTAAATGCACACCAAATTTAATTTTCAACTACCACTTGGCGCTTTTACCAACCAATTTTATCAAATAAAAAGTATAATAAAATGTAAATATATTACCCAAATATAGTTAACTCACTTCAAAATTAAGTTAAGATCTCACGGATTTGTCATAGGCACCCCGCAAAGCGGGGCGCCGTCGATACGCTGGCGGTTAGGAAAGGGCAGTCATCCTTATAGTATGTAAAAATTATGGCAGATTAGTGGAAATGAAATTATGGAAATCACTAGTCTGGCCAGACTATAGTAACCCAAATTTAAGTTCCACTAAAATTTGCCAAATCTAAATTATTAGGCAAAAACAATGGTAAACCATATTTGGCAATCAGTTTTAAATATTGGTTGTAATTTGACACTAAAATAGGGGTGTAATTTTGGTGGTTATGTTCCCCTTTTCAGTTGTACACTAAAGTAATTTTTGCCGTTAAATTTTCTATATAATGGAGGTCGGCTGTAAAATTTTGGATACAATTTTACACTAATCTGGGTGTATACATTTGGTGATCATTTTGCTCGTTTTGGTTGTACAAAGCAATATTTTGGTGTGTTATTTTAAATATAATGGTGATCAATTGTAAAATTTGGTTTACAATTGTATACTAAATTGGGTACATAAATTTGGTGTGCATTTTACCCATTTTGGGTGTAACAAAGGAATATTTTGTCGCCATATTTTACTACATTTGGGAGTATGTTAAACTACAGCCTTTTTTTAATTTCCAAAAACTGACTACAAAAAAACTTTTTTTTAATTTTGGAATCTGATCACAAATTTCACAAGAATCGGTTGAGAAATGCGACCTGTAGAAGGGAACAAACGGAAGTACATACGAAATCATTTTTCTCGAACCCGAAGCAGAGACCTTCGTTTCACTCGGTAATTATTAATGACTTTGCGGTCCGATTTGAAAATGTATTTATTTTATGTTGCAGCAACTCTAAAAACTGTGAAGGAGGCTCTTGGGCGGGCTCGCTCGGTCAGGCGGGGGCGGCTGCAGGCGGGGGCGGGGCAGACACGAGGCGGAGGGAAACGGTTTACATGCAGCGACTGTCACTACGAGTGTAACCGGAAATCACACTTACTGCGTCACCAGAGGATACACACAGGGGAAAAACCATTTAAATGTAGCCACTGTGAGTACAAGTGCAGGCAGAAGATACAATTAGTGAATCACGAGAGAATACACACTGGAGAAAAACCATTTCAATGTAGTCACTGTGACCACAAGTGCAGTCATAAGGGAGATTTAGTGAGACACACGAGAATACACACTGGAGATAAACCATTTAAATGTAGTCACTGTGACTACAAGTGCAGTCTGAAAATAAATTTAGTGAGTCACGAGAGAATACACACTGGAGAAAAACCATTTAAATGTAGTCACTGTGACTACAAGTGCAGACAGAAGACAAATTTAGTGATTCACGAGAGGAAACACACTGGAGAGAAACCATCTAGTAGCTCCTGTCTATATCAGAGCAGTCGCAAGGCAGACTTAAAAGTTCCCGCGGGGAAACATGAACTGATGAAAAACTCATTGTGACTGCAAGTGCTGACGTAATACGCCCGTCAGTAGAGGTTCAACGCTGGACTATGTTGCAAGAGGTGGAAGAGTAGATTTTATTTATTTAAATTACGTATATGGATGGTGTTAAGTATCCAAACACGCTCACTCCCGCGTGTTTAAAAAAAAACCTAATGTGATTTTTTTTGTTTTTGACTAATATAAGTGAATCACGTACTGGAGTCCTTTTATTTAATTAATTAGTCAACCAAGCCACAGGCCCATTTTCCCGTTCGAGACATGTAACATGGTGTCAGAAGATGACGAGGATCACGCCTTAGTAGGTAACAACAATCGTCTA
This sequence comes from Cenopis cana, assembly GCA_951800055.1. Lineage (NCBI taxonomy): Eukaryota > Metazoa > Arthropoda > Insecta > Lepidoptera > Tortricidae > Cenopis > Cenopis cana. Next base: position 1,347,155 of record OX637496.1, read on the forward strand.
TAAGTCAAGAAAAGTCGATCAATTCAATCAACAAGTCCCTTCGCAAAGTCGCAAACATGGCGGGCGGAGATGAAGAAGCGAAGCCTGTTGTCGTCACATCAACGACGGCGCCCTTGCCGCCGTGCAATTTCAAACTGGACATTCACGCGACAAATATGCCCTTAGCATGGAAAAACTTCGAAATGTCGCTAAGGATTTTCCTCTTGGCAAACGACCTTGACAAGGTCGATGACAAAAGAAAAGTAGCAATTCTCTTAAATTGCATCGGCCCGGAAGCACTACAGATCTTTTATTCGTTCAATGTCGACATCTCTGCTATTACATTTCAAGAATTGGTTACAAAGTTTGAGACATATTTCCTACCTAAAGTTAATGTCACAATGGAAAGACATAAACTATTTAACCGAAAACAAGGAGCAGACGAAGCAATTGAACCATATGCCACAGACTTAAAAAACATAAGTCTACAGTGTGAATTCGGTACCCTTGCCGACAGCCTGTTAAAGGATATATTTTCATGGAATCTCAACGACTCATGCCACCACATCAAGGAAAAAATATTAGTCAATAAGCCGGACAGTTTTGATAAGGCAGTGGAGCTAGCTGTGACTCTTAGAAACACGAAGCAAGACGTCAGAGCCATTAGTCACACTAACACAATGGAGATTGATGCAGTAAGGACAAACCAACAATACCAACCAAGAAGAAGTCAGCCCGGTCCCAGTCGTCAGCCCAGTTTCAGTCGCCAGACCAGTCACAGTCGTCCGTCAAGTCCCAGTCAGCAATCCCAGTCGCAGACTTGTCATAAATGTGGTCAAGTTCACCGGTACAGATGTCCCGCCTTCGGAGTAACGTGTCGAAATTGCCAGAAGTTAAACCACTTCGCGTCAGTATGCCGTGCTAGGAAGTACGTTAATAATTTGGAATTTGTCAACCATTCAGGTAATACTGACAATAACAACACTGATGATCAATATTTTCTGGGTTCACTGTTTTTGTCCACTATATCCTCTGATCCATATCATGTGAATATCTCCATAAATGACACTGAGACAAAGTGCCTTTTGGATACAGGTGCAGATACTAATGTCCTATCTTATAATACATACAAAAACCTTAAATTGCCACTCGACAATATAACTAAAAGCACACATAAACTCTCAACTTTCAGTGGTGAGGTCTTGCCTACTGTAGGTCAATGCTCTGTCCCTGTCATGCACAATAACCAACATTTTGACTTAATATTTCATATTATTGACCTACCATGTCAAAACGTCCTTGGTCGTAAATGTTGCACAGACCTCAAGTTAATTAAAAGAATTCATAATGTTAGCTTCAATCCTGGCGTAACAGAACCAAATGTTGATATATTGACCAAATATTCAGACCTGTTCTCGGGGATTCATGAATTCATTTATTATCGTCAAGGAGATCGGACGTGTCTCTCAGCATAAAATAATATTTATTTGCAAAATTGTGACTTAGCACAGTTCATTAGGCGTTAGCGAATTATCTGTGTCACGGTTATTGACAAGTGTACTCTTTTTAGAATGTTAACTGCCGCAAGTTTGTTTTAAAACGTAAGAAAAATGTCTGGCGAAAATAGCCCATTTAAACGAACCGGGCTCACGCGCCGCAGCCCTCCGCCCACACCCAGTCCGCAGCCCCCGCCTGCACCGGAGCCACAGGACCAGCAGCCTCCAAATCTGATACCTACTGCCGACCTCCAGGGATGGATGACTGCAATCGAGCAGTACTTAGACCAAGTGTGCACTATTTCCTGTGAAGGGAAGTTAAACTCGGACCAAAAAATCAAAGTGAGTACCTTATGCCGCAAAGTAGCTCATTGCACATCTCAAATAGCTGTTGAATACCAGGCACTAAAACAAAAAGCTATCCAGAACTACAACTCATGCAAATTTCTTCAGGAGAAACTCGACCTATCAATGCGCTTCCAAGAATTAAAAAAATGTGTAGAAGAATCCACAAAGTCGAGTCCGGAATCAGCCACCTTTGCAGACATGCTTAAGAAAAATAATCCTCGTTATATCCAGCCCTCCAACATTAGCTCGGTGGCAATATACCCCACCGACAAACAAAAATCTAGTGAAGAGACCAAATCCCTTGTTCAGAAATTAATCAGGCCTGACGAAATGAAACTTCACGTAAGAGGGTTACGCAAAATTAAGAACGGGGGAGTCGTCATAAGCACAGACTCCAAGGAGGACGTTCAAAAATTAAAACTATCCCAGCAGTTGACAACATCTGGACTCACCGTGGACGAGCCGCAAAAACGCAAGCCCAGAATTGTGGTCATTGGTGTGCCCGCGACTATGCAGGAAGCGGAAGTATTTAAGTGTATCTATAATCAAAACCTGGCCGATAAATTGCAAGATATGTCACTGGACGCCTTCTTGACCTCAACTAAGTTAAGCCACAAGTCAGGAAAGAGGAACGCCGAGACCTGCAACTACATAATTGAAGTCCCTGCTCTTATACGGAAGGCTTTGATTTCTAACGACAGAGTCTTTGTAAATTGGTCGTCATGTCCCGTCAAAGACTTCACTCTAGTAACGAGGTGCTTCAAGTGCCAGCAGTACGGTCATGCAGCAAAATCGTGCAAGATGGAGATGAACATCTGCGGGCACTGCGGCGTTGCAGGACACTCAATAAAGGAATGCACAAAGAAAGCAGAGTCACCTAAATGCGCGACATGCATGCACTTCAAAAAGCCATGTGACCACGGGACTGGCGAGGCCGAATGCCCAGCTAGAAAATTAGCCGAAAAAAGGTATCTCAACTCTATAGATTATGAAGGCGCCTGAGAGCGCCACCCCTACAGTTTTTTCCGCAGTACCTCTTGTATTAGGTTAGCTTAGATATAATGAGTCATAGTTTAATTTCTGACCTCGATAATTTTTCTGTATCTGATTCTAAATTCTGCGAGGTTGAACACTGCAAACAATATATTAACTCGTCCAGTTACCCATTAACTATACTAACACAAAACATACGAAGCATATTTAAAAATTTTGATAACATTAGTGTTTTCCTACATAAACCTAACCTAAACTAAATACTTAAATTGTAAGGGCATACATCGCCCAAGTCGCTGCCACTGGGAAGGGTTCCCATAAGGCTGGCTGCGTTGCCTCGCTGAATGGCAATTCCGATTCGCTGAGCGAGGAACGAGCCAGCCCTACGGTCACCTGAGGACCGGATAAGCAAATAGCTTAATCTTTTAAAAAGTTTAATTGCATCCGGTCCCCACGGACCCAGGGTCTCCACTGCAAACGCCGCAAATATGTAGCTATCGCCAAGAGTAACATATTTGCGGCGTTTTGCTGATTCGGCCACGGCGGCTGCTCCACCGGCCCTCAACGACGTCGTGCCCAAGTGGGACGGCGCTAGGGTGTCCACGCATGTGGCATCCCAGACTAACGGCCGTCCCTGATGCCAGGGCACGAGAGTCATCCCGTCGGGTCTCTTGCCATCGTCACGTGCAAGTCCATTTGGCTCTAAGGTGGCCGGTACACTGACGCTGACGAGAGCCCGACGGATGATGTCGTTGAGGCAGGAGTGGCGGGACATGCGGCCGGCGCTTTTTGGGCAGGCGAGGCCATGGTGACCTGTCCTGTCGACTGTAGAGCCACAGTGGCAACGATGAGGTTCCACAATGTTGGCCCCGAGTCGTAAACCAACAGCCAATCGGAAGCTGTTGGGGTCCAATAGATTCCCATAGTTGGCAGATGGGTAGGCGTGGAGCCAGTAACCTGACTCTCTTTCTGTGATTGCCAGCATACGTGCCCTCTCTGCAACCGACGAGGAGGTTTCGATGAGGTTGTCGTGCACCCGCCGACAGATAGGCAGGTCCCAGAGTTTTTGGAGTTCAGGGCGGACAGGTAGATCTTTGCCCGGGCAGGCCAACTTCCATGCGTCCCTGGCCTCAGACAAATACGCTATCTCACAATCACGACGTGATGGGTTTAAGATTTTACCTGTGAGATGGAGCGTACTATGTACCGAGGACAGGAAGGCCGGAAGGGCAACGCTGGAAATTTGCCTTATGCCAATACCGCCGAACTTAACTGGGAGGGTTGCCAAAATAAACATCTTGCTGTCAATTTTGATATTAATAATTTTTTCTATATATGTCCATAAAATATTGTCAATTTTTTCACAGAAATTTTGAAGTTTCCAAAAGGGGCTGCAGCGCATGGCGTATGTGAATTTTGGGACAAAATGACAGTACCGGAGGATATATATGGCCATATGGGGATTTATTTGGAGAAGGCGGTCCGAAAATGAATTAAAGTGGTCAATGTTTTTATTGATGAACTCTGGGATGGCCTCGTCAAAAATGGGTGCCCCGAGGAGGTGAAGAGAGTCCTTGGTGTGAATTTTAATGCCTGGACACAGGTCTTTAAATAACTTAATAGTCTCAGTCCTGTCGCCGGCCTCTTCTTGGTTAATGAAAAGTTCACACTTACTATAATTTAGATTAAGGCCAATGCATTCGAATTTAGATCTAATGGCAACAAAATCTTCCTTTACGGTACTCGCTTCACCTCCAAGGGTGCCATCGTCCAGATACCATGTGTTAAATTTTGATTTCAGTTCGGTGATGCATGGGTGGATAGCGAGACTGAAAATGGCCGGGCCCAGAGGGTCACCCTGCTGACAGCCGATAGATGAATGTATGGTGTGGTTTTTGTATTTGAGATGGGAGGGGGAACTGTAACATTGCCAGATGAAAGGGTAAATGTCTGGAATGTTTTTTTGGACTTCACTCAGGAGGACGTCCCGGTTAACTGAGTTAAACGCGTTTTTAACGTCTAATTTTAGAAGCACGGTATCACTGGTGTTTTGGAGAAAGGTACGGCAAGCGTGCACGGCTGCTTCGCAGCCGCCTTTACTGCCAAATCCAAGTTGAATTGGTTGGAATTTTGATTCTAAAATTGGGAGGATATGTTTACAGCAAACTTTGGAAGCCGAACGTCTAAAAGTCGAACCGATCGCGATGGGCCGCACACTGCCGTCTTTTTTGGAAAGGGCGCATAGGTTCGCGCCATACAGAGTTTTAATAATGTTTTCATTTACTTTACCACTAAGCATCAGGTTCATTAAACGGGTAATGCTGGTCAGAAGATGGCTGTGGCAAGGACCAGTCGTGCCGGCCAGCAGGTCCTTTAAATGTTGCGGAGTGATGCCGTCCAGGCCGCCGGCAGATCCGTTATTGAATGACATGATTGCGGCCAGGACGGCATCTTCTGATGCAACGAGACCTGGTAGCGCAGCGTCGGGTGGGTCGGGTAGGTTCGGTATTGCGGGGGCTGGCGGGTGCTTGCTCTCGAGGGCTGCGAGAGTATCCGGAGAGTCAGGTGCGGATGTGTCGCTGGAAAAGAGAATACGCGACGCGCCGCGGATGTCGCCATCATTTACCTTTGTTTCTACTATTTTAAAAAGGTTGCGGTTGGTTGACGATGGTTTGTACGAGGGACACGGCGAAATGGCTAGTGAACAGTTATGTTTAATTTTAGAAGTTAATGATTTGGAAGATGTGGAATGATCTACGTGTAAAATGTGGTAAGCAAAGGTAAAAAGCTTCTCCCACGAAGCCAGAGAGTTTGAAATAACACAATCATCTAGAACTTTTGTTAGACTCTGAGCTACAGTAACTCTGGCTCCCCTAGGGATTCTTTTTATTATAGGAATAGAATTTTTGAATACACTTAGTTTATCGGATAGAGTTTTTGTCGTAGCGCTGGTTGTGGGGGGTTGAGTAGATGATCGGAGAGGGGGATTAGGCTGACTGCGGCTATGATTATGTGTTTTGGAGATATGTATATTCAAACCTTTTCGACCTTTGAACAGTTTGGCTGTCGGGCATTGAGGACATTGAAGGAATTCGACCAGCGACACATCAGGATTTGGAGATGACATATGCGACTCGAGGCACTCGATGGGTTAAACAAATCTTGTTAATTTAGAATAATTGAATAAGAAATAATATGAAAACTAAACATAAACACAAAAACACAATATATTTTTTTTTTTTTTAGATCTATTCTTGTTTTGTTTCTTTTCTATATTATGTGTTTTTTGTGTAATAAATTTCCTACAAAGACTTGGAATAAGCTGTGATGTCATTGTTCTAACAGAATGTTGGTTAAATAAACATTCTAACTTACCGAATATGCCCGGGTATAATACGTATGTAACTAAGTTTAATCACAACCAAAATGACGGAGTAGTCGTATATGCCAGAAATAATTTAAAAATCAGTGTTGAGGAACCTAACATAGAGTGCAATAGACTTTTGATTAAAATTGGGACAGATTTTGCAATTTTAGCAATATACCGACCTCCGTCTTTTAGAAATAGTAGTATATTTATTGATTCTTTAGGCGAGACGTTACGAAATCTATCATCATTCAAAAATCGTATATTAATAGGTGTTATTAACATCAATATTCTTCCAGAAAACACCGACCCCGCGGCTCAGAGCTACCTAAACCTTTGCTCTTTTCATGGCTTACTTCCCGCGCACACGCTTCCCACCCACCAAAGCGGCTCCTGTTTAGACCATATCATGCTTAAATCTAATCTTCCAGCACTAGCAATAGTTACTAATTCCTCGGTGACGGATCATAGGGCTTTTACTTTATTTCGTAAATTACCTAATACAGCACGCACGCCAATAATTTCTAAATTAAATGTAAACAAACTCGAACGTGATTTATGTGACATTGAATTTGGCCCAGTTTACAATTCTGCCGACGCAGATAATAGCATGTCATACCTGATTCAAAAAGTCCAGCAAGCAATATTAAGTAATACCGTAAACATACGTGTTAGTAGTAAAAACTATAATATTAAACCGTGGATTTCCCCCGGTCTTATTCGTTGCATGAAACACAGGGACAAGCTGCATCTTAAGGCAAAATCAAACCCAGATAATTTAGTACTGCTATTATCATATAAAAGATATCGAAATTTTTGTAATGATTTACTAAAAAAAGTTAAAATTAGCTATGATAAAAAACAGCTCGAATTGGCTGGAAAAAACAGTAAACAAGTTTGGAAGTGTATTAAAAACATTACTTATACAGCAAAACAACGAGAACCTTGTTCAGGTTTGTTACAAGCTCGCTCATCTCCGTTAGCATCTGCTAATGGCGCAAATGATTTTTTTGTAAACGTAGGAAAAACGTTAGCTGAAAAAGTCCAGCGTAACCTGCCTGTACCCCCTCCTAGCAAATTCACTAACCGCAACGACCCACTAAAATCATTTGTGCTTTTAAATACTGATGAAAAAGAGGTGGAACAGATAATAATGTGCTTAAAAAACGACTCTGCTACAGGTTGGGATGGTATATCTAATAAGATACTCAAGCAATTCAGACGTATCCTGGTTCCCCCCCTCACGTTTATTTTTCAAAAATGCCTCTCGGAAGGAATTTTTCCGAATTGTCTGAAAAAAGCTATCGTAGTTCCAATCTACAAATCTGGCAATAAAGAACAGATCTCAAATTATAGACCTATATCGGTACTTCCCTCAGTTTCTAAAATTTTAGAGAAAATTATCAACAACAGGCTTGTCCAATTTTTAGAAAGCCAAGGTATTTTGTCAAAAACTCAGTTTGGATTTAGGTCGAAACTTTCAACTACCGACGCTGTACACGAGTTGATTGACCATATAGTACAAGAACTAGACCGGGGTAAACAGACAATAGGGATCTTCCTCGACCTTGCCAAAGCTTTCGATACCGTTTCCGTTCCTATCCTACTACACAAGCTTGAATTATTAGGAATTAGAGGTACGCAGCTCAAATTATTTGCAGACTATCTAGATGGGCGTTCGCAATGCACAAGAATAGATAATTTCATGAGTTTTGACCTAAAAACTGCCTCTTTTGGGGTTCCCCAGGGAAGTATACTGGGTCCCACACTATTTTTAATTTATATTAATGACCTTTGTAACCTAATAATAAACCACGGTAAAATAATTTCCTATGCTGATGACACTGTTCTACTTTTTTCTGCAGATTCAATAGAGGAAGTTTATGCCTATGCACAACAAGGCTTTAATGTTGTAAATAGCTGGCTTCAGTATCACCTACTAACCCTGAACTCTGACAAAACAAATTATATAAAATTCTCCATGCGCAAATCCAATTTGGATCCCACTAACCCTAAACTCCGCGCTCACAACTGTAACGATAGCACAAATAGTCAGTGTCAATGCCCAGGTATAGCCCTCACTAACAAAACAAAGTATTTGGGAATTATAATTGACGAGTCACTGTCTTTTAGATATCACGTAGAAGCTTTATGCACTAGAGTTCGTAAGTTAATATTTGTTTTTAAAAAACTACGTACGATAGCAGACTGGCACTTAATCAAACAAGTTTACCAGGCGTTATGCCAATCTGTTTTAACATACTGCATCTCTACGTGGGGTGGCTTGGCTAAAACCACATTACTAAACCTAGAAAGAGCACAGAGAGCCATCCTCAAGGTTTCAACTTTCCGCCCTTTCCAATTTCCCACTAACCTTCTATATAAAAAATGTGAAGTTTTAACTGTCCGACAATTATTTATATTTAACACAGTTTTGAAGCAGCATACCAGAATCCCATACAACTCTGATCATGCTAGTAAAAGGCGTAAAGATATTGTTTGGCCTATAAATATTAACAAAAGGCACGCCTTCTCTTCAAGATTTTTCAACTTCTTGGGTCCTCTTCTCTACAACAGGCTTAATGCGCGGCTGGATTTATATCCATTGAACTACATGAAATGTAAATTTACGCTACGAGAAGCCCTTCAAAACATGTCATATGAAGATACAGAAAAATTATTGATTGTTTTAAAATAAACTTGCAACATAGCATATATCTTCTTGTTAATTATTTGTACTATTTATTAAGATAAAATTGTATTTCTCTTTTTGCATGTGAATATTTTTAAGTAATTGTAAGCCCTTCTTTGCCTGAAACACAGGGTTTCCTAGCTCAGGCACGTGCTATTTATTACCATCTAATTGTAAGCTCCTAGCCTATAGTTATTATTATTGTACAATATGTGTAGTATAAGGTAGCAGCTGTCACGAACTAGTGAGCTCCCCAAAAAAAAAGTAAATATAAAATATAATCATGGCAAAATTAAGCCTAGACCAGATTGAAAAAATCGTGCTTAAGTGTTTAGAGCCCATAAATCAAGAAATCGCGTTATTATCCCAGTCAATAAAGCGCCTGGAAGACCAATTGCTCAAGCAACGACCGTTACAAAATGACAGCGAGTTAAATATGGATTCGCATAGTGCCCAAGGAACTCTAAAAAGCGCAGAAATACAAAAAGCGGTAAAGCCTACGGATATAAAAGGTACGTCTATTCCTAATTCAAATAGCTTGCGCAGCCAAAGAGCTTTGGCACGGGATGTAAGAAGCGTAGCACAAGCAATAAAGCCCAAGACCCAGGTAGCCGCGTGCAAACCCCCACTCAACACTTCAAAGAATGCCTCCACTAAAGCAACACCTATGCAGCCTATTAGCGAGCAACGTACTGTACCTAAAAGCACAATCACACTTGAAAATACGTCCACACCGAACTCTAACGCAGTAACGGACGCCACTAACGAGGAATTGCCACTAGACTCCGATGACGATTCACAATGGAACACCGCACAAACACGCAAACAACGCCGTCGCTCATCCCGAGCCGTAATACGCGGTGCCGGGCCTACTGACAATATGTTACAAACGGTGGAACGCACAAAAAAGATACATGCATGTTTCTTTAAACCGGAGACCACTGCAGATGCACTAAAGACCTACATGAGGAGTAAAGTATCCCACGACTATCATATAACCAAATTATCACTCAAGCACAGCTACTACTCGTCGTTTGCCATAGTACTACCGTGCAGCGCATACGATTTCTTCATGAAACCAGACAACTGGCCGCCGGGGACTGAGGTTAGTGAGTGGTTTCGGCGCGGCGGCAGGCGAGCGGCGCGCTCGTCAAACCGGTCCCAGCGCAGCTCCCCCGCCAGCGACCGCCGCCCGCGCCCCCGTCCCCGCGCCCCCGCCGCCGACACCATCGAGTATTAGCGATAACAATTGTAATAATATCCGCACATCAAACCGACGGACTGCGCTAGTAGTTTGTCAACAAAACATGCAATCTCTCAACTCTAAAACGCGACAACTAGAAATATTATTAAAAACAGAACTTAGCTGCGATATACTTGCGCTTACCGAGCATTGGTTAACCAAACCGCAATTAGAATGTGTACATTTAAACAATTACAAACTAATATCACAGTTTTGTAGAAATTCGCGCGAACACGGCGGTTCTTGTATATTTGTTAAGGAATCCATAAAAGCAATCGCACATTCCGAATTATGTAATCTATCTGTGGAGAGGTATTGTGAAATATCCGCTGTTGAATTACTAGACTACAAACTAATCGTTATATGTATTTACCGCACTAACTTAGTAAAACCAATTGATTTTATTTGTATTTTAGAGCAGCTACTAGACAAAATTAATAACTTATGTATGAAGTGTATTATTGTAGGGGACACCAACATCGACTGCCTGACCAGTAGTCCGGAACAGAAAACATTGCAAGATGTATTGTCAAGTTTCAATTTTACAAATGAGATCGAATTCCCAACAAGAGTGACCCATTCAACATCCACCTGTCTAGACCACTTATATACCAATATGCCCGGTAGCTCCATAACAACATCAGCCGTGGTAACGAACATTAGCGACCACTACGGGGTTCGTGCCAGCGTTGCGTGCGAATCCCGTGCGGCACCCGCGCCTTTGTTTCGGCGCGTTCGCGACAATACGCGTGCTTCGCGATGCGCTTTCGTAAATGCAATAGATAGTGTGGACTGGGCAGAAATCTTCAAAAGAAAATTAACGGCGGAGAGTCGGGTCGAAGCTCTAATAAATACTATACGTAATAAAATCGAAATATGTTTTCCTTACAAAAATAAAAACATATCGCGCCGACATAACTCGTGGATAAATAACGACGTGATCAACCTGAAGTACATCATGTTCGACTTAATAGAACTCCAAAATAAATTCCCGAGAGTAGCAGAAATCGAACAACGCGTACACCACATAAAGATAAAATATAACGAACTAACAAAAAGTACGAGAACTAATTACTACACTAGCTTAATTAATTGCAGCGCCAACACAACAAAAACTATGTGGCAAATAGTAAACACAGAGTCCGGTAAATCAAAAAACACCACAGAGTATACAGATTTAATTAAAAAAACCGATGGGTCCAATTTTACATGTAAAAAACAGTTAGTCGACTTCTTGAATAACCAATTCATTACAGCAGCAGTGCATTGCGGGGCCCCGAGCGCCAACGTACCTTGTGCGCTCGCCTTATTAGCCCAAGCGCGACCACCTAATGATCGGTCTCTCCTGCTTACAAAATTTAGTCCAGACGAAATTCACAAAATAATAGCCAAAAAAGTTGCGATAAAAAGCACAAAAGATCTGTACGGCATCTCAACAGAAATATTGAAACTAGTTGCAGTAAACCTAGCATGCCCACTATCGACAGTTTTCAATGAGCTAATAAGCAATGGCAAATATCCTCAAACATTAAAACAAATCAAAGTCTGTCCAATACACAAAGGTAAAGGTAAAACTTGCGACTCGAACTGTTACAGACCTATTTGTATAATACCGGCAATAGCTAAAGTGTTCGAAAACGGCATAACATCACGCTTGACCACCTTCCTAAATACGTCGGACGAATTATCAGACAGGCAGTATGCGTATCGTGCAGGGCGATCCACCACAATGCTAGCCCGCGAGGTGATACGCCGCATTTGCTTGGCACGTGAGGCTAAAAGAGAGGTGGCAGTACTATTCTGCGACCTCTCCAAAGCCTTCGACGTCGTGGATCATGCGGTGCTATCCAAGAAACTAGATCACTACGGCATCCGAGGTCCCGCCCTCGAATTAATGACAGACTTTCTGAATGACAGGCTGCAGTTTGTTGTGGGTCAGGGAGGTAACTTAAAATCAGATGGCCTGTCGCCTGAAATCGGGGTACCGCAAGGGTCATCTCTGTCCAACCTGGCCTTCTCTCTACTCCTCAATGACCTACCAAACGTGGTAAATGCTGGCGAAGTATTTATGTACGCTGACGATGTAGTAGCCATCGTCACCGCAGAGAACCTGGACCAGCTGGAGTCTCAACTAAATAGTGTAGCACAACAAATACTGCATTGGTGTAGCCTGAATGGACTGTTGCTAAATTTAACCAAAACGCAATTCATCCAGTTTGACCTGTCAGGAAGACGACGCCGGTCACTGCTCGTCCACCAGCATGGCACCACAATACAGCAAGTAAGTGTAACTACGTTTCTGGGTTTCCAGCTGGACCAGGGACTCACATGGGAAACACAAATTGGCGCAGTGTGTGGTAAACTAGGTAAAGCGTGTTTCGCACTATCTAGGCTAAGCCACACCCTGCAGTGCCAAACAGTCCGGTCGTGCTACTTCGCTAGCGTACAGGCGGTCCTACAATACGGGCTAGAATTCTGGGGCCGGGCAGCTGAATGGCAGCGCGTGTTCCGTCTGCAAAAGCGCGCTGTACGCATACTAGCCCGCGCCAAGCACGACGAGAGCGCCAAACCACATTTCATAGCGCTCGGCATCCTCACACTACCGTCGTTACTAATATACCAAGTAGCCGTCTACGCTAGGGAAAACCTGTCGCTGTATGCGAGACGAGGTGATGGGCGTGATCGGGTCACTCGAAACGCGAATAAACTCTGCACGATACCCCACAAAATCAGTAAAACTGCGAAAACAGTCCATGTTGGGGGTCCTGTAGTCTATAACAAGTTACCACTTTTTATAAGTACAGCTGTGAGCCTCCCGGCATTTAAAACTAAATTGAAAAAGTGGTTGCATGAACAATGTTTCTATAGCTTTAAGGAATTTATGGAATATAAAGAATAAACAATGTTAATACTATAATAATGCTATGCTAATGTAAATTATATACATTTTAAATAATAATAATATAAACGAATTGTAATTAGGATTAATTTTTGACCTGTAATGTATTATTACCAATAAATAATGTCTATGTCTATGTCTATGTCTATGTTTTTCAATAAATTATTCTTATTCTTATTCTTATTGGGTGTCTCAAAGATTTTGAATGTCATTTAACAATGAAACCCGATGCTGTACCATCAATTGATGCTTGTCGCAGAGTTCCATTTAGCTTGCTAGAAGGCCTAAAAGAAGAACTAAAGTCACTAGAAAAAGACCAAATTATCATCAAAGTCGAAGAACCTACTGAGTGGGTCAGTTCTATAGTCATTACATCTAAAAAAAATGGTCAACTTAGATTATGTATAGACCCACGAAAACTCAACCAATCAATAATGCGTCCACACTACCAGTTTCCAACTATTGACGAAATAAAAAATTGCCTAGCTGGAGCAAAATATTTCTCGACATTAGATGCAAACAAAGGCTTTTATATGCTCAAACTTGATGAAGAATCATCAAAATTATGCACTTTTATCACTCCTCAAGGTCGCTACAGATACCTAAGGCTCCCTTTCGGAGTGAATGCTGCTCCTGAACTGTTCCATTCTGAAATGACAAAAAGGTTCAGTGACCTTGAGGGTGTAAAGGTCATGATGGATGATTTACTAATCTACGGCACTACTAAATCAGAACATGATTCTAGACTAGAAAAAGTACTTCAGAGGGCTAGAGAGATTAACATTAAGTTTAACAAAGAAAAGTCTAATATTTGTAAAAGCCAAGTCCGGTATTTAGGTCACATCTTTAGTCAAGACGGAGTAAAAGTTGACCAAGACAAAGTCGAAGCGATTTCTAATATGCCTCCACCAACTAACATAACTGAGTTGCAACGCTTCTTAGGTATGGTTAATTACCTAGGCTCCTACATTGAAAATTTGTCACAAAAAACCACCAATTTAAGGACGCTCTTATCCAAAAACAGTACCTGGCAATGGTCTGAAGCTCATGACGAAGAGTTCAATACTCTGAAATCTATGATCACAAATGCCCCAGTCTTAACATATTATGACTCTAGTAAGGACTTGGTCTTATCTGTGGATTCGTCAAAGGATGCGATGGGTGCTGCTATTTCACACCACAAACAGCCCATTGCCTATGCCTCTGCATCACTAAGTCCAACACAGCAGGCCTATTCTCAAATTGAGAAAGAGCTCTTAGCAATTTTGTTTGGATGTACTAAATTCCACCAGTATATATATGGCCGTCACACTACTGTAGAAACAGACCATAAGCCTATTGTGCCATTATTTAAAAAACCTATCTATGACATCCCTGCACGTTTACAGCGCATAATGCTCAGACTTCAACCCTATGACTTAAATGTAATATACAAAGTACAAACCAGGAAAATACCTATATGTGGCTGATACTCTGTCCAGATGTGCCCTTCCTGAACACGCCTTGACTGATCTTGAAGCTGATATTGATCTACATGTAAATTTAGTCATGAAATCCTTAGCGGTAAGCCCTACCAAACTGAAAGAACTACAGTCTCACACTGCTCAGGATCATGATTTGACAACTATAATGAATTACTGTAAAACTGGTTGGCCAGAGCATAAGAGGTCAGTACCTCTTAACATAAGACCATATTTTGCTTTAAAAAGTGACATTCATGTGCTAGACGGCCTTGTTTTTAAAAACAACACTATTGTTGTCCCCATGTCTCTCAGGCAGGATATCCTTAAGCTGATTCACACTGGTCATCAAGGCATTAACAGTTGCATTCGTACAGCAAAGAATTCAGTCTATTGGCCATATATGTCTTGTGATATTGAAAAATACATAAACCAATGTCATATCTGTCTAACTTACCGTAATAACAATACTAAAGAAACTTTAATTCAACATGACTGCAAACCATTGCCATGGAACAAAGTAGGAGTGGACATTTTCGAATTTAACTCGGAAAAATACTTACTGGTTGTAGACTACTTCACAAAATATGTTGAACTGGCTCTTCTAAACTCGGGAACTTCTTCTAAATTTGTGATAACACATCTCAAATCAATTTTTGCTAGACATGGCATACCATGCACCTTGATCTCAGATAATGGACCACCATTCAATAGTAAAGAGTTTGCAGACTTCGCACGCAAGTGGGACATTGAGCACATTACATCCAGTCCATATTTAAGCCGTTCTAACGGTATGGTTGAGAGGGCAATAGGTACTATTAAAAATATACAAAAAAAATGTTTAGCAGACAATTCGGATCCCTATTTAGCAATTTTACATTACAGAAACACTCCAAAAGACAATAGTCTGTGCTCCCCGGCTCAACTTCTAATGTCCAGAGCTCTAAGAACAACATTAGCAACGGCAGAGACATCTTTAAAACCTAAAGTCTGTAATTACAAGGTGATTAACGAAAGAAACCAAGTTATAAATAATAAATCAAAGCTTTATTATAATAAACATTCCAAAGACATGTCGTCTTTAAAAGAGGGAGAAAGTGTATACATAAAAAACAACCGCACAGTGTGTGGACTCCAGGTATTGTTACACAGGTATGCCCCGAGCCTAGGTCCTATATTGTTGATACTCCTGAAGGCACTTTCCGTCGCAATCGCCAACATATTCTTAAAACAAAGACCCCTCAGCCAGTCAGTCAATCACCTCGATACAGCAGTGCTCAGTCCTCCCCTTCGCGTAGTCCAGTCCGCTCACCGGCACCTGAAATCACAGAAAACGTTAATACAAATACAAACGATAATACTTACCAGCCTAGTCCAGTGATCTCCAATACGATTCCTCCGGAGCAATTTTCTTCCTTTGGCCGTCGTATTATACCTCCACGTAGATTTGATGAGGAATATAACTACTGAAACGTGCAAATTGTAATAATATGACCACTAATATTTCGGTTCGTGTATGTATCATGGTGGTTGTATGTTGTAAATCGATCGATTTTTGATTTTATTGGCTGCTGTCCAATGGGACAATTACGCCAGCGTCAAGGTTGGAGGCTACACGTTAATCTTGAAAAATCTGTCCAAAGGGTGAAGATATATAGTCGGTTGAAAGATCTAAAACAAAAGAGACAACACAATATTAGACTAACTACAACATTCACATGGTTAGTTTTTTTTTTTTTTTTCCCCTTCATCTCTATAGTTAATGAAGTATTCCAAGTTATTAATTTTGAACGAATAAGTATACCACCAGTGTTAAAGTTTAATATTGAACTTATTAATAAAATTAGCTAGAATATATACAAAGGGAGTATTTACAAATGTAAGGACATAGTTAATATTAGCAGGACGTTGGATATAGTCAGGGAGAAAATCATAAAGGGACGACGAAATATTGACACAATTAAAAAATATATGGTCTGGTGTGCCCTCCTCCAGGCCACATTCACACAACGAATGATCACGAACTCTGATCTTAGCAAGGAAGGATGGAGAACAAATGTGCCCCAGTCGCAGCCGGATAATTGTTGAGGTCGCGGCCTTATTAGCCTTTTGAAATTTGAAAAACCAAGGTCTAACAGGAAGGTTCGGCTGAATACCACCATAATGCCTCCCCTTAGAAAGGCGAGTAATATCCCATTCTTCCGACCAATGTTCAAATAACTGGCACTTAGCAGAAGCTCGCAAATCCTGACTATAACATCCAGAATGAGTAGAACTGCCGATCTCAATAGCCTGTTTAGCACAGGCATCAGCTTGTTCATTACCAACAATATTAGAATGGCTTGGAATCCAAGCCAAGGCTACTTCTAAGCCCTGAGCGTCGCAACGATAAAGAACCTCCCGAGAATTCAGGGTGAGTAATAAATTGTCTCTAGACCGGAGCGGACATTTAGCCAGATCCTGGAGGCAACTAAGGGAGTCTGAAAATATAATGGCTTTAGCAATTTTGTGGGATTCTATAAAACAAAGGGCTTCAAAAAGAGCAATAGCTTCTCCAGTAAAGACTGATGTAAGGGGAGGACTTCTATAACTTAGAACTATTTTATATTGCGGTATCCAGACAGCTGAACCCACACATCCTTCCTTAGACAGTTTGGAGGCATCTGTATAAATAGGAAGCCAACCCTCCCAATTCTCAGTTAGTAATTTTGAGAACATTTTATTAGTTTCTGGTGAAGATTTCTTTAAGCCCAGGGAGAAAACAATATTAGGTTGACATATCATCATATGGAAAATGAAACAGAGGGTTTCTTGGGGTGGTCAGAAGAGGAGGCACATCCGCAAGTTTTCCAAAACTTTTAATAAGGCATGGGAGGTCTTTATGGGTCCAATATTTAGAGGAAGTAATTATATTAGCCAAGCTATTAATTCGAAACATTAATGGATGGTCAGAGTATTGGGCGGCCCTAAAGTAAAAACGATCAGCTAGGAATTGTCTCCTCAGTCTCAAAGGAGGGTCTAAGCACTCGACCTGGAGAGCATTGATTGGAGAAGACTTCATAGCTCCACAAATAATGCGAAGACACTTCGATTGAATTTTATCAAGATAAGTCAGGGCTAGTTTACTACAAGGCTCCAATAAAAAAGACCCATAATCAAAGTGGCTCCTAATTATAGCGTTATACAGGAGCTTTTGTGAGAAAGGATGGGAGCCCCACCAAGCACCAGATAGAGCTCTCAAAACGTTAATGCTTTTCTCACATTTATTTCTAATGTAATTTAGATGAGGAATTCCAGTCAGACGAGCATCCAGGAAAAGACCTAAAAACTTCACACAGCTAGACACAGGAATTGTTACATCATCCAGGACTATGTCAATATCAGGAATGACTCTTTTACGAGTAAACACTACCACAGTACTTTTGGGAGCGGACAAAGATAAACCATGATCCGAAAGCCATTCATTCAAATAACTGAGGCCAGAGTTCAGAGCAACTGAGCATTCTGTGGCAGAATCTGAGGCATAATATAGTGCGATGTCGTCCGCATACTGAAGAATGTCGCAGAAGCAATTAACAGATTTATCAAGGTCAGCAGTGTAGAGGCTATATAAAATAGGGCTCAAAACTGAGCCCTGTGGTAGACCCTTCCAAATACTTCTCGGGGGAAGTAACGAACCCTGAAAACGGACACAGATGGACCGGTCCATGAAGAGGTTACATATGACGTTGACCATCCTTACCGGCAGACTCAGCTGTTGCATTTTCTGCCTGAGTCGCGGAAGCTGGACGTTGTCATATGCCGACGTGACATCAAGGAAGACGCCCACAACATGTTGGCCTCTTGAAAATGCCAGACGAATGTCTGACGTTAAAATACTCAAACTATCCATGGTTCCCATACCTCTCCGGAATCCAAATTGAGAGTCAGATAGAATTCCCCGGCTTTCTAGAATCCATTCAAGCCTATTCTTAATCAGGTGCTCTAGGATCTTGGCGAACACAGATGAGAGTGCAATGGGTCTATATGATGCAGGGTCCGTAGGATCTTTGCCAGGTTTTAAAATGGGAATAATAATCTGATTTTTCCAAGTAGATGGTACATTTCCTGAAATATAAATATGATTGATAATGGAAAGAAAGAATAGTTTGGAAGACTCAGGACATTTTTTAATAAAAGAATAGGGGATGCCATCTACACCTGGTGTGGAATCGTGAAGATGATCTAAAACGGAAAATAGTTCTGCAGAAGAAAAAGGTTCGTCCATCCTGTCATTAGACGGTGCATAAGTTGAGAAATATGGTAAAGCATCCTCAGTGGGGACTGAAGCAGGAGCCAGTTTATCAAGGAAGAGATCTAGCCAAGCAGATGGGTCATTGGATAAAACGGAACTGTCAGTCATGGAGCCGCGGAACCGCTTGATGCTCTTCCAGACCAATGTTGATGGAGTTCGAGGAGACAAGCTTTCGCAAAAACGAGTCCACCCAAGCCGCTTTTTAGTAGACAGCAGGCGCTTAGTACGGGCGTTAGTAGATTGAAACTGAAGGTACTTATCAAAGCTGGTCAGATCATTAGCAAAGGAGCCTTCAGCTTCATTACGCTTTTTAATAGCAGCTGTGCATTCGGCATCCCACCAAGGAGGCGAAGATATCTTACCCTGGGCCGCATTTTTAAGAGGGATGGAAATTTCTGCTGCTTTAGAGAGGATTGTAATAAATTTGAAATATAGCAGCAAGAAGTTGTCCTCTGAGACTGGGGGAAGCATGTTCGTTTCATTGCAAACAAAAGCAGAGAACTCTGGCCAGTCTGCTTTGTCCAGTCTGTACTTCAAGAGGGGAGAGGGAGAAAGAACGGGTACTGAGAAATCAGAAGGGAGGGAAATTAGAATGGGAAGGTGATCACTGCCAAGAGAGCGACTAAGTACCTCCCAGTTGAGACGCGGAGCCAATCTAGGAGAAACCAGAGTTAAATCTACAGAGCTACGATTTTGGAGAGGAGATGTTCTTCGGGTAGGAGACCCATCATTCATTAAGCATAAATTAATGTTATCAAATACCTCTAAGAGGCGGGAGGAGTTTGAGTCACATGAGGGAGAACCCCACATGGTATGGTGGCAATTAAAATCGCCCATAACAATCAGTGGACCAGGAAGGAGAGAGAGGATGGCGTCAAGCTCAGCGATGATAGCACTGTTCGGGTGAGGAATGTATAAAGAAACAAAGGTTAAGTTTAAAGCTTTACAAGCAACTATATTAAGACCTAATGAATGGGGGGGGATGGGAATCAAGGAAAAGGGAAGGGACCGTTTAATGAGAATGGCACACCCATTCCATCCATCAATATTATCATCCCTAAGACAGGAGAAACCAGGCACCCTGAAACGGGAACCAGGCTTCAACCATGTCTCAGAGATAGCTAATAAAGAGGGATTATATTTATTAATTAAAAAGATTATTTCTGATTTTTTGGAACGAATACTCCTACAATTCCATTGTATGGCTGTAGGAGCCATTAAGAGAGTCTACAAAACTAAGGAGCTGGTGCAAAGTGTCCAAGACGTTGTTCGGTAAAGTATCGGAAAAGCGTGAGAAGAAATTCACAACTGCTGATATTAAAATTTTGATTAGGTTGTCATTCGGTGACACCTCAGGATTGAGACAGCACCCATTAGGTTGAGAAGATTGAGGAGTGCTGGTAATGTCATCGTGAGCTGCCTTGTCATACCCCCTGTCCAGGACAGGAGCCTGACGCCGGGGAATGAAAACAGTCTTTTTATAAGACTGAGGATGTATGGGTTGAGGACGGGATGATTGGGAAGAAGCTGGAGTGAGGTTCTGAGGAGTTGGGGAAGGAGATGTTTCAGGCCTAGCTGTGTCGGCAAATGAACGCCGTACTGCACGGAACCTACGAGCCGCATCTGAATACGAAATATTTTCTTCCGACATAACAAGCTTAATGCTTTTTTGACGCGAGTGTTCTGGGCAAGACTGGTTTATCGCAAAATGGGGACCAGAACACAATAGACAGGAGCCCTTGTCCTCTGTCACCTGACATTCCTCTGCATCGTGAGGTTGAGCACACTTATAACACCTAGCTTTGGAACGGCAGTTTGCCTTGATATGCCCAAAGCGGCAGCATTTGTTGCATTGAATTGTTGGGAGACGGTATAAGTCCACAGGAAGGGATGTGAAAAAGCAGAACACCTTTTCGGGAAGCTTTTGACCTAAGAAGGTGAGTGCTACAGTTTGTGTAGGTATCCAGACAGTATGTCCATCGGAAGTAGACTTCCTATTAAGGCGACGAGCCTTTATTACTCTGCAGTTATTAGGGCACTCAATAGAATTCACGAGCTCCTCCAAAGTCCAGTCAATTGGGATATTCCTCACCAGTCCAGAACGCGTCACACTGTACATAGGAATAGCACATGTATACTGAGGATTCTCTGTGAAAAACACATTTATCAAGAACTGGTTAGCAGAATCTGCATTCTCAAATCTAATTGTAACCCGGCTGCGACCAGTAGCCTGAATTCCACCTTTGATTATACCTTTCACTGAGTATTTGTGCATGAGCTGGGAGAATTTAAGGATCCTAAATGGTGATCCCGGGGAAGAATCATCAGCTTTGACCACTTGTACTATGAACGGGCCTGAGTCGTTCGCACCATAGTTTAATTTTGTGCCCGGGGCGAACTCTGGCACTGTGTAAGTGTGCTGAATTGACGCAGATGCAGGAATACTAGCGTCCCTTTTTGGATTAGTGTTAACATTGTCATCAGAACACTTACGTTTGTCTGCATGGCCATCCACGATCTGGATAGTCACGCCATCCATAGGTTTCGACGAGGTACCGCCCCCATCAGGGGGCTCGTTCCCATTCATTCCCCACACAAAACCGCGTTCACAACACAAACACTTACCGGTTAGCTATTATACCACCACCAAACACAACAAAATGAACCACAAACCACGAAATTTCAACCAAATAACAATTTTTTTTCCAATAGAAAAATTTCGCACGTGTAGCGACCAGAACGCCGGAAAAGGAAGTCCCTGTATGTTGTAAGCACTGTATTGTATTACGCAATCTTGCTTGTATCCAAATAGGTTATGTTTTTTTTTTTTTTTTTAATTTATTTCTTGACCATGGATACAAGTCCTTCAGTCGGAATAAATAGAGTACATATAAAATCCACTAAATTTGAATAACAGTTGTAACATAACATAAGAGAATAATCTAGCTTTGACTTTAACTATAACATAACATAAGAAAAAAGTCTACATTAAACCTTAGATCTACATTAAAGCTTAAGTACTTTAACTATAATTTCATGAATCAAATTTTTTCCACAGTATTTAAGATAAATTTAGACACAGGAATGAAATACACTGGGTTTGATAACAAATCTTGAACGTGGCGGGGAACACTTAAAGAATTTTCGTCTGCGATATCACTAATTACACTGGCAAGTGTTAGCCTTTCAATGGCAAACGATTGACATTTAAAGATCACGTGTTCTATGTCTGCAACTTCATCTTCCTTTTTACAATATGAACACTTGTCATCATTGATGATTTTCATCCGATAAAGATGCGCTCGGGTCAAGCAGTGACCCGAGCGCAAACGATTAATACATGTTATGAATTTTCTGTTCAAGTATTTAAAACTGTTGTACCACGGTGCTGTTGGTAAGTTTTGCTGTAATTCTGCATACCATTTTCCTTTCGTTTCTGTAGTAGCTATCCAGTATTCCTTCCATATTCTCTTAGATGAGATTTTAAAGTGATGATAGTAGTCCGTAAAAGGTACATTAAAGGATTCTGATAAATCCTCGTCATGGTCGTGACGAGTCGCTTGATCCACAACCTCATTTCCTGTTATGCCACTGTGGGAGGGAACCCATACAAATTCTACATGTTTCCCTAACTTAAGTATCATGTCTTTAACTTTATGTACAATATAGTTTTGCTTATAAGTTAAATTACAATTACATAAGGTGGATAGAACACTTTTAGAATCACTAACTATTAAGATATTTACACTATTTACAGTTGTATATACATATGTCAAAGCAGCTAATATTGCCCAGCTTTCTGCAGTGAATATACTACATATATTTGGTATTTTATAGCATTTTGTTAATTTTATTTGAGGATCATAGTATGCTGCCTTAACATAAGGTAAGTGTAAGGAATTACGGAGTATTAAGACATTTTTGACTTTGTAAGCTATTTGCAGCAAAACCTGACATTTTAGCTAATTGAAATTGGTTCACTAGTAAAGACTGGCTTTAAGAGTATAGAATGTTATACAACAACTTTAAATTAAACTGCATTTTGATAAGTAATAGTCATTTTTATGACCCTCTTAAATGTCCGTTATTACGGATTAAAAATAGTCTCAGTCGGTTATTCCGTTAATGCGTGCACGTAAATCCGGTAAATACTGTAAATGCCCCTTTTCTGCAGAATTAATGAAATAGGACATAAAAAAATAATATGACTTGATCAAAAATAAAATAACATTACAATATTTGACAAAAAAAAGGTTTAATTATATTTATTATTAGAGGAGACGAGGGTAAGTGGATCCGGTCATAATTTTCAGTTACCTAATCTCTGCTTTTGTGGGGCAAATGGTAATGACGTCTTCCAAGTTGTTGCCAGTGGAGACAAATGGGAAAAATCTGATTCTGAATCTGTCCCACACACACAGGAGACTGATGGTTAGAGACAAATGGGTCCTAAAATCAGTGTCCCCAATTTCCCCAAGTGTCTAGTTCGGTCTAAAAACTCGATGTGCGTTAGTTTACATAAATATAGCTGAAAAATACTGAGTAATCATTTAAAATCATAAGTATAACTACGGAATTATTTTAACGCAATTAGAAGCACAGCCAAAGAAACATTGTAGGGAATTGCGGAAGTCAGAAATTTGATAACTTTAGACTGTTTTTTTTATAACAATGTTCCACAAAATCATAATACGTAATTTGATCATATGGAACTATGGCAAACATCATGCTCGTAACGGCGCTGTTTGTTTGATTATCTTATCTGAATTCCTGGCAAAACCCAAAAACAAAATCCCTTTATTTTCTTCAATTGCGTAAGTTTGCCGCTTTTCGGGACAAGGCTGGTTTTTGATGTATGTAATTGCGGCAATCAGTAAATCGGCTGTAATTTACTAAATTCTTACTTAATTTCCATGTGAATTTATTTAGTCAACATGTTATCAAATCCTACACCATTATTGAAACAATTTATAATGAAAATTCTTGCCCATTACTTGTGAAATCCTTAAGAAACTTCGTTTAGTCACTTAAGCACACGCGAAGCACTTCCTACCATTTCGGCGATTTGACAAGGACTGACCAAATCATATTCCATAAAAATATACCATATGTTCACAGTCCCAACAACTCTTGTTCATTTGACGCAATATAGTCCACACTTTACTTGTAAATATATATTTTATGAAAATAGTTTATAGTTTTCTTATTTTTGGACCTAAACCGATTAATTCCGGAATTCCGTACGTTTACGGAATTCCGTACAATTACCTTAGTCTCCCTTAGAACCATCAGTATAAAGGGTATAAAAGTTGCATTTTTCATTTAAGAATTCTAAGAAATCAAACTTATTTGTTACAGAATCTAAATGACACTTAATGTCAAGGTAACTTAATATTGTGTTATATGGGCAGTTGTAAATTGGCCACTTGTTACTGGTGTACATGTTTTTAGTCAAGTTTTTTATATTTCTCATTATTGTTGGAATTTCAGGCAAGGAACCTGAAAGTAAAGTAATAGCTGAGATGTTGGATGTCTCAGCTGACTGTGTGATTCCTGCAGGGTGTATTACTTTATCTAAGACAACATGGTTGTCACAAGACAACTCCTTCAAACAAAATCTCTCAGCCAGCTGCAAACGTCGCAAGGACAAAGGAGGTATACAATTTTCAATTTCCATAGTGTTAATAGGAGTGGTGCGCATAGCTCCACTTATCACTCTCAAACCCATATTCTGTATAACATCCAATTTTCTTAATAAAGTACTGCTTGCATTCATGTAAGCCAAGGAGCTATAATCAAAGTGACTTCTGACTATGCTTTTGTACAACATGTTAAGGGTTTTCGGGTCAGAACCCCAGAAAGTTCCAGCTAAGCTTCTCATTACATTTATGCTCTTCATGGCATTCTGACATATATAGTCTATATGCTTATCAAATTTTAGTTTATTGTCAATAACAACACCTAAAAATTTATGATGACTTACAATAGGAATAAGATTGTTATCATAAAAAATGTTTACAGCGGAATGTGCAAATGGGTCTCTACTAAATACTAATACTGAGCTTTTCTCTGAACTGATTTCTAATTTTAAAGTGTTGTTATAATAATACTGTAGTTGATTTAATGCTGTATTCATGTTTTTAACAGCCAAGTTTAAGTTCTGATTTTCACTGTACAAAAGCAAGTCATCTGCAAATTGTAAGATTTTAACTTGGGATGTATCTACAAAATTAAGGATTTGAGATGTATATAAGTTGTACAATAGAGGTGACAATGTAGCGCCTTGCATTGTCCCTTTATTAACAATTCTAGGTCCATGTAATTTATTATTGAATTTAACAAATAAGGTTCTATTGTGTAAAAAATCTAATATCCATTTTAAAGTTTTACTTGGTAAGCCCAATTCATGTAAAACATGAATCAGACTTTCAATATTAACATTGTCAAAAGGGTATCCCCTCATTTCCTATAAAATTAATGGCTATAACTACACATACTCTAAATTCATTTGCTATATTCATTCACCAGCTATAAATTCAAATTCTATATTAGTTGCTTGTTATAATGTTCATTTACTATAAATGTTAAATAGTCTAAACTCATTATATATAAATTTCATATTCTATAATTATCTTTTACTCTAATATTCACCTGTTATAAATTCAAATTCTATAATAGTTGCTTGCTATAATGCTAATTTGTTGTAAATGTTAAATAGTCTAAACTCATTATATATAAATTTCATATTCTATAATTATCTTTTACTCTAATATTCACCTGTTATAAATTCAAATTCTATAATAATTGCTTGCTATAATGTTAATTTGTTATAAATGTTAGATAGTCTAAACTTCACGGGGGGTACCGTCGACACGCTGGCGCGTCATCAGACTGTCAAATGTGTACACGTCTGTTAAATAGGCGCTGTTAAAGTTTGGTTAGGTTAGGGTTCACTTGCATCCCTCAGAGCGGAATAGGCACCCCGCGTGAGCGGGGTGCCGTCGACACGCTGGCGCGTCATCTGACTTTCAAATGTGTACACATCTGTTTAATAGGTACTGTTAAAGTTCGGTTAGGTTAGGGTTCACTTGCATCCCTCAGAGCGGAATAGGCACCCCGCGTGAGCGGGGTGCCGTCGACACGCTGGCGCGTCACCGTATTTCAAATGTGTACACATCTGTTAAATAGGTACTGTTACGGTTCGGTTAGGTTAGGGTTCACTTGCATCCCTCAGAGCGGAATAGGCACCCCGCGTTAGCGGGGTGCCGTCGACACGCTGGCGCGTCATCTGACTTTCAAATGTGTACACATCTGTTTAATAGGTACTGTTAAAGTTCGGTTAGGTTAGGGTTCACTTGCATCCCTCAGAGCGGAATAGGCACCCCGCGTAAGCGGGGTGCCGTCGACACGCTGGCGCGTCATCTGATTTCAAATTTATACGCATCTGTTAAATAGGTACTGTTACGGTTCGGTTAGGTTAGGGTTCACTTGCATCCCTCAGAGCGGAACAGGCACCCCGCGTGAGCGGGGTGCCGTCGACGGGCTGGCGCGTCATCAGACTTTAAAATTTGACACGTCTGTTAAATAGGACTAATAATCATTATAACTTGTAACTGTTCTACCTATATTATATTGACGTCGAACAAATATCAATTATAGACAATAAACAATATATCAACTGACTTTCTAGATTCTGAATGTTATATACAATGATGATTATAGACAATGAATGATATATCAACTGAGTTTCTAGATTTTGAATGTTATATACAATGATGATTATAGACAATAAATAATATATCAACCGATTTTCTAGATTTTGAATGTTATACACAATGATGATTATAGGCAATGAATAATATATCAACAGTATTTCTAGATTTTGAATATTATATTTAATGGGTTTTAAAGATTTTGGAATTATACCATTTGAATGTTATACAAAATGACATTTATAGTAAATGAATCATTATACTAAATGATTTTATAGAATTCGTAGTTATAGATCATGATTTTATAACTATTGATTTTATAGGAAATAAGGTAGACCCTGTCAAAAGCACCTTTAACATCTAAAAAAACACAAATAACATTAGTGTGACTGAGTTTTGCCTTTTTAAGGTCAGCTATGAGTGATACAAAGCTTTCAGAGCAACTTCTTCCTTTTCTGAATCCAAATTGAATATCCGGTAACTTTCCTTGTGTTTCGGCAAAGTAGTCTATTCTTAACTTTAACATGTTTTCAAAAAGTTTACCTAAACATGATGATAAGGAGATAGGTCTATATGATGAAGGATTATTTACGGCTTTATTTGGCTTTAAGATGGGAATGACACATTGTGTTTTCCATGATTCAGGAATAACTAGACAGTTCCATAATTTATTATAAACTTGTAATAAAATCTCTACAGCATTAGGATGTAACTTTTTAATTAACATGTATGGTATATTATCCAACCCTGGTGTTGTATCTTTCCTGCTTTTTAGTGCTATGTACAATTCATTCAATGTAAATGCCCTATTGAGAAAGGAGTTGGTTTGATTTTCAGGAGACTGATTCAATATGTTACTTAGGTTATTCAGTTCAAACTGAGAGGAATCTGTAATTTTATCTAAGAAACTTGGTACCCATTCATCATTTAGATATCTGTTATGAGAAGAACCTATTCTTTTAAATCTCTTAATGTATCCCCATATTCTAGAAATAGGCGTCATTCTGTTAAAACTACTGCACAAGTCATGCCAGGAAATAACACTTTGTTCTTTTATTGTCCGCTTCTTTTGTGCATCAGCTTTTTTGTATTCTATGAAGTTAGTAATGCTTGGCGATGTCCTATACAGTATTAAAGCTTGTTTCGATTTATGAACAGCATCATCACATGTTTGATTCCACCAAGGAGCAGGTTTTCTCATGACTTTCGGAGTTTGTTTTGATTTCTGCTTTGGGACTGTTTCTGATCGAATTTTACATAAAGTGTTTACAAAACTGTTGTACAAATGAAGTGGTTCTGTATTATAAATATCTAATTGAGAAAAACAGGTTTCTGACAAATTATAGTATTTAGGCCAATCTGCTTTATTATAAATATATTTTTCTTCTACAGGTCGGATCTCATATATGGAAGGCTTTACATTTACAACCACCTGAGTTGGATAATGGTAACTGCCCATTGGATCATCATGAACGCGCCATTCGCAAAGTGGGGCCAACGTGGGACTAACTAGAGCTAAATCAATCGCAGATGGATTTCTATTTGGATATGTAACAGTTGTTGCAGTACCATCATTTAAAACACACATGTCAAATTCATCAATGAGATTGTACAAGCTGTTGCCTCTGTTATTATTCGAATGACATCCATACAAAATGTGATGTGCATTAAAATCTCCCATGATAATATATGGTCTAGGGGTTTCCTGTAATACCTTTCTCATTTTGGTAGTGTCAAACCTGTTAACATTGGGAGGACAATATACACAAAGAATGTTCAAAGTACCTATAGAGGTTTCTATTGATACACAGATATTTTGGATGGATTCATAGAAAGTTGTGTTTATAACAGTATATTGTAAATTTTGTTTAATTAATATGGCTACACCGTTATGTGAATTTACTGAATTTTTATGTATAAAATTATAAGGTGCAAAATTAGGAATAATACTGGTACTTTTGAGCCAGGTTTCATTTAATAAGCAAATGTCAATATTATGCTCATAAAGAAATGATTTTAATAAGGCCTTCTTGCTCTGAAGGCTCTGTATGTTAAATTGTGCTATGGTTAAATATGTATCCATTAGTTTAATAAATTTGCTAACAATATTTCCTTAATTTTTTTATTTGTAACTGGGCTATCCTCTTTGTCATTACCCAGAGTGATAAGGGACTTAACAATGGCATTAATTATAATATCATTATTCACTATTTGTTCTGCATTGTAGGTAGGGTTGCGACTAACTGGTTTAGGCAAAGGCATGGCCGGAAAGGCAATCGTCGACTGTACAGGTGGTGCAGTACTCACCACAGTGGCATAAGGCTGGGACATGTATTTCTTTTTCTTTTCTTCCATCTTTTGTTTTTTAATGGGACAATCCCTAGATATCGCGAGGTGGTTCCCGCTACAATTGATACACACTATCTCTTCAACATCGCATTCTTTGTAGGAGTGTCGGCCGGCACAGGACGAACACATTTGCTCGCCTCTGCACACCCTGGCCGAATGATTGAACTTCAAGCATTTATAGCATTGCAGCAAGGGTGGTACATATGCATGCACCTTGTACCTGAACATATTTAAATATGCATACTGAGGCAATATTGTTGTCGCAAATGTTACGGCAATGGTTCCCAAAGGGACGAGCTTTCCGTCAACCTTCCTCATAAACCGCTTGATAGAAATAATTTCGGCGTCGCACGCTATATTTTTATAAATTTCCTCGTTTTTTAGCTCTTTAGGGACGTACCGAAGCACCCCCGTTGTTTCTGTCAAGTTTGCCGGCACGAAGGCCTTTAATTTATTGCGGCCTAAAAAGTGGTCCATTTTCAGGAAACTATTCGCTGGCGCGGGCTTCTTGAATGTAATGCCAATTTTGTAGGCATTCACCCTGTGAACGCCGACTATACCTTTGACTTGTTCGGTGAAAAGTTTCGTCAGTGTAATGGGGTTTCTATTACCCAACTTATCGTTTTCCTGTGATTCTACGTAAACTATACACTCCGCACTATGATTTTCAGGAAATTGCCGTTTATAGTTCGGTTTTGTATACATTTTATAGTCCGAAGCACTAGCGTCCAATTTTCGCTTCTTGGGTTCTTTGTCACCGGGGGCCTCGCCCCCGGGGCTATCCGCACCCATTTTATTTACACTATATATACACTTTTTACAATTACTATATTTACAGAGAAAACAAACAAATATACACAAAGAAAATCAATTTTAAAACACGAGAAAATTTTAAAGCGCCCGCCTAGTTCGACTTCCCGCCAAAAAGTCAATAGGTTATGTGTCATTCAGTGTTGCCAGGTCCAATCTGAAAAAAAAAAAAAAACAGTAGCTACATGCCCTAAAAAACAGGAGATTTGAAAAAAAAACAGTAGACAAAAATTATTCCATAAAATTTACCTAAATGCGTGTTGCATAGTGTTTTAAGTGATAATATAAAAATAAGTACTAACTGCCACACTCCGAGAAGTTTCATAATTACTAAGAAAATCTCATTTCATCTGTCACTTCAAGTTCAACTAACCATAACCAAGTAATGCCGGTCGGATCCACTCCAAGGGTCATGATGGCCCATCAGACAATGACCATTGTCGTGGAGGCCATGGCTGCTGTTTGCTTGCTCATATCATGTATTGTGGCTAATGTGGCTCGCAAAGACAAATTTAGTTTTGAATGTGCGGTTACAGGCTGCGCAGTGGAGCTGTCCCGTGAAGTTGTAGGTATATGTGTAGCAGGGCTTTGGCCGAGCCTTGCGGATATGCCGCTTAACGTCTAGGTTTTCCAAACGCCGCTCTTCAAAAAAAGTTTACTTTTGTATGAACAGTAGAGCCGTTCCGCCATTCCGTTCGACGTTGCGCACTTTCCTTGCACTACCCCTACACTCGCTTTAAGAAATTTGACAAGTTATATGTATGTTATTGATTTTTTTCTTGATAATTGAATTTGGACAAGTGAAATTCTAAAATCCAGTAGATTTTTTAGAAAAAACAGTAGACGTTTCTAAAATACAGTAGATTTTTCGGGAAAAACAGTAGAACAGTAGACACACCCCGAAAACAGTAGATCTCCTGTAAAAACAGGAGACCTGGCAACACTGGTGTCATTGTCATTCATGACACAAAGCACTCACAAATGTCAATGGCATCTGTCAATTTGCGTTTAGTTTAGCTTTGTATAAATTACGTTAGATATAGTTTTAGAAACTTGTACTTAAAGTAATTTTAATTAGAGAATTTATTAAAGATGATTTTAAGCTATTTTTCAGAAGGGAGATGTTAAGTATCCAAACACGCTCACTCCCGCGTGTTTAAAAAAAAACCTAATGTGATGTTTTTTGTTTTTGACTAATATAAGTGAATCACGTACTGGAGTCCTTTTATTTAATTAATTAGTCAACCAAGACACAGGCCCATTTTCCCGTTCAAGACATGTAACAGATGGAACTGCGCAAATTAAATATCAAAAATGGTAGCACGAGATATCTCGGGACAACTTGTGGCAGCTTTGTTGCTCATATATTCTATGCATCCTTGCTTAAAGTTGCTTACTAGCAAGTTGAAGGACATGTCATTCTGCGTCTAATGAGCGAAAAAGTAGAAAACCATGGTTTTGTAATTTTGTTCAAGTATGGACAAAACTGTAGGTAGGATGTTGTGTCAGCGATAACTCCACATGTATAAATTAGGATGATTGTTAATTAAAGACGTACTTTATTGTAACCAATTCGTGGCTATCATTCTGCTCCCCCTGGGCTCCTCATTACATTATATGGCGACCCTGCTCATCGAACCATAAAGGAGTCATTCACATATATGATACGCAGTAGATATGAGCGCCGATGGGCATGGGCCGGCGTTGGCGGCGTGACCTTGTAAAAACCTTAGGTTCAAAACCGAATCTTACATATTTATTACATTAAGAGGCGTTGAATACGATTTTTTATTATTTGTTGCCAGACACGCCTGCACAAAATAAAAAATATACAGAAGGTCCGTTCCCGCCGTTCTTGAAAATACATACCTAAACTTGCCCGACTCACAGGGTTGCTTCTGTATTGATTCTGAATTTTAAAAAGGAGTAGGTATAATAAAAATTCTTCAACATTACATTTAAATATGAACCAGCGTATCTTGGTAAAAAACCCGGCCAAGTGCGAGTCGGACTTCGCACATTTAGGATCCGAATCAACCTCAAAAATATGATTTATCAATATATTAGTATTTGTTGTTAAAATATACGTAATATTGAACGTTGTCACCAAATTTCAAGTTCATAGGTCAATGAGAAGTCTAAAAATTCTTCGGAACAAATTTTGTGACAGACGACGGACGGACGGACGGACGTCTGGGTGACACCAATAGGGTTCCGTTTTGACCCTTCGGGTACGGAACCCTAATAAATTGATACGTGACCCGCTGCGAGTTGTGACTTGTGACCGGCAGCGGTCGAGAGCGCCAACAAAGAATATAATACCTAATTAATTAGGTACCTACTAAACTAAACCATAGTACTTAAATGCTGGCGTTTTACCAGCGAACGATAAGATGAATGTGTAATGGTTGATCGTCGTTATCAAAGATGCTAGTTTCAAAAAATCACCTACCTACCTAGGTATTGTAACTACCAAAATGAGAAAACCGTTTTATTTACCTTTCAATATCGTTTGAAAATTTGAAGAAAGTGTAGGCACAGTTTTTTGTTGTACTTAAACAATAAAATACATTCCAACTGTAATAATATCGGTTATTCATTTTGACGTACGTGACACAAAGTACCTACGTAGCGGCGGGGACGTCAAGTGATCAACGCGCGCACAACTAGCACTCGCGACAGTCGCGACGCGACAGTGACAGTCGCGACTAAGCTCGTCCGAAATCAACCGAGAATGCCTGAAAATGTTACGTCTGTGTGCGTGCGGCGAAAATGGCACTTTGTACTGAGCGGACTCTCTGCTCCGGCGCGCGCCGCCGCTATTTACTTTGTGACGCCTGTCAGCACCTACCGGTAGTCCGGAGAACTACATCGATACACACAAGTCACGCACACATACATGCATACACCTTAGACATGGGGAAAAGCGTTACTTTTAGATCACCGTTATTGTTATTCCCGTTCCAAAAAAATCATTTTTAAAAATCACCGTGACTTTGTCACTTCGGTTATTTCGTGTCACGACATTTGCGTGTCGATCGTTCCCGGCAGTTACTGATATTTTTGTAACAACTGTAGCACTACCATGAGTTGCTATCGAAAACACGCATTACGTTACTACAGTCGCTAGCGAGCAAACGCATTTCGAATAGTTTTCGATTGAACGGTACCATGTGTTAATTACACATTTACTACGCTCGCTAACGTTAACTCGTTACTTCATATAGTTCGTTTCGACACAGAGTGATGCGCCTAACTTCACAGCAGTCAACGCTAACATAAACATAACCCTTTTTTCGATGTCTTCTCTCGCTTTAACAATGATTTTTAGTTTAATACCTAGTTGGACAATAATAAGTTCTGAAACCTGAGAAAAAAGATTATCCTTGTAAATGTACACGTTTAGAATAAATATCGGATGCGCTAGAAAGGCGCATAATTACTGGGCGTGTCGATGGTAGGAGGTGCAGAGGACGTGCACCCAGGAGGTGGACAGATGTGATCCAAGAAGTTACCGGGTCCAGCTTACAGGCAACTGTACATATGACACAAGACCGAACGGCCTGAGGGACTACTCTGAACATCGAACTTCGTCTCGTGTCTTGCCATGTTCTCTGTTCGAGACTATAGGAGTGAAAGGGACGGCACTATACGAAGTTCGATGTTCGGAGTACAGGCTCTCGAGAGCAGTAGTAGAGAGATTCTAGTCGAGAGAGAGAGAGAAATTATAGAGAGAGTCATAACGTCCCTCAGGAATTAGGATATGAACAAGAAGAAGAAGTACGAGGGGTGATCCAAAAGTAATGATAATGAAAAACTTTCAGTGGCTGAAAAAAGCAAAAAGAGGTTTTATTTTTTAAGGCAGTTACTGGCCAGTAAATTAAAAAAATATATGTAAAAAATTGATATCTGTCACTTAAATAAATTTATTTATTCGTGAATTGTCGGAATAAATGTGTGGAAATGGAAAAATCTGAAGTGAGAGCCGTTATTAAGTACTTCTGTTTGAAAAAAATGTGTACTAAAGATATACACATGTTGAATTGGTGGGAAAATTAGGGGACTCTGCTCCTCCGTATTCTACAGTTGCACACTGGTGCGAGGAGTTTAACTTGGGTAAAACATCTTGTAAAGACGAACACCGCGAGGGCTGGCCTTCCATCGTCCGCACTGAGAAGAATGTCAAAAAAATAGAAGATTTAGTTTAACTGATAGAAGAGTGACAATCACACATTTAAATGAGGTCACAGGGATCTCGTATGGCAGCATTCAAAGAATCTTAACCCAAGAATTGCACATGAATAAAGTATCCGCTCGTTGGGTGCCTAGAATGTTCCACCCAGACAACAACGGACCTCCTCATAAGGCCAGGTGTTGCAATGGCTGCAATCCGGGATGCGGGTTTCGAATTGGTGGAACTATTAGAGTATTGTGTGTATGCACCTTAAAGCTTAAGATAAGAATGTGTCTATGGAATGCTATTTTATGAAACAAATGATTTTGTCTCTGCGCTTGCTGTCATGTTTACTTTCCTTCCGGCGCTCTTAGAATAAGCTGCTGTACTTGTCTTGTGTCGTCCCACTTATACAATTTTATCTTTAAACATCCAGTACTGTGATAGTTATTTTTACGCTAATTAATGTGATTTATTTGCCCATATATCTATACAATATATTGGTGCATATATTGGGACTAGTTTCATTTTTCTCTTCACTTCACCACGCTCCTACGAGACGGCGCGGCAACGATCTCCACACGGGTCCCTCTCCAGTGCCAGGCCGTGCACTAATAGGTTATAGAGCCCAGAGAAGTGAAGAAGAAGAAATCACAAAGTTAACAAGTAAGATTGTCACATTCATAACCTCAAAATGACCGGCGAGACGGCTACTTCATCAGGCAATGGTACTACCACATTTAACACTCAAATTGATCGTCTGGATGGAGCTCGCAACTTTTACGCATGGAAGTTCGCCATGCGGATGTCATTGGTTCACGACGGATTATGGAGTTTGGTGGAGGATGGAGCCACGGAGGGTGACGTTCGTGACCAGCGTGCCCTCGCTCGCATATGTTTGGGAGTAAATCCTAGCATGTACCAGTATGTACGGACAGCTAAAACTGCTAAAGAGGCCTGGAAAAACCTCTCTGACGTGTTCGAAGATTCTGGTTTGGTACGTAGAGTTCTGCTGCTTCGGCAATTGCACCGCATGGAGTTCGCCAACTTTACCAGTATGGGCGATTACATTGAATCAGTCATGACAACAGTCCAACAACTGGAAGACATCGGGAAGACCATCGAGGACAAGGAAGTCGCTGAAATACTTCTGAGCGGTTTGTCTTCGGAATATGACTCAGTCGTGTCGAACTTGGAAACAGTTAACATGACCAGCACACTCACTAGTGAAGTGGTGAGGGCTAGGCTCCTGCAAGAGGAGACAAGAAGATCTACAGATGGTAATACAGCGTTCATATCAACCAAGAAGGACTTCAAGGTGAAATGCCACTACTGCAAGAAGATCGGTCACCTTAAGAAGAACTGCTTCAAACTTAAACGAGATCGGAAGCAATCTGTGGATCATGCTCTGTCTGCTTCTGCAATGTTAGTTCACACTGATGATTATTTCCTTGATTCAGGGTCTACGAGCCACATGGTTAATTGTAAGGCATATTTTCTAAATTTTAAACCCAGTTTTAGTAAAATTAAAGTAGCCAACAATGATGAATTGGACTGTGTAGGCAGCGGTGAGATTTATTTAAATTTATTTAATAAGCAGAAACTCTGTAATGTTTTGTATGTACCAAAGTTATCCACCAATTTGATATCTGTCAGTAAATTAATTGAAAATGGTTATGAAGTGACATTCAACAGGGCTGGCTGTGTGATCCATTATAATGGCAAAAAAGTAGGATCTGCTGTGTTACAAAATGGGATGTATCGTTTAAATGTAACAAATAAGTGTGAGGTTTTGCGCAATAGGGAGGATTCAAGGTTCTTGCAAAGGCAAGAAGCCACGAATTCCGCAGTGTCTGATATGGATTTATGGCACGCACGTCTAGGACATATCAACAATAGAGACCTACTTAGTATTAGGGATAGGGTGCCTAACTTTTGTCTGTTACAGGATCAGCAGGAAAACAAATGTGTCCCATGTTTGGAGGGCAAGCAGACCTCCAAACCGTTCCCGAAGGGACCAAGCAAGGTCGTAGACAAGCCCCTTACCCTACTACACTCCGATGTGTGTGGCCCGCTTCCAGTCAGCTTGGGTGGCGCAAAGTATATTCTCACAATAACGGACCACTACTCCAGGAAATCCTTCGGATATTTACTAAAAAGGAAAAGCGAGGTTAGTGAACGTTTTATTGATTTTGTTACTATGGTTGAAAAGCAGATGGGTTTGCCAGTTAAAACTGTGAGAACAGATAATGGATCCGAATTTGTGAATAAACAACTTTCTGAGTTTTTTAGGAAAAAGGGTATTGTGCACCAAACTACTGTACCTTACTGTCCACAGCAGAACTCTGTAGCTGAGCGGTTAAACCGCACTTTGATGAATAAAGTCAGGTGTATGCTACAGCATTCGGGCCTAGACCGGCGCTTCTGGGGAGAGGCGGTAACCAGCGCTATTTACCTGCGGAACTTATGTCCTACAGCAGGGTTGGGTGGTCGGATTCCGGAGGAGATGTGGACTGGGTCGAAGGTTGACCTCAGTCATCTTCGTGTTTTTGGCTGTGTGGCTTATGTTAAGGTACCAGATGTCAAGCGTAGAAAGTTGGATGCAAAAAGTAAGCCATTTGTGTTTGTTGGGTATTCCGAAACGTCAAAAGGTTACAGATTGGCTGACTGTAGTGACCCTAGGAAAGTTGTTATATCTAGAGACGTCGAATTTTTAGAAGGAAAGTTTTACAATTTTAATCAAAATGACATTAATAATGTGAATTTTAATTTTGAATTTTTTGAACAATTTAATGTTATTGATAATGATTGTTGTGTGAATGAGAGTAGCACTGTTACAGATTGCGGGAAAGATAGTACTGCAATAGATCCCCTTGTCACATACAGGAATGACAGTACTGTTAGTGATGTTACTTGTGTGAATGAAAGTAGCACTATTCAAACTGACAGGAAAGAGAGTACTGCAGTTGATGCCTGTGTCCCTCACAGGAATGACAGTACTGTGAATGATGCCAGGGTAGCCAACAGGAACGATAGTACTGGAGGTGATTTAACCTGTGTGAATGAGAGTAGCATGGACGGCATAAGTGACACTTGCAAGGCTGATAATTTGGTAGGGAATGATAGTACCACAAATGACGTTGCGAATGACAGCAACGATTACAGTTATATCCGAAATGAACATGATTATTCTATGACATTTTCAGGATCGGGAGACGACAACGACTACTGCACCGTGAGCGAGAGCGAGTCTCTCGCTGACTGTCCTGATGATGACGCGGCCTGGTCACCGGGCGCGGGTGTCGCTCCAGGGGAAGCTGTGACGCAGACGCCTACCCCGTCGCTGACGTCTGCGGGACGTCCTGTGCGTAGTACTCGGTCTGTCCTACCTAAGAGGTATTGTGATACCGATTGGTCGTTATTGGTAAATAATGGTTCTGAACCAACTTCATACAAAGAGGCTATGTCTTGTCATGAGGCTGCCGAGTGGCGGAAGGCCATGCAAGACGAGTACGACTCGTTAATGGTAAATAAAGTATGGAAGTTGGTTGACCGACCAAAAAATACTAATATTGTCAAGTGTAAATGGGTATTTAAAGTGAAAAGTGATGCAGCGGGTAATTTTGTACGCCATAAAGCTCGCTTAGTAGCGAGAGGTTTCACTCAAAAAGAAGGCGTGGATTTTCATGACACTTACAGTCCTGTTGTACGTCATTCCACCATTAGAATATTGTTTAGCCTAGCAAATGAGTATGATTTAAACATTGACCATGTTGATGTAACTACGGCTTTTCTAAATGGTAATTTAAATGAAATAATTTACATGGAGCAGCCAGAGGGCTTTAATTGTGATAATGATAAAGTTTGTTTGTTGCAAAAGAGTTTATACGGATTAAAACAGTCTAGTCGCATGTGGAATGCCCGTATACATAAGGTCTTATGTGACAATGGTTTTATTCAAAGTAAATGTGAACCTTGTGTATACTACTTTAAGTCTCAAAATGATTTTATTGTTATTGCACTGTATGTGGATGATTGTTACTTGTTTTATCGCAAGGGTAGTAAATGTAAACAAAGATTATTACAAGTTTTGGAATCAGAGTTTGACATTAAAAATCTAGGTCCAGTGCAAAGCTATTTAGGCATTCGTGTCACTAGGGATAGGAAAAACAGAACATTAACTTTAGATCAGTCTGTTTATATACAAAATATTCTGAAAAGATTTAACATGCAAGACTGTAAGGCCGTATCTACTCCACTGGTTCCCAATAATAAATTGTTAAGGGAAAGTGAGTGTCTGGAGGACGAGCAGTATAAATACAGAGAGTTGATGGGTTCAATCATGTATCTTTCAGTTTGCAGTCGTCCCGACATCTCATTTGCCTGTAGCCAACTAAGTCAGTTTAATAACTGCTTTGGCAAAACGCATTGGTTAGCTGCAAAACGTTTGCTGAGGTATCTGGCGGGTACAATTCATTATGGTTTACATTATGTAAAAAGTAAGGAATTGATTTTAAGTGCATATACTGATGCCGACTGGGCCAATGATAGTTTTGATAGGAAATCTTATACAGGGTTTGCAATTAAATTAGGCTCTAATGTAATTAATTGGGAATCCAGAAAACAACAGTCAGTCGCCTTAAGCTCAACGGAATCTGAGTATATGGCAATAGCTGATGTATCCAAAGATCTCTGTTTTATTAAGCAACTTTTAACAGAATTAGTACCCAGTGTAAAGGTGCCTATCATTGTGTTTAATGACAACCAGTCTTCTCATAAAATTATTGAAAATAAAGATGTTAGTCACAAGAGAACAAAACACATTGATGTGCGCTTTCATTTCATTAAAGACTTAGTACAGAAGGGATTTATGTCTATTAAATATTTATGCACGGAGAAAATGTTTGCAGATGTACTAACAAAGGGTTTGAACTCTAGACAGCATAGTGTTTTTAGGCATGAGTTATGTGTTAGGCCTTGTTAGTATTAAGTAAACAATTGTTGCTGTAATTATGTAAAATGATCTTGGATGCTATATGAAATGTATAACTATATGCCTGTTATTTATAGGCATGTTATATTGTAGTTTGTATAATAGGAATGTTATAGCTATGTACCTATATGACTGTTGTTATGTGAATGTTAATGTAAAGCTGTGTTATATAGTTTAACATAAGTTTTAATGTGCATAAGGGGAAGTATTAGAGTATTGTGTGTATGCACCTTAAAGCTTAAGATAAGAATGTGTCTATGGAATGCTATTTTATGAAACAAATGATTTTGTCTCTGCGCTTGCTGTCATGTTTACTTTCCTTCCGGCGCTCTTAGAATAAGCTGCTGTACTTGTCTTGTGTCGTCCCACTTATACAATTTTATCTTTAAACATCCAGTACTGTGATAGTTATTTTTACGCTAATTAATGTGATTTATTTGCCCATATATCTATACAATATATTGGTGCATATATTGGGACTAGTTTCATTTTTCTCTTCACTTCACCACGCTCCTACGAGACGGCGCGGCAACGATCTCCACACGGGTCCCTCTCCAGTGCCAGGCCGTGCACTAATAGGAACACCCCCCTACTCGCCAGCCCTAACCCCCAGCGACCTTTATCTGTTTCCACGGCTGAAGGAAAATCTCCGAGCAAAAATTTTTTGAATGACAGTGAGGTTATGGCCGCTGTGGAGGCATATTTGGAGAGTCAAGACAAAGATTTTTTTTTAATGGAATTCGTAGTCTGGAGAAAAGATGGCATAGGTGTGTAGACTTGTTAGGAGACTACGTTAAGAAATAAATTTAGTTTTTGAACACATGTGTTGTTTTACATATTCGTTATCATTACTTTTGGATCACCCCTCGTATAGTCTTCTTGATTTTACATCAATATTTACGAAAAGAACGCGCTGAGTTTCCTTAGAGAGCGGGATGGTTAATTGCAAACTCACGCGTGTTAGAGTGGGACATTTTTAATGGAACTACGCCCTTTAAGTATAAGACGATTTGATTAAAAGTATTTATGTCACACCTAGCCATAAAGTGGCCATTATCGCACGCTCCGCGCGCGAAAAAACCCACTTCCTGGCCAAGGGGTGACATAAAATGTTGTACTTACCACGGGCGATAATAAAGAAAGCCTCAGATCGCATATTTATCGCCCTTGCCTTTAAAAACGTTAAGGGGAGGTATCCCCAACGCAAATGTCCCGCTCTAACACGCGTGAGTTTATTATTAATCATCCCGCTCTCTACGCAAGCTCTGCGCGCAGTTTTGTAAATATTTAGCTATAGTCATTAAGCCAATCATTCTATCAAAGCAAACCCTGCGAATTTGTCTATAACTGTTTACGATCTTTAATTGAGTACAAAAATAAAACGTTAAATATCAGTAATACAGCCGTAGTATTGAAAATACATTCCAAAAAGGGGTAACTTCGCGAATTTTTTCTATCGACTGAAATTCATCAGGTCATGTAACTGACTGCGATTTTGACTAGACAAGATCCTTATGTAACACATATATTTTTTTTAGATTTTAAGACACTATATTCTATGTCTCAGATGGTTTTTAAAAACTCAAAAGTGGTAATACACGGCCTTAATTTATTACCACGTACATCTAAACTGTAGAGTGATTTACATGCAGTCTTCCCAATTTTCATCTCGAGCTACGCGTCTTTTTCTGATTGGCGCTGTTAGAAAGTGACGGATAGCTCGAGATACGCCGACGTACTCTCGAGCGCAACACGTGCTAAGCCTAATGAAGTAAACGAATCAAAATCACTTATTTATGCACAAATTAAGTTTCTGAACGCATCTATCAATCCCAACAAACAAATATGGCCGATCGTCTTTGTAATTATTTAGTATATTACGTTAGCGTATAAACGAGTTTCGAATACATTTCGATTGAACTTGTACCACGGGCCAATTACACATTAACTACGCTCGCTAAGGTTAAAACGATACATCGCGTAGTTAAGGTTTTGACACAAACTGACGTGCCTAACTTCACAGCACACAACTCTATCTCTGTCTAACTATACTAAAAAAACAGAGCACGGATGATACTAGGCAAAAATCCACGTATCCAAGCCTTCCTTTTAAAAATATAGTTATAATCCTCTTAATTTAAAGTGTCATAGAACAGTGTCACAATATTCAGTGTGAGAGAATCTTTTATTTGGTCTCCGGTTATTTTATCAATTTGACAGTGAGAGTGGTTTGTTATTGATGTTATGTCGTTATGATTTATTAAAATGAGTATTTCTAGTGCCACGTAAATTCCAGTTAATTAAAATTGGTTGATTAAATATGCAGAAGTAAGTAAGTGATTTCAATGTACATTTTAATAATGGTCGTTTAATACTGTTTCGTTCGTTAATACAATCTCCGCAGTCTTGTTTTATGACGAAATATTTTTGGATTCAAGTGATTAGACGAAATTAAAAGTCCCTTTTCTTTGTGTTAACAGGATTGGCGACCTTAGAAGCCCCCCGGCAAGGGTATTAATTTGCGTCAGTGGTCAGAATCGGCAACGTACGCTGATCCAAAAAAAGGTAACATACAGAAAGATATTTCTGCATTTATAATATGCATTTATAAGTATTCTCGTGGTTGCTTAACAGCACTTTGCTAAAGGTGGAAATTACTTATGTCTGTGTCCTTGTCTAGCGGGCCTGTGTTTTTATTTATTTAAACGGCGCTGATTTACATTTTATTTGTATCCTCTCTAGACAGGAGTGAGACGGGCCTGAATGACCTAATACATGGCGACGATCCTGCTGCTCGGTTGTCAAGAACATTACCAGCTACTGGTGCCAGACAGCATGTGCCGCAGTCCAATGCAAAACCTCTCATCTCCAGTCCACAGAAGGACTCGCACTCAGGCACTTTTATTGTGTTGTCGAGAGATATCCTGTTCTGGATTAGCTTTATTGTCATTGACTTTTGGAGACCATATACATCTATAACAATATTAAACTAGTTTTGCAATTTTATTTACACTGTAAGATATTGACTTTGTTGATTTGTAGTTTTGTGGTTGTTATCAGAAATTCTTTAATGGTAAATTAATATTTTGACATCTAAAAGTTGTTATTGTCAGACTATGCTACATTGTTAATTAATATTTGGACATGTGAAAGGTCCCTGTGGCCTGCAGAATAAATATTTGATTTTGTGTTTTTGTTTGTATTCACAGTTGGATTTGGCAAGGCAAGCTTTTGTCAGATCTGACTGTAGGTGGTGAAATTTCCAACAGGAAGCAGAGCGGGATAGCAATAGATTAAAGTAGTTAGATTTAAGAATGTAAGAAATCAGGTTAGATTTGTTTGGACAATGTTTAGGAATTATTAGGAAATAGAGTTCTCAAAATTTTGGAAAAAAAATAAAGATTTTTTATTATGTATGTATACTCTTTTATTTTACCTATTTTAAGCGAAGGCAGCGAGTTCATAATAATTATAATTTACTATAAAATACCTTAAATTTGTTCAGGTATATAACTCATCTTCTGGATCACATCAGCTTGAAAATTACCCTGTTCACGTCGTTCGTCTTCATACTATTCACAGCTTTCCCCAACATATACCACACCAAAATTGCCATTTATGTTAATAATGCTCAAAATATATTTAAATAAGACATCAACATCAGCCTATATACGTCTCACTGCTGGGCACAGGCCTCCTCTCATAGATGAGAGGGATTGGGCAGTAGTTGCTGGACCAGAGCGGGTTGGGGACTACCCAATAGTTCCCATACATCATTGAATTTCTTCGCGGATGTATGCAGGTTTCCTCACGAAGTTTTCCTTCACCGAAAAGCTAACGGTAAATATCAAACGATATTCCGTACATAAGTTCCGAAAAACTCATTGGTATGAGCTGGGATTCGATCCCACGACCGCCGCTTGACAGCTGCTCGCCTATACCACTAGGCTACCGTAGCTTGATTGACACATTATTTCTAACGTTTTCACGGTTCTCACGCTCCATTTTGCAAGTGAAATAGTTTTCTACAGTCGATATCGTATTGTTCGATAGCTTCTGTCAAATTTGTAACTCACGGTACCGATTTTCTAAGGAAACGTCAGTCGCTTGCGTTGATACTCGTAGT
Organism: Cenopis cana; assembly: GCA_951800055.1. Classification (NCBI taxonomy): domain Eukaryota; kingdom Metazoa; phylum Arthropoda; class Insecta; order Lepidoptera; family Tortricidae; genus Cenopis; species Cenopis cana. Next base: position 1,390,090 of record OX637496.1, read on the forward strand.
TTTCGATAGGTAATTTACTGTTATGACTCATACTACCGATCCCTAGTTCTATGAGTGACCGCCAGAGGCGCTGTACTTTTGTCCATACAAATTGTGTACGCAATCGCTAGCGAGTATAGTAATAGTTTTCTACAGTCGATATCGTATTGTTCGATAGCTTCTGTCAAATTTGTAACTCATGGTACCGATTTTCTACAGAAACGGCTACTTGACAGCTACAGAACGTTAGTCGCTAGCGTTTCATTTTCGATAGGTAATTTACCGTAGGACTCATACTACCGATCCTTAGTTCTATGAGTGACCGCCAGAGGCGCTGTACTTTTGTCCATACTAAATCGTTTACGCAGTCGCTAGCGAGTACGGTAAGAACTTTCGATACAAACTCGTGGTAGAGGTACTGATGTTACTCTGTGACAGCGCACCGCAGTCACAATCACAGTTAGTAACAGCGGTCACGAGGCACGACGCGACGCGTCGCTTACACACTGTTCCAGTGATATCGTCGCTAAGTAACAACGTTATTTTGTAACGTTGTTACTTCGTGTCAAGTCACACTGTTACTTTTTAACGGCGGATCACCGTGATTTTTTCATCGTGAAGTTATTTATCACCCACCTCTAATACACCTACACACACATTCATACATCCACGCACGTATATTCCATATAACATAACCTTTTTGTTGAAACCTGCAATGTGATTAGCAAAGTTAGGACGAAAACGTTTCTAAAATATAAATGAAATAACATTGTAGTTACGTTTTCTTCCATACTACGCTACGCTAGCCACATTGTAGGTTTCCAACTAAAGACAAGCTAAAGGCACAGAATAAGTAATAGTACTACGTACTAAGGTAACACATCTGAGAAGTAAAATACGCAATATAAGTAGAAGTATTTATTTTAATCACATCATATATATTTAACAAAAATAAACAAGTCACAATTTATCTATACCTACACATGAACAATTATACAATGATATTAGTTACGACAAATATTATACGAGTTTGGAAGCAAGGCAAATACGGAATGAACTTGCCTATTTAATAGCTGTATTCACGTACAGCAGTATTTAAAAAATATTTAGCGTTTTTAAATGTTCACAGCATTGTTCACACAATAACCACAATGATGAAACTCCGATTTTTTTAATGAAAACCTGTTCGTCAACATGACTGACTGACATTTCAACCGCCAAAGTGTTATTAGAGTTCCTTTTCTTTTTTTCTAGACTAATTTATAGTATAGAAATGTCTATGGATTTGATTTAATAGTACATTACTAACTAAGGGCTATAAAACAAAGAATGTCTCAGATCGCAGGTATTTTACGCCCGAGCCGAAGGCAAGGGCGATAAATATGCGATCTGAGGCTTTCTTTATTATCGCCCGTGGTAAGTACAACATTTTATGTCACCCCTTGGCCAGGAAGTGGGTTTTTTCGCGCGCGGAGCGTGCGATAATGGCACTTTATGGCTAGGTGTGACATAAAAGATTTTATTCATTTCAATTACAAAATACACTTTATAACAATAAATTAAATCCTAACGATAAATGTAAAATTTACTTCTAAATCCTTAAGATAATTCACATAGTGGGTCAAATATTTACAATTAAAAGCGCATCCTAACGCTCCAGCGGTATGGACAACACCCTCCTGCCCGCATGAATCTATTCTATATCTATATAAGACGGATTGAGTACTGCGCCGAAAAAGTGTGACCGACAGAGAGTTACACTAGGTGGTATCTCGTTGTAATTAGGGTGACCAAATACATCTATTGATATAAGTATTAGTCAAGATAAAATAAGATAATCATTCATTTCAAAAAAGTTCTACAACATAGTAACCAGGGGTCTCCACACTAGGCTACGCCTGTATCGTGGAGAACCAGTTAAAAGTTAAAATACATTTCTGAAATAAGTTCGATCCTACATCTGGTAGAATATGGAAAGTATAGCGATATTAAGCTTTGAACATTGAAAAGTTTTATACTTATTCTAACTTAGGTGTAGAAAAAAGTTTCGGCATAATTAAGAGTCATCGGAAATTTAAGTATTATTATTTATTATTTAAAAGTTTGTAATTGATTATTTAAAATTGACATGTATTTTCAAACACAATTTATATTGTTAAATCAAATAAAATAAATGAAAATGAAATGAAATGAAATAGCTTTTTTAGCTTCATTTAAAGTTTTAATATAGGTTCTATGTAAAACCACATTTAATGTAAATTGAGTCTTGGATGTTACTATAAATCTCAAAGTGTGTCTGTTTGTTACATCTTCCCGCTTAAGGCGCAGGGTAGGGCAAGGCCTTCCCCATACAAACTTTGTGCAGGTTTTATTCGTCGGTTTTGGCACTAACAAATATAATATTTTTTTTGGTTGTAAATATTAGATACGTGAAGATCGTGATGTGAAAATTTTCCAATTATTCAAAAATATTCAATATTAAAAAATTAAAAAAAAATAATAATAAAAAAAAATTTACATCGAAATAGCTATCAGAAAAATAAGCATACTGACCAAAAATCATAACTTTAATGCAAACACAAACGAAGTAAATCCTGCACAAAGTTTGTATGGAGAGAGCTTGCTCTACCCCTCCTCTTAACGAATTTAGATGAAATTTGGTATGGAGGTACATTGGATACTTTTTTTGCCGAAAACAACAATAATATTATGTCATTAATATTGAGTATCTTTTAATTGTTAGTTGCACCGCCAACAATTTTTCTGCTTCGCCTTAAGGTTGACTGGTAGAGAATGCAATACGGTATTAAGTCCACCTTTTGTACGATAAGATTTTCTTTTTTATTAATCAAATAAATAAAACATGAGGGTGGAAATTTGTATGGAAGAGCGAGAACTAGGTAAGTGAATGAAATAAAAGAATATAAATGGAATCCTAACGCGATGAACGAGTTCTACGCAGACAAAGTCGTGGGCAAAAGCTAGTTAATAAAATAAACATAGAAAACATTTTAGTCAATCAAAGGTTTAAGTATTGTCAAATTAACTTCTAGGCGTGACAAGCCTTTTACAAACTACTTAAAATTACAGTAAGGCATACCATTACGTTATACATTACTAGCTTTTGCCCGCGACGCGTTTATGGAATACCTAAACGACTTTGCACAAATACCGAACCGAATGTATTGCATCAAAACCAGCCCAAATCATAGTCACCCTAATAATAGTGTATAAGTGCGAGTGGGACACCCACCACTAGTTGGTTGCTCTCGCTCGGACCACTTTTTGCTGCTCTTATCATAACACGATTTAACTTTATGGCTCGGGAATATGGTTCAATTTAGATTGGCGGTTAAAAGTAAGAACTCAATCCGTCAATCGTAATTAGGTCGCCGTACAGATCCGTGGTTACTGCTAAACACTGGTTTATTACCATATTACAGGCAGGTGGCCACATTATTATTTTTTTGATTTGTGTGTCTGTTCTGATGTATCCGTAAAACTGATTTAACAATGCACTTCATGGTGATAACAAGCAAAGGGTTTTATCTTGTGTGTACCCTCTCGTGCCTTACTAGATCTCCCTTCCGCCTGTACTTGTAGTCACAGTGACTACATTGAAATGGTTTTTCTCCAGTGTGTATTTTCTCGTGCCTCACTAAATTTGCATTTAGACTACACTTGTAGTCACAGTAGCTACAATTAAATTGTTTTTCTCCAGTGTGTATTCTCTCGTGACTCACTAAATGTGCCTTCTGATTGCACTTGTAAGCACAGTGACTACATTGAAATGGTTTTTCTCCAGTGTGTATTCTCTTGTGACACACTAAATTTATTTTTTGTCTGCACTTGTAGTCACAGTGGCTACATTGAAATGGTTTTTCTCCGGTGTGTTTTCTCTCGTGAATCACTAATTGTGCCTTCTGTGTGCACTTGTAGTCACAGTGACTACATTGAAATGGTTTTTCTCCAGTGTGTATTCTCTTGTGACACACTAAATGTATTTTTTGACTGCACTTGTAGTCACAGTGGCTACATTGAAATGGTTTTTCCCCTGTGTGTATTCTCTCGTGAGATACTAAGTGTGACTTCCGATTGCTCTTATAATCACAGAGACTACATCTAAAAGGTTTTTCCCCTGTGTGTATCCTCTGGTGACGCAGTAAGTGTGATTTCCGGTTACACTGGTAGTGACAGTCGCTGCATGTAAACCGTTCCCCTCCGCCTCGTGTCTGCCCCGCCCCCGCCTGCAGCCGCCCCCGCCTGACCGAGCGAGCCCGCCCAAGAGCCTCCTTCACCGTTCTTACAGTTGCTGCAACATCAAATAATAGCACATTACACAAGGACGGTAACACAATGAATGTCTCAGATTCCAGGAATTTGACGCCCAAGCCGAAGGCAAGGGCGGTAAACATGCGATCTGACACTTACAGCATTCATTTATTGCAAACCATGGTAATTGTACAGTTGTTTCAAATTAATATTTCAGACACACATGGCACCCTGTTAGGGTATGGCATATCATGATACTTAAAACTAGTTAAATGCTATATAATTTGTTACATAAAGTTGCTTAAGGCCTTATATTTTAATCTGTCGCTTGTAGCATGCGATATTCCTAATTTATATAGAAGGGTGTGGTATGGGTTATGTGTTTCTTTATTACCACTTATTTATTATTTTATTTATTATTAAAAACATAAGAAATTATACAAAAAATGACTAAACGACACCGTTAAACCACAGCTTGGTTTGTCTCGGTGCTTGTGTTAGTACAAAATTGTATGTCACTCCCCGACCAGGAAGTGGCATTTACCGCGCGCGGAGTTTGCGATCCGTCACTTTCTAATAGCGCCAATCAGAAAAAGACGCGTAGCTCGAGATAAGTCGAGATACTTTCGAGCGCAACATGTGCTACGGGCGCAGGTGTGACATAAATACATTTTTAGATCGGACAGCAAATATCGTGGTAGTCATTAATAAATTCATAATCATAAATCATAATAGCCTTTATTGCCGAAACTAAAACAGTATTAAGGATTGTCCGGATTAGTGTTCAGCGTGTCTTCTGACACAAAGGCCTCTCCCAGCTGTTGCCATTGCTTTTAAGTGTATATTAAGAACTGCTATTCTATCTGATATACCCTTGAATTCATCAATGTTTCTTTCTAAATGTTTTTTAACCATAAAGCCAATTCCGTGGCTTCCTTTTGTTTCACCTTTGTAGGAGGATATATATTGTTGGTGGTCTTCAATACTTTCCCCTAATCTTCGCACTTCACTTAAGCCTAATATATCCCATTTTATGTTACAAAGTGCTAGCTCTAGTTCGGTAAGTCTCTCTTTTGTTCTTAGTGTTAAGCGGTTCAATGTTGCTCTGTACAGTTTGTTCTAATTGTTTTTAATGTTTCAGTGTTTCATTAATGAATTACATATTTAAATATTCTACACATTAATTTATTTAAATATAGTCCCAAATGCCTTAGTAGTAGCAGTAATAAAACTCGTTATTGTACAATAAAACTGATGAAAAATACAAAAGGAAATGGTATGTACAAAGGCGAACTTATCCCTTGAAGGGATCTCTTCCAGTCAACCCATTAACAATTTCCCAGTAAACCAGCACTTAACTTGAAAATGCTATAATTTGAAAAGTCCTGACTTTAAATATTAACCAACTCACCTGGAAGTGCAGACTTATTAAAATTTCCAGAAGGTCCTGACGAGTGAGTGTCAATGTGTTTCCTTAAAACCGACTTGTCCTTAAATGTGTCTCCACACTGGTCACACTGATAGGTCTCGCTCGACGTGGAGTGTGGCCCCTATTTTCCGAAAATCATTTTTTCTGTGTGTCAATTAATCCGTTCCCATATTTTCCCAGTGGCATTTTTCCCCAGTCACCTATTTTTAGTACTTTTTTTATTTTTTCTTCCTTTTCTTCCCAGTGGCATTTTTCCCCAGTCACCTTTTTTTAGTAGTTCTTTTATTATTTCTTCCTTTTCTTTCCAGTGGCATTTTTCCCCAGTCACCTATTTTTGGTCGTTTTTTTACTTTTTTTTCCTTTTCTTTCCCTTCTTTGAAATATCTAGGATTCGCTCGGGAGTATCGAACAGTTTGGTGTGCGAGTGAACGCCAACTCAAGCCATACCACGGATCTATACCTGTTATAGATCCGTGAGCCAAACTATTAAATACTCACGTGCGATTTACAAGATAGTAAGGCGGTTGTGCTCAAAATCACATTGTTTCTGTTAATCCAGTCATATCAAGCAGTCCAGTCATATATCTATCACCGTCAGATTGTAATAACCGTTAGTTTATAATCTAACGTAGCGAGATCTCGCGAGATTGTAAACTGTCGAAAGTTTATAATCTACCGTAAAATAATGCGTTAAATTGTAAACTGTATGTCACGGTTCACATCTTTCGACGTGAAACTTGCAACTTAGGTTAGGTTCGTTCGTTTTCTTGTGTTCCTCAGAGCGGAAATAGAAGCCCCGCGCAGCGGGGCTTCGTCGACTTGCTGGTTGCAAGCACAAAAAAAATCGGTTCACGATATTTCGATAGTTTACAATCTCGCTAGTTAGATTATAAACTAACGGTGTTTACAATTTTACGGTGACATATGCATATATTTCAATTTTGGCGTTGAAAGGGTTAAACATGAAGCATATTTAATAGCTCCTCCTCTCATCCTCCCTCTCATCTAGGAGAGGAGGCCTGTGCCCAGCAGTGGGACGTATATAGGCTGATGATAATGAGTTGAATTCAAAAGTTGTTGGATACTAAGTCAAAATAGTAGTACGCTATGTCAAATTTAAATCAGTGTGACAAATTACTAAAATATGTAGTGGCTGACAAACTCGACTGTGCTTGACCTTCTGATATCTTGTGATAATGTTCTGAACTACTGTCGGTTTATTGTTATTTTATTACACATGCGTGTAGTTAAAATTTTAACCTTAATACCCAAAGTTAAGGTTCAAACTGAATAGAATTACAGCAAAAAGTTACTTGCGCTTAAATTAATTTCCAATACATAACTAGTTTTAATAGGTTTTATGAATTTGAAATATCGATAAATATGTGAAAGAGGAAAAAAGCCGTCCTCTCCCGGCGAAAAAAATATACAATGCCAATCTTTTGTTATCTGACCTGGGATCCCAGGGACGGGTAGACGACGGGTTAATTTTGTAAAAAAAAAACTTCTGTTTATTTTCACCATTGGGAATAAAACAGTCGTGTAAAAAGAGAAAATATGGGAAACGGAAAAAATACTTCATGAAAAAATGCCCATGAAAAATAAAAATATTGCGAGAAAATGGCATTCGGAAAATAAGGAAGCGGAATCATTGCGGCCAAGAAAAAATGCCACTGGGAAAATATGGGAATGGAATAATTGACACAAAGAAAAAACGATTTTCGGAAATTAGGGGCCACACTCGTCGGTACAGTCGCTAGTCTCGCTCGTGCTTGGCAGCGTGTATGTGTGCCGCCCGACCCGGCACGAGCGCCGCGCCGCGTCCACCAGCAGCCGCTCCAGCCTGACCGAGCAAGCCCGCCCGAGAGCCTCCTCCGCTCCGTGACCAGACACTGGAACATATGACATGATTATTAAGTATTATGAGTTGGGATACATAAATCAAAACTAGTCCCAGAATAAGCAAATCTTGGACTAGGGCTCTAGAAGATAACAACATAACCTACTTATATAGATAAAATGCCTTATTCAAACCTCATCATCATCCTCCTAGCATTATCCCAGTACAGTTGCATCCTGATTGATGCCTGGGGTCCGCTACCTAATCGCAAGATGGCGTAAGCACTAGTTTTTAAGAAAGCGACTGCCATCTGATCATAAACTCAAACCTATTTAAGCTAAAATACCATTAAAATTTGTTTCTTTATCTGTCACTTTGAAATTTGTGTTTGTGAGAAATGGACAAAACACAATTTAGTTAGCAGAGGTTTGTTAGGTTTCGTGAATATGGGGGAAAGATTATATGTCACAACAAAACATCTAAGACTCATGCAGAAACAGATATTCATACTCTTCACACAAATTAATGACCATTCCGCCCCGGATTCAGGGCTAAAATGGTTGAAAGTGTATAAAAAATAGAAATTGTGGAGTGAAGTACAATTTCTAGTCATTCGTGACATTTCAACTTACATCTATGGCAGCATTGATCTTAAATGGCATTATCTAGAGTAAACCACAGAACCAAAAAGGAACATCAATCATTTATCATCTTATTTCTTAGTATTCATCTTAGTAATCATTCAAAAGCTTGACTTGATATGCTAAGGTACTGACCTGCAAGTGTGGGAGCCACACAAGGCTGGTGCATCTCCTCGGGGCCCAGCACGAGCTCATCCTTGATCTGGTGGTCTGCATACAGCTCGCACACGGCCGCACTGTCCTCACACTCCGCCTCCTCCTTCACATGTGCCCCGGTCTCCTCACTGTCACACTCCTCCTCAGCCTCCTCTTTCACAAACACCTCCTCCGCCTCAGTCTTCACACACAATGTGTCTAGCGACATATTGCTTTATTGGTCTTAACACAAATGGCTTGAGGGACTTCAACACCTGCAATGGATTATTCAGACTCTGTCTTACACCAACATCCATAGAGCTTTTATCTCAATGTGTTACACGTGGTTTTAAATCTAAAACGTGGAACGCCTATTGCTAGCTTCGTAGCTTCAACGAGTTCAACGTAATCTAAGCAACGCCACTGTCTGGTTCATAAAAAAGTTAGAAATAATCTAGACGAAACGTAAAAACATACGGATTACATAAATCTTTAAACAAGCAATAACACTAACCTATTGTATTTAGGACTGTGACTATTAGAGTATTGTGTGTATGCACCTTAAAGCTTAAGACAAGAATGTGTCTATGGAATGCTATTTTATGAAACAAATGATTTTGTCTCTGCGCTTGCTGTCATGTTTACTTTCCTTCCGGCGCTCTTAGAATAAGCTGCTGTACTTGTCTTGTGTCGTCCCACTTATACAATTTTATCTTTAAACATCCAGTACTGTGATAGTTATTTTTATGCTAATTAATGTGATTTATTTGCCCATATATCTATACAATATATTGGTGCATATATTGGGACTAGTTTCATTTTTCTCTTCACTTCACCACGCTCCTACGAGACGGCGCGGCAACGATCTCCACGCGGGTCCCTCTCCAGTGCCAGGCCGTGCACTAATAGGTTATAGAGCCCAGAGAAGTGAAGAAGAAGAAATCACAAAGTTAACAAGTAAGATTGTCACATTCATAACCTCAAAATGACCGGCGAGACGGCTACTTCATCAGGCAATGGTACTACCACATTTAACACTCAAATTGATCGTCTGGATGGAGCTCGCAACTTTTACGCATGGAAGTTCGCCATGCGGATGTCATTGGTTCACGACGGATTATGGAGTTTGGTGGAGGATGGAGCCACGGAGGGTGACGTTCGTGACCAGCGTGCCCTCGCTCGCATATGTTTGGGAGTAAATCCTAGCATGTACCAGTATGTACGGACAGCTAAAACTGCTAAAGAGGCCTGGAAAAACCTCTCTGACGTGTTCGAAGATTCTGGTTTGGTACGTAGAGTTCTGCTGCTTCGGCAATTGCACCGCATGGAGTTCGCCAACTTTACCAGTATGGGCGATTACATTGAATCAGTCATGACAACAGTCCAACAACTGGAAGACATCGGGAAGACCATCGAGGACAAGGAAGTCGCTGAAATACTTCTGAGCGGTTTGTCTTCGGAATATGACTCAGTCGTGTCGAACTTGGAAACAGTTAACATGACCAGCACACTCACTAGTGAAGTGGTGAGGGCTAGGCTCCTGCAAGAGGAGACAAGAAGATCTACAGATGGTAATACAGCGTTCATATCAACCAAGAAGGACTTCAAGGTGAAATGCCACTACTGCAAGAAGATCGGTCACCTTAAGAAGAACTGCTTCAAACTTAAACGAGATCGGAAGCAATCTGTGGATCATGCTCTGTCTGCTTCTGCAATGTTAGTTCACACTGATGATTATTTCCTTGATTCAGGGTCTACGAGCCACATGGTTAATTGTAAGGCATATTTTCTAAATTTTAAACCCAGTTTTAGTAAAATTAAAGTAGCCAACAATGATGAATTGGACTGTGTAGGCAGCGGTGAGATTTATTTAAATTTATTTAATAAGCAGAAACTCTGTAATGTTTTGTATGTACCAAAGTTATCCACCAATTTGATATCTGTCAGTAAATTAATTGAAAATGGTTATGAAGTGACATTCAACAGGGCTGGCTGTGTGATCCATTATAATGGCAAAAAAGTAGGATCTGCTGTGTTACAAAATGGGATGTATCGTTTAAATGTAACAAATAAGTGTGAGGTTTTGCGCAATAGGGAGGATTCAAGGTTCTTGCAAAGGCAAGAAGCCACGAATTCCGCAGTGTCTGATATGGATTTATGGCACGCACGTCTAGGACATATCAACAATAGAGACCTACTTAGTATTAGGGATAGGGTGCCTAACTTTTGTCTGTTACAGGATCAGCAGGAAAACAAATGTGTCCCATGTTTGGAGGGCAAGCAGACCTCCAAACCGTTCCCGAAGGGACCAAGCAAGGTCGTAGACAAGCCCCTTACCCTACTACACTCCGATGTGTGTGGCCCGCTTCCAGTCAGCTTGGGTGGCGCAAAGTATATTCTCACAATAACGGACCACTACTCCAGGAAATCCTTCGGATATTTACTAAAAAGGAAAAGCGAGGTTAGTGAACGTTTTATTGATTTTGTTACTATGGTTGAAAAGCAGATGGGTTTGCCAGTTAAAACTGTGAGAACAGATAATGGATCCGAATTTGTGAATAAACAACTTTCTGAGTTTTTTAGGAAAAAGGGTATTGTGCACCAAACTACTGTACCTTACTGTCCACAGCAGAACTCTGTAGCTGAGCGGTTAAACCGCACTTTGATGAATAAAGTCAGGTGTATGCTACAGCATTCGGGCCTAGACCGGCGCTTCTGGGGAGAGGCGGTAACCAGCGCTATTTACCTGCGGAACTTATGTCCTACAGCAGGGTTGGGTGGTCGGATTCCGGAGGAGATGTGGACTGGGTCGAAGGTTGACCTCAGTCATCTTCGTGTTTTTGGCTGTGTGGCTTATGTTAAGGTACCAGATGTCAAGCGTAGAAAGTTGGATGCAAAAAGTAAGCCATTTGTGTTTGTTGGGTATTCCGAAACGTCAAAAGGTTACAGATTGGCTGACTGTAGTGACCCTAGGAAAGTTGTTATATCTAGAGACGTCGAATTTTTAGAAGGAAAGTTTTACAATTTTAATCAAAATGACATTAATAATGTGAATTTTAATTTTGAATTTTTTGAACAATTTAATGTTATTGATAATGATTGTTGTGTGAATGAGAGTAGCACTGTTACAGATTGCGGGAAAGATAGTACTGCAATAGATCCCCTTGTCACATACAGGAATGACAGTACTGTTAGTGATGTTACTTGTGTGAATGAAAGTAGCACTATTCAAACTGACAGGAAAGAGAGTACTGCAGTTGATGCCTGTGTCCCTCACAGGAATGACAGTACTGTGAATGATGCCAGGGTAGCCAACAGGAACGATAGTACTGGAGGTGATTTAACCTGTGTGAATGAGAGTAGCATGGACGGCATAAGTGACACTTGCAAGGCTGATAATTTGGTAGGGAATGATAGTACCACAAATGACGTTGCGAATGACAGCAACGATTACAGTTATATCCGAAATGAACATGATTATTCTATGACATTTTCAGGATCGGGAGACGACAACGACTACTGCACCGTGAGCGAGAGCGAGTCTCTCGCTGACTGTCCTGATGATGACGCGGCCTGGTCACCGGGCGCGGGTGTCGCTCCAGGGGAAGCTGTGACGCAGACGCCTACCCCGTCGCTGACGTCTGCGGGACGTCCTGTGCGTAGTACTCGGTCTGTCCTACCTAAGAGGTATTGTGATACCGATTGGTCGTTATTGGTAAATAATGGTTCTGAACCAACTTCATACAAAGAGGCTATGTCTTGTCATGAGGCTGCCGAGTGGCGGAAGGCCATGCAAGACGAGTACGACTCGTTAATGGTAAATAAAGTATGGAAGTTGGTTGACCGACCAAAAAATACTAATATTGTCAAGTGTAAATGGGTATTTAAAGTGAAAAGTGATGCAGCGGGTAATTTTGTACGCCATAAAGCTCGCTTAGTAGCGAGAGGTTTCACTCAAAAAGAAGGCGTGGATTTTCATGACACTTACAGTCCTGTTGTACGTCATTCCACCATTAGAATATTGTTTAGCCTAGCAAATGAGTATGATTTAAACATTGACCATGTTGATGTAACTACGGCTTTTCTAAATGGTAATTTAAATGAAATAATTTACATGGAGCAGCCAGAGGGCTTTAATTGTGATAATGATAAAGTTTGTTTGTTGCAAAAGAGTTTATACGGATTAAAACAGTCTAGTCGCATGTGGAATGCCCGTATACATAAGGTCTTATGTGACAATGGTTTTATTCAAAGTAAATGTGAACCTTGTGTATACTACTTTAAGTCTCAAAATGATTTTATTGTTATTGCACTGTATGTGGATGATTGTTACTTGTTTTATCGCAAGGGTAGTAAATGTAAACAAAGATTATTACAAGTTTTGGAATCAGAGTTTGACATTAAAAATCTAGGTCCAGTGCAAAGCTATTTAGGCATTCGTGTCACTAGGGATAGGAAAAACAGAACATTAACTTTAGATCAGTCTGTTTATATACAAAATATTCTGAAAAGATTTAACATGCAAGACTGTAAGGCCGTATCTACTCCACTGGTTCCCAATAATAAATTGTTAAGGGAAAGTGAGTGTCTGGAGGACGAGCAGTATAAATACAGAGAGTTGATGGGTTCAATCATGTATCTTTCAGTTTGCAGTCGTCCCGACATCTCATTTGCCTGTAGCCAACTAAGTCAGTTTAATAACTGCTTTGGCAAAACGCATTGGTTAGCTGCAAAACGTTTGCTGAGGTATCTGGCGGGTACAATTCATTATGGTTTACATTATGTAAAAAGTAAGGAATTGATTTTAAGTGCATATACTGATGCCGACTGGGCCAATGATAGTTTTGATAGGAAATCTTATACAGGGTTTGCAATTAAATTAGGCTCTAATGTAATTAATTGGGAATCCAGAAAACAACAGTCAGTCGCCTTAAGCTCAACGGAATCTGAGTATATGGCAATAGCTGATGTATCCAAAGATCTCTGTTTTATTAAGCAACTTTTAACAGAATTAGTACCCAGTGTAAAGGTGCCTATCATTGTGTTTAATGACAACCAGTCTTCTCATAAAATTATTGAAAATAAAGATGTTAGTCACAAGAGAACAAAACACATTGATGTGCGCTTTCATTTCATTAAAGACTTAGTACAGAAGGGATTTATGTCTATTAAATATTTATGCACGGAGAAAATGTTTGCAGATGTACTAACAAAGGGTTTGAACTCTAGACAGCATAGTGTTTTTAGGCATGAGTTATGTGTTAGGCCTTGTTAGTATTAAGTAAACAATTGTTGCTGTAATTATGTAAAATGATCTTGGATGCTATATGAAATGTATAACTATATGCCTGTTATTTATAGGCATGTTATATTGTAGTTTGTATAATAGGAATGTTATAGCTATGTACCTATATGACTGTTGTTATGTGAATGTTAATGTAAAGCTGTGTTATATAGTTTAACATAAGTTTTAATGTGCATAAGGGGAAGTATTAGAGTATTGTGTGTATGCACCTTAAAGCTTAAGATAAGAATGTGTCTATGGAATGCTATTTTATGAAACAAATGATTTTGTCTCTGCGCTTGCTGTCATGTTTACTTTCCTTCCGGCGCTCTTAGAATAAGCTGCTGTACTTGTCTTGTGTCGTCCCACTTATACAATTTTATCTTTAAACATCCAGTACTGTGATAGTTATTTTTACGCTAATTAATGTGATTTATTTGCCCATATATCTATACAATATATTGGTGCATATATTGGGACTAGTTTCATTTTTCTCTTCACTTCACCACGCTCCTACGAGACGGCGCGGCAACGATCTCCACACGGGTCCCTCTCCAGTGCCAGGCCGTGCACTAATAGGAACACCCCCCTACTCGCCAGCCCTAACCCCCAGCGACCTTTATCTGTTTCCACGGCTGAAGGAAAATCTCCGAGCAAAAATTTTTTGAATGACAGTGAGGTTATGGCCGCTGTGGAGGCATATTTGGAGAGTCAAGACAAAGATTTTTTTTTAATGGAATTCGTAGTCTGGAGAAAAGATGGCATAGGTGTGTAGACTTGTTAGGAGACTACGTTAAGAAATAAATTTAGTTTTTGAACACATGTGTTGTTTTACATATTCGTTATCATTACTTTTGGATCACCCCTCGTATAGTCTTCTTGATTTTACATCAATATTTACGAAAAGAACGCGCTGAGTTTCCTTAGAGAGCGGGATGGTTAATTGCAAACTCACGCGTGTTAGAGTGGGACATTTTTAATGGAACTACGCCCTTTAAGTATAAGACGATTTGATTAAAAGTATTTATGTCACACCTAGCCATAAAGTGGCCATTATCGCACGCTCCGCGCGCGAAAAAACCCACTTCCTGGCCAAGGGGTGACATAAAATGTTGTACTTACCACGGGCGATAATAAAGAAAGCCTCAGATCGCATATTTATCGCCCTTGCCTTTAAAAACGTTAAGGGGAGGTATCCCCAACGCAAATGTCCCGCTCTAACACGCGTGAGTTTATTATTAATCATCCCGCTCTCTACGCAAGCTCTGCGCGCAGTTTTGTAAATATTTAGCTATAGTCATTAAGCCAATCATTCTATCAAAGCAAACCCTGCGAATTTGTCTATAACTGTTTACGATCTTTAATTGAGTACAAAAATAAAACGTTAAATATCAGTAATACAGCCGTAGTATTGAAAATACATTCCAAAAAGGGGTAACTTCGCGAATTTTTTCTATCGACTGAAATTCATCAGGTCATGTAACTGACTGCGATTTTGACTAGACAAGATCCTTATGTAACACATATATTTTTTTTAGATTTTAAGACACTATATTCTATGTCTCAGATGGTTTTTAAAAACTCAAAAGTGGTAATACACGGCCTTAATTTATTACCACGTACATCTAAACTGTAGAGTGATTTACATGCAGTCTTCCCAATTTTCATCTCGAGCTACGCGTCTTTTTCTGATTGGCGCTGTTAGAAAGTGACGGATAGCTCGAGATACGCCGACGTACTCTCGAGCGCAACACGTGCTAAGCCTAATGAAGTAAACGAATCAAAATCACTTATTTATGCACAAATTAAGTTTCTGAACGCATCTATCAATCCCAACAAACAAATATGGCCGATCGTCTTTGTAATTATTTAGTATATTACGTTAGCGTATAAACGAGTTTCGAATACATTTCGATTGAACTTGTACCACGGGCCAATTACACATTAACTACGCTCGCTAAGGTTAAAACGATACATCGCGTAGTTAAGGTTTTGACACAAACTGACGTGCCTAACTTCACAGCACACAACTCTATCTCTGTCTAACTATACTAAAAAAACAGAGCACGGATGATACTAGGCAAAAATCCACGTATCCAAGCCTTCCTTTTAAAAATATAGTTATAATCCTCTTAATTTAAAGTGTCATAGAACAGTGTCACAATATTCAGTGTGAGAGAATCTTTTATTTGGTCTCCGGTTATTTTATCAATTTGACAGTGAGAGTGGTTTGTTATTGATGTTATGTCGTTATGATTTATTAAAATGAGTATTTCTAGTGCCACGTAAATTCCAGTTAATTAAAATTGGTTGATTAAATATGCAGAAGTAAGTAAGTGATTTCAATGTACATTTTAATAATGGTCGTTTAATACTGTTTCGTTCGTTAATACAATCTCCGCAGTCTTGTTTTATGACGAAATATTTTTGGATTCAAGTGATTAGACGAAATTAAAAGTCCCTTTTCTTTGTGTTAACAGGATTGGCGACCTTAGAAGCCCCCCGGCAAGGGTATTAATTTGCGTCAGTGGTCAGAATCGGCAACGTACGCTGATCCAAAAAAAGGTAACATACAGAAAGATATTTCTGCATTTATAATATGCATTTATAAGTATTCTCGTGGTTGCTTAACAGCACTTTGCTAAAGGTGGAAATTACTTATGTCTGTGTCCTTGTCTAGCGGGCCTGTGTTTTTATTTATTTAAACGGCGCTGATTTACATTTTATTTGTATCCTCTCTAGACAGGAGTGAGACGGGCCTGAATGACCTAATACATGGCGACGATCCTGCTGCTCGGTTGTCAAGAACATTACCAGCTACTGGTGCCAGACAGCATGTGCCGCAGTCCAATGCAAAACCTCTCATCTCCAGTCCACAGAAGGACTCGCACTCAGGCACTTTTATTGTGTTGTCGAGAGATATCCTGTTCTGGATTAGCTTTATTGTCATTGACTTTTGGAGACCATATACATCTATAACAATATTAAACTAGTTTTGCAATTTTATTTACACTGTAAGATATTGACTTTGTTGATTTGTAGTTTTGTGGTTGTTATCAGAAATTCTTTAATGGTAAATTAATATTTTGACATCTAAAAGTTGTTATTGTCAGACTATGCTACATTGTTAATTAATATTTGGACATGTGAAAGGTCCCTGTGGCCTGCAGAATAAATATTTGATTTTGTGTTTTTGTTTGTATTCACAGTTGGATTTGGCAAGGCAAGCTTTTGTCAGATCTGACTGTAGGTGGTGAAATTTCCAACAGGAAGCAGAGCGGGATAGCAATAGATTAAAGTAGTTAGATTTAAGAATGTAAGAAATCAGGTTAGATTTGTTTGGACAATGTTTAGGAATTATTAGGAAATAGAGTTCTCAAAATTTTGGAAAAAAAATAAAGATTTTTTATTATGTATGTATACTCTTTTATTTTACCTATTTTAAGCGAAGGCAGCGAGTTCATAATAATTATAATTTACTATAAAATACCTTAAATTTGTTCAGGTATATAACTCATCTTCTGGATCACATCAGCTTGAAAATTACCCTGTTCACGTCGTTCGTCTTCATACTATTCACAGCTTTCCCCAACATATACCACACCAAAATTGCCATTTATGTTAATAATGCTCAAAATATATTTAAATAAGACATCAACATCAGCCTATATACGTCTCACTGCTGGGCACAGGCCTCCTCTCATAGATGAGAGGGATTGGGCAGTAGTTGCTGGACCAGAGCGGGTTGGGGACTACCCAATAGTTCCCATACATCATTGAATTTCTTCGCGGATGTATGCAGGTTTCCTCACGAAGTTTTCCTTCACCGAAAAGCTAACGGTAAATATCAAACGATATTCCGTACATAAGTTCCGAAAAACTCATTGGTATGAGCTGGGATTCGATCCCACGACCGCCGCTTGACAGCTGCTCGCCTATACCACTAGGCTACCGTAGCTTGATTGACACATTATTTCTAACGTTTTCACGGTTCTCACGCTCCATTTTGCAAGTGAAATAGTTTTCTACAGTCGATATCGTATTGTTCGATAGCTTCTGTCAAATTTGTAACTCACGGTACCGATTTTCTAAGGAAACGTCAGTCGCTTGCGTTGATACTCGTAGTTTTCGATAGGTAATTTACTGTTATGACTCATACTACCGATCCCTAGTTCTATGAGTGACCGCCAGAGGCGCTGTACTTTTGTCCATACAAATTGTGTACGCAATCGCTAGCGAGTATAGTAATAGTTTTCTACAGTCGATATCGTATTGTTCGATAGCTTCTGTCAAATTTGTAACTCATGGTACCGATTTTCTACAGAAACGGCTACTTGACAGCTACAGAACGTTAGTCGCTAGCGTTTCATTTTCGATAGGTAATTTACCGTAGGACTCATACTACCGATCCTTAGTTCTATGAGTGACCGCCAGAGGCGCTGTACTTTTGTCCATACTAAATCGTTTACGCAGTCGCTAGCGAGTACGGTAAGAACTTTCGATACAAACTCGTGGTAGAGGTACTGATGTTACTCTGTGACAGCGCACCGCAGTCACAATCACAGTTAGTAACAGCGGTCACGAGGCACGACGCGACGCGTCGCTTACACACTGTTCCAGTGATATCGTCGCTAAGTAACAACGTTATTTTGTAACGTTGTTACTTCGTGTCAAGTCACACTGTTACTTTTTAACGGCGGATCACCGTGATTTTTTCATCGTGAAGTTATTTATCACCCACCTCTAATACACCTACACACACATTCATACATCCACGCACGTATATTCCATATAACATAACCTTTTTGTTGAAACCTGCAATGTGATTAGCAAAGTTAGGACGAAAACGTTTCTAAAATATAAATGAAATAACATTGTAGTTACGTTTTCTTCCATACTACGCTACGCTAGCCACATTGTAGGTTTCCAACTAAAGACAAGCTAAAGGCACAGAATAAGTAATAGTACTACGTACTAAGGTAACACATCTGAGAAGTAAAATACGCAATATAAGTAGAAGTATTTATTTTAATCACATCATATATATTTAACAAAAATAAACAAGTCACAATTTATCTATACCTACACATGAACAATTATACAATGATATTAGTTACGACAAATATTATACGAGTTTGGAAGCAAGGCAAATACGGAATGAACTTGCCTATTTAATAGCTGTATTCACGTACAGCAGTATTTAAAAAATATTTAGCGTTTTTAAATGTTCACAGCATTGTTCACACAATAACCACAATGATGAAACTCCGATTTTTTTAATGAAAACCTGTTCGTCAACATGACTGACTGACATTTCAACCGCCAAAGTGTTATTAGAGTTCCTTTTCTTTTTTTCTAGACTAATTTATAGTATAGAAATGTCTATGGATTTGATTTAATAGTACATTACTAACTAAGGGCTATAAAACAAAGAATGTCTCAGATCGCAGGTATTTTACGCCCGAGCCGAAGGCAAGGGCGATAAATATGCGATCTGAGGCTTTCTTTATTATCGCCCGTGGTAAGTACAACATTTTATGTCACCCCTTGGCCAGGAAGTGGGTTTTTTCGCGCGCGGAGCGTGCGATAATGGCACTTTATGGCTAGGTGTGACATAAAAGATTTTATTCATTTCAATTACAAAATACACTTTATAACAATAAATTAAATCCTAACGATAAATGTAAAATTTACTTCTAAATCCTTAAGATAATTCACATAGTGGGTCAAATATTTACAATTAAAAGCGCATCCTAACGCTCCAGCGGTATGGACAACACCCTCCTGCCCGCATGAATCTATTCTATATCTATATAAGACGGATTGAGTACTGCGCCGAAAAAGTGTGACCGACAGAGAGTTACACTAGGTGGTATCTCGTTGTAATTAGGGTGACCAAATACATCTATTGATATAAGTATTAGTCAAGATAAAATAAGATAATCATTCATTTCAAAAAAGTTCTACAACATAGTAACCAGGGGTCTCCACACTAGGCTACGCCTGTATCGTGGAGAACCAGTTAAAAGTTAAAATACATTTCTGAAATAAGTTCGATCCTACATCTGGTAGAATATGGAAAGTATAGCGATATTAAGCTTTGAACATTGAAAAGTTTTATACTTATTCTAACTTAGGTGTAGAAAAAAGTTTCGGCATAATTAAGAGTCATCGGAAATTTAAGTATTATTATTTATTATTTAAAAGTTTGTAATTGATTATTTAAAATTGACATGTATTTTCAAACACAATTTATATTGTTAAATCAAATAAAATAAATGAAAATGAAATGAAATGAAATAGCTTTTTTAGCTTCATTTAAAGTTTTAATATAGGTTCTATGTAAAACCACATTTAATGTAAATTGAGTCTTGGATGTTACTATAAATCTCAAAGTGTGTCTGTTTGTTACATCTTCCCGCTTAAGGCGCAGGGTAGGGCAAGGCCTTCCCCATACAAACTTTGTGCAGGTTTTATTCGTCGGTTTTGGCACTAACAAATATAATATTTTTTTTGGTTGTAAATATTAGATACGTGAAGATCGTGATGTGAAAATTTTCCAATTATTCAAAAATATTCAATATTAAAAAATTAAAAAAAAATAATAATAAAAAAAATTTTACATCGAAATAGCTATCAGAAAAATAAGCATACTGACCAAAAATCATAACTTTAATGCAAACACAAACGAAGTAAATCCTGCACAAAGTTTGTATGGAGAGAGCTTGCTCTACCCCTCCTCTTAACGAATTTAGATGAAATTTGGTATGGAGGTACATTGGATACTTTTTTTGCCGAAAACAACAATAATATTATGTCATTAATATTGAGTATCTTTTAATTGTTAGTTGCACCGCCAACAATTTTTCTGCTTCGCCTTAAGGTTGACTGGTAGAGAATGCAATACGGTATTAAGTCCACCTTTTGTACGATAAGATTTTCTTTTTTATTAATCAAATAAATAAAACATGAGGGTGGAAATTTGTATGGAAGAGCGAGAACTAGGTAAGTGAATGAAATAAAAGAATATAAATGGAATCCTAACGCGATGAACGAGTTCTACGCAGACAAAGTCGTGGGCAAAAGCTAGTTAATAAAATAAACATAGAAAACATTTTAGTCAATCAAAGGTTTAAGTATTGTCAAATTAACTTCTAGGCGTGACAAGCCTTTTACAAACTACTTAAAATTACAGTAAGGCATACCATTACGTTATACATTACTAGCTTTTGCCCGCGACGCGTTTATGGAATACCTAAACGACTTTGCACAAATACCGAACCGAATGTATTGCATCAAAACCAGCCCAAATCATAGTCACCCTAATAATAGTGTATAAGTGCGAGTGGGACACCCACCACTAGTTGGTTGCTCTCGCTCGGACCACTTTTTGCTGCTCTTATCATAACACGATTTAACTTTATGGCTCGGGAATATGGTTCAATTTAGATTGGCGGTTAAAAGTAAGAACTCAATCCGTCAATCGTAATTAGGTCGCCGTACAGATCCGTGGTTACTGCTAAACACTGGTTTATTACCATATTACAGGCAGGTGGCCACATTATTATTTTTTTGATTTGTGTGTCTGTTCTGATGTATCCGTAAAACTGATTTAACAATGCACTTCATGGTGATAACAAGCAAAGGGTTTTATCTTGTGTGTACCCTCTCGTGCCTTACTAGATCTCCCTTCCGCCTGTACTTGTAGTCACAGTGACTACATTGAAATGGTTTTTCTCCAGTGTGTATTTTCTCGTGCCTCACTAAATTTGCATTTAGACTACACTTGTAGTCACAGTAGCTACAATTAAATTGTTTTTCTCCAGTGTGTATTCTCTCGTGACTCACTAAATGTGCCTTCTGATTGCACTTGTAAGCACAGTGACTACATTGAAATGGTTTTTCTCCAGTGTGTATTCTCTTGTGACACACTAAATTTATTTTTTGTCTGCACTTGTAGTCACAGTGGCTACATTGAAATGGTTTTTCTCCGGTGTGTTTTCTCTCGTGAATCACTAATTGTGCCTTCTGTGTGCACTTGTAGTCACAGTGACTACATTGAAATGGTTTTTCTCCAGTGTGTATTCTCTTGTGACACACTAAATGTATTTTTTGACTGCACTTGTAGTCACAGTGGCTACATTGAAATGGTTTTTCCCCTGTGTGTATTCTCTCGTGAGATACTAAGTGTGACTTCCGATTGCTCTTATAATCACAGAGACTACATCTAAAAGGTTTTTCCCCTGTGTGTATCCTCTGGTGACGCAGTAAGTGTGATTTCCGGTTACACTGGTAGTGACAGTCGCTGCATGTAAACCGTTCCCCTCCGCCTCGTGTCTGCCCCGCCCCCGCCTGCAGCCGCCCCCGCCTGACCGAGCGAGCCCGCCCAAGAGCCTCCTTCACCGTTCTTACAGTTGCTGCAACATCAAATAATAGCACATTACACAAGGACGGTAACACAATGAATGTCTCAGATTCCAGGAATTTGACGCCCAAGCCGAAGGCAAGGGCGGTAAACATGCGATCTGACACTTACAGCATTCATTTATTGCAAACCATGGTAATTGTACAGTTGTTTCAAATTAATATTTCAGACACACATGGCACCCTGTTAGGGTATGGCATATCATGATACTTAAAACTAGTTAAATGCTATATAATTTGTTACATAAAGTTGCTTAAGGCCTTATATTTTAATCTGTCGCTTGTAGCATGCGATATTCCTAATTTATATAGAAGGGTGTGGTATGGGTTATGTGTTTCTTTATTACCACTTATTTATTATTTTATTTATTATTAAAAACATAAGAAATTATACAAAAAATGACTAAACGACACCGTTAAACCACAGCTTGGTTTGTCTCGGTGCTTGTGTTAGTACAAAATTGTATGTCACTCCCCGACCAGGAAGTGGCATTTACCGCGCGCGGAGTTTGCGATCCGTCACTTTCTAATAGCGCCAATCAGAAAAAGACGCGTAGCTCGAGATAAGTCGAGATACTTTCGAGCGCAACATGTGCTACGGGCGCAGGTGTGACATAAATACATTTTTAGATCGGACAGCAAATATCGTGGTAGTCATTAATAAATTCATAATCATAAATCATAATAGCCTTTATTGCCGAAACTAAAACAGTATTAAGGATTGTCCGGATTAGTGTTCAGCGTGTCTTCTGACACAAAGGCCTCTCCCAGCTGTTGCCATTGCTTTTAAGTGTATATTAAGAACTGCTATTCTATCTGATATACCCTTGAATTCATCAATGTTTCTTTCTAAATGTTTTTTAACCATAAAGCCAATTCCGTGGCTTCCTTTTGTTTCACCTTTGTAGGAGGATATATATTGTTGGTGGTCTTCAATACTTTCCCCTAATCTTCGCACTTCACTTAAGCCTAATATATCCCATTTTATGTTACAAAGTGCTAGCTCTAGTTCGGTAAGTCTCTCTTTTGTTCTTAGTGTTAAGCGGTTCAATGTTGCTCTGTACAGTTTGTTCTAATTGTTTTTAATGTTTCAGTGTTTCATTAATGAATTACATATTTAAATATTCTACACATTAATTTATTTAAATATAGTCCCAAATGCCTTAGTAGTAGCAGTAATAAAACTCGTTATTGTACAATAAAACTGATGAAAAATACAAAAGGAAATGGTATGTACAAAGGCGAACTTATCCCTTGAAGGGATCTCTTCCAGTCAACCCATTAACAATTTCCCAGTAAACCAGCACTTAACTTGAAAATGCTATAATTTGAAAAGTCCTGACTTTAAATATTAACCAACTCACCTGGAAGTGCAGACTTATTAAAATTTCCAGAAGGTCCTGACGAGTGAGTGTCAATGTGTTTCCTTAAAACCGACTTGTCCTTAAATGTGTCTCCACACTGGTCACACTGATAGGTCTCGCTCGACGTGGAGTGTGGCCCCTATTTTCCGAAAATCATTTTTTCTGTGTGTCAATTAATCCGTTCCCATATTTTCCCAGTGGCATTTTTCCCCAGTCACCTATTTTTAGTACTTTTTTTATTTTTTCTTCCTTTTCTTCCCAGTGGCATTTTTCCCCAGTCACCTTTTTTTAGTAGTTCTTTTATTATTTCTTCCTTTTCTTTCCAGTGGCATTTTTCCCCAGTCACCTATTTTTGGTCGTTTTTTTACTTTTTTTTCCTTTTCTTTCCCTTCTTTGAAATATCTAGGATTCGCTCGGGAGTATCGAACAGTTTGGTGTGCGAGTGAACGCCAACTCAAGCCATACCACGGATCTATACCTGTTATAGATCCGTGAGCCAAACTATTAAATACTCACGTGCGATTTACAAGATAGTAAGGCGGTTGTGCTCAAAATCACATTGTTTCTGTTAATCCAGTCATATCAAGCAGTCCAGTCATATATCTATCACCGTCAGATTGTAATAACCGTTAGTTTATAATCTAACGTAGCGAGATCTCGCGAGATTGTAAACTGTCGAAAGTTTATAATCTACCGTAAAATAATGCGTTAAATTGTAAACTGTATGTCACGGTTCACATCTTTCGACGTGAAACTTGCAACTTAGGTTAGGTTCGTTCGTTTTCTTGTGTTCCTCAGAGCGGAAATAGAAGCCCCGCGCAGCGGGGCTTCGTCGACTTGCTGGTTGCAAGCACAAAAAAAATCGGTTCACGATATTTCGATAGTTTACAATCTCGCTAGTTAGATTATAAACTAACGGTGTTTACAATTTTACGGTGACATATGCATATATTTCAATTTTGGCGTTGAAAGGGTTAAACATGAAGCATATTTAATAGCTCCTCCTCTCATCCTCCCTCTCATCTAGGAGAGGAGGCCTGTGCCCAGCAGTGGGACGTATATAGGCTGATGATAATGAGTTGAATTCAAAAGTTGTTGGATACTAAGTCAAAATAGTAGTACGCTATGTCAAATTTAAATCAGTGTGACAAATTACTAAAATATGTAGTGGCTGACAAACTCGACTGTGCTTGACCTTCTGATATCTTGTGATAATGTTCTGAACTACTGTCGGTTTATTGTTATTTTATTACACATGCGTGTAGTTAAAATTTTAACCTTAATACCCAAAGTTAAGGTTCAAACTGAATAGAATTACAGCAAAAAGTTACTTGCGCTTAAATTAATTTCCAATACATAACTAGTTTTAATAGGTTTTATGAATTTGAAATATCGATAAATATGTGAAAGAGGAAAAAAGCCGTCCTCTCCCGGCGAAAAAAATATACAATGCCAATCTTTTGTTATCTGACCTGGGATCCCAGGGACGGGTAGACGACGGGTTAATTTTGTAAAAAAAAAACTTCTGTTTATTTTCACCATTGGGAATAAAACAGTCGTGTAAAAAGAGAAAATATGGGAAACGGAAAAAATACTTCATGAAAAAATGCCCATGAAAAATAAAAATATTGCGAGAAAATGGCATTCGGAAAATAAGGAAGCGGAATCATTGCGGCCAAGAAAAAATGCCACTGGGAAAATATGGGAATGGAATAATTGACACAAAGAAAAAACGATTTTCGGAAATTAGGGGCCACACTCGTCGGTACAGTCGCTAGTCTCGCTCGTGCTTGGCAGCGTGTATGTGTGCCGCCCGACCCGGCACGAGCGCCGCGCCGCGTCCACCAGCAGCCGCTCCAGCCTGACCGAGCAAGCCCGCCCGAGAGCCTCCTCCGCTCCGTGACCAGACACTGGAACATATGACATGATTATTAAGTATTATGAGTTGGGATACATAAATCAAAACTAGTCCCAGAATAAGCAAATCTTGGACTAGGGCTCTAGAAGATAACAACATAACCTACTTATATAGATAAAATGCCTTATTCAAACCTCATCATCATCCTCCTAGCATTATCCCAGTACAGTTGCATCCTGATTGATGCCTGGGGTCCGCTACCTAATCGCAAGATTAAGCGTAAGCACTAGTTTTTAAGAAAGCGACTGCCATCTGATCATAAACTCAAACCTATTTAAGCTAAAATACCATTAAAATTTGTTTCTTTATCTGTCACTTTGAAATTTGTGTTTGTGAGAAATGGACAAAACACAATTTAGTTAGCAGAGGTTTGTTAGGTTTCGTGAATATGGGGGAAAGATTATATGTCACAACAAAACATCTAAGACTCATGCAGAAACAGATATTCATACTCTTCACACAAATTAATGACCATTCCGCCCCGGATTCAGGGCTAAAATGGTTGAAAGTGTATAAAAAATAGAAATTGTGGAGTGAAGTACAATTTCTAGTCATTCGTGACATTTCAACTTACATCTATGGCAGCATTGATCTTAAATGGCATTATCTAGAGTAAACCACAGAACCAAAAAGGAACATCAATCATTTATCATCTTATTTCTTAGTATTCATCTTAGTAATCATTCAAAAGCTTGACTTGATATGCTAAGGTACTGACCTGCAAGTGTGGGAGCCACACAAGGCTGGTGCATCTCCTCGGGGCCCAGCACGAGCTCATCCTTGATCTGGTGGTCTGCATACAGCTCGCACACGGCCGCACTGTCCTCACACTCCGCCTCCTCCTTCACATGTGCCCCGGTCTCCTCACTGTCACACTCCTCCTCAGCCTCCTCTTTCACAAACACCTCCTCCGCCTCAGTCTTCACACACAATGTGTCTAGCGACATATTGCTTTATTGGTCTTAACACAAATGGCTTGAGGGACTTCAACACCTGCAATGGATTATTCAGACTCTGTCTTACACCAACATCCATAGAGCTTTTATCTCAATGTGTTACACGTGGTTTTAAATCTAAAACGTGGAACGCCTATTGCTAGCTTCGTAGCTTCAACGAGTTCAACGTAATCTAAGCAACGCCACTGTCTGGTTCATAAAAAAGTTAGAAATAATCTAGACGAAACGTAAAAACATACGGATTACATAAATCTTTAAACAAGCAATAACACTAACCTATTGTATTTAGGACTGTGACTATTAGAGTATTGTGTGTATGCACCTTAAAGCTTAAGACAAGAATGTGTCTATGGAATGCTATTTTATGAAACAAATGATTTTGTCTCTGCGCTTGCTGTCATGTTTACTTTCCTTCCGGCGCTCTTAGAATAAGCTGCTGTACTTGTCTTGTGTCGTCCCACTTATACAATTTTATCTTTAAACATCCAGTACTGTGATAGTTATTTTTATGCTAATTAATGTGATTTATTTGCCCATATATCTATACAATATATTGGTGCATATATTGGGACTAGTTTCATTTTTCTCTTCACTTCACCACGCTCCTACGAGACGGCGCGGCAACGATCTCCACGCGGGTCCCTCTCCAGTGCCAGGCCGTGCACTAATAGGTTATAGAGCCCAGAGAAGTGAAGAAGAAGAAATCACAAAGTTAACAAGTAAGATTGTCACATTCATAACCTCAAAATGACCGGCGAGACGGCTACTTCATCAGGCAATGGTACTACCACATTTAACACTCAAATTGATCGTCTGGATGGAGCTCGCAACTTTTACGCATGGAAGTTCGCCATGCGGATGTCATTGGTTCACGACGGATTATGGAGTTTGGTGGAGGATGGAGCCACGGAGGGTGACGTTCGTGACCAGCGTGCCCTCGCTCGCATATGTTTGGGAGTAAATCCTAGCATGTACCAGTATGTACGGACAGCTAAAACTGCTAAAGAGGCCTGGAAAAACCTCTCTGACGTGTTCGAAGATTCTGGTTTGGTACGTAGAGTTCTGCTGCTTCGGCAATTGCACCGCATGGAGTTCGCCAACTTTACCAGTATGGGCGATTACATTGAATCAGTCATGACAACAGTCCAACAACTGGAAGACATCGGGAAGACCATCGAGGACAAGGAAGTCGCTGAAATACTTCTGAGCGGTTTGTCTTCGGAATATGACTCAGTCGTGTCGAACTTGGAAACAGTTAACATGACCAGCACACTCACTAGTGAAGTGGTGAGGGCTAGGCTCCTGCAAGAGGAGACAAGAAGATCTACAGATGGTAATACAGCGTTCATATCAACCAAGAAGGACTTCAAGGTGAAATGCCACTACTGCAAGAAGATCGGTCACCTTAAGAAGAACTGCTTCAAACTTAAACGAGATCGGAAGCAATCTGTGGATCATGCTCTGTCTGCTTCTGCAATGTTAGTTCACACTGATGATTATTTCCTTGATTCAGGGTCTACGAGCCACATGGTTAATTGTAAGGCATATTTTCTAAATTTTAAACCCAGTTTTAGTAAAATTAAAGTAGCCAACAATGATGAATTGGACTGTGTAGGCAGCGGTGAGATTTATTTAAATTTATTTAATAAGCAGAAACTCTGTAATGTTTTGTATGTACCAAAGTTATCCACCAATTTGATATCTGTCAGTAAATTAATTGAAAATGGTTATGAAGTGACATTCAACAGGGCTGGCTGTGTGATCCATTATAATGGCAAAAAAGTAGGATCTGCTGTGTTACAAAATGGGATGTATCGTTTAAATGTAACAAATAAGTGTGAGGTTTTGCGCAATAGGGAGGATTCAAGGTTCTTGCAAAGGCAAGAAGCCACGAATTCCGCAGTGTCTGATATGGATTTATGGCACGCACGTCTAGGACATATCAACAATAGAGACCTACTTAGTATTAGGGATAGGGTGCCTAACTTTTGTCTGTTACAGGATCAGCAGGAAAACAAATGTGTCCCATGTTTGGAGGGCAAGCAGACCTCCAAACCGTTCCCGAAGGGACCAAGCAAGGTCGTAGACAAGCCCCTTACCCTACTACACTCCGATGTGTGTGGCCCGCTTCCAGTCAGCTTGGGTGGCGCAAAGTATATTCTCACAATAACGGACCACTACTCCAGGAAATCCTTCGGATATTTACTAAAAAGGAAAAGCGAGGTTAGTGAACGTTTTATTGATTTTGTTACTATGGTTGAAAAGCAGATGGGTTTGCCAGTTAAAACTGTGAGAACAGATAATGGATCCGAATTTGTGAATAAACAACTTTCTGAGTTTTTTAGGAAAAAAGGTATTGTGCACCAAACTACTGTACCTTACTGTCCACAGCAGAACTCTGTAGCTGAGCGGTTAAACCGCACTTTGATGAATAAAGTCAGGTGTATGCTACAGCATTCGGGCCTAGACCGGCGCTTCTGGGGAGAGGCGGTAACCAGCGCTATTTACCTGCGGAACTTATGTCCTACAGCAGGGTTGGGTGGTCGGATTCCGGAGGAGATGTGGACTGGGTCGAAGGTTGACCTCAGTCATCTTCGTGTTTTTGGCTGTGTGGCTTATGTTAAGGTACCAGATGTCAAGCGTAGAAAGTTGGATGCAAAAAGTAAGCCATTTGTGTTTGTCGGGTATTCCGAAACGTCAAAAGGTTACAGATTGGCTGACTGTAGTGACCCTAGGAAAGTTGTTATATCTAGAGACGTCGAATTTTTAGAAGGAAAGTTTTACAATTTTAATCAAAATGACATTAATAATGTGAATTTTAATTTTGAATTTTTTGAACAATTTAATGTTATTGATAATGATTGTTGTGTGAATGAGAGTAGCACTGTTACAGATTGCGGGAAAGATAGTACTGCAATAGATCCCCTTGTCACATACAGGAATGACAGTACTGTTAGTGATGTTACTTGTGTGAATGAAAGTAGCACTATTCAAACTGACAGGAAAGAGAGTACTGCAGTTGATGCCTGTGTCCCTCACAGGAATGACAGTACTGTGAATGATGCCAGGGTAGCCAACAGGAACGATAGTACTGGAGGTGATTTAACCTGTGTGAATGAGAGTAGCATGGACGGCATAAGTGACACTTGCAAGGCTGATAATTTGGTAGGGAATGATAGTACCACAAATGACGTTGCGAATGACAGCAACGATTACAGTTATATCCGAAATGAACATGATTATTCTATGACATTTTCAGGATCGGGAGACGACAACGACTACTGCACCGTGAGCGAGAGCGAGTCTCTCGCTGACTGTCCTGATGATGACGCGGCCTGGTCACCGGGCGCGGGTGTCGCTCCAGGGGAAGCTGTGACGCAGACGCCTACCCCGTCGCTGACGTCTGCGGGACGTCCTGTGCGTAGTACTCGGTCTGTCCTACCTAAGAGGTATTGTGATACCGATTGGTCGTTATTGGTAAATAATGGTTCTGAACCAACTTCATACAAAGAGGCTATGTCTTGTCATGAGGCTGCCGAGTGGCGGAAGGCCATGCAAGACGAGTACGACTCGTTAATGGTAAATAAAGTATGGAAGTTGGTTGACCGACCAAAAAATACTAATATTGTCAAGTGTAAATGGGTATTTAAAGTGAAAAGTGATGCAGCGGGTAATTTTGTACGCCATAAAGCTCGCTTAGTAGCGAGAGGTTTCACTCAAAAAGAAGGCGTGGATTTTCATGACACTTACAGTCCTGTTGTACGTCATTCCACCATTAGAATATTGTTTAGCCTAGCAAATGAGTATGATTTAAACATTGACCATGTTGATGTAACTACGGCTTTTCTAAATGGTAATTTAAATGAAATAATTTACATGGAGCAGCCAGAGGGCTTTAATTGTGATAATGATAAAGTTTGTTTGTTGCAAAAGAGTTTATACGGATTAAAACAGTCTAGTCGCATGTGGAATGCCCGTATACATAAGGTCTTATGTGACAATGGTTTTATTCAAAGTAAATGTGAACCTTGTGTATACTACTTTAAGTCTCAAAATGATTTTATTGTTATTGCACTGTATGTGGATGATTGTTACTTGTTTTATCGCAAGGGTAGTAAATGTAAACAAAGATTATTACAAGTTTTGGAATCAGAGTTTGACATTAAAAATCTAGGTCCAGTGCAAAGCTATTTAGGCATTCGTGTCACTAGGGATAGGAAAAACAGAACATTAACTTTAGATCAGTCTGTTTATATACAAAATATTCTGAAAAGATTTAACATGCAAGACTGTAAGGCCGTATCTACTCCACTGGTTCCCAATAATAAATTGTTAAGGGAAAGTGAGTGTCTGGAGGACGAGCAGTATAAATACAGAGAGTTGATGGGTTCAATCATGTATCTTTCAGTTTGCAGTCGTCCCGACATCTCATTTGCCTGTAGCCAACTAAGTCAGTTTAATAACTGCTTTGGCAAAACGCATTGGTTAGCTGCAAAACGTTTGCTGAGGTATCTGGCAGGTACAATTCATTATGGTTTACATTATGTAAAAAGTAAGGAATTGATTTTAAGTGCATATACTGATGCCGACTGGGCCAATGATAGTTTTGATAGGAAATCTTATACAGGGTTTGCAATTAAATTAGGCTCTAATGTAATTAATTGGGAATCCAGAAAACAACAGTCAGTCGCCTTAAGCTCAACGGAATCTGAGTATATGGCAATAGCTGATGTATCCAAAGATCTCTGTTTTATTAAGCAACTTTTAACAGAATTAGTACCCAGTGTAAAGGTGCCCATCATTGTGTTTAATGACAACCAGTCTTCTCATAAAATTATTGAAAATAAAGATGTTAGTCACAAGAGAACAAAACACATTGATGTGCGCTTTCATTTCATTAAAGACTTAGTACAGAAGGGATTTATGTCTATTAAATATTTATGCACGGAGAAAATGTTTGCAGATGTACTAACAAAGGGTTTGAACTCTAGACAGCATAGTGTTTTTAGGCATGAGTTATGTGTTAGGCCTTGTTAGTATTAAGTAAACAATTGTTGCTGTAATTATGTAAAATGATCTTGGATGCTATATGAAATGTATAACTATATGCCTGTTATTTATAGGCATGTTATATTGTAGTTTGTATAATAGGAATGTTATAGCTATGTACCTATATGACTGTTGTTATGTGAATGTTAATGTAAAGCTGTGTTATATAGTTTAACATAAGTTTTAATGTGCATAAGGGGAAGTATTAGAGTATTGTGTGTATGCACCTTAAAGCTTAAGACAAGAATGTGTCTATGGAATGCTATTTTATGAAACAAATGATTTTGTCTCTGCGCTTGCTGTCATGTTTACTTTCCTTCCGGCGCTCTTAGAATAAGCTGCTGTACTTGTCTTGTGTCGTCCCACTTATACAATTTTATCTTTAAACATCCAGTACTGTGATAGTTATTTTTATGCTAATTAATGTGATTTATTTGCCCATATATCTATACAATATATTGGTGCATATATTGGGACTAGTTTCATTTTTCTCTTCACTTCACCACGCTCCTACGAGACGGCGCGGCAACGATCTCCACGCGGGTCCCTCTCCAGTGCCAGGCCGTGCACTAATAGTGACGAACAATACAATGAAGCCTTTGTCAAAACAAGTGGACACACTCACACCATAAACGCCACGCGTGCAGTAAAAGATACGTTAGTATCTCCTTAGTAGTTTGTGAGTAAAAGATAAAACAGGAAATAGATACCTAAAATAAAGCATATTGTGATCCCGACTAAAGCGCCACCAAGTGCCTAAGTTAGTAACTATTATCTTGGATACACGTGACCAAAAGCTTAAAAAAACTTACAAAAAGTGCACCCGCCGCTGGAATGTAACATTGACTCTGAATTACTTTGAAAGTAATATGCTTTACCACAGGGTTACGTGTGAGTTGTTAGTAGCTCCAACAAACTTTATAGCTGAAACAGACGATAGACGATCGAATATGGTGCGCTTGGCACGGCGACTGTGACGATTAAACTGTCATGGCGACCGGTAGTGGGCCGCCCGGTGCCGAGGGCACTCTGCAGCCGTCACTCGGCCCGGGCGGACGCACTCCCGTTGGCGATGTCCAAATGCTATATTGTGTTTCTATTACTTACCTCCTGCGTCCGTCCGTAAGACTTACCTCAAGTGACCTAGACGTCACAAGTGGCGACGAGTTTATGGGTAAGTCGTCAATCTATTTGGAAAAAGGAGGAGTGAAAGAATGGGAACCAGTTCCATGATAACGGAAATGCCGAGTGTTACGTGCTACCAACACAGTGCAGTTAAAAATATTCTTGCATTTTACTTATTATTTACATTCATATTTTGGATATTTCATCAGTGGAATGGATGAAATGTATCAGAAGTAAAAAAAAAAAAATGGTCCTTTAATATATTGTACAAACGTTGTCATGTCGGATTATAAATTCAATTCCCATGCGTGATCTATCACCTACAAATGACAATAATAAACCATAATCAATTAAGATCTCCACAATCAAACTGAAAAACTAGTTTTGTGGAGCGATGTATTGTGATATGTCTTTACTTTGCCGGTGTTAATTAAAATATAACAATACCGATTTGGTTCAATTGTGGCCTATTTCTATTTTGTTATTTTGATTCCGTTAGTAAAATGTTTGATTAAATGGAGACGAAATTATTTCCATGACAAAGATGTATTCTTTTACTGTGCGGGTAGACACGTGAACTACGCATTAAATAATATTGGTAAGCACTCCTAAGTCCTAACGGATCGAGTAGTAAGTCCGACTGGGCTGGTACTAAAATAAAGAAACAGCATACACCAAATGGTATGGTATAGAATATATATTTATGGTGAATTTGAGTAGTAGGTCTGTCTCCATAGACCGGTACTAACAATGAGTAGTAGGTCTGTCTCCATAGACCGGTACTAACAATGAGAAGTAGGTCTAATATAGACCGGTACTAACAATGAGTGGTAAGTCTGTACAGACTGGTACCAACAAGAAGCGACAAAACGCTGACATGCCATATACCTTGTTTTGTTTTAGCATTAAGAAGAATGGCACAAAAACTATTCACGATATTTTTATCAGGCACGTTTAGCGATGAAATAGTGTACTAGTCATCGGGTTTACTATTATAAAACGGTTTTATTTCATGCCAAAATTAATTAGTTTTCGTTATTCATAAATAAGAGAATAAGGGTTGTATTATATATTTACTTAATACATTTTTAATTGGTAACGAAAATATTAATTTTGTTTCGCCGTTTCGGATCATTCATCTAAGTTGTACATTGTACAATAGAAACCCAAAAAAGCATAGTTTGTGAGATACCGGTTTGTTTTTAGAATGTTATTTCTAATATTCAACAACTGCTACTTGTCTGGATCTAGATCCTCCGTGCCAATTCAGTGTGTGTTTACAATCACTACTGTTATTTGCCTAACTTCTAATTATAAAATAAACAAGGTATAGCTTCCACACAAATTACAACGGTATTAATAAGTGGCAAAGAAAAGAACAGACCTGCTGAGAATCACAGGTAGTTTACTTATGCCACAGATCTGTCGAGAGAAATACAGAATTTCCGGGTTGATTACATCACCTGAGTGATATGACAATGTTTTATCAATAAATAAATGAATGAATGATTCTCATCTTTAAAGTTAATTGATGTCCACACCGGCCCGAACGTTAAAGGAAAGTTAAGGAAATCAGAGTGCAATGTAACCTTATTGTTGTCTTCGGGTTACTCTATACCTAGGCACCAGGAAGTCTGCGTGACACCTACCGGTGTCCGAAATAAAGATTAAATAAATATGCTGCACTTGGTACTTTCTAATTTGGCTTTAGATTTCTTCATGTCACTATATTATATGTGACGACTATATATTATAAATAATAGAAATATTTGAATACGAATTTACAATAGCATTTATGATATTACTACACTTATACACACTACACTTATTATGTGTGTCTGTGTATGTCGTGCTTTCTTGCACTAATTAAGTATGTGAAATAACTAAATAAATTGTCAATATCGAATAATAATTGCCAAAATAAAAACGATAAATCTAAATATTAAATGTTAATTTTAAATATTTCATTTAATAATAAATATTTTACACTGTAATTGATGTACTATTACTTATTCTGTAGTTGTTGTGCAATACAATGTTGTATTGTTATGAAATGAATAATGTCAATTATATTATATTCCCATACATCGACACAAGGAATACATATGACTGATTTTCAGCGGGTAGGCTTTCGTTAGGTCAGTTACCCGTAGATTTTTGCTGGAAGTACCGAACGATGCGGTATTACATAAGACTTCCAGTGAATTTGCTTTTTCCTGTAACTCAAAGTAAATAAAGGGAGAGCGTACCTATGAAATTAATTTGTACCTAATAAGGTGCCAGGTACCTACTTACGATACAAAATAGGGAAAAGTGGTAAAATAAATTAGTAGACTGAGACCCTAAGGGTCGGTCGGTACTAACAAACAAGAAGTAAGTTGTATGTTCAACTGGTACTTACAAACAAAAGAAATATATATTAGTAAACTTATGCGCCGAGCGTTGGTTGGTACTAAAAATAAAATTGTATTGGCT
The DNA here is from genome assembly GCA_951800055.1 of Cenopis cana. Lineage (NCBI taxonomy): Eukaryota > Metazoa > Arthropoda > Insecta > Lepidoptera > Tortricidae > Cenopis > Cenopis cana. Next base: position 1,424,981 of record OX637496.1, read on the forward strand.
GCTCAGTCCAATAGTTCAAAACTTGCCTTTCAAGGAATTTTAATTTAAAAAAAATCTTAGAAAAGGTACTTGATGAAAATTAACAAAGTCGTGTCTGAAACTGGATATGTTAGTTAAAGGCATAAATGTATGTAAGTTCCCGAATTGACAAAAGTATTTGAACGCTCTCACAATCTTTTCAAAAGTCATGCTCGCATGTTTTGTATACTAGTATATTTTCGATGTGGACTGCTCCATACCGGAACGATTGGTCAAGTTCTAGCTAGGGTTGAGCACCAAAGTGCAGGTACATATTATTTATGTTACTGATGATTTATATGGGCTAGGGACTGGAATACTTTAGTATATCGAACTCTAGTATACCAGGAGGATATTAGCAACAATAAAAATAAAACAAATTTAATCCTGTTCAGTTTATTGCACATTTAATATGAAATATAAGACGGATGTGCCTAACTAAACTGAAGCACATGCAAATAATTTAAATTAAACCACGTAAAATGAACTGGAAATACAAAACATGTGAGTTAATACAGTAATAATAGTAATTTTCCTGGAGTTTCTTAGCCTGAGCCTGGGGTCCGTATCATTTGGTTCCTGACTCCAAGATCTGGCGTCAGGCAATGTGGTAACAAGGATTATTGCTTACAAAAATGCACGAATCAGGAATAAATGTTAAAAACTATAACTACAGAATAATTGGTTATCGTAGTACCTGGAGAGTCATGATGTAGAGTCATGATGTAGAGTCATGATGTAGAGTCATGATGTAGAGTCATGATGTAGAGTCATGATGTAGAGTCATGATGTAGAGTCATGATGTAGAGTCATTATGTAGAGTCATTATGTAGAGTCATGATGTAGACTCAAGATGTAGAGTCAAGATGTAGAGCGGGTTTGGTATAGTAATTAGTAAATGCAAGGTGTTTCCTGCCTAACAAAACCAATGTTGACAACTAGAACACGGCAATCATAGTCTGCCGTTAGAGCGTTATATCTCAGCTGTTTACGAGTCGTCAAGTTGCCGTTTGCCTGTTACTTATCATCGTAGGCACGATGAGTGTCACTAACAATTATTACTAGAGTCACTAAAAATTCCGGATGACATTTTATGTGCGCGACAGCCGGGTCAGCCGAAATGCCAAGAATGTCAGGAAATTAGCATTTTATGTAGGTACTCGCAAATTTCATCATGTTCCTGCTCTAATGAGGTGTCTCTTTAGGGTTGGTTGAGAACCAAATAGCGATACCTATGTTGGTTATTTTGGAACAGTAAATGCAACTCAAGGCGTTGTAACTCGGAAAGGAATGATGTCGATACCGAGATATGGATGCCTAGATTAAGATCAAAATCCTTAAAACAAAGCCCCTGAACGGGATTGGTAATTTGAAGGGTTGTATTGTTTACAACGTACTGGAGACAGTACAATATTATAATTATGTCCTAGATAATCTTGGGTTCCGATCCTACCTACCTACTAAATTTAGGCAGGAAAAGTAATTGGGAAAATTACGCACAGGACTCTTAACTTGGGGATGCAGAACGATAAAATCAATGTAGAATTACAAAATATGGTAAAGTTTAGTTATTTGCCATGTTTTCTGGTAACTGTACCCGATGAGTTATGGCTCATCGCATTTAAATGGGTGTTTAGTCATTACCACTCAGGATGCGTGTACTGGGTGAGTACAGCAAATGGCAGCTGTATTGCCTTCTCGAAGATGTCACGGTTCGAAATAAATGCCATACGATAAATTAATGAAGAATGCGTCTTGGAATATTACTTTCATAAAAACCGGAATTGTTTCCAATATTAAGTGGTGTACCCCTACACCTATCTTTTAAAAATAAAGCTTTCCATTCATTTGGAAAAACAATAAACCATTATACCTGCCAAATAACACAAGTTATGTTGAAAGACACTTTAGAATTATGTTCAAATGCAAATAAAACTAAAGTTCTAATAAAACTATAATGGTATATTAAAAAGTAAATAAAATAAAAATCAGTTTAATTATATTTTCAAGTAAAATAAATCATAACAAACAAAACGCGACATTTATGTATAATAATGCGCAAATAAATTATATTGCGCGAGTATCAGATAAAATCTTTTCAATGAGAACAATCTAAAAGTAAATACTTATATTGAGACTTTAAGTTTAATAACTACTTGGAGAGCTTCTTGCGGTGTGTCGTCTTTTCAGATGCCTGATTTTCCGAAGCGCTGGTAGATTCATCTAGTCAAAAGGTATTTTGGTATTAAACGCGATCAACTTAAACTAATTATGTTACAATAAAATAAAAACTGCCAATTCACTCATATATTTAAATATCAGAATGACCGAGCAGTTAAAATTATAAATTTTTATTCCCTTTCTTAAAAATTGTAGTGTCTCAGAGCACGAGTCATTTATCAATATGAATGACCGTCATAGACCCTTTTCGAAATCTGGTACCTCAAATAATGTATTTAATTGGTTATTAATAGCCATCAATTAGCTCAATATTTAAAAAAAAAGAGAAAAAAAAGGGACTGGAAACAAGGATAAGACGTTGCCGGGGTATAATGCTTGATGACGATGCTGGCTATCTTATAGTCAGTCAATAGGTTCGGTGTTTTGAACCAAGAAGTCTCTGTAAATAAGTATTGTACAGTAATTAATTTAAGTCATGCAATATTTACAATATTCAATGAAACCACTGAAGCTGTAGAGTGAATTAACCTGATTATTATGTAACTATACAAATAAACTCGATAATTTTGTAAATTACCATGATGTTGATTGTGATAATCGGCGCATAACGATACGAACGATAATTAACAGATTTTAAAGAATGTTTCTAAAAATATGGTCGAGCCTTTATATTCTGTCTGTAAAGAAATGTGATTTATAATTATACAATTCGTGTGGATAATACTTATGTGTCATATTTAAAAGTTGATAACATGTTACTCTTAATCTTTGTGTATATTAATCTAATGTTGGTGTATACTTATAAGCTAGGTTATATGCATCGATTTGTGTTTCAAATAATGACATATTTAATTAATATTAAACTTGTCGGAAAGGAAGAGATGTGACGATTAAACTGTCATGGCGACCGGTAGTGGGCCGCCCGGTGCCGAGGGCACTCTGCAGCCGTCACTCGGCCCGGGCGGACGCACTCCCGTTGGCGATGTCCAAATGCTATATTGTGTTTCTATTACTTACCTCCTGCGTCCGTCCGTAAGACTTACCTCAAGTGACCTAGACGTCACAGCGACCTTGGTCCGCTCCGCACCATATTCGATGGTGTGTACAGCGGTCCGCCGGACATTATTATTATTATTGACGGTGCACTCTGTCCGATGATTCTCCCACTGGATTTGGTGCGGTCCGCACCAAGTTTGAACGTGTGGACGGATCTGCCATACAAATATCGTCGGAGCGGACCAAGGTCGCGGTGCGGAGCGCACCATATTCGATCGTTTGTTCATGTGTCACATGACACGGTGCGGTGGTGTGGCGTGTCGAGCGCACCGCACAGTCCGTCGGTGCGGAGCGCACCATATTCGATCGTCTGTTACAACCTTAACACTAGGTGGTGCTATTATCAATCCCGTCAACTTTCTTCTAAGATGAACAACCATGCACAAATCTGTGACAGTTCTGTGACGGTTCTGTGCAAAATATTTTGTCTGACAGCTACAAGTGCGTTTGGAAACCTAGATGTAGTATCCGGAAGTGTCCGACTGAAGCAGGTTTTTCCGTATTTTAGAAGCTTCTAGTAGAGTGTGGTGATTATATTCTCTTTGTTGAAAACTATAACGTATTTGTAGTCCAGAGAACACCTCATTTCAGTTCAGCCTGTGATGTGATAACCATTACTGCTTGAGTAGCGTTTATATGAACGTACTGAGGAACGTACGTGGCGTCTTTATTTCGTCTTGCTTAACAACTTTACTTCATTCTTAATTAATTCCACGGATTAATTTAATTCATTCGCATCGCAGCAAGCAGTATGTATAATTATAATTGATCGTATTGTTCGTTACCAGCCCTACCTATATAAATTAGTGTTATAGTGATAGTATTCCTTATGTTTATTTCGTTTCGTGCAGATTGTTCCTAAATTATTGGATTATACCTGCTAACGTCCAGAAAGTGGCATAGCTTAGATTACATTGACGCAAGCAACAGGCTTTGACACCTCTCCGTACAAATCGTCCTAGTTTTAGTTTAAAACCACTCGTAACACATTGAGAGAAAAGCTCTATAGATTTCGCCGTAAGACAGTATCTGAATATTCCATTTCAGGTGTTGAAGTCACTCAAGGCATTTGTGTTAAGATCAATAAAGCAATATGTCGCTAGAAACATTGTGTGTGAAGACTGAGGCGGAGGAGGTGTTAGTGAAAGAGGAGGCTGAGGAGGAGTGTCACAGTGAGGAGACCGGGGCACATGTGAAGGAGGAGGCGGAGTGTGAGGACAGTGCGGCCTTGTGCGAGCTGTATGCAGACCACCAGATCAAGGACGAGCTCGTGCTGGGCCCCGAGGAGATGCACCGGCCTTGTGTGGCTCCCACACTTCCTGGTCAGTACCTTAGCATATGAAGTCAAGCTTTTGAATGATTACTAAGATGAATACTAAGAAATAAGATGATAAATTATTGATGTTCCTATTTGGTTTTGCTGTTTACTCTAGATAATGCCATTTATTTAATATCAATGCTGCCATAGATGTAAGTTGAAATGTCATGAATGACTATAAATTGCACTTCACTGCAGAATATATATTTTTTATACACTATCAACCATTTTAGCTCTGAACCCGGGGCCGGAATGGTCATTTATTTGTGTGAAGAGTATGAATATCTGTTTCTGCATGAGTCTTAGATGTATTGACTTGACATATATATTATCCTTGTTAGCATTACTCGAGATGTTTTGATATGAAGTATAATCTTTCCCCCTTATTCACAAAACTTAACAAACCTCTAAAGTGTGTTTTGTCTGTTTCTCACAAACCCATAGGTATTTCAAGTGACACAAAGAAACAAATTTTAATGGCATTTTAGCATAAATAGGTTTGATCAAAGTTTATAAAACATTTTATGTATATAAGTAGGTTATGTTGTGATCCCCTAGAGCCCATAGTCCAAGCTTAGCTTATTCTGGGACTAGTTTTGATTTATTTACGATAGTCTCCCAACTCATAATACTTAATAATCATGTCATATGTTTCAGTGTCTGGTCACGGAGCAGAGGAGGCTCTCGGGCGGGCTTGCTCGGTCAGGCTGGAGCGGCTGCTGGTGGACGCGGCGCGGCGCTCGTGCCGGGTCGGGCGGCACACATACACGCTGCCAAGCACCAGCGAGACTAGCGACTGTACCGACACGTCGAGCGAGACCTATCAGTGTCACCAGTGCGGCGACACGTTTAAGGACAAGTCGGTTTTAAGGAAACACATTGACACTCACTCGTCAGCACCTTCTGGAGATTTCAACAAATCCGCACTTCCAGGTGAGTTGCTTAACATGTAAAGTCAGGCCCTTCAAATTATAGCATTTTCATGTCAAGTTTTACACTGGTTTACTTGGCAAATTTTCTTAAGACATTGAGGCTTTTGACATGAAAACCCAGTTCGATGGGACAATATTTAAATTAATTTATATCATATGTAAATATGCTATTTAAATATATTTTGTATACGATGACGGTGGCAAACAAGCGTACGGTACACCTGATGGTAAGCAGACGCCGCAGCCTATAGACGCTCGCAACTCCGAAAGAGACGTGCGCGTTGTAGACCCTGTATAAAGTTTAAGGGTTCACTGTGTTGACAGCAAAAGGGATAAAACGTCCCTCGCTCTCAACACAGTGCATCCTCGGGAGCTCTGGCAACCTTGCTCACCTCCAGGAACACAACACTACATACTTGTACAGTAAATAATGTTATTATGGCTGTGGTGTTCTGCAAGGCGGAGGTACTTCCCCAGTTGGGCTGCTCCAAATTCGAGCAAGAGATGACATTTTGCTGTGCCCTACCTCTCCTGATGAATTTATTTAATGACTCCTGTAATTTAATTAATGACTTTGCTGTCCGATTTGAAAATGTATTTATTTGATGTTGCAGCAACTGTAAGAACGGTGAAGGAGGCTCTTGGGCGGGCTCGCTCGGTCAGGCGGGGGCGGCTGCAGGCGGGGGCGGGGCAGACACGAGGCGGAGGGAAACGGTTTACATGCAGCGACTGTCACTACCAGTGTCAGTGGGAATCAGGCTTACTGCGTCACCAGAGGATACACACTGGAGAAAAACCTTTTAGATGTAGTCACTGTGACTACAAGAGCAATAGGAAGTCACACTTAGTATCTCACGAGAGAATACACACAGGGGAAAAACCATTTCAATGTAGCCACTGTGACTACAAGTGCAGAAAGAAGACACATTTAGTGAAGCACGAGAGAATACACACTGGAGAAAAACCATTTCAATGTAGTCACTGTGACTACAAGTGCAATCAGACGGCACATTTAGTGAGTCACGAGAGAATACACACTGGAGAGAAACCATTTCAATGTAGTCACTGTGACTACAAGTGCAGACAGAAGACACAATTAGTGATTCACGAGAGAATACACACTGGAGAAAAACCATTTCAATGTAGTCACTGTGACTACAAGTGCAGAGAGAAGACACTTATAGTGAGGCACGAGAGAATACACACTGGAGAGAAACCATTTCAATGTAGTCACTGTGACTACAAGTGCAGACAGAAGACACAATTAGTGATTCACGAGAGAATACACACTGGAGAAAAACCATTTCAATGTAGTCACTGTGACTACAAGTGCAATCGGAAGGCACATTTAGTGAGTCACGAGAGAATACACACTGGAGAAAAACCATTTAAATGTAGCCACTGTGACTACAAGTGCAGTGAGAAGACATATTTAGTGATTCACGAGAAAATACACACTGGAGAAAAACCATTTAAATGTAGACACTGCGACTACAAGTGCAGTCGGAAGACACATTTAGTGAGGCACGAGAGAATACACACTGGAGAAAAACCATTTAAATGTAGCCACTGTGACTACAAGTGCAGACAGAAGGGAGATCTAGTAAGGCACGAGAGGATACACACAAGATAAACCCTTACCCCCCCTTAGCTTGTTATCACCATTAAGTGCATTGTTAAATCAGTTTTACGGATACATCAGAACATACACGCAAATCAAAAAATATTTTAAATGCGGCTACCTGCCAGTTATATGGTAATAAATCGCTTTAGTGTTTAATAGTAACACAATAGTTTACTGCGACGTTAACGCATTGCTTGTATCAGCGCATGGACACCTCTCCCTCGCCCAGACAGATCATGTTGAGCCAAATTGCAACCGGAAAGCGCATTGTAGACGTCCCATGCTCCAAGTCAAAGACTGCGTGAAACGCGACATGATTGCATTTGATATCGACCGCAGCGCTCGGGAAGATCTTGCTGGAAATCGCGATGAGTGGAGAAACACTTTCGCAAAAGGTCGCGAAGTCCGCGATAACACCTGGTCCCAAGATCTAGCCCACAAGCGCGGTAAAAGGCATAACCGTTAAGAGGATGCTGGTGATACGGATCCTCAGCTCACGTTTCAGAAATGTGGACGCATATGTCGATCCCGAATTGGATTATATAGTCACGAGAGGAGTTGTTTCTCGCGTGCAGACGCTGTTTAAATCTGTCAAGATGTAATAGGCCCGGTGATGATGTATCTGCGATAACTCCACATGTATAAATTAGGATGATTGTTAATTAAAGACGTACATTATTGTAACCAATTCGTGGCTATCATTCTGCTCCCCCTGGGCTCCTCATTACCAGACCTATATCGATAAACTCAACTATTGATGCTAAGTCTATATACTAGTGATCACTCAAGGGTTTGTTTGTAAAAATATGTTTTTATTAAAAGTAAAAAAATATGATAATAACTCAATACTCTCCTTCGTTTTTAAAGACAATTTTATAGTTTTACTCGTCCCAATTTTTTTCTTGGTGAATGTCCCATCTACTATTATTAAAGTAAACGACGACATTGACAAGTACCTATTGTTTTATAGTGAGTGTCTAAGTAGGTAGTTTACTTCTAAAAAGTTAAATAACATTAACTATTTTGTAGTGCAATAGGTATTACGCCCTACCTTTATATAACCTAGCGATTATTTAAAATATGCTATGTTGAACAATAGAACAAAAAACACAATGCTGGGGGCGGTCACTAGTATATAGAACTAGCATCGATAGTTGATTTTATCGATGTAGGAACTCCCTACTTGTCAAACAATTTTGCCCCGCCGATTCCTACGTCTGCTCATTACATTATATGGCGACCCTGCTCATCGAACCATAACTAAAGGAGATACGCAGTACATATGAGCGGCGTTGGGCAATGGGCCGGCGGCGGCGGCGTGACCTTGTAAAAGCCTTAGGTTCAAAACAAAATCTTACATATTACATTAGCGCCTGTAGAGGCAAGGCCTTCTTCATACAAACTCTGTGCAAGTTTTATTCGTCGGTTTTGGCACTCCCGCATATAATTTTTTTTTGCTTGTTAATATTGGATGTACGAAGAATGTCAAGAAATAAAATCAAACATTTCAAAATAATTAAAATTAAGTAACAAAATACAAAAAATAAAATTCTTGAGGTTCTGGCTAACAGAAAAATAAGCACACTGATCAAAAATCATAAGTGTAATGCATAGGGACAGACAGCAGGAAGCGACTTTGTTTTATACAATGTAGTGATTCTGTGGCCGCGCGGTATTTTGGATTATGAAAATGCACGATTTATAACCGAAAAAACTAATAATCGTTATGTTTCCCTTGAAATTTTGAAGAGTTCCCTCAATTCCTCATAGATTCATAGATTCCATCGTCAGAAGTGAACTTTGAGAACAACGGGACCAATACGGAAGAATATTCTTTCAAACAAAGAAATAATTTTCCAAATCTGTTCATAAATGGCGGAGTAATCGCGTAACAAACATACAACAAAAAAAAAACATACAGCCGAATGGAGAACCGCCTCCTTTTTTAAGAAGTTGGTTAAAAATAGTCCAAGTTACTAAAATGAATTATTGAATGGAAGAGCGAGACCTGATACAGGTGCATTAACACCTACTAGGAGGCCTCAACCACTATTGTCAAACTAATATTTAAAGTTATCCAAATAAACGATTTTATTTATTTATATTATTTATTATTAATATAGGGAAAAAATCTGAAAACTATACATTTGTAATTAAATCTTACAAAAATATCGTACTCTCTAATCTGTATTTCCAATAGTATATAGTTTTGTCCATACTTGGACTACATTTCGATTTCTAACCATGGTTTTCTATTTTTCGCTCATTAGACGCAGAATTTCATGTTCTTTAACTTGCTAGTAAGCAACTTTACGCTAGGATGCATGACATAGAATATAAGGTTTAAGATCATTTAATCTCATAAAGAATTATACAATTCACTTACATGAGAGAACACTTAACTAATACACAAACTTTGTTATGAGCACACAAAGACAAATAAGTGCATTAAAAAAATTAGGGTAGTACAAAATAGTGAGCGCGCACTCGGCAAGCTACGCATGCAGCGAGCGACAATAACAGCGGAACAAGTCATACACAGAATCCTTACAACTAGATACGAGCGAGTATATATGAGCGATAAACCGAAAATAGTGCGAAAATTTCGGGGGTTTGTAGCTGCCAAAAGTTGTCCCGAGATTACTCTTGCTACCAGTTTTGATATTTAATTTACTTGGTTGCATCCAGATACATAATTTAAATAAATAAGATCTACTCCTCCACCTCTTGCAACATAGTCCAGCATTGAACCTCTACTGACGGGCGTATTACGTCAGCACTTGCAGTCACAATGAGTTTTTCACCAGTTCATGTTTCCCCGCGGTAACTTTTAAGTCTGCCTTGCGAGTGCTCTGATATAGACAGGAGCTACTAGATGGTTTTTTCTCCAGTGTGTTTTCTCTCGTGGCTCACTAAATTTGTCCTGTGTCTGCAATTGTAGTCACAGAGACTACATTTATATGGTTTTTCTCCAGTGTGTTTTCTCTCGTGAATCACTAAATTTATCTCCTGTCTGCACTTGTAGTCACAGTGACTATATTTTAATGGGTTTTCTCCAGTGTGTTTTCTCTCGTGCATAACTAAATGTGTCTTCTGTCTGCACTTGTACTCACATTGACTACATTGAAATGGTTTTTCTCCAGTGTGTATTCTCTCGTGCCTCACAAAATTTGTCTTCCCTCTGCACTTGTACTCACATTGACTACATTGAAATGGTTTTTCTCCAGTGTGTTTTCTCTCGTGTATGACTAAATGTGTCTTCTGTCTGCACTTGTAGTCACAGTGACTACATTGAAATGGTTTTTCTCCAGTGTGTATTCTCTCGTGACTCACTAAAAGTGTTTTGTTTGTGCACTTGTAGTCACAGTGACTACATTTAAATGGGTTTTCTCCAGTATGTATTCTCTCGTGACTCATTAAACTTGACTTGTGCCTGTACTTGTAGTCACAGTACCTACAATTAAATGGTTTTTCCCCTGTGTGGGTCCTCTCGTGAGATACTAAGGTAGTCTTCCAATTGCTCTTAAAATCACAGTGTCTACATTCAAAAGGTTTTTCTCCAGTGTGTTTTCTCTCATGATTCATTAAAGTTGACTTCCTACTGCACTTGTAGTCACAGTGGCTACATTGAAATGGTTTTTCTCCAGTGTGTATCCTCTGGTGACGCAGTAAGTCTGATTCCCACTGACACTGGTAGTGACAGTCGCTGCATGTAAACCGTTTCCCTCCGCCTCGTGTCTGCCCCGCCCCCGCCTGCAGCCGCCCCCGCCTGACCGAGCGGGCCCGCCCAAGAGCCTCCTTCACCGTTCTTACAGTTGCTGCAACATCAAATATAGTTATTTACGATACAAGGGTTGTAAAACAAAGAAAGGCCGATATCGCAGATGTTTGGGGCCCGAGCCGCAGGCGAGGGTCTCAAATATGCGAGAGAGGGCTTTCTGTTTTACGACCCGTGTTTTGTACACAATTTTACGTCACCACTTGGCCAAAAAGTGGGTTTTTCTGATCGCGCAGCGTGCAGAAAAACGCGCTTTTTGGCAAGGTGTGGTGTAAAATACATTTTCAAATCGGACAGCAAAGTCATTAATTAAATTACAGGAGTCATTAATTAAATTCATCAGGAGAGGAAGGAAAATGTCATCTCTTGCTCGAATTTGGAGCAGCCCAACTGGCTGGCAGCCATAATAACATTATTTACTGTACAAGTATGTAGTGTTGTGTTCCTGGAGGTGAGCAAGGTTGCCAGAGCTCCCGAGGATGCAATGTGTTGAGAGCGAGGGACGTTTTATCCCTTCTGCTATCAACACAGTGAACCCTTAAACTTTATACAGGGTCTACAACGCGCACGTCTCTTTTGGAGTTGCGAGCGTCTATAGGCTGCGGCGTCTGCTTACCATCAGGTGTACCGTACGCTTGTTTGCAACCGTCATCGTATAAAAAATATATTTACATATGATATACATTAATTTAATTATTGTCCCATCGAACTGGGTTTTCATGTCAAAAGCCTCAATGTCTTAAGAAAATTTGCCAAGTAAACCAGTGTAAAACTTGACATGAAAATGCTAAAATTTGAAAGGCCCGACTTTAAATATAAACCAACTCACCTGTAAGTGCAGACTTATTAAAATCTCCAGAAGGTTCTGACGTGTGAGTGCCAATGTGTTTCCTTAAAACCGACTTGTCCTTAAACATGTCGCCGCACTGGTGACACTGATAGGTCTCGCTCGACGTGTCGGTACAGTCGCTAGTCTCGCTCGTGCTTGGCAGCGTGTATGTGTGCCGCCCGACCCGGCACGAGCGCCGCGCCGCGTCCACCAGCAGCCGCTCCAGCCTGACCGAGCAAGCCCGCCCGAGAGCCTCCTCTGCTCCGTGACCAGACACTGGAACATATATGACAGATAATTTAATATTGGAAGACCATCTTACACCAATCAAACCTAGTCCCAGAATAATCAAAGCTTGGAATACGGGCTCTAGGCGATAATAACAAAACCTACTTATATAGATACAGATTATACTTAACTTCATAAAACAAAAGACTCGGGCAGAAACAAATAATATGTATATAGGAAAATACAAATTGTGGAGTGAAATACAATTTATAGTTATTTTAATGGCAGCATTCATGTTAAATGGCATTATCTCGAGTAAACCACAAAACCAAACAGAAACATCAATCATTCATCATTTTAGTTCTCATTTAAAGTTTGACTTAATATGCTAAGGTACTGACCTGGAAGTGTGGGAGCTACACGAGGCCGGTGCATCTCCTCGGGGCCCAGCACGAGCTCGTCCTTGATCTGGTAGTCTGCATACAGCTCGCACAAGGCTGCACTGTCCTCACACTCCGGCTTCTCTTTAACACGTGCCCCGGTCTCCTCACTGTCACACTCCTCCTCAACTTCCTCTTTCACAAACACCTCCTCCGCCTCAGTCTTCACACACAATGTTTCTAGCGACATATTGCTTTATTGGTCTTAACACAAATGGCTTGAGTGACTTCAACACCTGCAATGGAATATTCAGATACTGTCTTACAGCGAAATCTATAGAGCTTTTCTCTCAATGTGTTACGAGTGGTTTTAAACTAAAACTAGGACGATTTGTACGGAGAGGTGTCAAAGCCTGTTGCTTGCGTCAATGTAATCTAAGCTATGCCACTTTCTGGACGTTAGCAGGTATAATCCAATAATTTAGGAACAATCTGCACGAATCGAAATAAACATAAGGAAAGGAATACTATCACTATAACACTAATTTATATAGGTAGGACTTACCAGTAGGACTGGTAACGAACACATCAATTATAATTATACATACTGCTTGCTGCGAATGAATTAAATTAATCCGTGGAATTAAGAATGAAGTGAAGTGGTCAAGCAAGACGAAAGACGCCACGTACGTTCCTCAGTCAGTACGTTCATATAAACGCTACTCAAGCAGTAATGGTTATCACATCACAGGCTGAACTGAAATGAGGTGTTCTCTGGACTACAAATACGTTATAATTTTCAACAAAGAGAATAAGAGAATGTAATCACCACGCTCTACTAGGAGCTTCTAAAATACGGAAAAACCTGCTTCAGTCGGACACTTCCGGATACTACATCTAGGTTTCCAAACGCACTTGTAGCTGTCAGACAAAATATTTTGCACAGAACCGTCACAGAACTGTCAAAGATTATTGTATGGTTGTTCATCTTAGAAGTTGACGGGATTGATAATAGCACCACCTAGTGTTAAGGTTGTTGGAACTTATTCATAAATTCGACGCATGCATACTAACAACTCACAAGTAACCCTGTGGTAAAGCATATTACTTTCAAAGTAATTCAGACTCAATGACTCAATGTTACATTCCAGCGGCGGGTGCACTTTTTGTAAGTTTTTTAAGCTTTTGGTCACGTAAATCCAAGATAATAGTTACTAACTTAGGCACTTGGTGGCGCTTTAGTCGGGATCACAATATGCGTTATTTTAGGTATCTATTTCCACCACAGACTTTTATCCTCTAAGATTTCCACACTAATTTCCTGTCTTATCTTATTTTATTTGTGGATTTTGTGGTTAAGTTTGCTTGCTGATAAAAACTCGCGAAAACTATAACGTGTTATTTGTTACGTAGTCGAGGGAAACATTCCAGTTCAGCTTGTGAATTGAAACAACCATTACTGCACGCGTGGCGTTTATGGTGCGAGTGTGACCACTTGTTTTGACAAAGGCTTCATTGTATTGTTCGTCACAGTCCTAAATGCAATAGGTTAGTGTTATTGCTTGTTTAAAGGTTTATGTATTCCGTATATCTATTTAGTTTCGTCTAGATTATTTCTTACTTTTTTATGTTACCTGCTAACCTCCAGACAGTGGCGTTGCTTAGATTACGTTGAAGCTACGAAGCTAGCAATAGGCGTTCCACGTTTTAGTTTTAAAACCACGTGTAACACATTGAGATAAAAGCTCTATGGATGTTGGTGTAAGACAGAGTCTCAATATTCCATTGCAGGTGTTGAAGTCACTCAAGCCATTTGTGTTAAGACCAATAAAGCAATATGTCGCTAGAAACATTGTGTGTGAAGACTGAGGCGGAGGAGGTGTTTGTGAAAGAGGAAGTTGAGGAGGAGTGTGACAGTGAGGAGACCGGGGCACGTGTGAAGGAGGAGGCGGAGTGTGAGGACAGCGCGGCCTTGTGCGAGCTGTATGCAGACCACCAGATCAAGGACGAGCTCGTGCTGGGCCCCGAGGAGATGCACCGGCCCTGTGTGGCTCCCACACTTCCAGGTCAGTACCTTAGCATACTAAGTCTAGCTTTTAATGAAAACTAAAATGATGAATTATTGATGTTTTTGTTTGGTTCTGCCGTTTACTCTAGATAATTAGATAATTCCATTTAACATCAATGCTGTCATTTAGACGTAAGTTGAAATGTCATGAATGACTATAAATTGTATTTCACTCCACAATTTGTACATTTTTATATACTATATTTATAATCAACCATTTTAGCCCTGAATCTTGGGCTGTAATGGTTATTTATTTGTGTGATGAATATGAATATTAAATTTGTTTCTGCATGAGTCTTAGATGTTTTGATATGAAGTATAATCTTTTCCCTTATTCACAAAACTTAACAAACCTCTGCCAACTAAAGTGTGTTTTGTCCGTTTCTCACAAACCCATATTTCAAGTGACACAAAGAAACAAATTTTAATGGCATTTTAGCATAAATAAGTTTGATCAAAGTTTATAAAACATTTTATGTATATAAGTAGGTTATGTTGTGATCCCCTAGAGCCCGTAGTCCAAGCTTTGCTTATTCTGGGACTAGTTTTGATTTATGTATGATAGTCTCCCAACTCATAATACTTAATAATCATGTCATATGTTCCAGTGTCTGGTCACGGAGCAGAGGAGGCTCTCGGGCGGGCTTGCTCGGTCAGGCTGGAGCGGCTGCTGGTGGACGCGGCGCGGCGCTCGTGCCGGGTCGGGCGGCACACATACACGCTGCCAAGCACGAGCGAGACTAGCGACTGTACCGACACGTCGAGCGAGACCTATCAGTGTCACCAGTGCGGCGACACGTTTAAGGACAAGTCGGTTTTAAGGAAACACATTGACACTCACTCATCGGAACCTTCTGGAAATTTCAACAAATCCGCACTTCCAGGTGAGTTGCTTAACATTTAAAGTCAGGCCTTTCAAATTATAGCATTTTCATGACGTTTTACACTGGTTTACTGGGGTTTTTTTTTTGAGATATTAAGGCTTTTGACATGATGGCTTAGTTTGGTGGGAAAATATTTAAATAAATTAATGCATATCATATGTAAATATGCTATTTAATTTTTATTTATTATAGCCTCATGTTGTCCATCCAGGTGTTTTTATTTTTATTTTTATTTTTTTTCCTCCTTAGTTTTCGTTTCTATTTGTCCTGGATGTCCACTTGCCAATCGGCAAAGGCCTCCACCAGCCTTCTCCACTCGTGCCTGTCTCTGGCGACCCTGCTCCATGTGACTCCAGCAACTGGCCTTATGTCGTCGTCCCACCTTTTGCGCTGCCTTCCTCTTTTCCTCTTACAGCCCCTTGGGTACCACTGGGTCACCTTTTTGCTCCACTTGTCACTGCCTCTTATAGTGTGGCCAGACAACTTCCATTTGCGTCTCCTGATTTTTGTGACTATGTCTTGTACCTTGGTCTGGTTCCTTATGGCTTGATTCTTTATTTTATCGACTCTCCTTACTCCCAACATTCTGCGTTCCATTGACACTTGGCAGATACGTAGTTTATTCAGTTGGTTCTTTGTGAGGCCCCAAGTCTGACTTCCGTACATAAGTATTGGTAGGATGCACGAGTTGAATACCTTGCTCTTGGTGCTGATGTAAAGATGTTGGTCTTTCATTATTTCCTTCATACCCCAGTATCTCTTCCAGCTATTGCCAATCCTATGTTCGATTTCTCTATTGGTGATGTCCTTGGGTGAAATGATTTGTCCTAAGTAAGTATATTCTTTTACATATTCGATTTCGTTTTGATCTACCCATACTTTTTCCTCCAAGCCGTTTGTGAGCAATTTGGTTTTCTTTAGATTCATCCGCAGGCCCATTTTCTTACTTTCTTTTGCAAGCTCGTTTATCATTTTGCTCAGGTCATGGTGGTTACTGGCAAAAAGGACAACATCGTCTGCAAACCTTAAGTTTGTGAGAGTACAGCCATCAATGCTTATGCCGTAGTTTTCCCAGTTCAGTGTCCTAAAAACTTGTTCCAGCACGGCTGAGAAGAGCTTTGGTGATAGTGGGTCACCTTGACGGACTCCTTTTTCGATTGTGAATGAATCGCCTTTCCTTTCTAGTTGGATGCATGCTGTACTATTCTTGTAGACATTCCTTATTATCCTTATATATTTTTCCTCTATCCCCTGACTTTTGAGTGTTTCCCATATCTTGCTGTGGAGTAGGCTGTCAAATGCTTTGCTGTAGTCAATGAATGCTAGATAATATGTTAAGTTATATTCATTATACTTTTCTATGACTTGTTTCAGCACATGGATGTGGTCCAGCACAGAGTAACCTTTTCTGAATCCTGCCTGTTCTATAGGTTGCTGCTCGTCAAGTTTTATTTCAAGTCGCTTGAGTATAACTTTGGCAAAGATCTTGTAGATATTTGACATTAGGCTGATAGGACGGTAATTGCCTATATTGTGGGGATCTCCTTTCTTGTATAGAAGTATAATATTCGATTTTGTCCATTGTTCTGGAATGACTTCTTCCCTTAGAATATCATTGAAGATTTTGAATAGCAGAGGGGCCACTTCATTTTTGGCGTATATCAGGATCTCGTTGTTTATTCCGTCTGGACCAGGGGCTTTATCTTTTTTCTGGGATTCTATAGCAGATTCAATTTCGCTTAATATGAAGGGAGGCACTATTGTATCGTGTTCCAGCTTTATATCTGGCTCGCTTGGGTTGCTGTCATTTTTATACAGTTCCTTGTAATAGTTCGTGGCTATATTCCTTATATCTTGCCTTCGGTTCTTATTCTTTCCTTGCTCATCTTTTATTTTCGTAACCCATTCCTTGTTTATCTGCAGCTCCCTGTAGGCTTTTTTAATGCCACCTGTTGTACGTATATGTCTTTCTAGCGTTTCCATTCTGTTCCTTTTCCTATCTTTCCTTAGGTTTTCATTTATTTCTTTGCTGAGAGTTGAGATTCTTTTCCTTGTATCCTTGTTATTTTTGGCGTCGCTGATTAGATTGTTTCTTTCTTCCATTAGAGTTAGGGTTTTTGTCGACATACAGTTTTTCTTGCCTTTCTCGGATTCATCTTTGCTGGAGTTCAATGCTGCTTTAACAGTGTTTTCTACCCAGTCATATTTTTGTTGAATGTCTAAGGTTGTAGTCAGTAATTTGTAATCCAGGTGTTTGTCTTGAAGTCCCTTTGTTATTTTGAGCAGCTGATCCCTAGTCCAAGTTCTGTTCTCCAGCCTTTGTCTTGGCCTTGGTTTCTTTTGTTGGTGGGCATCTAATCTACTACACCTCTCACCATCCTATGATTTGTGTTGAAGTTTAGTTTGTTGATAATGTTGCAATCATTGAAGTTTAATAACTTACCCTAACCTAACCTAATGGATGGATGGATGGTGGTTTAACCTAATGGTTGGTTGGAGAGTATAAAGTCAATCTCATTCTTGTACTTCCCATCAGGCGAAATCCAAGTCCATTTGTTGTTTTTCATTTTCTTGAACTTGCTGTTGAAATCGTTAGGTTGTGTTGCAATGCGAAATCTATTAACTTCTCTCCATTTTTAGATCTTTTTCCATTTGTGTACTGTCCCAACACTAAATCTTCTCCATGTTGCCTGTCTCCTATCTGAGCATTGAAATCGCCCATAACAATTAGATTCTTATGGGTGTGGAGTGCAATAGTTTGGTTTAAGTCAGAATAGAATTTTTCGATTGATTCCCGATCTGCTTGTTCGGTCGGGGAATAGACTTGGATGAGTGACCATTTTTCCTTGTCAGCTGGTAGTTTTATATTAAGCACTGCAATGCGGTCCGAAATTCCAATCAGCTCATCGACACAGCTAGCTTTCTTTGCCAGGAAGCCTACCCCATTTCTTCCTGCCGTTTCTCCCTTGTAGTAGAATAAAAGGTCCGGGTAGTCTAGGATTTTCTCTCCCAACCTGCGAATTTCGCTCAAGCCTAGGATGTCCCATTTTACTGCTTGGAGTGCATTTGTAAGTTCCATTAAGTTTTCATCAGATTTTAGGGTTAAAACATTTAGTGAGGCAATGTGGATTTTTGGTTTGCTTGTATAAGCTGGAGGGTGGTGGTCTGATTTCCCACGATGACCAGTCGGCTTGGGAAATATGTTTTGTTTTGTTTCAATTTGGTTGCTTATGTTATTTGTAGAAGTTGTTTCCATTTTTTTGCTTATGTTTGTTTTTTGTTGTTTAAATTTGTTGTTTGCTCTAAGGACCTCTATCAAATCACTTTGGTCCTTTTCTTTCTCCTCTAACCCGAATAACAGCAAATTGTTCTTTTTACTTTCTCTCTCCATGTACAATATTTTTTGTTCTAATGTATCGATTTTGGTTTTAAGCACTTTGTTTTCGTCTAGAATTACTAATAACTTGTCATCCATTCTCTCGCACATAGTTTTAGTCACCGAATCGTGAATTTTTTCAGTTTGCTTGTCCATCTCCTCTTTCAAACTGTCAAACAACTTTTGTAGAGAACTATTCATTTTTACGTGAATCGGAACTTTCAGTTGTGGTGGAGTTAATTGTCTATGCACTGGTCACACCGGATATTCCTGAAGTTGGTAGCGGACACGTAAGTTATTGTTTATAGTTTTACAAGATAACCTCAAAAGTTCAATGATACGCGATGTTTTGCGAAATTCTCCACAACAATTTTCACTTGATTTTTCACTGCAAACAGTGCTCGAGTTCTTATTTAGCTGTTAAAAGAATGTTCACCACTTGTAACAACGGGAAACCACTTAAAACAAATTATTTTAGTTAGAGCTGCAACAGTAACGAGTTTATAGTTTGACAACCGGAAACAACCTATGCTATTTAAATATGTAATTTAATTAATGACGTCTGATCTGAATATGTATTTATTTCATGTTGCAGCAACTGTAAGAACGGTGAAGGAGGCTCTTGGGCGGGCTCGCTCGGTCAGGCGGGGGCGGCTGCAGGCGGGGGCGGGGCAGACACGAGGCGGAGGGAAACGGTTTACATGCAGCGACTGTCACTACGAGTGTCAGTGGGAATCAAACTTACTGCGTCACCAGAGAATACACACTGGAGAAAAACCATTTCAATGTAGTCACTGTGACTACAAGTGCAGACGGAAGACACAATTAGTGATTCACGAGAGAAAACACACCGGAGAAAAACCATTTCAATGTAGTCACTGTGACTATAAGTGCAGACACAAGACACAATTAGTGATTCACGAGAGAATACACACTGGAGAAAAACTATTTCAATGTAGTCACTGTGACTATAAGTGCAGACACAAGACACAATTAGTGATTCACGAGAGAATACACACTGGAGAAAAACCATTTCAATGTAGTCACTGTGACTACAAGTGCAATCAGAAGGCACATTTAGTGAGGCACGAGAGAATACACACTGGAGAAAAACCATTTCAATGTTGTCACTGTGACTATAAGTGCAGACGGAAGACACAATTAGTGATTCACGAGAGAAAACACACCGGAGAAAAACCATTTCAATGTAGTCACTGTGACTATAAGTTCAGACAGAAGACACAATTAGTGATTCACGAGAGAATACACACTGGAGAAAAACCATTTCAATGTAGTCACTGTGACTACAAGTGCAATCAGAAGGCACATTTAGTGAGTCACGAGAGAATACACACTGGAGAAAAACTATTTCAATGTAGTCACTGTGACTATAAGTGCAGACACAAGACACAATTAGTGATTCACGAGAGAATACACACTGGAGAAAAACCATTTCAATGTAGTCACTGTGACTACAAGTGCAATCAGAAGGCACATTTAGTAAGGCACGAGAGAATACACACTGGAGAAAAACCATTTCAATGTAGTCACTGTGACTACAAGTGCAGACAGAAGACAAATTTAGTGATTCACGAGACAATACACACTGGAGAAAAACCATTTCAATGTAGTCACTGTGACTACAAGTGCAGACAGGAGACAAATTTAGTGATTCACGAGAGAAAACACACCGGAGAAAAACCATTTCAATGTAGTCACTGTGACTATAAGTGCAGACACAAGACACAATTAGTGATTCACGAGAGAATACACACTGGAGAAAAACTATTTCAATGTAGTCACTGTGACTATAAGTGCAGACACAAGACACAATTAGTGATTCACGAGAGAATACACACTGGAGAAAAACCATTTCAATGTAGTCACTGTGACTACAAGTGCAATCAGAAGGCACATTTAGTGAGGCACGAGAGAATACACAATGGAGAAAAACCATTTCAATGTAGTCACTGTGACTACAAGTGCAGACAGAAGACAGATTTAGTGATTCACGAGAGAATACACACTGGAGAAAAACCATTTCAATGTAGTCACTGTGACTACAAGTGCAGACAGGAGACAAATTTAGTGATTCACGAGAGAAAACACACTGGAGAAAAACCATATAAATGTAGTCACTGTGACTACAATTGCAGACACAGGACAAATTTAGTGAGCCACGAGAGAAAACACACTGGAGAAAAAACCATCTAGTAGCTCCTGTCTATATCAGAGCACTCGCAAGGCAGACTTAAAAGTTCCCGCGGGGAAACATGAACTGGTGAAAAACTCATTGTGACTGCAAGTGCTGACGTAATACGCCCGTCAGTAGAGGTTCAATGCTGGACTATGTTGCAAGAGGTGGAGGAGTAGATCTTATTTATTTAAATTATGTATCTGGATGCTACTAAGTAAATTAAATATCAAAACTGGTAGCAAGAGTAATTTCGGGACAACTTTTGGCAGCTACAAACCCCCGAAATTTTCGCACTATTTTCGGTTTATCGCTCATATATACTCGCTCGTATCTAGTTGTAAGGATTCTGTGTATTACTTGTTCCGCTGTTATTGTCGCTCGCTGCATGCGCAGCTTGCCGAGTGCGCGCTCACTATTTTGTACTACCCTAATTTTTTTAACGCACTTATTTGTCTTTGTGCGCTCATAACAAAGTTTGTGTATTAGTTAAGTGTTCTCTCATGTAAGTGAATTGTATAATTCTTTATGAGATTAAATGATCTTAAACCTTATATTCTATGTCATGCATCCTAGCGTAAAGTTGCTTACTAGCAAGTTAAAGATAGAAAAATAGAAAACCATGGTTAGAAATCGAAATGCAGTCCAAGTATGATGTGGTTTTTAACCATCTGCGTTTGAATATTATGTTTACAATAGTCTATGCCTCAATTGTAAAAGATATACAGATTAGAGAGTACGATATTTTTGTAAGATTTAATTACAAATGTATAGTTTTCAGATTTTTTCCCTGTATTAATAATAAATAATATAAATAAATAAAATCGTTTATTTGGATAACTTTAAATATTAGTTTGACAATAGTGGTTGAGGCCTCCTAGTAGGTTTTAATGCACCTGTATCAGGAGGTCTCGCTCTTCCATTCAATAATTCATTTTAGTAACTTGGACTATTTTTAACCAACTTCTTAAAAAAGGAGGCGGTTCTCAATTAGCCTGTATGTTTTTTTTGTTGTATGTTTGTTACGCGATTACTCCGCCATTTATGAACAGATTTGGAAAATTATTTCTTTGTTTGAAAGGATATGCTTCCGGATTGGTCCCGTTGTTCTCAAAGTTCACTTCTGACGATGGAATCTATGAATCTATGAGGAATTGAGGGAACTCTTCAAAATTTCAAGGGAAACATAACGATTTTAGTATTTTCGGTTATAAATCGAGCATTTTCATAATCCAAAATACCGCGCGGCCACAGAATCACTACATTGTATAAAACAAATTCGCTTCCTGCTGTCTGTCCCTATGCATTACACTTATGATTTTTGATCATTGTGCTTATTTTTCTGTTAGCCAGAACCTCCAGAATTTTATTTCTTGTATTTTGTTACTTAATTTTAATTATTTTGTAATGTTGATTTTATTTCTTGACATTCTTCGTATATCCAATATTAACAAGCAAAAAAAAATTATATGCGGGAGTGCCAAAACCGACGAATAAAACTTGCACAGAGTTTGTATGAAGAAGGCCTTGCCTCTACAGGCGCTAATGTAATATGTAAGATTTTGTTTTGAACCTAAGGTCACGCCGCCGCCGCCGGCCCATTGCCCATCGCCGCTCATATGTACTGCGTATCTCCTTTAGTTGTGGTTCGATGAGCAGGGTCGCCATATAATGTAATGAGCAGACGTAGGAATCGGCGGGGCAAAATTGTTTGACAAGTAGGGAGTTCCTATATCGATAAAATCAACTATCGATGCTAGTTCTATATACTAGTGATCGCCCCCAGGATTGTTTTGTGTTCTATTGTTCAACATAGCATATTTTAAATAATCGCTAGGTTATATAAAGGTAGGGCGTAATACCTATTGCACTACAAAATAGTTAATGATATCTACCTTTTTAGAAGTAAACTACCTACTTAGACACTCACTATAAAATAGATGGGACATTCACCAAGAAAAAAATTGGGACGAGTAAAACTATAAAATTGTCTTTAAAAACGAAGGAGAGTATGGAGCTATTATTAAATTATTATTTTTTACTTTTAATAAAAACATATTTTTACCCTTGAGTGATCACTAGTATATAGACTTAGCATCAATAGTTGAGTTTATCGATATAGGTCTGGTAATGAGGAGCCCAGGGGGAGCAGAATGATAGCCACGAATTGGTTACAATAATGTACGTCTTTAATTAACAATCATCACTCTACAATGCGCTTTCCGGTTGCAATTTGGCTGAACATGATCTGTCTGGGCGAGGGAGAGGTGTCCATGCGGTGATACAAGCAATGCGTTAACGTCGCAGTAAACTATTGTGTTACTATTAAACACTAAAGCGATTTATTACCATATTACAGGCAGGTAGCCGCATTTAAAATATTTTTTGATTTGCGTGTATGTTCTGATGTATCCGTAAAACTGATTTAACAATGCACTTAATGGTGATAACAAGCAAAGGGTTATCTAAGGGGGGGTAAGGGTTTATCTTGTGTGTATCCTCTCGTGCCTTACTAGATCTCCCTTCTGTGTGCACTTGTAGTCATAGTGGCTACATTTAAATGGGTTTTCTCCAGTGTGTTTTCTCTCGTGAATCACTAATTGTGTCTTCCGTCTGCACTTGTAGTCACAGTGACTACATTGAAATGGTTTTTCTCCAGTGTGTATTCTCTCGTGCCTCACTAAATTTGCATTTAGACTACACTTGTAGTCACAGTAGCTACACTTAAATTGTTTTTCTCCAGTGTGTATTCTCTCGTGACTCATTAAATTTGTCTTCTCTCTGCACTTGTAGTCACAGTGACTACATTGAAATGGTTTTTATCGTGTGTATCCTCTCGTGCCTTACTAGATCTCCCTTCTGTCTGCACTTGTAGTCACAGTGACTACATTGAAATGGTTTTTCTCCAGTGTGTATTCTCTCGTGACTCACTAAATGTGCCTTCTGATTGCACTTGTAGTCACAGTGACTACATTGAAATGGTTTTTCTCCAGTGTGTATTCTCTCGTGAATCACTAATTGTGTCTTCTGTCTGCACTTGTAGTCACAGTGACTACATTGAAATGGTTTCTCTCCAGTGTGTATACACTCGTGACTCACTAAATGTGCCTTCTTTCTGCACTTGTAGTCACAGTGGCTACATTGTAATGGTTTTTCCCCTGTGTGTATTCTCTCGTGAGATACTAAGCGTGACTTCCGATTGCTCTTGTAGTCACAGTGACTACATCTAAAAGGTTTTTCTCCAGTGTGTATTCTCTGGTGACGCAGTAAGTATGATTCCCACTGACACTGGTAGTGACAGTCGCTGCATGTGAACCGTTTCCCTCCGCCTCGTGTCTGCCCCGCCCCCGCCTGCAGCCGCCCCCGCCTGACCGAGCGAGCCCGCCCAAGAGCCTCCTTCACCGTTCTTACAGTTGCTGCAACATCAAATAAATACATTTTCAAATCGGACAGCAAAGTCATTAATTAAATTACAGGAGTCATTAAATAAATTCATCAGGAGAGGTAGGGCACAGCAAAATGTCATCTCTTGCTCGAATTTGGAGCAGCCCAACTGGGGAAGTACCTCCGCCTTGCAGAACACCACAGCCATAATAACACTATTTACTGTACAAGTATGTAGTGTTGTGTTCCTGGAGGTGAGCAAGGTTGCCAGAGCTCCCGAGGATGCACTGTGTTGAGAGCGAGGGACGTTTTATCCCTTTTGCTGTCAACACAGTGAACCCTTAAACTTTATACAGGGTCTACAACGCGCACGTCTCTTTCGGAGTTGCGAGCGTCTATAGGCTGCGGCGTCTGCTTACCATCAGGTGTACCGTGCGCTTGTTTGCCACCGTCATCGTATACAAAATATATTTAAATAGCATATTTACATATGATATACATTAATTTAAATATTGTCCCATCGAGCTGGGTTTTCATGTCAAAAGCCTCAATGTCTTAAGAAAATTTGCCAAGTAAACCAGTGTAAAACTTGACATGAAAATGCTATAATTTGAAAGGCCTGACTTTACATGTTAAGGAACTCACCTAGAAGTGCGGATTTATTGAAATCTCCAGAAGGTGCTGACGAGTGAGTGTCAATGTGTTTCCTTAAAACCGACTTGTCCTTAAACGTGTCGCCGCACTGGTGACATTGATAGGTCTCGCTCGACGTGTCGGTACAGTCGCTAGTCTCGCTCGTGCTTGGCAGCGTGTATGTGTGCCGCCCGACCCGGCACGAGCGCCGCGCCGCGTCCACCAGCAGCCGCTCCAGCCTGACCGAGCAAGCCCGCCCGAGAGCCTCCTCCGCTCCGTGACCAGACACTGGAACATAAATAAATAAATAAAATAGAAAAAGCCTTTTATTGGAACATATGACATGATTATTAAGTATTATGAGTTGGGAGACTATCGTACATAAATCAAAACTAGTCCCAGAATAAGCTAAGCTTGGACTAGGGCTCTAGGGGATCACAACATAACCTACTTATATACATAAAATGTTTTATAAACTTTGATCAAACCTATTTATGCTAAAATGCCATTAAAATTTGTATCTTTGTGTCACTTGAAATATGGGTTTGTGAGAAACAGACAAAAGACACTTTAGTTGGCAGAGGTTTGTTAAGTTTTGTGAATAAGCGGGAAAGATTATACTTCATATCAAAACATCTCGAGTAATGATAACAAGGATAATATATATGTCAAGTCAATACATCTAAGACTCATGCAGAAACAGATATTCATACTCTTCACACAAATAAATGACCATTCCGGCCCCGGATTCAGAGCTACAATGGTTGATAGTGTATAAAAAATAGATATTCTGCAGTGAAGTACAATTTATAGTCATTCATGACATTTCAACTTACATCTATGGCAGCATTGATATTAAATAAATGGCATTATCTAGAGTAAACAGCAAAACCAAAAAGGAACATCAATAATTTATCATCTTATTTCTTAGTATTCATCTTAGTAATCATTCAAAAGCTTGACTTGATATGCTAAGGTACTGACCAGGAAGTGTGGGAGCCACACAAGGCCGGTGCACCTCCTCGGGGCCCAGCACGAGCTCGTCCTTGATCTGGTGGTCTGCATACAGCTCGCACATGGCCGCACTGTCCTCACACTCTGCCTCCTCCTTCACATGTGCCCCGGTCTCCTCACTGTCACACTCCTCCTCAGCCTCCTCTTTCACTAACACCTCCTCCGCCTCAGTCTTCACACACAATGTTTCTAGCGACATATTGCTTTATTGATCTTAACACAAATGGCTTGAGTGACTTCAACACCTGAAATGGAATATTCATATACTGTCTTACGGCGAAATCTATAGGGCTTTTCTCTCAATGTGTTACGAGTGGTTTTAAACTAAAACTAGGACGATTTGTACGGAGAGGTGTCAAAGCCTGTTGCTTGCGTCAATGTAATCTAAGCTATGCCACTTTCTGGACGTTAGCAGGTATAATCCAATAATTTAGGAACAATTTGCACGAAACGAAATAAACATAAGGAATACTATCACTATAACACTAATTTATATAGGTAGGACTGGTAAGGTAACGAACAATACAATCAATTATAATTATACATACTGCTTGCTGCGAATGAATTAAATTAATCCGTGGAATTAAGAATGAAGTGAAGTTGTTAAGCAAGACGAAAGACGCCACGTACGTTCCTCAGTACGTTCATATAAACGCTACTCAAGCAGTAATGGTTATCACATCACAGGCTGAACTGAAATGAGGTGTTCTCTGGACTACAAATACGTTATAGTTTTCAACAAAGAGAATGTAATCACCACGCTCTACTACGAGCTTCTAAAATACGGAAAAACCTGCTTCAGTCGGACACTTCCGGATACTACATCTAGGTTTCCAAACGCACTTGTAGCTGTCAGACAAAACAAAATATTTTGCACAGAACCGTCACAGAACTGTCACGGAACTGTCAAAGATTTGTCCATGGTTGTTCATCTTAGAAGAAAGTTGACGGGATTGATAATAGCACCACCTAGTGTTAAGGTTGTTGGAACTTTATAATGAAATACACGTTGTGGTTTTCTGAGAACTGACTTTTAATATTTGAAAAAAAAAGGTTAATACATGTGACTCTACAGATGGCGCTAGTAGTAACTTAAAACTATAAACGTTTAATGTATTTCGATACATATCAACACCCTCACTTATCGAAATATTTAAACGTCGACTAAACCTAATGTTCTTACAAAGTTGTAATGTTTATTTGCACACAAGCCTTTAGTAAAGATATCGGCAGGCATATCTGCTGTCTGCAGATATTCTAATTTCACAACTTTATTTGCTACACACTCCCTACAAAAGTGATATTTCACATCGATATGTTTGGTATTTTTGTGAAATACAGGGTTTGCTGAAAGTTTCTGTGCACTCATGTTATCATTGAATAATCTAAAAGTATACATTTTGTTTGTGATTTCATATTGCAAATTCCTTAAGTACACAGCTTCTTTGCAAGCCTCTGATATACTCATATACTCCGCTTCAGTACTCGATAGCGCAGTAGTTTTTTGCTTTTTACTTTCCCAGGCAATAACACCATTGGATAATAAAAAACAAAATCCTGTATAAGATTTTCTATCTACTATATTATTTGCCCAATCGGCATCAACATAGCCTGTAATTTCAGAATTACCACCTGGAACATATTTTATGCCGAGAGATTTAGTCTTTTTAAGATATTTTAAAACTCTCTTGGCATAGGCCCAATGTTCAGTAGTATGACAGTTATTGAATTGACTCAAAAATCCTACTGCATAAGTTATATCAGGTCGAGTCAGAACTGATAAATACATTAAACTGCCTATAAGTTGTTGGTAAGGCACCTGATCATTTGTGACAGAACTTTTACTTACACTCAACTTACTTTCTAAAGGAGTATTAGCAGTCTTACACTCCGTCATGTGAAACTTTTCTAACAATTGATCAATATAGCTCTCTTGACTTAATGAAACTGAGCCTTCTTGCTGATTGAATTTAACATTCATGCCTAAGCATTGCTTTACCTGGCCTAGGTTTTTAATCTTAAACTGACTTGACAAGATATTCTCAAGATTTTTAGTTTCCATGACATCATTGGAAAAGATGAAAAAATCATCAACATATAAGGTAACAATGGTTTTACAATTGTTCACATTTTTTGTATACAAACATGGCTCTAACTGTGATTTTTTATAACCGTTACTCAATAAACAACTGTCAACCTTTTTGTTCCAAGCCCTCGAAGCCTGTTTTAGACCATAAATGGCCTTGTTCAGTTTCAAGACTTTATTGTTACTGTCGGAGGGCTCAAAACAATCTGGCTTATACATGTATATTACTTCTTCCAAGTCACCATTCAAAAAAGCAGTTTTAACATCTAAGTGAGTTACATTTAGCCTTAGCTGAACCGACAGCGCAAATAACATTCTAAGAGTGGTATGCCTAACAACTGGTGAAAATGTCTCTAGATAATCTACACCATGTTTTTGTGAAAAACCTTTAGCCACTAATCTGGCACGATAACGCACTTTATTGTCAGTGTCAAATTTCTTACGAAGCACCCACTTGCACTGCACAATTGTACCGTCTTTAGGAATATCAACCAGGTCCCACGCTTTGTTATCTTTGAAGCACTGTAACTCATCTTGTATTGCCTCTAACCATTGTGATCTCTCGGGTCCACATAAAGCTTCCTTAACGGTAAGCTCTCCAGTATCTTCCAAGCGTTCAGCCACACACGCATTTGTGAAACCATATCTCTCTGGCTTTCGTCGCTCCCTCACTGGCTCCCGTGGTCTCTTGGTTTCAATGTCATTCTCACTAGCAGGAATAGAGTAGCCGACTTCATCAGATGCATCGGCAAACTCTTCCACACTAGAAGTGTGGCTGTTTTCTTCAGGATAGCTCAGTTCTTGTTGCTTCTCCCCTTGAACTGATTGTACCTCCTCGGGAACTGATGGTACCTCGTCTGGAACTGGTAGTACCTCATCTGGAACTGATAGTACCTCGTCCGGAACCGATTGTACTACATCTTGAACTGACTGTACTACCTCTTCCTCTGGTTTCATATCTTCAACAATTTGCAGCATGTCTTCCAATTTATTCTCATGATGACTGTCTCCATCACCCATCTTCTCTTTCTCAGGTAATGTTTCCTCAATAATAATAACATCCCGACTGGTCATGATGCTTCTAGTCCTCGGATTGTATATTCTGTACCCTTTTATACCATCTGGGTATCCAACAAGAATACATTTTTCAGACTTCTTGTCTAACTTGAGGCGTTTCTGTTTTGGAATGTGTGCCATGACTGTGCTGCCAAAGATTCTTAAATGACTGATATCTGGCTTTTTCCCTGTCCACAACTCGAAGGGTGTCTTGCCATTCAAAACAGATGCCACAGTCCTATTATACAAGTACACAGATGTATTAGCCGCTTCTGCCCAAAATGCCTTGCTCAACCCTGCATCAAATAATAGGCACTTGGCTTTCTCTATGACCGTTCGGTTAAAGCGTTCAGCTAATCCGTTCTGTTCACTTGAATATGGATTACTTCTCTGATGGACTATTCCTTCTCTGCTTAAAAAGTCATCAAATTCCTTGTTGCAAAATTCTGTACCTTGGTCACTTCTCACTATTTTGATTTTTCTATCCAACTGTTTCTCCACCTCAGCCTTATATTTCCGGAACGATTCCAACGCTTGACTTTTATATTTCATAAAGTAAATGTAGGTCATACGACTATAGTCATCTACAAACAGGATAAAATATCTAGATCCTCCTATGGACACATTTTCGATTGGCCCACAGACATCGGAATGCACTGTATGTAAAAGTTCTGTACTTCTATTACCGTTATCTGGAAATGGCAATCTACTTTGCTTTCCCTCGCAGCAAACAACACATGAGGATTTCGTAATATCAGCCTTCTTGTCAAGCACAAATCCTTCAACTGCATCCTGCATTTTGTTGAGGTATTGACTATTGACATGGCCAAGCCTGCGATGCCATGTCTCGCCTGACACCATGACAGCAGCCGCCAATGTTGATGGTGCCACGACCGTGTTCAATTTATACACTCCATTTAACAGACACGCTGTAGCAACAATATCACCCATCTGATTATGAATACGGCAACCATTTTCGGTAAACACAACTTTGTTGCCTTTCGCGATCAGCTGACTCACTGATAGTAAGTTCGTCGTTAAAGTGGGAACACACAATACGTCTTCAACTACGATGTCATAATCACAAACATCTGTACGTGTTGAAATCTGCACGTCACCGGAACAAGTAACCTCCACTTTTTCTTTGTTTGCCACCACAATTTCCTTAATACTGTGGTCATATGAAATATTCTTCATCCAGTGTTTATTTGGACAAAGATGGACGCTTGCACCCGAGTCTATATAATAGTCGGATTTACTAAAGTTACCGTTCAGGAACACTGCACTAAATGCATTTGTTTGTTTACGTTCGAAGTTCGTTTTATCCGATATGTTTTTGTCGGAATATGGGCACTGATTTCTATAATGTCCGCTTTGTTTGCATCGATAACACTTAATTATTTTAGGTTTTGTTGACTGACGCGACTGATGCATACTTGACGTTGACGTTGACGTATGAAATCTATTGTCTCTGCCCCCGCTGCCAG
Source organism: Cenopis cana (assembly GCA_951800055.1). Taxonomy (NCBI): domain Eukaryota; kingdom Metazoa; phylum Arthropoda; class Insecta; order Lepidoptera; family Tortricidae; genus Cenopis; species Cenopis cana. The sequence continues at coordinate 1,455,507 of OX637496.1, forward strand.
TACTGCCACCTTTGCCTTTTTTATAACTATAACTCATGAATGCTCCGCTGGTGTCACCACTGCCGTCTTCCATATCTAACAGTTTTGTTTTAATGGCGTCGGCTGTAATTGGGATACCGGAATGCTCGATGGCCATGATCATTGGTGAATACTTTTCAGTTAACCCGGCTAACAACAACGATCCAACCCATTCGTCGTTTATTTTAAATCCAGTACCACTTAACTTCTGGCTAGTTTCAATAATCTGTGTCACATACGAAGTCATTGATGTACTGTTTTCTAAACGAATCGAAATTAAAGTTCTTAGCAAACTGATTCGTCTTGTAAATCCTGAGTCGTCGAATAAATTTTTCAGCTTTTCCCACAGTTCTAGAGTAGTTGTAACTCCTTTTATGTGTATATAAAGCGACGAGTCGATGGTCAGTATCAATTTTGCTTTAGTCTTCGCATCATCTGCAGCTTCTGGTCCTTTCTGATCTTGCTGAACTGGCTTAATACAAGCCAACATTCCTTCTAGGACCAAAAAATTCTCTGCGGCGAAGGCCCACTCACTGTAGTTCTCGCGCCCTTTCAGTTTTGGAACGCTCACAACGTAATTCGAAGTCATCTTGTGTTTTTACTGTTCACGTACACTTTTCTGCACACACTGGCTAGTATATCTCGCGAAAATCTACTAAAAAACACTTTTAACTGCTGGGCCCATAACCTATAATGAAATACACGTTGTGGTTTTCTGAGAACTGACTTTTAATATTTGAAAAAAAAAGGTTAATACATGTGACTCTACAGATGGCGCTAGTAGTAACTTAAAACTATAAACGTTTAATGTATTTCGATACATATCAACAAACTTATACCACTTATTGCCACATATAATTACAATATAAAAAGGGCGTTCATAATTCAGAAGCGAGCGATAAGAATAATGGTGCGTATACCACAGTGGGTTTCCTGTAAGGACTTTTTCACTAAATTAGGAATTCTAACTGTGCCAAGTCTTGACATTCTGATACTTTGTACGGACTTAGTAAAATATTTGGCAAGAAATGAATCAGAAGAGGATCGGGTGGCAAGACTGGCAACGAGGACTAAAAACCTAGACCACCCCATTTCTCCGAAGCTCAAAGTGACGGAATTTTGTGCTCGTTTCCAGGCTGTAAAAGCTACCAATCGAATTAAAGGCTGTTTCCAACCCTCATACCTTTAAAAATAAATTAAGGTCATATTTATTAAGTAAATGTTTTTATTCCCTTGAAGAGTTTTTCCGATGCAGTAATTAATTAAATTAATATGATGCAGTAATGAATTGAGTACCTAAATTATGAATATTTAATCTGACATATGTATTTATTAATTTGAAATACAATTTTTTTAGCATGTAATTAGTTTATAAGATTTTCTGACACAATGTAATATTGTTATAGAAATAAATAAAAAATGAAATGACTTATTCATAAATTCGATGCATGCCTACTAACAACTCACACGTAACCCTGTGGTAAAGCATATTGCTTTCAAAGTAATTCAGAGTCAAGTCAATGTTACATTCCAGCGGCTGGTGCACTTTTTGCAAGTTTTTTAAGCTTTTGGTCACGTGTATCCAAGATAATAGTTACTAACTTAGGCACTTGGTAGCGCTTTAGTCAGGATCACAATATACGTTATTTTAGGTATCTATTTCCACACTAATTTCCTGTCTTATCTTAATCTTATTTTTGGTTAAGTTTGCTTGCTGATAAAAACTATCGCGAAAACTATAACGTGTCATTTGTTACGTAGTCGAGGGAAACACTCCAGTTCAGCTTGTGAATTGAAACAACCATTACTGCACGCGTGGCGTTTATGGTGTGAGTGTGTCCACTTGTTTTGACAAAGGCTTCATTGTATTGTTCGTCAGTCCTAAATACAATAGGTTAGTGTTATTGCTTGTTTAAAGATTTATGTATTCCGTATGTCTATTTCGTCTCGTCTAGATTATTTCTAACTTTATATATGTTACCTGCTAACCTCCAGACAGTGGCGTTGCTTAGATTACGTTGAAGCTACGAAGCTAGCAATAGGCGTTCCACGTTTTAGTTTTAAAACCACGTGTAACACATTGAGATATAAGCTCTATGGCTGTTGGTGTAAGACAGAGTCTGAATAATCCATTGCAGGTGTTGAAGTCACTCAAGCCATTTGTGATTAGGCCCATAAAGCAATATGTCGCTAGAAACATTGTGTGTGAAGACTGAGGCGGAGGAGGTGTCTGTGAAAGAGGAGGCTGAGGAGGTGTGTGACAGTGAGGAGACTGGGGCACATGTGAAGGAGGAGGCGGAGTGTGAGGACAGCGCGACCTTGTGCGAGCTGTATGCAGACCACCAGATCAAGGACGAGCTCGTGCTGGGCCCTGAGGAGATGCACCGGCCTCGTGTGGTTCCCACACTTCCAGGTCAGTACCTTAGCATATCAAGTCAAGTTTTTAATGCAAACTAAAATGATGAGTGATTGATGTTTCTGGTTGTTTCTGCGGTTTACTCTAGATAATTCCATTTAACATCAATGCTGTTATTTAGATATAAGTTGAAATATCATGAATGACTGTAAATTGTATTTGACTCCACAATTTGTATTTTTTTATATACTATCATCAACCATTTTAGCTCTGAATCCTGGGCTGTAATGGTCATGTAGTTGTGTGATGAGTATGAATATTTGTTTCTGCTTGTGTCTTAGATGTTTTGATATGAAGTTATGTATCCTTTATATTTATCTATATAAGTAGGTTATGTTATTTGTCATAGTCATATCATTTATTGCATCCATAGTTATATTATCCCCTAGAGCCCGTCCAAGATTTGCTTATTCTGGGATTAGTTTTGATTCATTTTAAGATCACATGGTCATTTACATTAGAATTACGATTTATACGATTGTACATGGTAAATATCCCGTTATTAATCGTAATTCTAATAGTTTTGATTGGATAAAGATGGTCTGACAATAATGAATGATCTATGTGATATATGTTTCAGTGTCTGGTGACGGAGCAGAGGAGGCTCTCGGGCGGGCTTGCTCGGTCAGGCTGGAGCGGCTGCTGGTGGACGCGGCGCGGCGCTCGTGCCGGGTCGGGCGGCACACATACACGCTGCCAAGCACGAGCGAGACTAGCGACTGTACCGACACGTCGAGCGAGAGCTATGAGTGTCACCAGTGCGGCGACACGTTTAAGGACAAGTCGGCTTTAAGGAAACACATTGACACTCACTCGTCAGAAACTTCTGGAAATTTCAACAAATCCGCACTTCCAGGTGAGTTCTTGAGACATTAAGGCTTTTGACATGAAGACCTAGTTTGGTGGGAAAATATTTAAATAAATTAATGTATATCATATGTAAATATGCTATTTAAATATGTAATTTAATTAATGACTTTGCTGTCCGATTTGAATATGTACGCGCCATGGACAAGGGCTCTGCGCACGCTCAACCGAGTTCATGGTAAAATTCAAATGTCTTCTGTTGTTCTTACAATGAATTCACAAGAATTACTATGTTCGAACTATGTAACTTTGAATGATGGAAAATAAATAAAATAAATAAATAAATAAATATTTGTGGACAATGTTACACAAATCAACCTAGTCCCAAACTAAGCAAAGCTTGTACTATGGGTACTAAGCGACGATATACATACTTATATAGATAAATAGATACTTAAATACATAGAAAACATCCAAGACCCGAGAACAAATATTCGTGCTCATCACACAAATAAATACCCCGGCCGGGATTCGAACCCGGGACCTCCAGCTTCGTAGGCAGGGTCACTACCAACTAAGCTAAAGCGGTCGTCAATGTGTAAAGATATAACAACCTAATATGTAACATTGTGCTACACTATCGCATTGGTTACTTAACTGTAAAGATAGGTGTAATGTGGCTTTAAATAAATAAATAATAAAAATAAATAAATGTATTTATTTGATGTTGCAGCAACTGTAAGAACGGTGAAGGAGGCTCTTGGGCGGGCTCGCTCGGTCAGGCGGGGGCGGCTGCAGGCGGGGGCGGGGCAGACACGAGGCGGAGGGAAACGGTTCACATGCAGCCACTGTCACTACGAGTGTCAGTGGAAATCAGACTTACTGCGTCACCAGAAGATACACACTGGAGAAAAACCTTTTGAATGTAGACACTGTGATTTTAAAAGCAATTGGAAGACTACCTTAGTATCTCACGAGAGGACCCACACAGGGGAAAAACCATTTAATTGTAGGTACTGTGACTACAAGTACAGGCACAAGTCAAGTTTAGTGAGTCACGAGAGAATACATACTGGAGAAAACCCATTTAAATGTAGTCACTGTGACTACAAGTGCAGAAACAAAACACTTTTAGTGAGTCACGAGAGAATACACACTGGAGAAAAACCATTTCAATGTAGTCACTGTGACTACAAGTGCAGACAGAACACACATTTAGTCATACACGAGAGAAAACACACTGGAGAAAAACCATTTCAATGTAGTCAATGTGAGTACAAGTGCAGAGGGAAGACAAATTTTGTGAGGCACGAGAGAATACACACTGGAGAAAAACCATTTCAATGTAGTCAATGTGAGTACAAGTGCAGACAGAAGACACATTTAGTTATGCACGAGAGAAAACACACTGGAGAAAACCCATTAAAATATAGTCACTGTGGCTACAAGTGCCGACAGAAGTCAAATTTAGTGGATCACGAGAGAATACACACTGGAGAAAAAGCATTTACATGTAGGCACTGTGACTACAAGTGCAATAAAAAGACATGTTTAGTGAGGCACGAGAGAAAACACACTGGAGAAGAAACCATTCACGAGAGAAAACAACCTGTACAAAAAACTATTTAGGAGCTCCTGTCTATATCAGAGCAGTCGCAAGGCAGACTTAAAAATTCCCGCGGGGAAACATGAACTGATGAAAAACTCATTGTGACTGCAAGTGCTGACGTAATACGCGTCAGTAGAGGTTCAACGCTGGACTATGTTGCAAGAGGTGGAGGAGTAGATCTTATTTATTTAAATTATGTATCTGGATGCTACTAAGTAAATTAAATATCAAAACTGGTAGCAAGAGTAATCTCGGGACAACTTTTGGCAGCTACAAACCCCCGAAATTTTCGGACTATTTTCGGTTTATCGCTCATATATACTCGCTCGTATCTAGTTGTAAGGATTCTGTGTATGACTTGTTCTGCTGTTATTGTCGCTCACTGCATGCGTAGCTTGCCGAGTGCGCGCTCACTATTTTGTACTACCCTAATTTTTTTAACGCACTTATTTGTCTTTGTGCGTTCATAACAAAGTTTGTGTATAAGTTAAGTGTTCTCTCATGTAAGTGAATTGTATGATTCTTTATGAGATTAAATGATCTTAAACCTTATATTCTATGCGATGCATCCTAGCGTAAAGTTGCTTACTAGCAAGTTAAAGAACATGAAATTCTGCGTCTAATGAGCGAAAAATAGAATAGTAGAAATCGAAGTTTAGTCCAAGTATGGACAAAACTACAATATTGGTAAAAAAAAAAAAAAATTAAGATGTTTATTTCAAAAATAATATATATATTACATTTCCAACTTAACTACTAATCTTAAATGAAAAAGATTTTTTGAGTTAAGGAGTCTAGTATCTATTTGTTAGTTAATATTACATAACATTGCTACTTTTTAAGGTATTATTACTATTAGATAGGTACATAAATCAGTGATCAGTATTTTCTTATTTTAAACATGTATCTTTTTATAATATGTCTGGCCTGCCCACTTGTTGTGAATGTTGTGATGTGATTTTTAACCATCTGCGTTTGAATATTATGTTTACCCTAGTCTACAATGCCTGAATTGTAAAAAATTACAGAAGAAAGTATGATATTTTTGTAAGATTTAATTTTACAAATGTATAGTTTCCAGATTTTTTCCCTGTATTAATAATAAATAATATAAATAAAAAAAATCGTTTATATGGATAACTTTAAATATTAGTTTGACAATAGTGGTTGAGGCCTCCTAGTAGGTTTTAAATTTTTAATGCACCTGTATCAGGAGGACTCGCTCTTCCATTCAATAATTCATTTTAGTAACTTGGACTATTTTTAACCAACTTCAAAAAAAGGAGGCGGTTCTCAATTCGCCTGTATGTTTTTTTTTTGTTGTATGTTTGTTACGCGATTACTCCGCCATTTATGAACAGATTTGGAAAATTATTTCTTTGTTTGAAAGGATATTCTTTCGGATTGGTCCCGTTGTTCTCAAAGTTCACTTCTGACGATGGAATCTATGAGGAATTGAGGGAACTCATCTAAAATTTCAAGGGAATCATATAACGATTTTAGTATTTTCGGTTATAAATCGAGCATTTTCATAATCCAAAATACCGCGCGGCCACAGAATCACTACATAGTATAAAACAAAGTCGCTTCCTGCTGTCTGTCCCTATGCATTACACTTATGATTTTTGATCAGTGTGCTTATTTTTCTGTTAGCCAGAACCTCAAGAATTTTATTTCTTTTATTTTGTTACTTATTTTAATTATTTTGAAATGTTTGATTTTATTTCTTGACATTCTTCGTATATCCAATATTAACAAGCAAAAAAAAATTATATGCGGGAGTGCCAAAACCGACGAATAAAACTTGCACAGAGTTTGTATGAAGAAGGCCTTGCCTCTACAGGCGCTAATGTAATATGTAAGATTTTGTTTTGAACCTAAGGCTTTTACAACGTCACGCCGCCGCCGCCGGCCCATTGCCCATCGCCGCTCATATGTACTGCGTATCTCCTTTAGTTGTGGTTCGATGAGCAGGGTCGCCATATAATGTAATGAGCAGACGTAGGAATCGGCGGGGCAAAATTGTTTGACAAGTAGGGAGTTCCTATATCGATAAAATCAACTATCGATGCTAGTTCTATATACTAGTGATCGCCCCCAGCATTGTGTGTTTTTTGTTCTATTGTTCAACATAGCATATTTCAAATAATCGCTAGTATAGGTTATATAAAGGTAGGGCGTAATACCTATGGCACTACAAAATAGTTAATGTTATCTACCTTTTTAGAAGTAAATTACCTACTTAGACACTCACTATAAAACAATAGGTACTTGTCAATATCGTCGTTTACTTTAACAATAGTACCGTAGATGGGACATTCACGAAGAAAAAAATTGGGACGAGTAAAACTATAAAATTGTCTTTAAAAACGAAGGAGAGTATTGAGTTATTATCATATTTTTTTACTTTTAATAAAAACATATTTTTACAAGCAAACCCTTGAGTGATCACTAGTATATAGACTTAGCATCAATAGTTGAGTTTATCGATATAGGTCTGGTAATGAGGAGCCCAGGGGGAGCAGAATGATAGCCACGAATTGGTTACAATAATGTACGTCTTTAATTAACAATCATCCTAATTTATACAGGGAACAAATAAAATGATCACCTAAATAACTTTTGATATCATCAAATTTTCGAACCCTAAAATAAGGTTGAACACTCAAAAAAATTTATCGATCAGCAATTCCGAGTCACCAAAAAAATTCGACCTATTTTTGCAGAACTTGCACCTATTTTACTTATTGCGTTCTTATAAATTTATAATCGCATCAAAAAAAATGTCAAGTACCACCAAAAACACTAAACTACCACCTAATCTCATGCACCTTTTTTCATTAGAATTGCATCCAAATATTATACACATCGCATGCTACATTTTAGTAAACAGTTACAAATTAATTGTTTTTAGCACTATAAATATTTTAGTCATTTCCAAAATGTTATAAATTAGAAAGTAAAATTCTTAATTAATTTAAAAAGCAACGCGCAATGTGGCTGTGTGAAATAATAACACGTATACTGCTATCTCACTCAATCAAATACGAAGAATTGTTTGAAGCATAAAACCTATTGATATGTCGTTAGAGTGAAAGGTACCTATTGCTGTTTCATTCTAACTACCTATTGCTGATGGTTTACAAACTGCAAGAAGTTTTATTATCGCGTTTGATTGAAAACTTTTATTTGAAAATGAGTTTTGTTCATTTATTAAATTGTTAGTTTGTTATGAAAATGGATAAAGGTCCTCAAATGAGTTTAGTTTATTAATTTAGATAGACTTTAATGGAAAAATTAAAGGAAGTTAATAGGTAGAAATAGGTATAGGTAGGTTTAGGTTATGTTAGTTTTGCATCGGCCCGAAGGGCCAAAACAACTCAAAATAGGAGCTCCGCGCCAGCGGAGATCCGTCAATACTGTTCCAATGTCCACTAGTTTGAAATAAAAATAGATGTCATAGAAAAATACTACTACCTAGGCAAATTGACGATTATGAGCGAATAGAGTAGAGGCAAAAACATCTGAGAACAAATAGCTGTATGCGACCAGGGGGCCGATTTTTGAGTTTCGAACGCTCGAATGCTCACTCGAGATCTGTCAAAAAACTATGAAGTTTTGACAGATGTCGAATGAAAATTCGAGCGGTCGAGACTCAAAAATCGGTCCCCAGTAAGGAAAGCACTGAACTTGAAAATATATTAAATTAAATTATGTTATGTACGTGTCTCATTAAAGTTACAGAAATTTTGAAGCTTCTATAAAATAAAATGATTTAGCGCTGTCTTGCTCGCACGCGGTGCGACGTGCGAGCGAGACGGACCGTATGGAAAACCGCATCAGTGTGCTAGCAATGAGGTTAGACTAGATTGGAACTGCTTTGCGCGTCCGGCGTTAAAAAACAATTGCCGCGTGAAATTTGGTGATCATGTAGTATTTCTGGGTATCGAAAGAATTATTTGGGTGTAAATAATTTTAATAGGATTACGAGCCCTGTAATATTTGGATGTAAATTATATGAAATTTGGTGTTTGAAATTAGGTGATCATTAAGTATTTTTGGGTAGTGATTAATTTATTTGGTAACAATTTAATTTAATAGGTTATCGACATGTTACTTCTTTAAGTTGCACTTTATATTTAAAAGGAGTTGAAAATTTGGTGCGAATCTAGTATTTTTGGTAATCAATGTAATTTTTTAGAGCATCATTCGGCAACTAATTTGGTGGTTCGTTAAATGCTACCCATTTATACATGTGGAGTTATCGCAGATACATCATCACCGGGCCTATTACATCTTGACAGATTTAAACAGCGTCTGCACGCGAGAAACAACTCCTCTCGTGACTATATAATACAATTCGGGATCGACATATGCGTCCACATTTCTGAAACGTGAGCTGAGGATCCGTATCACCAGCATCCTCTTAAGGGTTATGGCTTTTACCGCGCTTGTGGGCTAGATCTTGGGACCAGGTGTTATCGCGGAATTCGCGGCCTTTTGCGATAGTGTTTCTCCACTCATCGCGATTTCCAGCAAGATCTTCCCGAGCGCTGCGGTCGATATCAAATGCAATCATGTCGCGTTTCACGCAGTCTTTGACTTGGAGCATGGGACGTCTACAATGCGCTTTCCGGTTGCAATTTGGCTCAACATGATCTGTCTGGGCGAGGGAGAGGTGTCCATGCGCTGATACAAGCAATGCGTTAACGCCGCAGTAAACTATTGTGTAACTATTAAACACTAAAGCGATTTATTACCATATTACTGGCAGGTAGCCCCATTTAAAATATTTTTTGATTTGCGTGTATGTTCTGATGTATCCGTAAAAACTGATTTAACAATGCACTTCATGGTGATAACAAGCAAAGGGTTTTATCTTGTGTGTATCCTCTCGTGCCTTACTAGATCTCCCTTCTGTCTGCACTTGTAGTCACAGTGACTACATTGAAATGGTTTTTCTCCAGTGTGTATTCTCTCGTGCCTCATTAAATCTGTCTTCTGTCTGAACTTGTAGTCACAGTGGCTACATTTAAATGGTTTTTCTCCAGTGTGTGTTCTCTCGTGCCTCACTAAATTTGTCTTCTCTCTGCACTTGTAGTCACAGTGACTACATTGAAATGGTTTTTCTCCAGTGTGTTTTCTCTTGTGTGTCACTAAATCTCTCTTTTGACTGGACTTGTAGTCACAGTGGCTACATTTAAATGGTTTCTCCCCGGTGTGTGTCCTCTCGTGACATACTAAATGTGATTTCCAACTGCTCTTGTAATCACAGTGACTACATCTAAAAGGTTTTTCTCCAGTGTGTATTTTCTCGTGACTCACTAGACCTCCCTTATGACTGAACTTGTAGTCACAGTGACTACATTGAAATGGTTTTTCTCCAGTGTGTTTTCTCTCGTGACACACTAAACTTGTCTTCAGTCTGAACGTGTAGTCACAGTGACTACATCTAAATGGTTTTTCTCCAGTGTGTTTTCTCTCGTGCATCACTAAATGTGCCTTCTGTCTGCATTTGTAGTCACAGTGACTACATTTAAATGGTTTTTCTCCAGTGTGTTTTCTCTCGTGACACACTAAACTTGTCTTCAGTATGCACTTGTAGTCACAGTGACTACATCTAAAAGGTTTTTCTCCAGTGTGTATCCTCTGGTGACGTCGTAAGTCTGTTTTCCACTGACACTGGTAGTGACAGTCGCTGCATGTAAACCGTTTCCCTCCGCCTCGTGTCTGCCCCGCCCCCGCCTGCAGCCGCCCCCGCCTGACCGAGCGAGCCCGCCCAAGAGCCTCCTTCACCGTTCTTACAGTTGCTGCAACATTAAATAATAGCACATTACACAAGGGCGGTAACACAATGAATGTCTCAGATCGCAGGAATTTGATAAATATGCGATCTAAGACTTTCGTAATTCATTTATTGCAAACAATGCAATGGCAATCATACAGTTGTTACAAATTAATATATCAGACACACATGGCACCCTGTTAGGGTATGGCATATCATGATACTTAAAACTAGTTAAATGCTATATTATTTGTTACATAGTTGCTTATGTACTTAAATTATAATCTGTCGCTTGTAGTATGCGATATTCCTAATAGAAGGTAGAAGGGTGTGGTATGGGTTATGTGTTTCTTTATTACCGCTCATGTTAGTACAAAATTTTATGTTACTCCCCGACCAGGAAGTGGCATTTACAGCGCGCGGAGCATGCGATAATTGCCACTAAAGACCAGTGGCTAGCATAACATGCATCTCGTTTCTACTCGCGCGCGAGATAGGCTACCTGTCACTGTCTGATTAATGCTGTCAAAAAGTGACAGGTAGCTAATCTCGCGCGCGAGTAGAGACGAGATGCATGTTATGCTAGACGTGCAGGTGTGATATAATAGTACATTACTTAACAAGGGCGGTAAAACAAAGAATGTCTCAGATCGCAGGTATTTGACGCCCGAGCCGAAGGCAAGGGCGATAAATATGCGATCTGAGGCTTTCTTTATTACCGCCCGTGTTAAGTACAAAATTTTATGTCACCCCCTGGCCAGGAAGTGGGATTTCCCGCGCGCGGAGCGTGCGGTAATTGCCGCTTTATGGCCAGGTGTGACATAATAGTACATTACTTACCAAGGGCGATAAAACAAGCGCCCGCGCCCGCACAAACAAAAGCTAGTCCGACCTCACGGTTTTAGAACAAACGAGGTGGAATTGGCGAAAAATATGATTTTTACCGCTATTTATACAACTTGTTTTATTTTTGAGAAAAGCACTATACATGCCTCGACCATAAGTGCCATCCTGGCCTCGTATTATAGCCGGACCACGCCTTCGGCTCGGCCGGCTAACTCATACTCGTCCAGGATGGCTTACTTACTGGTCTCTGCAGTAATGTACTATTTTTCACGCGCGGAGTGTGCGATAATGGCCACTTTATGGCTAGGTGTGACATAAATACATTTTTAGATCGGACAGCAAGTATCGTGGTAGTCATTAATAAATTACATATTTAAATATTCTACACATTCATTTATTATATAGTCCCACCAAGCTAGGTCCTACCAAATGCCTTAGTAGTAGCAGTAGTAAAACTCGTTATTGTACAATAAAAGTGATGAAAAATACAAAAGGAAATGGTATGTTTAAAGGCGAACTTATCCCTTTAAGGGATCACTTCCAGTTAACCTTAATCTCTCAGGGAAAATTTCCCAGTAAACCAGCACTTAACATGAAAATGCTATAATTTGAAAGGTCCTGACTTTAAATATTAAGCAACTCACCTGGAAGTGCAGACTTATTAAAATTTCCAGAAGGTCCTGACGAGTGAGTGTCAATGTGTTTCCTTAAAACCGACTTGTCCTTAAACGTGTCGCCGCACTGGTGACACTGATAGGTCTCGCTCGACGTGTCGGTACAGTCGCTAGTCTCGCTTGTGCTTGGCAGCGTGTATGTGTGCCGCCCGACCCGGCACGAGCGCCGCGCCGCGTCCACCAGCAGCCGCTCCAGCCTGACCGAGCAAGCCCGCCCGAGAGCCTCCTCTGCTCCGTGACCAGACACTGGAACATATGACATGATTATTAAGTATTATGAGTTGGGAGACTACCATACATAAATCAAAACTAGTCCCAGAATAAGCAAAGCTCGGACTAGGGCTCTAGGGGATAACAACATAACCCACTTATATAGATAAAATGCCTTATTCAAACCTCATCATCATCCTCCTAGCATTATCCCAGTACAGTTGCATCCTGATGGATGCCTGGGGTCCGCTACCTAATCGCAAGATTAAGCGTAGGCACTAGTTTTTACGAAAGCGACTGCCATCTGATCATAAACTCAAACCTATTTAAGCTACAATACCATTAAAATTTGTTTCTCTTTATCTGTCACTTTGAAATTTGTGTTTGTGAGAAACGGACAAAACACACTTTAGTTGGCAGAGGTTTGTTAGGTTTCGTGAATAACGGGGAAAGATTATACTTCATATCTACATTGACTACACTACTTCACATCTAAGACTCATGCAGAAACAGACATTCATACTCTTAACACAAATAAATGACCATTCCGGCCCCGGATTCAGGGCTAAAATGTTTGAAAGTGTATAATAAATAGAAATTGTGGAGTGAAGTACAATTTATAGTCATTCATGACATCAACTTACATCTATGGCAGCATTGATGTTAAATGGCATTATATAGAGTAAACCGCAGAACCAAAAAGGAACATCAATCATTTATTGTCTTATTGCTTAGTAATCATTCAAAAGCTTGACTTCATATGCTAAGGTACTGACCTGGAAGTGTGGGAGCCACACAAGGCCGGTGCATCTCCTCGGGGCCCAGCACGAGCTCGTCCTTGATCTGGTGGTCTGCATACAGCTTGCACAAGGCCGCACTGTCCTCACACTCTGCCTCAGTCTTCACATGTGCCCCGGTCTCCTCATTGTCACACTCCTCCTCAGCCTCCTCTTTCACAAACACCTCCTCCGCCTCAGTCTTCACACACAAGGTGTCTAGCGACATATTGCTTTATTGGTCTTAACACAGATGGCTTGAGTGACTTCAACCTTCAATGGAATATTCAGATACTGTCTGACAGCGAAATCTATACAGCCTTTATCTCAATGTGTTAAGAGTGATTTTAAACTAAAACTAGGATGATTTGGTCGATTTGTACGGCACAGGTCGCCTGCTGCTTGCGTCAATGTAATCTAATCTATGCCACTTTCTGGAGGTTAGCACAGCAGCAGACATGCAGAAATTTAGCAACAGTCTGGACGAAACGAAATAAACATACGGAATACTATCACAATAACACTAACTGTGACGAACAATACAATCAATTAGATAGATAGATATAAAAGAGAATCAATTAGGTACTAATTAATGAATGAAGTGGAAGTGGAAATAATGAAGCCTGTCAAAAGCAAGACGGAAGACGCCACGTACGTTCCTCAGTACGTTCATATATAAACGCTACGCGAGCAGTAATGGTTAACACATCACAGGCTGAACTGAGGCATTTCTCCGGACTACAAACACGTTATGGTTTTCAACAAAGAAAATAATCACCACGCTCTACTAGGAGCTTCTAAAATACAGAAAAACCTGCTTCAGTCGGACACCACTGCATACTACCTCTAGGTTTCCAAACGCACTTGTAGCTGTCAGACTTCCACACTAATTTCCTAATTTCCTTTCCTGTCTTATCTTATTTGATTTGTTATCTCTTATTAGTCTGTGGATTTGTGGTTAAGTTTGCTTGCTGATAAAAACTATCGCGAAAACTATAACGTGATTTTTGTTACGTAGTCGAGGGAAACATTCCAGTTCAGCTTGTGAATTGAAACAACCATTACTGCACGCGTGGCGTTTATGGTGTGAGTGTGACCACTTGTTTTGACAAAGGCTTCATTGTATTGTTCGTCACAGTCCTAAATACCTACAATAGGTTAGTGTTATTGCTTGTTTAAAGATTTATGTAATCCGTATGTTTTTACGTTTCGTCTAGATTATTTCTAACTTTTTTATGTTACCTGCTAACCTCCAGACAGTGGCGTTGCTTAGATTACGTTGAAGCTACGAAGCTAGCAATAGGCGTTCCACGTTTTAGTTTTAAAACCACGTGTAACACATTCTGATAAAAGCTCTATGGATGTTGGTGTAAGACAGTATCTGAATATTCCATTGCAGGTGTTGATGTCACTCAAGCCATTTGTGTTAAGACCAATAAAGCGATATGTCGCTAGAAACATTGTGCGTGAAGACTGAGGCGGAGGAGGTGTCTGTGAAAGAGGAGGCTGAGGAGGAGTGTGACAGTGAGGAGACCGGGGCACATGTGAAGAAGGAGGCGGAGTGTGAGGACAGTGCGGCCTTGTGCGAGCTGTATGCAGACCACCAGATCAAGGACGAGCTCGTGCTGGGCCCCGAGGAGATGCACCGGCCTTGTGTGGCTCCCACACTTCTAGGTCAGTACCTTAGCATGTCCAGTCAAGCTTTTTGAATGAAAACAAAAATTGATGTATGTTTGGTTCTGCAATTCACTGTATCTTAAATAAGTAGGTTGTTATCATCCTCTAGAGCCAGTAGTCCAAGCTTTGCTTATTCTCAATATTTAATAATCTATGTACCTATGTCATTTATGTTTCATCAGTGTCTGGTGACGGAGCAGAGGAGGCTCTCGGGCGGGCTTGCTCGGTCAGGCTGGAGCGGCTGCTGGTGGACGCGGCGCGGCGCTCGTGCCGGGTCGGGCGGCACACATACATGCTGCGGCGGACGAGCGAGACTAGCCACTGTACCGACACGTCGAGCGAGACCTATCAGTGTCACCAGTGCGGCGACACGTTTAAGAACAAGTCAGCTTTAAGGAAACACATTGACACTCACTCGTCAGAACCTTCTGGAGATTTCAATAAATCCACACTTCCAGGTGAGTTGCTTAACGTTTAAAGCCATCCCTTTCAAATTATAGCATTTTCATGTCAAGTTGTACAAATTTTCTTGAATCAGGCTTTTGACATGAAGACCTAGTTTGGTGGGAAAATCTTTAAATAAATGAATGTATATAATATGTAACTAGTGGCTCTGGCAGCTGTAGGCCTCGTGAGTGTTTTATTATCGAACCTGCTCACAAAACTTCACGAGAATCGGTTTAGTATTGCGACCTGTAGAGGAGAACAATACAATGTAGAATGATTTAATTTAAAATTTTACAAGAATCTCGACTAAAGAGTTCTGTTGTCGTTGAACCTGTTCACTAAATTTCACGAGAATCTGTAGAGGAGAACAAACCGAAATTCGACTGCAGAGACACGGAAACCTTAACAAAAGTCGTAAATTGGACAAGCAATCACAATCTAGAAATAAACTTTTGTAAAACAAAAATAATGCAGTTTAGACCCTACCAAAAACATGAGTTAGATATTAATTATACATTTCAAAACAACAAAATAGAATGCGTGCCCAACTTTCCACTTCTCGGCATAACAATAGATTCCAATATAAATTGGAAAGATCACATACAAAAAATTAAATCTAAACTTAGCCAATTTATTTACGCCTTAAGACAATTGAAAAGAACCACGGACCTTCAAACTGCCTTGACAGCATATTATGCCCTTGCCCACGCACGGCTGTGCTATGCTATAATTTTATGGGGTAATAGCACAAACGCTCACGATTTTTTAATTTTGCAAAAGAAATGCATTCGTATACTAATGAATATTAGACAAACAGACAGCTGTAAACCACATTTTAGAAATCTTCGAATCCTCACTGTACCATGCATTTATATTTTTGAAATATGCAAATTTGTAAAAACATACCCTGATTTTTACCAAAAAATTGGAGATATGCCCCGCCGTTTTGAATCTCGTCAAAAATAATCTCTTCCGGATAACATCAAAATTAGGAATGCACAAAAATGGCCCCTACCCAATGTCCATAAGAATATATAATAAGCTACCTAACCACATTAAAGACGAAACAAATACGGGTCAATTTCTCAAATCTGTAAAAGCATTCCTTGCAGAAAAAACATACTACTTACTCAGTGGCTGAAAACCGAGTTCGTTGCCCTAAATGCTTAGAACCGCGCTACTTCAAAGGCCTCAAAATACACATACGTAGGCAAAAAACATCGGCAATGTTGCAGCCAACCTACATGTTCTACGGCGTCCCAGCCTAACGCCCCAGCGTCATCACATTCACAGGTACCTAACAATACCGCCGTACCGTTCTGGCAAATCCTAAGTGACCTGAAAAATACACACCCGGTTCTAAAAACGGATACCGCGTGGTGCCCGCGTTTCCGTCGCCAAATTCCTTTGTGATATTATAAAAACAATAATTTCAAGCAATTCGATACAAAGCTAGGAAAATTTATTATCATTCTCATATAAAGTTCTACATATTTCACCAAATAAAGTTCAAAATCATTAACAAAATTAGTCAAGGACAACTGTTGTGGTGACTTTTCGCTTTTCCCGACTGCAGATGGATTTAAACACCTTAATAACAACAATTTATTCAAAAAAGTCGAAACCAAGATCTCCGATGGTGACATCAGAGGTGCTGCTCGTCTACTTTTTTCTGACGAGGCAGTGGCCCCCGCCAATTCGGACACGCTCACAGCTCTGCTTGACAAACATCCACCTCCAGACACGGACCTTCGTCTTCCCGACCCGCCTCAGCCAAACGATCCCACTCTCGTTGCCACTACTGAAGATGTCTTTGGTGCTGTAATGTCCTTTCCTAATGGTTCCGCAGGCGGCCTGGACGGTCTGTCACCACAGCACCTCAAAGATCTTCTGTGCTGTAGCTGCGGAGACACCAAGGAAAAGTTGTTGAAGGGCTTGACGGCTTTAGTTAATATAATGTTAGCCGGCCAAGTCCCTGACCAAATTACAGGCATCCTGTACGGAGCTAACCTCTGTGCTTTAACTAAAAAAAATGGCGGCATTCGGCCTATTGCTGTTGGCACCACCCTTCGTCGATTGACTGCCAAAATTGCTTGTCGGTCCATTCTCAGCGAACTCAGCTCAGAACTACAGCCTTTCATTGAGCACCAGGCTGGAGAGGTTCTGCTGAAGGTGGATGTTTCTAACGCCTTCAACTCCGTAGACAGGGGCGCCTTGTTGAGACAAATTAAAGAGAAAATTCCTGATACTTTTAAATTTCTCTGGCAATGTTACAGTACCCCCTCTAAATTATTGTACAAATCCAACGTTTTGGCTTCCTCCGTTGGTTGTCAACAAGGCGACCCACTTGGTCCAGCAATTTTCAGCCTCGCCATACATCCCATAATTAAGAATCTAAATTCAAAGTTAAATATATGGTACTTAGATGACGGAACCCTGGGCGGTGAAGCAATTTCAGTGCTCAGTGATTTGGAAAAATTAACAACTGAACTTAAACTGTTCATTACTGAGTTGTGCCCAAACGCAGAACGTGCAATAGAACAGTTCAAACAGCTAGCTCCGGGTATTAAAATCATTAAAAAAGAATCGCTTCACCTCCTTGGTTGCCCCATCCTGGACCAATCTTTCGAAAATTTCATTAATACAAAAATTCAAAAGTTCAAGGCATCATCATATCGTTTGGCCAAAATTAATATACATTCGGCATATTGCATAATTAAACATTGTTTATTTGTGCCAAAATTCACATACATTCTTCGCGGATCACATTTTTGGAAACACCCCACATTGATTTCAAATTTGGACAATTTGGTTTTAGAAACCCTCACCTCCATTTTTAACATCTCTTTTGGCGAAAGAGCATGGACCCAGGCTAGCCTACCCATTAGGTTTGGCGGTCTGGGCATCCGCAAAATTTCCAGCGTGGCGCTACCAGCTTTCTTGGCTTCGGTACACGGTGCTCAGACCCTCATCGGGAAAATTTTAGCCCCTAGTATTGGGGTCCTGGAGGCTGCGCACTGTACCGAGGCCAAGAACGTATGGTCGTTAACATGCCCCAACACGGACCCACCTGCCAACCCATGTTCGCAAAGGCAATGGGACGAGCCCCTCTGTCGCCTAACAAGGAATAGCCTCCTAGATTCCGCACTTAGTCCGACAGACCGAGCTCGTCTCATTGCCACCGCAGAGTGGGAGTCGGGTCTGTGGTTACAGACGCTTCCATCCCCAGCCATAGCCACATTGCTGGACAACAATACTTTCCGGTTGGCCACATGCCTTAGAATAGGGGCATCAACAAATATGCCGCACAGATGCCAGTGCGGAGCTATGGTGGAGAGTCTGGGCCACCATGGCCTCTCATGCAGCCGCAGTGCTGGGAGGATCCCTCGGCATGCCAGCATCAACGACGTCATCCGTAGGGCTCTTGTCAGTGCCAAGGTGGCGGCAGTCCTCGAGCCCAACGGCCTGACAAGGGACGACGGCAAGAGGCCTGACGGAATGACGTTGGTGCCTTGGAGTATGGGTCGGCCTCTCGTCTGGGACGCTACTTGTGTAGATACCCTGGCACCGTCCCATATTCCAGGCACCAAAACTGATGCTGGCGCAGCTGCCTCCTCGGCAGAAAACCTCAAGCGTCGCAAATATGCTACTCTCGGCAGTAGCTACTTGTTTGCGGCGTTTGGGGTTGAGACCCTGGGGCCATGGGGTCCAAGTGCTCGGCGCCTCTATAAGGACATCTCGACGCGCCTTATAGAAGCGTCTGGTGACCAGAGGGCTGGCCACTATTTCGCACAACGGATTAGCATTGCTATCCAGCGTGGCAATGCGGCCAGCCTTCTGGGAACCCTACCGTGCACCGAGGACCTGGGGCAAATTTTTTATTTAGTATAAGTTTTCATTTATATTATTTTCTTCCCTTTTTTATGTTGTTATTAAAATATATTAAAGAACATCTGAATACCTAGAGTGCAGAAGTAATATTTAAATAATATTTATTAAATCTAATTTCGTTAAAATTAAAGGGCTATAAAAAGTAAATGAAAATAGAGGTAAACAATATACCTACAGAATATTCTTAAGCATTTCAAAACTGTGATAACCCCAATTAATAATTATAAATTGTTTTAATATTTACAGCTGTGAAATATGAAGTCATATTTAATTATTTTACTATAAAACAGCGTAAATTATCTAATTAAATTAATTAACATTTAAACTGTGATATATGCAATCAATTATTTTAAATCGATTTTAATATTTATTTTAGTATAAAATACCGTAAATTACCGTAATTTAAATTTAAAACTGTGATAT
Organism: Cenopis cana; assembly: GCA_951800055.1. Classification (NCBI taxonomy): domain Eukaryota; kingdom Metazoa; phylum Arthropoda; class Insecta; order Lepidoptera; family Tortricidae; genus Cenopis; species Cenopis cana. Next base: position 1,475,086 of record OX637496.1, read on the forward strand.
AATACAATCAATTATTTTAAATCTATTTTAATATTTTAGACAACTGTGCAATATTAACTCATTTATTATTAAGTTATTAATTATATGTTATTTTAATTTGGAAATGCATGATTTTTATACTTTGTTTCTATGATAAAAAACTAAATAATTATGTTAAAACTATGTTAAGTAGAATTGTATTGCAGTGCCCTAACAGGGTTGTGTTGAAACTTACAAATTGTTATAAGATCTTTTTTTGTACACACAAGGCAATGATTAAATGAAATGAAATGAAACATACGAAATCGGTGATAATTTATTTCTTGACCACCGGTATTCGTAAATGTTGCAAACGCCGAAGACAAATGCTTTGGAAATACAGACTATCTTTGAACAACGACGATAAAATGGCACTAAAAGACTATTCTAAGCGTTTGAAAAAAATTATTAATCTGACACAAAGAGTTCAAAACGATAATTTCATTAAAAAATCTCACAATAAGGGGAAAGCTACATGGCACGTTATAACTTATAATAAAACAAACTACCCGATCGAGACTATAACGACCGTAAACGATAACGGACAAACTTTGAATGATCCCAAACATATAGCGGATGCTGTTAATAATTATTTTATAAATTCAATTAATGACATCGTTGCTAAAATAATAATCTACAATTTAATATTGACATGCCTATATATAATAGTACAATACACAATAATTTATCTAGTTCATTATTCATGCCCCCCGTGACCCCAACTGACATCCTTAAAATTATCAATTCATTAAAAACTACTAAAAGTACTGGTCATGATGACATTGATACAAGAGTACTAAAAAGCGTAGGCAAAATAGTTGCACCAGTTATTTGCCATATAGTTAACTTATGTATAGAGAGCGGAATTTTCCCGAATAAATTAAAAATAACCAAAATAAAACCGCTGTACAAAAAAGGGGACAAACAAAATATGACCAACTATAGACCTATAGCATTATTATCCGTAATATCCAAAGTTTTTGAAAAGGTAATTTATACAAATGTGTATAATTATTTTGAATCTAAAGGACTGTTTGCTTCGGAACAAAAAGGATTTCGTAAAAATCGGTCCATTAATGCAGCTATTTATGACTTGATATCTAAAGTAATAATCAACATGGATAAACGAATACCAGTATCAGCTATATACATGGACATGACAAAAGCGTTCGACTGTGTGCATCCAGAAATCATATTGTACAAGTTGAATAAATATGGAGTTAGAGGCAATGTGTTAAACCTAATAGAGTCGTATATCAAAGATAGAATGCAATACACAGTAGTAACAAAATTATGTAATAATTCAAAAACTGAAAAAACATTTGTATCGGAGACGAAAACATCATTCTATGGAGTACCGCACGGGAGCATATTAGGACCCTTACTCTTCCTCATTTACATAAATGACCTACCTAATGCAACTGAATATCCGATGGTTCCATTTGCGGATGATAGCACAGCTATATTTAGTGGTAGAAATCTTAATAACTATGAGAAGGAAATGAATGATGCTTTGGATTGTATAATTACGTGGCTAAGCAATAATAATCTAAAGATGAACATAGAAAAAACTAACATCATGAGCTTTAGGCAAAGAGTAAATTCTGTAAATTTAGACGTAAAATATAAGCAACACAAAATCACTGAAGTCAATACTACAAAATTTTTGGGATTAATTTTGGACAGTAGCATGAACTGGAAATGTCAAATTGATAGTGTGTGCAAAAAACTAAACCGCTACTCATATGCTATATACATGTTAAGGAAAGTTGCGAGCCAATCTGTAGTACTTACGGCCTATTATGCTTACGTGTCGTCTTCACTTCGTTATGGGATAATTTTTTGGGGAAACTCAACAGACTGGCACCTGGCTTTCAAAGCTCAAAAAAAATGCATTAGAGCAGCATGCCATCTCCGACCGACCGTATCATGTAAACCATATTTTGTTAAATTAAAAATATTAACTTTTCCTTGTTTGTACATTCACGAATTAGTAGTTTTTGTCAAAAGACATAGTCATTTATTTCGTAATTTCACCAGTGAACGTTTGCAACATAAGATATGTGCTCATCCGTCAAAAACTGCTCTTTTGTCTAAAAGTGCTCTAGGTATGGCTCCTCGAATCTACAATAAGTTACCTGAACATCTAAGAATAATAAATGACATTGGTAAATTTAAGGCATGTGTGAAAGAATATTTGACCAATAACCCTGCCTTGCAGTCGGGTAAAAAGGCTTACTACTCTTGCAATGAATTTCTGTCGGACAGTTTGAAATAATATAATATTGTGACATTTTTTATATAACTTCATATCGTAATTATTGACGTACCTATCATTTTATTCAAACTAATGTAATTAATTTTGATAAACCAGTAACTTGACATTTGTATTGTAATAACTATATTTTAAGACCGACATAAACAATTTTTATTAAGTGCATGTCCTTACTGATTGACTGCATGTAAAATTTCGTATGCCTGCGGGTACGATAGTGAAACTTTACCAATTTCACCACCTTTTGCAATATTATGTTGTGTACACCTATGTTCGACGAATAAAGCATTTGTATTTGAATTTCAAAAAACTGACTACAAAGAAACTTTCTTTTAATTTTGGAATCTGCTCACAAAACTTCACGAGAATCGGTTGAGAAATGCGACCTGTAGAGTTGTGGACCGATTTGAAAATGTATTTATTTCATGTTGCAGCAACTGTAAGAACGGTGAAGGAGGCTCTTGGGCGGGCTCGCTCGGTCAGGCGGGGGCGGCTGCAGGCGGGGGCGGGGCAGACACGAGGCGGAGGGAAACGGTTTACATGCAGCGACTGTCACTACCAGTGTCAGTGGGAATCAGACTTACGGCGTCACCAGAGGATACACACTGGAGAAAAACCATTTAGATGTAGTCACTGTGACTACAAGTGCAGACACAAGTCACAATTAGTGATTCACGAGAGAAAACACACGGGAGAAAATCCATTTAAATGTAGTCACTGTGACTACAAGTGCAGGCAGAAGACAAATTTAGTGAGTCACGAGAGAAAACACACTGGAGAAAAACCATTTCAATGTAGTCACTGTGACTACAAGTGCAGAGAGAAGACAAATTTAGTGAGTCACGAGAGAATACACACTGGAGAAAAACCATTTCAATGTAGTCACTGTGACTACAAGTGCAGAGAGAAGAAAAATTTAGTGAGTCACGAGAGAATACACACTGGAGAAAAACCATTTCAATGTAGTCACTGTGACTACAAGTGCAGAAACAAAACACTTTTAGTGAGTCACGAGGTAATACACACTGGAGTAAAACCTTTTAGATGTCGTCACTGTGACTACAAGTGCAGTCATAAGGGAGATTTAGTGAAACACACACGAATACACACTGGAGAAAAACCATTTAAATGTAGTCACTGTGACTACAAGTGCAGACACAAGTCACAATTAGTGATTCACGAGAGAAAACACACGGGAGAAAATCCATTTAAATGTAGTCACTGTGACTACAAGTGCAGGCAGAAGACAAATTTAGTGAGTCACGAGAGAAAACACACTGGAGAAAAACCATTTCAATGTAGTCACTGTGACTACAAGTGCAGAGAGAAGACAAATTTAGTGAGTCACGAGAGAATACACACTGGAGAAAAACCATTTCAATGTAGTCACTGTGACTACAAGTGCAGAGAGAAGAAAAATTTAGTGAGTCACGAGAGAATACACACTGGAGAAAAACCATTTCAATGTAGTCACTGTGACTACAAGTGCAGAAACAAAACACTTTTAGTGAGTCACGAGGTAATACACACTGGAGTAAAACCTTTTAGATGTCGTCACTGTGACTACAAGTGCAGTCATAAGGGAGATTTAGTAAAACACACACGAATACACACTGGAGAAAAACCATTTGAATGTAGTCACTGTGACTACAAGTGCAGTCGGAAACAAAATTTAGTGAGCCACGAGAGAATACACACTGGAGAAAACCCATTTCAATGTAGTCACTGTGACTACAAGTGTAGACATAAGACACAATTAGTCAGGCACGAGAGAAAACACACTGGAGAAAATCCATTTACATGTAGTCACTGTGACTACAAGTGCGGACGGAAGACACAATTAGTGAGGCACGAGAGGAAACACACTGGAGAGAAATCATCTAGTAGCTCCTGTCTATATCAGAGCAGTCGCAAGGCAGACTTAAAAGTTCCCGCGGGGAAACATGAACTGATGAAAAACTCGTTGTGATTGCAAGTGCTGACGTAATACGCCGGTCAGTAGAGGTGCAATGCTGGACTATGTTGCAAGAGGTGGAGGAGTAGATTTTATGAATTAAAATTACGTATATGGATGCAACTGCGCAAATTAAATATCAAAAATGGTAGCACGAGATATCTCGGGACAACTTGTGGCAGCTTTGTTGCTCATATATTCTATGCATCCTTGCTTAAAGTTGCTTACTAGCAAGTTGAAGGACATGTTATTCTGCGTCTAATGAGCGAAAAAGTAGAAAACCATGGTTTTGTAGTTTTGTGCAAGTATGGACAAAACTGTAGGTAGGATGTTGTGTCTGCGATAACTCCACATGTATAAATTAGGATGATTGTTAATTAAAGACGTACTTTATTGTAACCAATTCGTGGCTATCATTCAGCTCCCCCTGGGCTCCTCATTACATTATATGGCGACCCTGCTCATCGAACCAAAAAGGAGTCATTCACATGATACGCAGTACATATGAGCGGCGATGGGCAATGGGCCGGCGGCGGCGCACCGATTAAGTTAATTGGCGGCGGCGGCGTGACCTTGTAAAAACCTTAGGTTCAAAACCGAATCTTACATATTTATTACATTAAGAGGCGTTGAATACGATTTTTTATTATTTGTTGCCAGACGCCTGTCAACCCCCCCTCCCCCCCAGCACCTACCGGTAGTCCGGAGAACTACATCGATACACACAAGTCACGCACACATACATGCATACACCTACAGACGTACACACACATTCATACATCCACGCACGTACATTACATTTCATATAACATAACCTTTTTGTTGAAACCTGCAATGTGATTAGCAAAGTTAGGACGAAAACGTTTCTAAAATATAAATGAAATAACATTTCAGTAACGTTTTCTTCCATACTTCGCTAGCCACATTGTAGGTTTCCAACTAAACACCAACTAAAGGCACAGAATAAGTAATAGTACTACGTACTAAGGTAACACATCTGAGAAGTAAAATACGCAATATAAGTAGAAGTATTTATTTTAACCACATCATATATATTTAACAAAAATAAACAAGTCACAATTTATCTATACCTACACATGAACAATTATACAATGATATTAGTTACGACAAATATTATACGAGTTTGGAAGCAAGGCAAATACGGAATGAACTTGCCTATTTAATAGCTGTATCCACGTACAGCAGTATTTAAAAAATATTTAGCGTTTTTAAATGTTCACAGCATTGTTTAAACACAATAACCACAATGATGAAACTCCGATTTTTTTAATGAAAACCTGTTCGTCAACATGACTGACTGACATTTCAACCGCCAAAGTGTTATTAGAGTTCCTTTTCTTTTTTTCTAGACTAATTTATAGTATAGAAATGTCTATGAATTTGATTTAATAGTACATTACTAACTAAGGGCTATAAAACAAAGAATGTCTCAGATCGCAGGTATTTTACGCCCGAGCCGAAGGCAAGGGCGATAAATATGCGATCTGAGGCTTTCTTTATTATCGCCCGTGGTAAGTACAACATTTTATGTCACACCTTGGCCAGGAAGTGGGTTTTTTCGCGCGCGGAGCGTGCGATAATGGCCACTTTATGGCTATGTGTGACATAAAAGATTTTATTCATTTCAATTACAAAATACACTTTATAACAATAAATTAAATCCTAACGATAAATGTAAAATTTACTTCTAAATCCTTAAGATAATTCACATAGTGGGTCAAATATTTAAAATTAAAAGCGCATCCTAACGTTCCTAACGCTCCAGCGGTATGGACAACACCCTCCTGCCCGCCTGGTGCGCTGGTATGGTACGTCTGGACGCGCCCATGAATCTATTCTATACCTATATAAGACGGATTGAGTACTGCGCCGAAAAAGTGTGACCGACAGAGAGTTACACTAGGTGGTATCTCGTTGTAATTAGGGTGACCAAATACATCTATTGATATAAGTATTAGTTAAGCGCCATGTCCTCCGCTAATGTTCCTTGCGTTCTGGAACCCCAAGGTTTAAGCCGAACCGATGGCAAGAGACCGGACGTTCTTACGCTGGTACCCTGGACCAAAGGGCGCAGCCTGCTATGGGACGCTACTTGTGTGAGTACTTTTGCACCCTCCCACCTTACCCACACAAGTATGATTTTGTTCCGGTCGCCGTCGAAACGGCGGGACCTTGGGGTGCCGAGGCAAATAACCTTATTAAAAATGTAGGGAGGCGCATGACGGACAGGGGCTGTGACCCAGGTACCCTTACCTGGTCCAACAAATTTCTGTCGCCATACAGCGTGGCAACGCAGCCAGCGTCCTTGGCACTTTTGGACCAGGTCTGAGCCGGACGTAGTTCACATGTATATAGATTTTATTTTTAATTATGTAATTTACCTGCATACATCCGCGAAGAAATTCAAAGTTGTATGTGAAGTCCCCAACCCGCTCTGGGCCAGCGTGGGGACTACTGCCCAATCCCTCTCATCTATGAGAGGAGGCCTGTGCCCAGCAGTGGGACGTATATAGACTGATGATGATGATGTAATTTAGTTTTATAATTAGATTTTAGTTTCTAGGTTAACTTTAATTTTAATTAGATATACTTTAAGTTTATGTTTATTTCATTTAGGTTTATTTTGTATGTTGATTATGATAATTATATCTTTGTTAGTTAAGATAAAATAAGATAATCATTCATTTCAAAAAAGTTCTACAACATAGTAACCAGGGGTCTCCACACTAGGCTACGCCTGTATCGTGGAGAACCAGTTAAAAGTTAAAATACATTTCTGAAATAAGTTCGATCCTACATCTGGTAGAATATGGAAAGTATAGCGATATTAAGCTTTGAACATTGAAAAGTTTTATACTTATTCTAACTTAGGTGTAGAAAAAAGTTTCGGCATAATTAAGAGTCATCAGAAATTTAAGTATTATTATTTATTATTTAAAAGTTTGTAATTGATTATTTAAAATTGACATGTATTTTCAAACACAATTTATATTGTTAAATCAAATAAAATAAATGAAAATGAAATGAAATGAAATAGCTTTTTTAGCTTCATTTAAAGTTTTAATATAGGTTCTATGTAAAACCACATTTAATGTAAATTGAGTCTTGGATGTTACTATAAATCTCAAAGTGTGTCTGTTTGTTACATCTTCCCGCTTAAGGCGCAGGGTAGGGCAAGGCCTTCCCCATACAAACTTTGTGCAGGTTTTATTCGTCGGTTTTGGCACTAACAAATATAATATTTTTTTTGGTTGTAAATATTAGATACGTGAAGATCGTGATGTGAAAATTTTCCAATATTTCAAAAATATTCAATATTAAAAAAAAAAAAAAAAAAAAAAAAAAATTACATCACGAAATAGCTACGAGGGGCGTTCAATAAATTCTCGGTATGAGAATGAAAACAAAAGAATACGATAGGTTTTTTTATTTTATTTTTTAATATACTCCCCCCCTATGTTTATGCACTTATAAGATCGGTCAATTAGTTTTTTTAACCCGTCATAAAAATATTTTTTATCTTTAGTGTCAAAATGCTCCTCCAGTGCTGTCTTCAAAGCTTCATCGTCAGAAAATCGATTTCCTCGTAGGTCCTTTTTGAGGTTGGGAAACAAAAAGAAGTCACTCGGGGCTAAGTCTGGACTATACGGTGGGTGTGTAATAGTTTCGAACCCAGATTCCCGAACAGCAGCCTTGGCGATATGAGCAGTATGCACAGGGGCGTTGTCGTGCAGAAGCAGAACTCCCTTGGCTAATTTTCCCCTTCTCTTCTCTTTGATTGCTTCTCTTAATTGGCGTAGAATATAAGCGTAGTAGCTTCCTGTGATATTTACACCCTTTTCTTTATAATCGATCAGCAATATTCCATCACAATCCCAGAATATTGTGGCCATGACCTTTCCAGCTGAAGGCATGACCTTGAACTTCTTAGGGTGAGGAGTTCCTTTAATGTGCCACTGCATGGACTCTTGTTTGCTCTCAGAGTCATAATGATGAACCCAGGTTTCATCTCCGGTAACAATCTTTTGCAGTATCTCATCAGGATTTTCACCACACAGCTTAATAAATTCGGAACAACAAGCAACGCGCGTATTTTTCTGAAGCGGCGTCAGCATTCGCGGTACCCATCTCGCACTGACTTTTGACATATTAAGATTGTCATGGATTATATTGTGTATAGTACCAATAGAAAGCTTGGTTATTTGAGCTATTGCTGTCACCTTTACTCGAGCATCTTCCAATATAATTTTCTCCACTTTTTTTATATTTTCTTGTGAAGAAGCTTCGACGGGCCGACCAGGTCTGGGGTCGTCTTCGATACTCTCTCTCCCACACTTAAATTCACTTGACCACTTTTGAATTGTTGATAAAGAAGGAGCAGACTCTCGGTAAACATAATCCATTTCTTCTTTTATAGCTTTTTGATTTTTTCCTTGTTTGGTCAAGAATTTTATTACCGCTCGGTGCTCTAATTTAATTAACATTGAAAAATCGCTCATTGTGATCACGTTTGTTCGGCAGTTGCAGAAAAACAAAAGAACATCGCCGTTTGAATTTTACCTTTTTTTTATGTTAATGAATGACACTTACCGGCCAGTATTAAAAAGTTTACTAAAAAGGTTTAAAAGATATCAATACCGAGAATTTATTGAACGCCCCTCGTATCAGAAAAATAAGCATACTGACCAAAAATCATAACTTTAATGCAAACACAAACGAAGTAAATCCTGCACAAAGTTTGTATGGAGAGAGCTTGCCCTACCCCTCCTCTTAACGAATTTAGATGAAATTTGGTATGGAGGTACATTGGATACTTTTTATGCCGAAAACAACAATAATATTATGTCATTAATATTGAGTTTCTTTTAATTGTTAGTTGCACCGCCTACAATTTTTCTGCTTCGCCTTAAGGTTGACTGGTAGAGAATGCCATACGGTATTAAGTCCACCTTTTGTACGATAAGATTTTCTTTTTTATTAATCAAATAAATAAAACATGAGGGTGGAAATTTGTATGGAAGAGCGAGAACTAGGTAAGTGAATGAAATAAAAGAATATAAATGGAATCCTAACGCGACGAATGAGTTCTACGCAGACAAAGTCGTGGGCAAAAGCTAGTTAATAAAATAAACATGACACATTTTAGTCAATCAAAGGTTTAAGTATTTTCAAATTAACTTTTAGGCGTGACAAGCCTTTTACAAACTACTTAAAATTACAGTAAGGCATACCATTACATTATACATTACTAGCTTTTGCCCGCGACGCGTTTATGGAATACCTAAACGACTTTGCTTGCACAAATACCGAACCAAATGTATTGCATCAAAACCAGCCCAAATAAGAAATAAGAAATATTTATTCGGGACAAAACAACTAACAAATAAGAAAGCAAAAATAAAAATAAACAAAAACAGGAAAGTTGTGTTGTCACGAAACGGTTCCATCAAAGCAAAGCAAATCATAGTCACCCTAATAATAGTGTATAAGTGCGAGTGGGACACCCACCACTAGTTGGTTGCTCTCGCTCGGACCGCTTTTTGCTGCTCTTATCATAACACGATTTTAACTTTATGGCTCGGGAATATGGTTCAATTTAGATTGGCGGTTAAAAGTAAGAACTCAATCCGTCAATCGTAATTAGGTCGCCGTACAGATCCGTGGTTACTGCTAAACACTGGTTTATTACCATATTACAGGCAGGTGGCCACATTCTTTTTATTTTTATTTGCGTGTATGTTCTGATGTATCCATAAAACTGATTTAACAATGCACTTCATGGTGATAACAAGCAAAGGGTTTTATCTTGTGTGTATCCTCTCGTGCCTTACTAGATCTCCCTTCTGTCTGCACTTGTAGTCACAGTGGCTACATTTAAATGGTTTTTCTCCAGTGTGTATTCTCTCGTGCCTCACTAAATTTGTCTTCTGTCTGAAATTGTAGTCACAGTGACTACATTTAAATGATTTTTCTCCAGTGTGTATTCTTTCGTGATACACTAAATGTGCCTTCTGTCGGAACCTGTAGTCACAGTGACTACATTGAAATGGTTTTTCTCCGGTATGTATTCTCTCGTGGCTCACTAAATTTGTCTTCTCTCTGCACTTGTAGTCACAGTGACTACATTTAAATAGTTTTTCTCCAGTGTGTATTCTCTCGTGACTCACTAAATGTGCCTTCTGTCTGCACTTGTAGTCACATTGACTACATTTAAATGATTTTTCTCCAGTGTGTATTCTTTCGTGATACACTAAATGTGCCTTCTGTCGGAACCTGTAGTCACAGTGACTACATTTAAAAGGTTTTTCTCCAGTGTGTATCCTCTGGTGACGCAGTAAGTCTAATTTCCACTTACTCTCGTAGTGACAGTCGCTGCATGTAAACCGTTTCCCTCCGCCTCGTGTCTGCCCCGCCCCCGCCTGCAGCCGCCCCCGCCTGACCGAGCGAGCCCGCCCAAGAGCCTCCTTCACCGTTCTTACAGTTGCTGCAACATCAAATAAATACATTTATGTCACACCTGGCCATAAAGCGTCCATTATCGCACGCTCCGCGCGCGAAAAAACCCACTTCCTGGCCAGTGGTTGACATAAAATTTTGTACTTAACACGGGCGGTAATAAAGAAAGCCTCAGATCGCATATTTATCGCCCTTGCCTTCGGCTCGGGCGTCAAATACCTGCGATCTGAGACATTCTTTGTTTTACCGCCCTTGTTAAGTAATGTACTATTTCAAATCGGACAGCAAAGTCATTAATTAAATTACAGGAGTCATTAAATAAATTCATCAGGAGAGGTAGGGCACAGCAAAATGTCATCTCTTGCTCGAATTTGGAGCAGCCCAACTGGGGAAGTACCTCCGCCTTGCAGAACACCACAGCCATAATAACATTATTTACTGTACAAGTATGTAGTGTTGTGTTCCTGGAGGTAAGCAAGGTTGCCAGAGCTCCCGAGGATGCACTGTGTTGAGAGCGAGGGACGTTTTATCCCTTTTGCTGTCAACACAGTGAACCCTTAAACTTTATACAGGGTCTAAAACGCGCACGTCTCTTTCGGAGTTGCGAGCGTCTATAGGCTGCGGCGTCTGCTTACCATCAGGTGTACCGTACGCTTGTTTGCCACCGTCATCGTATACAAAATATATTTAAATAGCATATTTACATATGATATACATTAATTTAAATATTGTCCCATCGAGCTGGGTTTTCATGTCAAAAGCCTCAATGTCTTAAGAAAATTTGCCAAGTAAACCAGTGTAAAACTTGACATGAAAATGCTATAATTTGAAAGGCCTGACTTTACATGTTAAGGAACTCACCTGGAAGTGCGGATTTATTGAAATCTCCAGAAGGTGCTGACGAGTGAGTGTCAATGTGCTTCCTTAAAACCGACTTGTCCTTAAACGTGTCGCCGCACTGGTGACACTGATAGGTCTCGCTCGACGTGTCGGTACAGTCGCTAGTCTCGCTCGTGCTTGGCAGCGTGTATGTGTGCCGCCCGACCCGGCACGAGCGCCGCGCCGCGTCCACCAGCAGCCGCTCCAGCCTGACCGAGCAAGCCCGCCCGAGAGCCTCCTCTGCTCCGTGACCAGACACTGGAACATATGACATGATTATTAAGTATTATGAGTTGGGAGACTATCGTACATAAATCAAAACTAGTCCCAGAATAAGCTAAGCTTGGACTATGGGCTCTAGGGGATCACAACATAACCTACTTATATACATAAAATGTTTTATAAACTTTGATCAAACCTATTTATGCTAAAATGCCATTAAAATTTGTTTCTTTGTGTCACTTGAAATATGGGTTTGTGAGAAACGGACAAAACACACTTTAGTTAGCAGAGGTTTGTTAAGTTTTGTGAATAAGCGGGAAAGATTATACTTCATATCAAAACATCTCGAGTAATGATAACAAGGATAATATATATGTCAAGTCAATACATCTAAGACTCATGCAGAAACAGATATTCATACTCTTCACACAAATAAATGACCATTCCGGCCCCGGATTCAGAGCTACAATGGTTGATAGTGTATAAAAAATAGATATTCTGCAGTGAAGTACAATTTATAGTCATTCATGACATTTCAACTTACATCTATGGCAGCATTGATATTAAATAAATGGCATTATCTAGAGTAAACAGCAAAACCAAAACGGAACATCAATAATTTATCATCTTATTTCTTAGTATTCATCTTAGTAATCATTCAAAAGCTTGACTTGATATGCTAAGGTACTGACCAGGAAGTGTGGGAGCCACACAAGGCCGGTGCACCTCCTCGGGGCCCAGCACGAGCTCGTCCTTGATCTGGTGGTCTGCATACAGCTCGCACACGGCCGCACTGTCCTCACACTCTGCCTCCTCCTTCACATGTGCCCCGGTCTCCTCACTGTCACACTCCTCCTCAGCCTCCTCTTTCACTAACACCTCCTCCGCCTCAGTCTTCACACACAATGTTTCTAGCGACATATTGCTTTATTGATCTTAACACAAATGGCTTGAGTGACTTCAACACCTGAAATGGAATATTCATATACTGTCTTACGGCGAAATCTATAGAGCTTTTCTCTCAATGTGTTACGAGTGGTTTTAAACTAAAACTAGGACGATTTGTACGGAGAGGTGTCAAAGCCTGTTGCTTGCGTCAATGTAATCTAAGCTATGCCACTTTCTGGACGTTTGCAGGTATAATCCAATAATTTAGGAACAATCTGCACGAAACGAAATAAACATAAGGAATACTATCACTATAACACTAATTTATATAGGTAGGACTGGTAAGGTAACGAACAATACAATCAATTATAATTATACATACTGCTTGCTGCGAATGAATTAAATTAATACGTGGAATTAAGAATGAAGTGAAGTTGTTAAGCAAGACGAAAGACGCCACGTACGTTCCTCAGTACGTTCATATAAACGCTACTCAAGCAGTAATGGTTATCACATCACAGGCTGAACTGAAATGAGGTGTTCTCTGGACTACAAATACGTTATAGTTTTCAACAAAGAGAATGTAATCACCACGCTCTACTACGAGCTTCTAAAATACGGAAATCGGAAAAACCTGCTTCAGTCGGACACTTCCGGATACTACATCTAGGTTTCCAAACGCACTTGTAGCTGTCAGACAAAACAAAATATTTTGCACAGAACCGTCACAGAACTGTCAAAGATTTGTGCATGGTTGTTCATCTTAGAAGAAAGTTGACGGGATTGATAATAGCACCACCTAGTGTTAAGGTTGTTGGAACTTATACCACTTATTGCCACATATAGTTACAATATAAAAAGGGCGTTCATAATTCAGAAGCGAGCGATAAGAATAATGGTGCGTATACCACAGTGGGTTTCCTGTAAGGACTTTTTCACTAAATTAGGAATTCTAACTGTGCCAAGTCTTGACATTCTGATACTTTGTACGGACTTAGTAAAATATTTGGCAAGAAATGAATCAGAAGAGGATCGGGTGGCAAGACTGGCAACGAGGACTAAAAACCTAGACCACCCCATTTCTCCGAAGCTCAAAGTGACGGAATTTTGTGCTCGTTTCCAGGCTGTAAAAGCTACCAATCGAATTAAAGGCTGCTTCCAACCCTCATACCTTTAAAAATAAATTAAGGTCATATTTATTAAGTAAATGTTTTTATTCCCTTGAAGAGTTTTTCCGATGCAGTAATTAATTAAATTAATATGATGCAGTAATGAATTGAGTACCTAAATTATGAATATTTAATCTGACATATGTATTTATTAATTTGAAATACAATTTTTTTAGCATGTAATTAGTTTATAAGATTTTCTGACACAATGTAATATTGTTATAGACATAAATAAAAAATGAAATGACTTATTCATAAATTCGATGCATGCCTACTAACAACTCACACGTAACCCTGTGGTAAAGCATATTGCTTTCAAAGTAATTCAGAGTCAAGTCAATGTTACATTCCAGCGGCTGGTGCACTTTTTGCAAGTTTTTTAAGCTTTTGGTCACGTGTATCCAAGATAATAGTTACTAACTTAGGCACTTGGTAGCGCTTTAGTCGGGATCACAATATACGTTATTTTAGGTATCTATTTCCACACTAATTTCCTGTCTTATCTTAATCTTATTTTTGGTTAAGTTTGCTTGCTGATAAAAACTATCGCGAAAACTATAACGTGTCATTTGTTACGTAGTCGAGGGAAACACTCCAGTTCAGCTTGTGAATTGAAACAACCATTACTGCACGCGTGGCGTTTATGGTGTGAGTGTGACCACTTGTTTTGACAAAGGCTTCATTGTATTGTTCGTCACAGTCCTAAATACAATAGGTTAGTGTTATTGCTTGTTTCAAGATTTATGTATTCCGTATGTTTTTACGTTTCGTCTAGATTATTTCTAACTTTATATATGTTACCTGCTAACCTCCAGACATAGTTAGGGCTTTATAGGACAACACCAATATTTTTTTCATTAAAGCATGAGCCTTGGCACACTTGTTACTTAGGTTAACTAGAGTTGAAAACGCCCGGGAGACAAGGGCGGACGCGATGCTGGTGGGGAGGGGGAGGGGGGGAACTTTCGCTCCGGCCCGCGTTCTGTCAGTCCTCATATTATCTTATTTATAGAGACTAGGGCATGTTTGGTATCATTTTCGGATAAATTGAGGATGGCCAATCATTTTCTGGGACATAAATAACATGTTTTCATAGAAAAAAAATGAAATACTGGCAAAAGTTTTAAAAAGTCAAGTTAAAAAAATTCTTTCTGCACCGATTACGTGAAAACAAGTAAGAACTCGGGCATGAAAAAAATACGGTTAAATAGCCACATGTATGTAGATTCTAGAAATGTATTATTTGTTAGACCAATATAAAACACAACTTAGTAAAAAAAAAAGAAAACATGTGACCCGTCAAAATTTTACTTTATATTCGTACCGACCCGCGTTCTTTCAGTCCTCATATTATCTTCTTTATAGAGGCTAGGGCATGTTTGGTATCGTTTTCGGATAAATTGAGGATGACCAATCATTTTCTGGGCTTTAAATAACATATTTTTGTACAAAAAAATTAAAATACAGGCAAATGTTTTAAAAAGTCAAGTTAAAAAAAAACTGTCTGCAGCGATTACGTGAAAACAGGTAACAATTCGGGCATGAAAAAAATATGTTTAAATAGCCTCATTTATGTAGATTCTAAAAACATACCATTTGTTAGACCAATATAAAACACAACTTAGTAAAAAAAAGGAAACAGGTGATCCGTTTACATCATAACAAAAACGGACCTCTAAAGCAAATTTTATAATTATTTGAAAATGTAATGTAACTACTAGCCTAATTGTATATTTAGTAGTTTGTAGCTGTGTTTACGTTTGTTAGCATGTGAGTTACATTTTAAATTGCGAATAATCTAACCATTTGATCATTTCAATAGACTGGTTCAAAATAAAACTAACAAGTTTCAGATCTAATCCTACTCGTATTAATGTTACTCGTGATTATATCTTACTCGTGAAATACGTATATAATATTTATGAATAACATTTGTCGTCACAAGCACACAATTCTGTACACTTCCATTTTTGTTGGAGACACCTGCATCTAGCAGCGCATTTCTTTTTGCATCTGCACCTAATCATTTCCAGGCAGGCTTCGGCAGCTACTGGCAAGCTAGTCCATATAGGTTCCCATCTGTGACACTTTCGTCCATCCCCAATCAGATGGACTGGGGATAATATATTTTGGATCGGTAACATTTGACCCCATATATGAACTGCTTTCAAAACCGCCCGCAGGAAATGTTGGTGCAGTGCAGCATTGGATAGTGGAATATGTTCTAACTGGCGATCTGTTTTTGTGAACAGCTGCTTACGGCATTCGTTTACTGTCGAAAAGGAGCTGGATCTGAAACAAAAATCTTAAATATGCACAACCACCCTCTAAATGACTCATGGTTTTATGAAAAAAGTAAATATTTATGAAAAAAGTAATATAACAAACTTTTCAACAATCGCCATTACATCTTTAATTCTGCCATCGTATGCTGCCAGGAAACCTCTGTGACATTGGGTTAAGGAACGTATTCCAGGCTTCGAAAGCACTCTTTTTTCCTTTTCCGTTGAAAAAAGAGACTGTGTCACAACCTGTGAAGGGACAGGGGAGCACTTTTAGCTGTCGCAAGTGTGCTACAAACACCTGAGCTAGAGGGACTGTGAGTACACATTGGTACTGGAAAACACCAGCAGTACCTTTCTGTCAAGAAATAGCTAACGCGCTCGGTAAAAAACAGACATAATTGTGTACGTTATGACTGGTTACAATTATTCAAACATATTTTCTTTCACAGGACTTAAAAAACAAAAGTGCTCGCCCTGTTCCATGCCTTCACAGGTTGCGACACAGTTTCTTTTTTCAACGGAAAAGGAAAAAGGGTGCTTGTAAGACTGGATGCGTTCCCTAATGTCACAGAAGGTTTCCTGGCAGCATACGACGGCAGAATTAAAGATGCAATGGCGATTGTGGAAAAGTTTTTTGTCGTCATTTATGATAGGTAATATTTACTTTTTTCATAAAACCATCAGTCATTTAGAGGGTGGTTGTGCATATTTAAGATTTTTGTTTCAGATCCAGCTCAGTTTCGACAGTAAACGAATGCCGTAAGCAGCTGTTTACAAAAACAGATCGCCAGTTAGAACATATTCCACTATCCAATGCTGCACTGCACCAACATTTCCTGCGGGCGGTTTTGCAAGCAGTTCATATATGGAGTCGAATGTTACCGATCCAAAATATCCCCAGTCCATCTGATTGAGGATGGACGAAAGTAAATCACAGATGGGACCTATATGGACTAGCTTGCCAGTAGCTGCCGAAGCCTGCTTGGAAATGATTCGGTGCAAATGCAAAAAAAAATGCGCTGCTAGATGCAGGTGTCTTCAACAAAAATTGAAGTACAGAAATGTGTGCTTGTGACGACAAATGTTATACATAAATATTATATACGTATTTCACGAGTACTATGAATAATAACGAGTAACATTAAGGATTAGATCTGTAACTGGTTAGTTTTATTTTGAACCAGTGACCAGTCTATCGAAATGATCAAACCGTTAGATTATTCACAATTTAAAGTTTAACTCACATGCTAACCAACGTAAATACAGCTACAAACTACTTAGTATACAATTATGCTATAGTTGTGTTACATTTTCAAAGAATTATAAAATTTGCTTTAGAGGTCCGTTTTTGTTATGAAGTAAAATTTTGACGGGTCACCGGTTTTCTTTTTTTTTTACTAAATTGTGTTTTATATTGGTCTAACAAGTGGCATATTTTTGGAATCTACATAAATGTGGCTATTTAAACATATTTTTTTCATGCCCGAATTGTAGCCTGTTTTCACGTAATCGCTGCAGGCAATTTTTTTTTTAACTTTACTTTTTAGAACTTCTACCTGTATTTCATATTTTTTCTATGAAAATATGTTATTTATGTCCCAGAAAATGATTGGTCATCCTCAATTTATTCGAAAACGATACCAAACATGCCCTAGTCTCTATAAAGAAGATAATATGAGTACTGAAAGAACGGGGGTCGGAACGAAGATGAAGTAAAATTTTAACGGGTCACCTGTTTTCTTTTTTTTTACTAAGTTGTGTTTTTTATTGGTCTAATAAATGATATATTTTTAGAATCTACATAAACGTGGCTATTTAAACGTATTTTTTTTCATGCCAGAGTTGTTGCTTGTTTTCACGTAATCGGTGCAGAAAGATTTTTTTTAACTTGACGTTTTAAAACTTTTGCCTGTATTTCATTTTTTTTCTATGAAAATATGTTATTTATGTCCCAGAAAACGATCGGCCATCCTCAATTTATCCGAAAATGATACCAAACATGCCCTAGTCTCTATAAATAAAATAATATGAGGACTGACAGAACGCGGGCCGGAACGAAAGTTCCCCCCCTCCCCCTCCCCACCAGCATCGCGTCCGCCCTTGTCTCCCGGGCGTTTTCAACTCTAGTCCACCTAAGTATCAAGTGTGCCAAGGCTCATGCTTTAATGAAAAAAATATTGGTTCCCATACATTGATGTCCTATAAAGCCCTCACTAACAGTGGCGTTGCTTAGATTACGTTGAAGCTACGAAGCTAGCAATAGGCGTTCCACGTTTTAGTTTTAAAACCACGTGTAACACATTGAGATATAAGCTCTATGGATGTTGGTGTAAGACAGAGTCTCAATATTCCATTGCAGGTGTTGAAGTCACTCAAGCCATTTGTGATAAGACCCTCAAAGCAATATGTCGCTAGAAACATTGTGTGTGAAGACTGAGGCGGAGGAGGTGTTTATGAAAGAGGAGGCTGAGGAGGAGTGCGACAGTGAGGAGACCGGGGCACATGTGAAGGAGGAGGCGGAGTGTGAGGACAGCGCGGCCTTGTGCGAGCTGTATGCAGACCACCAGATCAAGGACGAGCTCGTGCTGGGCCCCGAGGAGATGCACCGGTCTTGTGTGGCTCCCACACTTCCAGGTCAGTACCTTAGCATATCAAGTCAAGCTTTTTGAATGAAAACAAAAATTGATGTTTGCGTTTGGTTCTGTGATTCACTGTATCTTATATAAGTAGGTTGCAGTGGCGGCGTGTGAGATTTTTTACTGGGCAACCCGGAGCAAAAATTAGACAGCAGAATGATCATTTAATCAATCAGAATTTAGAAGTTGCTATGAACACTTTCTCATTTTAGCTTTATGGCTGCAAAATATGGCCGTGAAACTTGATTTAGGTACTTACTTAATATATATTTATACTTTTCAAAACTACGGCAAGAAATAATGATTCACTAAAAATGTATTTAGAAGGAACAAAAATAGTTCAAGTAGAATCTGTAAAATTTCTTGGTGTACATATAGATTCTCAGTTGAAGTGGAAAGAAGAATTATCTTCGTTGACTGGCTCGCTCAGCTCAGCATGCTACGCATTAAGGAGCCTCAGAGACGAATTGACACTGACTCAATTGAAAATGGTATACCATGCTCTGATTGAGTCCAAAATACGCTATAGTGTCAAGCTGTGGGGAAATAGTTATAAGTGTAATGTCCAACCTATCTTTATACTACAAAAAAGAGCTATAAGAATTATGGCGAAAGTACCTCAGCTAACTTCATGTAGAGAGTATTTTACAAAGTTTGAAATCCTCACAGTGCCCAGCTTGTATGTTCTAGTAGTGCTCAAGGATCTTGTAAAACGTTTAAATGAAATAGAATCAGCCGAGGAAAGGGATAAAAGGTTTGCTACTAGACTAAAAAATCTGCCACAGTCAACCATTACTCGACTCAGAGTGGTTAAGCATGCTGAGAGCTATCAAGGCATTGCTCTCTATAATTAGTTGCCCTCAGAATTAAAGATAATAACAAATTGTCACATTTTTGGTGCTAAACTAAAAAAAGTTCTTATAAAACAGTGTTTATATGTAGTGGAGGAGTTTATGACGCTTGACAGATGAATAGATATTTTAAGTATAGTCTACAACAATAAATTCATTTAATATGTAATATCATAATTATATGACAATCTAAATATAGGACATTGTGCAATATTGTATAATTATGTATGTAAAAGTAGGACTAATAATTTATTACCTAGCATGACATGACATGAAATGTTGACATCTTATCTGCTATTGTTTTTTGACTTATTTAATCTATTTGTATTTTGCTTATCTACGTGTAATTGTCCAATTTATTGTATGTTATTTCAAACACAATCTTTGTATTGTTAATGAATAAATAAATGAAATGAAATGAAATTACACAATTACATGTACAAAATTTTAATTTGATTAGACTGGTGACTGGTTTATGGAATTTGGTTTGTAAAATGACGTAAGTTAATAATTACTTAGACCAAACATAACTATAACTGCATACTTTGCGAGGTAAATAAAACCTTCTAAAAACATCAACCTACACATTACTCATTTACATTTAGCAAATAATCTTTATCACAACAACCAAAAAAATAAACTGAAGAACTTGAAGAAGTCATTAACCTAACGTTCTATTCCTAAAAACACGAACTGCCCTTGAAAGAAGCCTTCATTGCAATGATACACAACACTTATCAGATTGCTTTTGTCTAATGTAGGTAAATTCATGGCTAAAATTAACAAATATGACATGAAAAATTACAATAACAAACTTTCCTAAGACCCGGTAAACGCATTGTAATGTATTGTGTTGCCATTGCCATTTTACATTCCATTGCTCACCAGCGAATCCAAAATAAAAGTAGTATTTATATTTGTTTTCGCAATCATAATCATAATTTATTGGTAAAGTACATTTACATGTCAAAATAAAAATAAGAATAAGAATTACAAGTCATTTAGTATATAAATATACATTTAAATAACATTGTCGTTTCGCTGGTATAAATACTGTTCGCGCCGCTCCGTCAACTAGTTTTAATATTTAGTCATAAGCACACAAAAATCACCCTTACACCTTTACATTAACGCTCATTTTGGTTTGTATTCCTTTCACCAATCAAAACACTCACATATCACGACATATTTGTAACTAACCAATCACAGACACTCGCACACACACACACGCTACATACATACGTCTCAGCCAATCGGCGCTCACTTGCATTCCAAACCTAGACAAAACGACATTGTAACTCTGTAATTTTAATAGAAAATTATAAGTATTTTCGAGGATCCAGAGTTTTAATCATCAACCTGCTCCTGTAAGGAACAAAGTGGCGACCGTGACAGGACCTGCAGCATTCCTAATCGGAAAAGAAGTCACAATCACGAGATACCGTCGCTCCCGAGTGGCCATAAGGGGTCGCCGCCACGAGGACACCGTGCAGCGCCTAGATTCCTGGGCAAACACCAAGGCAATCAGCTGCGCCTAGGTGCCTACATCGTGCAGCCGGATCACCACACTCCCGAGCGTGAACAGGTCGCGCTAACCAGCGCGAGGGCCCGCGTGGCAGTCAACAGCATCAGCACTCATCAAAGTGTATCAATTGGATCAGCCTGCCCTATATCAAGTGAGCCCGTTCCTGTCTACTTCCTAGTTATTTCCTCTTTGATTTATGTAGATTGTGATCTCAGTTTCTCGAATGTTCTGGTCTGTCTTTAACTAGGTATTTCTTAATAGCATCAATTTAATCCTACAATCAAATTTAAAGTACCTAGTACGTAGAAACAAGTTCAATTGAATTACAATCATCCGAAAGATTCATTTCGCAAACAAGGCGTCAAAATTCACATTACCCACCAAGTGCATAATAAACGCGAGTGCAAGTCATCAACGTGTAACAAAGATATTTTTCCCACTGTGTGTTTACACAATCATCTCATCTATTATTTCCGTAGTGAATATTTATATTATTCCAACTAAATCAATCAATTTCTAAACCTAATATTCAAGTTAAAGTCTATCGAGCTAAATAAGATCCCTATTATTGCAAGCAAACCAAATAAACGTGAAATAGTTATCCGAGTGATTTTAGCGTGCGCATTTTTGTGCATTCCAGAATTATACCTAAATACTTCGAGGCGTGCTAGCTGCCCGGCGCCGGCGCATCTATCTACCTATTGTCTGGAGCCTGCAGCCACACCGACCGTGCCGATCAGCTGTGAACTTGAACTTGAGGCGAGGAGCGTATCGTACCTATTCTTTTTTTTACTTGTTTACGTTATTGCCTGCTTGTTTCTCGGTAATTTACTATTATGGCTGAACCTAAACAATTAAAAGCTACGCGTAGTAATATCAAAGGGCGTTTAACAAAATTTAAAAACTATCTCGATGAAATTTCGACTTTAGAGAATGTTAC
The DNA here is from genome assembly GCA_951800055.1 of Cenopis cana. Lineage (NCBI taxonomy): Eukaryota > Metazoa > Arthropoda > Insecta > Lepidoptera > Tortricidae > Cenopis > Cenopis cana. Next base: position 1,497,205 of record OX637496.1, read on the forward strand.
GCCTTTGGCTATAAGTAAATTGTCGCTAAAATTATCGAGAATACAAGACTTATTAAGTAAATTCGATGAGGTGCAAGGTCAATTGGAGATTTGTGAAGGATGTAATCAAGCTGAGGAGTTAGATATTCGCGACTCGTTTGAACAGGAGTTTGACAATTATATTTCACAGGCTCAATACTTCATAGACTCCAAATCGGCCCCTAAAGATAATTTCTCATCTTGCAATGCAAATCCGAGCGCTTTGCAATGCAATCAGGATGATTGTGGTGGCCTAGGATTTAAGTTGCCCGTCATAAAAATCCCCACTTTTGATGGCACATATTTTAAATGGCTCGAGTTCAAGGAAACCTTTATCTCCTTAGTTCATGAAAATGAAAAGGTTAAAAACATTCACAAATTTCACTATCTCCTCTCCTATTTGGAAGGAGAAGCTGCTCGCGTTCTTTGTAATTTAGAAGTGACTGGCTCGAACTACACAGAGGCTTGGCAACTCCTTTGTAAGCGCTATGATAATAAAAGGCAACTAATTAACAATCATTTAAAGGCGTTGTTTAGCATCGAAACCGTGCGGGAGACCGAGAAGTCACTTCGATTTATTGTCGATCATGTAAATAAAAACTTGCGGGCTCTCCGCACCTTGGGCTTGCCTGTCGATAAATGGGACGTTCTAGTTATTTATATGGTAACAGCAAAATTGGATAGCAGTACGTGTTATAAATGGGAGGAGACAAGGACCACGCTGCCAGAAATTCCCACTTTAGAGCATTTCTTCGATTTTTTAAAGAATCGTGCCGATGTTTTAGAAACTGTCAATAGACAAAAATACGATAAACCTAAAATGTTGCAACCTTCAACTCAACCAAAAATTCAGACGAAATCGTTCGCGCTGACCGCCAAACACGCCGCGCCGTCCTCGTCTAAGCCTCATATCGAATGTTTATTGTGCAAAGACGCTCATCGTTTATATGAATGCATTACATTCAAGTCTAAATCGCCAGAGGAGAGGACAGCGTTAGTGTCTAAATTAAATTTATGCGAAAATTGCTTAAGGTATGGTCATAAGGTTCAAAGTTGTAGGTTACCAGGTTCTTGTCGCTCCTGCAAACAAAAACACAATAGTTTATTGCACGTAGCCGTGCCTAATGAGTTCCCTAGTACTAGTTCGGCTCAGTCCCAAAACTTAGCTGCTATCACTACAAATGTTAATTCCGAGGTTCTCTTGTGTACTGCTCAGGTTCAACTAAGGAACCCCGATACGAATCAAGTTCTGACGGCGCGCGCGCTACTTGACAGCGGGAGTCAATCTACGTTTATTACGGAACGGATTCGAAATGAATTGAACTTGGCTCCTCAGCCCACTAGTGTCAATGTAGTCGGCTTGTCAGACACTCCATTGTCTATTAAGACACAGCGATGTGCTTTACATGTTCAGTCGCTTACCGATCCTTTCAATGTCAGTATGACATGCCTAGTTATTCCAAAAATAGCAGAAAAACTGCCCAAGGTCACACTCGATGTAAGTCAGTTTGATCTTTCCAACTTTCAACTAGCGGACCCTAGATTTTTTGAGGCATCCTCTATCGACATGCTTATTGGTGCTGATCTATTTTGGGACCTGATAGGCTCCTCTCAGCATTCTTTAGGCACTAATAAACCTATTCTACGAAGTTCCAAATTAGGATGGCTCATTTCCGGTCCTCTGCCTATCTTACCAAAAAATAAACCCAAACAACCAAATAATGTTACACATTGTAACTTTCTGCTTAACCAAGCTGACTCATCGGACATCAATGATGCCCTCCAAATGTTTTGGGAATTAGAAAACGTCCCACAATCTCATCCCTTCACTAAAGAAGAAAAACTTTGCGAACAACACTATATCTCAAATACCTACAGGCTGGAAAATGGTCGTTTTTGTGTCGGCCTCCCTCTTCGTGATGAGAAGGACTGCTTAGGCGACTCCTACTCATTGGCTAGAAAATGGTTCGCTGGCTTAGAAGCTCGTTTTCGCAAACAGCCCGATCTCAAAAAATCCTATGTCGATTTTATTCGCGAGTATAGTGAGTTAGGTCATTTGTCGGAGGCACCACTACTGAGGCCGCCAAATGCCTTCTACCTTCCTCATTTTCCGATTATAAGGACCAAAAGTGAATCTACGCGGCTTAGAGCAGTCTTTCATGCCTCTGCGTCTTCAACCTCGGGATTTTCAGTGAATGACCTCCAAATGGTGGGACCCGTCATACAGGATTCTTTATTTGACATTCTTGTCCGTTTTCGCCAATACAAATATATACTTTCCGGGGACATAGAAAAAATGTACCGCCAAGTGTTGGTAAGGGAATGCGACAGGGACCTACAGCTCATTCTCTGGCGTGATGACGAAAACGAACCATTGCGTACATTAAGGTTGAACACTGTTACCTACGGATTTTCAAGTGCTAGTTTTTTAGCCACCAGGTGTATCTGGCAACTTGGCGATGAATCTACAGATCCTAATATAAAAAAAATCATTCAGCACGATTTTTATTGCGATGATTTATTGACCGGGGCTGACGATGAGGAAAGCTTAAAGTACATTCAGCGCCAAGTGTCAGGCGAGCTCGCCAAAGGTTGTTTTCATCTACGAAAATATAGGTCAAATTTGCCTGGTTTTCTTGAGAACGCTTCTTTGCCCGCTGATGGCGATCTAATTATCAGTAGTGCCACTAGCACTCTAGGTATAGGCTGGTGTCCTGATTCAGACATGTTGCAATTTCAAATTGAGTACTTGCCTACAGATATTTTGACCAAAAGGTCTATATTGTCCTCCACTTTCAAAATATTCGATCCTCTTGGGCTACTAGCTTTATGCACAATTAAGCCCAAAATTCTTTTACAAAACTTGTGGTCTCTAAAATTAGATTGGGACGAAGAAGTTCCGCCTAGCATAAAAAAGTCTTGGCTGAAATTCACAGAAAATTTAAGTTTACTTTCTAACCTTCAAGTGCCAAGACGAGTACTTATTGGTGACCCCAAGTATATAGAAATGCATACCTTCTCTGATGCTTCTCAGTGTGCGTTTGGTTCTTGCATCTATATTAGGTCAATTGACGCGACAGGCAATGCACAAGTAAGTTTGTTGTGCGCCAAAGCCCGTGTCGCACCCCTAAAACCAACAACGATTCCCCGACTCGAACTTTGTAGTGCGTTGTTAGGAGCTCAGTTAAGCTCAGCTGTCACTCAAGCTCTTCGCTGTAAAATTGATCGTCATGTCTACTGGTCAGATTCTAAGGTGACATTAGGTTGGATCCAGACAGCTAGTAAGACCAAGACTTTCGTCGCTAACAGAGTAGCCGCTATCGCCGAGCTATCTGACCCCAAGTGCTGGCGGTATGTGCCAACAGCTGAGAACCCAGCTGACTTGTGTTCCCGTGGAGTGGATCCCCAGAACGTCAGTGATTCTAGCATCTGGTGGCACGGCCCAGCCTTTCTCAAGCAGGATGAAACTTCATGGCCGAGTGCAGCGATTCAAGCCCTTGAGCTTCCTGAGTTGAAAGCATTGCCTGCTTTGGTGGCGGAGCCCACACCTTCGGTAGCGTTCATGGACGTCACCAGATATTCAAAGCTTGTTAGAGCCCAGAGAGTAGCAGCTTGGGTACTCAGATTTATACATAACTCTAAATATCCGCAAAATAAACTTTCAGGCATATTGTCAGTAGACGAGCTTCATAACGGTTTAAGCAATCTTATTAAAGTAGCTCAATTAGAATCTTTCCCAATTGAAGTGCAATGTTTAAAAAATAAAAAACCATTGCCTCATAAGTCGAATTTAAAACAATTAAATGTATTTCTAGATGAAGAAAACTTAGTTCGTGTCGGTGGCCGAATAAATAGTTCAAATTATCCCTATGATAAACGTCACCCTATCCTATTAAAAGGAAACAATATTTTAACCAAATTGTTATTTAAATATGAACACGTACGTTTGCTGCACGCCCCACCCCAATTATTACTTACAAGTATTCGTGACAAGTACTGGCCTATAGGTGGTCGCAGACTTGCGCAAGATACTTATAAACATTGCTTCAAATGCCGTCGATTTGAAGGTAGCGGCATGGTCAATATTATGGGTGGGTTACCTTCTGACCGCGTGGAACCGGATTATCCCTTCATTACTGCTTCCACCGATTTTGCTGGTCCTTTTTTAATCACGGACAGAAAGGGCCGTGGATGTAGAATAACTAAATGTTACCTATGTATTTTTATATGTTTTCGTTATAAATGTATGCACTTGGAGGCCGTGAGCGAGTTGAGCAAAGATGCTTTCATATTAACTCTTACCCGATTCATTAGTCGTAGAGGTAAGCCCAATGTTATTTACTGCGATAATGGCAGAAACTACGTGGCAGCTGCTAGGGAGATAAAAGATTTTATAAAAAATAACAAAGACTCCATTTGTGACTTTGCAGCTCAGCGAGGCATTCAATTTAAATTTTCTCCCGCGTACGCTCCTCACTTCAACGGTCTGGCTGAGGCCGGTGTAAAGTCGGCTAAATTTCATATAAAGCGCATATTAGGGCAGGCTCACCTTACCTTCGAGGAACTGTCTTCCCTCTTTACACAAGTCGAAGCTATCCTAAATAGCCGACCCCTATGTCCCCTCAGCCCTTCACCCAACGATTTCCAACCGCTCACACCGGGCCACTTTTTGGTCTTCAGGCCGCTTACATCACTGCCAACAGCGCCAACGCCGAGCTACAACGACGGCAGCGCCCCTCTTCGCAACAGGTTCCAGCGCGTCGAGCAAATGCGCCAACATTTTTGGCACCGATGGTCGCGCGAATATGTGTCAGAGCTGCAGCAGCGCACCAAATGGCGTGACCAAGGACGGAATTTGCGCCTAGGTGACCTGGTCCTAATAAAAGACGAGTCTCCACCTCTGTACTGGCGCCTGGGACGAGTCAGCAAACTGTTCCCTGGGCCGGATGGAGTACCACGCGTCGCAGACGTCAGAACCGCCAACGGTACTATACGCCGAGCTCTCAACCGCCTATGCTTGCTGCCCGTCGAGAGCTGAGCTTGAAAGCTCTCCAGGAGCTTTCAAGGGGGGGGAAGATGTTCGCGCCGCTCCGTCAACTAGTTTTAATATTTAGTCATAAGCACACAAAAATCACCCTTACACCTTTACATTAACGCTCATTTTGGTTTGTATTCCTTTCACCAATCAAAACACTCACATATCACGACATATTTGTAACTAACCAATCACAGACACTCGCACACACACACACGCTACATACATACGTCTCAGCCAATCGGCGCTCACTTGCATTCCAAACCTAGACAAAACGACATTGTAACTCTGTAATTTTAATAGAAAATTATAAGTATTTTCGAGGATCCAGAGTTTTAATCATCAACCTGCTCCTGTAAGGAACAAATACTATAACTAAATTAATAGAAATAGGTGGTATTTGTCGAACTAATAATAATAGCTCACTGTGGTCGTAAAACGCCTGCTCGATAAGCCATTTTTTAAGCTTAGTTTTAAATATTAACGCACTTTGTGCAGCGATGACATCATTCGGCAGATGATTATACACTTTGCGACCCATGACGTGTGTGAGCTTTTGGGTTTTTGCGAGTCTGTGTGGCACCAGTGGCAATTTTCCAGCCCGCGCGCTACGGGTCGCGTACCTGCGTGGCTGCTCATTTGCGATTTTAGGATTTCTGTCCACCTCGTCCCGTGTGTTCACTGCCATTTGCAGGATTAACAGGGCAGGTAGGGTTAAAATACCTAAAGATTTAAAAATAGGTTTCGCTGAGCTTGTTTGGGGGACGCGGGCTATAGCTCGCACCGCCCGTTTTTGGAGACGGAACACCCTATCCCAGCCGGCGGCTCCCGCCCACAGCTCGACCCCGTACTGCAAGATTGCTACTTGACAGGGTAGGCTGGTTCACGTCGGCTTTTAGCGCGCTCGGTGGCTATGCGTAATGTGAGGCGTAGTGAATGTTGTGTTGAGCTGTCTGGCTGAAATCTACTGTGTGAAGCTATAGTCAATCATCTAATCAAGTGCTGGGTATTATGTGTTTCCGTAAAGGATATTTTGTACTTTTATTCATAATTTACGAGTTTGATTTATGTTGCAAAAAGTTTAGGGCAAGCCGGTGGGAATCGAGTTATATAGGCGCGCCGCCACTGGTAGGATGCTATTATCCCCTAGAGCCAGTAGTCCAAGCTTTGCTTATTCTGGGACTAGTTTTGATTGGTGTAAGATGGTTTCTCAATGTTTAATAATCTATGCACCTATGTCATTTATGTTTCATCAGTGTCTGGTCACGGAGCAGAGGAGGCTCTCGGGCGGGCTTGCTCGGTCAGGCTGGAGCGGCTGCTGGTGGACGCGGCGCGGCGCTCGTGCCGGGTCGGGCGGCACACATACACGCTGCCAAGCACGAGCGAGACTAGCGACTGTACCGACACGTCGAGCGAGACCTATCAGTGTGACCAGTGTGGCGACACGTTTAAGGACAAGTCGGTTTTAAAGAAACACATTGACACTCACTCGTCACAACCTTCTGGAGATTTCAATAAATCCGCACTTCCAGGTGAGTTGCTTAACATTTAAAGTCAGACCTCTCATGTCAAGTTGTATACACTGGTTTACTGGGAAATTTTTCTGGAGACATTAAGGCTTTTGACATGAGACCTAGTTTCGTGGCACTATATTTAAATAAATAAATAAATTAATAAATGAAAAATTAAATTTAAATAACATTATAAAAACAGACTATAAACTAAATTAAAATTAAATATTTACAAATAAAAAACTGGCCCCAGGTCAGTGCCGTGTGGCAAGGTGCCCAGAAGGCTGGCGGCATTGCCTCGCTGGATTGCAATTGCAATCCGTTGGGCGAGATAGGCGCCAGCCCTCTGGTCACCAGTTGGCTCCACTAGACGCTGGGCCAGCTCCTTATATACAATATGAGCGCCGGGCCCCCATGGCCCAAGCGTTTCAACCCCAAACGGCTCAAACATGCAGCCAGTATCAATGGCTGCATATTTGCGCCGCTTGAGGTTTTCTGCAGTGTTCGCTGCAGCCCCTGCTCTGATTGAGGTCCCTGAAAGATGGGACGGCGCTAGAGTATCCACGCATGTGGCATCCCATACTAAGGGCCGTCCCAACTTCCAGGGAACGAGGGTCATGCATGCGCATGCCATCCGGCCTTTTGCCGTCGTCCCTGGCGAGGCCCGATAGCTGTAACACCGCTGGGACTCCGGCGGTGACGAAGGCCCGTCGCAGGATGTCATTCAGGCTGGCATGTCGCGATGAGCGGCCGGCGCTTCGCGTACATGACAAGCCGTGGACTCCGAAACGTGTTACGTTGGCACCACAGTGGCATTGATGTCCAACCACACAAGATGCCCCCAGACGCAGTGCTACAGTTAACCTAAAAGCCTCAGTTGTGAAAAGTGTTCCCAGTTTTTTTGATGGCAATATGTACTTATATCATATGTAATCTAATGGCTTTGCTGTCTGATTTGAAAATGTATTTATTTGATGTTGCAGCAACTGTAAGAACGGTGAAGGAGGCTCTTGGGCGGGCTCGCTCGGTCAGGCGGGGGCGGCTGCAGGCGGGGGCGGGGCAGACACGAAGCGGAGGGAAACGGTTTACATGCAGCGACTGTCACTACCAGTGTCAGTGGAAATCAGACTTACGGCGTCACCAGAGGATACACACTGGAGAAAAACCATTTAGATGTAGTCACTGTGACTACAAGTCCAGGCAGAAGGCACATTTAGTGAATCACGAGAGAATACACACTGGAGAAAAACCATTTAAATGTAGTCACTGTGACTACAAGTGCAGAGAGAAGTCACATTTAGTCAAGCACAAGAGAATACACACTGGAGAAAAACCGTTTAAATGTAGTCACTGTGATTACAAGTGCACACAGAAACAACTATTAGCGAGACATGAGAGGAAACACACTGGAGAAAAACCATTAAAATGTAGTCACTGTGACTACAAGTGCAGAGAGAAGACACATTTAGTGAGGCACGAGAGAATACATACTGGAGAAAAACCATATGAATGTAGTCACTGTGACTACAAGTGCAAACAGAAAATACATTTAGTGAGACACGAGAGAAAACACACTGGAGAAAAACCATTAAAATGTAGTCACTGTGACTACAAGTGCAGAGAGAAGACACATTTAGTGAGGCACGAGAGAATACATACTGGAGAAAAACCATATAAATGTAGTCACTGTGACTACAAGTGCAAACAGAAAATACATTTAGTGAGACACGAGAGGAAACACACTGGAGAAAAACCATTAAAATGTAGTCACTGTGACTACAAGTGCAGAGAGAAGACACATTTAGTGAGGCACGAGAGAATACATACTGGAGAAAAACCATATAAATGTAGTCACTGTGACTACAAGTGCAAACAGAAAATACATTTAGTGAGACACGAGAGAAAACACACTGGAGAAAAACCATTAAAATGTAGTCACTGTGACTACAAGTGCAGAGAGAAGACACATTTAGTGAGGCACGAGAGAATACATACTGGAGAAAAACCATATAAATGTAGTCACTGTGACTACAAGTGCAAACAGAAAATACATTTAGTGAGACACGAGAGAAAACACACTGGAGAAAAAATCATTTAGTAGGTCCTGTTGAAAAACATTGTGATTAGGTACAAGTGCTGACATAATAAGCTAGTCAGTAGAGGTTCCATGCTGAGGACTATCTTGCAAAAGGTCCTGGGGTACTTCACTCTTGTGAATTTCTGTGAAATCTTTGTGTCTACATCTCTGTGTGCTATAGACCTCAAGATTTTTTTAAATTGCAAGTGAATCGGAAAAAAATCTAATTATCGAACCTGCTCACAAAATTTCCCAAGAATTAGTTAAGCATTGCGACGTTGAGGAAACCAGCAGGAAATCCGAAGGGAGTTGGTGCCCAACTGAACCGGCAAGCTCCGCTTCACTTGGCCGGATCAATCATCGCTTACATAAATTAAACATATTCATTTATTTTTGTTAGCTACATGTGTTTGTTGTATGTTAATCCCTAAAAAGATGTTAACTTTAACAATATTCTTCTAAATCTGGTCGTATTTGTAACAAGTCATCTCCTGAGCCCGGAGATTCCCACCTACAAATTAATAATAACCACCGAGAAGAAATGGAAATCATTATATTGAGCATGAAATTTCGTCTCAGTCGTTCCATCAGGTGCGACGCTTTCAATACAACACGTATATTGACATTCGCAGGCTATCGGAGTGATATTTTAAGAAACTTATGTAACAAACTTTCATAAATTGGCTTTCCATTTGCGCGGAATGCCCCCTTTCCTAGAATAAACTTGTATAAACTAGAATAATTTGAGAAATGAGTTTGTCACGTGAATATCACGTGACACCATTTTTACACAAGAATAACATTTTATAAATCACAACACAGCACAGCAGAAAGAAGCAGAAATTATAAACTAAATCCTAAAATGTCCTCTACGACATGGTTATTTTGTTATATTATGTATGTGATAAAATGTCGACTTTTGTTTTCATCAAATAACAACACTAGCTACCACCTATGAGTTTTATTTCTACCAGTAACTCTCTCAAATCAACTTGGAACTAAGCATAAGATACTTATTTTATGTTACACCTTGCCATAAAGGTGCAATTACCGCACGCACCGCGTGCGGTACATCGCTCTTCCTGTCCTAGGGACGACATAAAATTTTGTACTTGTGGTAAGTAAAACTGGCCAAGTGCGAGTCGGACTTCGCACATTTAGGGTTCCGAACCGACCGCAAAGTTAAGTTCGTTTTAATAGGAAAAATAAGGAAGTTTCAAAAAAAAAAGTCTAATTTATCAATATATTAATTATACGGTGCCGCTGTGCAGTGGCGGACAATTTAACAAGTCCATAAATATGTGGTACTAATATTGCATGGTATTATTTTTTTTCGTGGCAAAAAGAGCATCGGACGGGTACCGGCTCTATGGGTCGATGGGTGAGGAAGATCGTGGGTCACCCTTAAGGAAGCCTGGCTCAAGACCGGGACAAGTGGCGTACTCGAAGAGAGGCCTATACTCGGCAGTGGGCGAATACAGGCTGAAAATAATGATGATGATTAATTTTGCAATAATAACAGGCAGATGACAGGTGACTCTTTATTGATCGTGGCACTGCAATTACATTTTATCAATACCTAATCTGGAGTGATATGATATAGATTTTTTTTTTCACTTTTTGACTAATTCTTACCTCAAACTATCTCTATCTACCTCTCTAGCTACCTAAAGTGAAGAGGAACACTTTTAAATCACTGAACCGATTTCCGAACCCTAATAAAGGATCATTAATGGATACACACAGGAGAAATGCCGTATTCCTGCGAAATATGTAATAAGCAATTTACACAACTAAGGGGTTTAAAGGAGCATAAGCTGTTTCTCACTGGTGACAAACCATATTCGTGCGAAATATGCAAAAAGGAATTTACGCAATCGATTTTTTTATGCTACGACGGTGGCAAAGAAGCGTGCGGTCTACCTGATGGTAAGCGGATACCGCAGCCAATAGACGCTCGCAACTCCAAAAGAGTATCGTGCGCGTTGCCGACCCTTTTTAAAATTTGAGGATTTAGTGTGAAATGAAATTACATAAGCGAACTCATACTGGAGAGATGCATTACACCTGCGAAATATCTAAAATGGGATTCACGATAATGAATAATATTAAAAGATATAAGCAAACTCATACTGAAGAGATGCCATATTCGCGCGAAGTATGTAAACAGGGAACCTGGAACACGGAAGAGTAATTTGCAGGATCATTCGGAAGGCAAGTCATATAGCTGCGATATATGCCAAAAGCGGTATTCGCGATTGCGTACGCTGAGATTACACGAGAAGCAATTCCACATGCTAGATCAGTCATAGTTTTTATTATATAAGAAGACCAACAGCTTTTACATATATAAAAAATGCTTATAACTAGGATACAAGGTTTTAGTAGACAACAATTTTGTTGCAGTTTACTAATCTTTATTGTTGATCATGTGAAAATGTCGAGGATAACGTGACATGTTTAGTCCTTCATTAAAACACAGAGTAGAAAAGAAAACTTTTAATTAAAATTAATTTTATACATTTGTTCCATTTCCGAACTTAACCCATTAACGCCCAACCTCATACCTCGCTTTGATTAACTGTACCCGTGCGGGTACAGAGAGCGTTAATGGGTTGAATAGATTATAATTATTACATTACTATGTGGTCTTATTATTCTAGGTCTAGTTTCGCCTAGGGTTGGAAGGTCAGATGGCAGTCGCTTCCGTAAAAACTAGTGCCTACGCCAAATTTTGGGATTAGGTAGCGGACCCGGGCATCCTTCAGGATGCAACTGTACTGGGATGACGCCGGAGGATGAGGATGTTGATGAGGTCTTATTATTTCTAAAATCATGTCAGTTAACATCACGTTAACATCATCTAGTTAGAGGGTCAACTGCGAACAAAAAACGAAGTATCTCCATCTCTATCGCACTTGCATATTCGACTGACAGGGAGGTAGATATTTCCGTGTCCTCTTAAACCCTTAGGTACAGTGAAAAACATTTAGCCAGGCGAAATTCTTAATGTCATTCAGGTAAAGTTTTTCTCACTTAGGCCTATCGCCACGGGCGAGCATGGACTGCCGGAATGTCAAAGACACAGAGTAAAGATTCTCTAGAGATCATACACGCGTGCCACCAAGAGGGATGGAAAAACTCTGATGCAGATAAATTGAGAACTTGATGACGGCTTATAAAGAACCTTCTTAACTTGAGTTTGTTTGCTAAAAAGTCATAACAAATAGTTTGTGGCAGTTAAAACGGATCACAAATGATATGTCTCTCTTGAACAAAGTTTTAGACCATCTTGCACGGTAGTGGTATTGTTATTTGATGTCGAGGTTAGTCTGAGCACGTACGTACTAATATTACTTATTCTGTGATACAACACAAGAGTGCCTGTTGTAACTTGTTTCCGATTATCTTTGTTGTTACCCTGCGAGCTCTGATCATTGCGGTAATCTCAGGCTAGAGCCGCAGTCGAGGGTGGGAATAAAAGGTCAAGTCGCGACCTCAATATGCTAACAGAACGCGGAACGCTGTTTCAAGTATTCAGGTGCACTAGAATGGTTTTCGCTGGAATGCATCCGATATAAACTTGTATGTTTGTTTCTACGTGGGAATAAGGAGTGGCCAGGTAAGATAAGATAATTTATTAATATTATGTTCAAATGTCACATATTCACACTTAACTAAGATAAAAGAGAAACAAATGTCGTTCAGCTAATACTATGATAAGAAATTTCAAAAATCATTATCATTGTCAAATCTTCTCTAACACTTTATGGGCAATGCCTGAAATAAACGATATTGAATTGAATTGAATTGTCAAATCTTTAAAACAATATTCCTTATTTTTACTTTATTTTAATGTTAATGTAATTCATTAATTGTTAACAAAATCTTTTACTTGGTAAAAACATTTTAAAATTAGGTTAACATTATTTATAGATTTATAATCGCTACGCAGACAGGTATACAATTTACAGCTTGATTTCAAACACAATGATGAAAAATTTCCAGTTTAGGCGCAATCGAATTCCTGTAAGGCCTGAGTGGGTGCTCGCGTTGGGCGTGCAGCGGGGCGTGCATGTTAAACAATTGAAACTCATACTGGTGTCCTGAGTCGCCGATGCACAAATATGATGCACGCTCGCCCGCCCCGCTGCACGTTCCGCTCCGAGCGTCCACCTTACACTAAGTCCTGTCTCCGAGTCTTAAGACAACACTTACAACCCTTTCTTCCTTGGTCGGCCACATTAAAAAGGTGTTATGCTCTGTCTGTATGTTCTGATGTATCCGTAAAACTGATTTAACAATGCACTTCATGGTGACAACAAGCAAAGGGTTTTATCTTATGTGTATCCTCTCGTGCCTTACCATATCTCCCTTCCGTGTTCACTTGTAGTCACAGTGGCTACATTTAAATTAAATTACATTTCATTTTTCTCCAGTATGTTTTCTCTCGTGCCTTACTAATTGTGTCTTCTGTCTGCACTTGTAGACACAGTGACTACAGTTAAATGGCTTTTCTTCAGTGTGTATTCTCTCGTGCCTCAATAAATTTGTCTTGAATTTGCACTTGTAGTCACAGTGACTACATTTAAATGGTTTTTCTCTAGTGTGTATTCTCTCGTGACTCACTAAATTTATTTTCCGACTGCACTTGTAGTCACAGTGACTACATTGAAATGGTTTTTCTCCAGTGTGTATTCTATTGTGTCTCACTAAATCTCCCTTATGACTGCACTTATGGTCACAGTGACTACATTGAAGTGGTTTTTCTCCAGTGTGTATCCTCTGGTGACGCCTTAATCTTGATTCCCACTGACACTGGTAGTGACAGTCGCTGCATGTAAACCGTTTCCCTCCGCCTCGTGTCTGCCCCGCCCCCGCCTGCAGCCGCCCCCGCCTGACCGAGCGAGCCCGCCCAAGAGCCTCCTTCACCGTTCTTACAGTTGCTGCAACATGGAATAATAGCACATTACACAAGGGCGGTAACACAATGAATGGCCCTCGGCTCGGGCGTCAAATTCTTGCGATCTGAGACTTTCATAATTCATTTATTGCAAACCATGGTAATTGTACAGTTGTTACAAATTAATAATACAGACACACATGGCACCCTGTTAGGGTATGGCATATCGTGATACTTAAAACTAGTTAAATGCTATATAATTTGTTCCATATAGTTGTTCAAGGCCTTAAATCTTAATCTGTCGCTTGTAGTATGCGATATTCCTAATTTATGTAGAAGGGTGTGGGATGGGTTATGTGTTTCTTTATTACCGCTCGTGTTAGTACAAAATTGTATGTCACTCCCCGACCAGGAAGTGGCATTTACCGCGCGCGGAGCATGCGATAATTGCCACTTTATGACCAGTAGGCGTAGCACGTGTTGCGCTCGAGTGTGTCGGCATATCTCGAGCTATCCGTCACTTTCTAATAGCGCCAATCAGAAAAAGACGCGTAGCTCGAGATAAGTCGAGATACTCTCGAGCGCAACATGTGCTACGGGCGCAAGTGTGACATAATAGTACATTACTTACCAAGGGCGATAAAACAAAGAATGTCTCAGATCGCAGGTATTTTACGCCCGAGCCGAAGGCAAGGACGATAAGTATGCGATCTGAAGCTATCTTTATTATCGCCCGTGGTAAGTACAAAATTTTATGTCACCCCCTGGCCAGGAAGTGGGTTTTTTCGCGCGCGGAGCGTGCGATAACGGCCACTTTATGGCCAGGTGTGACATAAATACATTTTTAGATCGGACATCAAATATCGTGGTAGTCATTAATAATTTACATATTTAAATATTCTACACATTAATTTATTTAAATATAGTCCCACCAAGCTAGGTCCTACCAAATGCCTTAGTAGTAGCAGTAGTAAAACTCGTTATTGTACAATAAAACTGATGAAAAATACAAAAGGAAATGGTATGTTCAAAGGCGAACTTATCCCTTTAAGGGATCTCTTCCAGTTAACCCATTAACAATTTCCCAGTAAACCAGCACTTAACATGAAAATGCTATAATTTGAAAGGTCCTGACTTTAAATATTAACCAACTCACCTGGAAGTGCAGACTTATTAAAATTTCCAGAAGGTCCTCCTGACGAGTGAGTGTCAATGTGTTTCCTTAAAACCGACTTGTCCTTAAACGTGTCGCCGCACTGGTGACACTGATAGGTCTCGCTCGACGTGTCGGTACAGTCGCTAGTCTCGCTCGTGCTTGGCAGCGTGTATGTGTGCCGCCCGACCCGGCACGAGCGCCGCGCCGCGTCCACCAGCAGCCGCTCCAGCCTGACCGAGCAAGCCCGCCCGAGAGCCTCCTCTGCTCCGTGACCAGACACTGGAACATATATCACATAGATTATCCAATACTGGCCGACCATCTTACACCAATCAAAACTAGTCCCAGAATAAGCAAAGCTTGGACTACGGGCTCTAGGGGGTAACGACATAATCTACTTATATATAAGTAGATAAAGATTATACTTAACTTCATATCAAAACAAAACACCTAAGACATAGGCAGAAACCATCACACAAATAAACTACTACTACAGCCCAGGATTCAGAGCTATAATGGTTGATGATAGTATATACAAAAATACAAATTTTTGGAGTGAAATATAATTTATGTCACACCTGGCCATAAAGCGGCAATTACCGCACGCTCCGCGCGCGGGAAATCCCACTTCCTGGCCAGGGGGTGACATAAAATTTTGTACTAAACACGGGCGGTAATAAAGAAAGCCTCAGATCGCATATTTATCGCCCTTGCCTTCGGCTCGGGCGTCAAATACCTGCGATCTGAGACATTCTTTGTTTTACCGCCCTTGTTAAGTAATGTACTATTAAAATATTTCATAACATTTCAACTTAATCTAAATGACAGCATTGATGTTAAATGGAATTATCTAGAGTAAACCGCAAAACCAAGCACAAACAACAATTTTAGTTATTATTATTTTATATTATGATAATTTATGTAGCATGCTGCATGCAAAAGCATGTGACAAAATATTTGTACACTCCAACCTCATAGTGATACAGAACCAAAATGTAACACCTTGTACTACCTATGCTGAACAAATAAATGATTGATACTTGAATCTTTAGTTTTCATTTAAAAAGCTTGACTTGATATGCTAAGGTACTGACCTGGAAGTGTGGGAGCCACACAAGACCGGTGCATCTCCTCGGGGCCCAGCACGAGCTCGTCCTTGATCTGGTGGTCTGCATACAGCTCGCACAAGGCCGCGCTGTCCTCACACTCCGCCTCCTCCTTCACATGTGCTCCGGTCTCCTCACTGTCGCACTCCTCCTCAGCCTCCTCTTTCACAGACCCCTCCTCCGCCTCAGTCTTCACACACAATGTTTCTAGCGACATATTGCTCTGCTGGTTCTTCACACTGTTGACCTGTAGCGGCAGTCCACCTGCAATGCAAGCATCCAGTAATACATTCTTACAACATCACTGTGCTACATGTGTTTCACCATATACAGCCCACTGCAGTCCACTGCTGAACATAATAATAATAAAGCCTTTTTAGGGTTCCGTAGTAAACAAGAAACCCTTATAGTTTCGCCATGTCCGTCCGTCCGTCCGTCCGTCTGTCCCCCGTTTATCTCAGTAACCGTTAGTACTAGAAAGCTGTAATTTGGTATGAGTATAGATATTGATGACGCCGAGAAAACGGCGGAATAAAACGTTGAAAAAAAATTTTTTTTAGGGTACCTCCCCTACATGTAAAGTGGTGGTGCATTTTTTTTTCTTCCAAACCCCATTGTGTGGGATATTGTTGGATAGGTCTTTTAAAAATATTATAAGGTTTCTAAGATCATTTTTTTATTCAAAAATTGGTTGGCGTGATATTAAGCTTTGAAGTGATAATTTTTGTTATGGTTAAGTGTCCCCCCGCCAGCTAAACGCTGGCTACTTATTAAAGCTTTTTATATTTCCACAATATTTGCATATATAGTTTGTTATTTATATTGTTTGTAATTTATTCAGTTGTGGATCCCTTTCGGGTAAAAGCCTCCTCATCACAATTCCATTTATGTCTGTCTTGGGCTACTTGAATCCAGTTTGTTCCTGCTACTGAGTTGATGTCGTCTGTCCATTTCTTTTTTGGTCTACCTCTGTGTCTTTTTCCCACAGGACCATTCCATTTTGTAGATTCCAATGTCCACCTCTTGTCCTTATACCTAGATATATGTCCTGCCCATTTCCATTTCAAACGGAGAGCCTGCTGGAGAGCATCTGTCAGTTTAGTTTTCTTTCTAATGCTTTCACTCCTAATTTTTTGTATTTTCTTTATTTTTAATAGGCTTCTTTCCATTGCTCGCTGGCAGGTTGTGATTGCGTTTTTAACTTTGTCTGTGAAGATCCAAGTTTGACTTCCATATGTCAGGGTAGGTAGGATGCAGGTGTCCATTACAATTTTCTTTAGTGGTAAGGAATAATTGCCCTTAAGAATTTCTTTTTGTGACCAGAACTTCTTCCATGAGATGTTAACACGCCTGGCTACTTCATCTTCGTTACAAGAGGAGCTGAATGATACTTGTTTCCCTAGGTATATGTATTTTTCTACATATTCAACTTCGTTGCCTGCCACTAGTATTGTTCTTCTCCGGCTGTTTGTCATTGCCTTCATTTTAGTTGTGTTCATGTGCAGTCCCACTTTTTTACTCTCCTCGTCAAGGGTTACCATCATACTTTCGAGGTCGGTGGCGGATTCGGCGAAGAGTACAATATCGTCCGCAAAACGTAAGTGGGTAAGGTGTTGACCAAGTATTCTTATTCCTTTGTCTTTTCAATTTATGTTCCTGAAGACCTCTTCTAGTAGGGCTATAAATAGTTTAGGCGATAAAGGGTCTCCTTGTCTGACACCTTTTCCTATAGGTATCTCTTCCCCTCTATTTTCCATCCTGACTCTGCTTGTACTCTGACTATATATGTTTTTTAGGATGTTTATATATGTATTATTTATTCTACATGTCTTGAGAGCTTGCTAAATTGAACTATGTGTTATGCTGTCGAATGCTTTGGAATAGTCTACAAAGGCTATATACAATGGTACATTAAATTCTATATACTTTGTTAAGACTTGGTCTAGAGTGTGAATGTGATCCACGGTCGAGTATCCGGATCGGAAGCCAGCTTGTTCGATGGGTTGATTGCTATCTATGTCTGGTGTTAATCGAGTTTGCAGTACGGATGTAAAGAGCTTGTATACGCTAGGTAGCAAACTGATTGGACGATAGTTGTTGATGTCTAATGGGTTTCCCTTCTTATACACTAGGACAATATCAGAGCAACACCATTGTTTAGGGACTTTTTGACACTCCAGGATCATATTAAACAGACGGACAAGATGGGGCACCAGAATGGGTGCTCCGATTTTCAAGGCCTCATTGCTTATACTGTCTGGGCCAGGACATTTTTCTGGTTTCAGTTTAGTAATATGTTTTAGTACTTCGAGTTCACTAATAGGTTCTAAGGTGTCCTGTTCATCATCACATAGTTCTGCATAGACTGTAGTGTTTTGTTCTTCTGATGATGGCCTTTTGTACAGTTCTTTATAAAACTCGGAGGCATGTTCAATGATGTCTTTCCTGGTCTTGGTTTCATGTTGTCCTTCCTGCAGTTTTAGTACCCATTCTTTATGGCTTCTAAGTTCTTGGTGGGCACGTTTAGAGCTTCTGTATTTATTTAAAAAATTTTCTATGACTTCTTGCCTATGTTTTTTATAATCTTGTTTTATTGCTTTATTCGTTATTTTAAATGTGTTCTGCAGCTCCATTTTTATATCTTTTGTTTTGTTTTTTATGTTTATAAGTTCAGTGCGTTTGTTTATCAGTTGTAATGTTTCTTTACTTAATATTTCGATTTTCTTTTCTGTATTTGCATTACTTTTAAGGCTGTTTGTGACGGCAATTTCTAGTTTGTCATAGTAGGTTTGTATGTCAACATGTTCTTTGTTCTCGAAGTTTTTAAGTATATTTTCGTTTAGATTGTTGATGTAAGTAAGCTTTTCATTCTCAGTTTTTGGTGGCTTCGGTAATGGCCTAAATGTCTTTCTACTCTTTTTGGGCTCTTTGATTAGGAAAGAAGATCTCAGTAGTCTATGGTCTGATGGATAGGACACATTGTTTAAAATTTCAATATTTGTTATTCGTTTTGGTTTATTACACATTATGTAATCGATTTCATTTTTTGATTTTTGATCTGGTGATATCCAAGTCCATCTGCGGTGAGGCTTTTTCTTAAAGAATGTGTTCATTATTGCTAGCTTCTGTTCACAGGCATATTGTATTAGTCGCTCACCTCGTTCGTTGCGTTTTCCAAATCCATATCTCCCCATTATTAAATTTTCTGATAGTTGTGGTTGTCCTATTTTAGCGTTGAAATCTCCCATAAGTAGAACAGTTTTATCTTGCATGTCTTGCGCTTTTCTGAGATCATTGTAGAATTTTTGTATATCGTCTTCATTTGCTCTCTCGGTAGGGGCATAGGCTTGTATTATTGTTATCGTTTCTTTGTCGAATTTTAGTTTTAATAATGCCACCCTTTCGGATATTCCAATAAAGTTGACAATATTTTGTTTATATTTTTTCTTGATTATAAAGCCAACACCATGTAATCCAGTAGTCTCTCCTATATAGCAAAGTATAAATTCTTTATGTTCTTCTATTTTGTAGCCCATTCTTCTCACTTCTGCTAGTCCAATGATGTCGAAATTTATTTTATTGAGAGAATGCATTAATTCTAGTAATCTTTCTGGTGAAGACAGTGATCTCACATTATATGTACATATTTTCAGTGTTTGTGTTATTTCCAAATCTGTGTGAGAGTAGTGATCATACTTCTGATGATGACTAACCGGGTTGGGAATTGCATTGCTCATATCTTGGCAAATCTTTTGTTCCCGTTCTTGTGATGGAGGGTGGTGGTCGTAATCCCCATGGTGACCAGCCAGGTTGGGGAATTTTGGTGGTGTTGTTTTTCCTATGGTAGTTTGCTTTTTGTTGTTTGGCTTCCGGGGTCCGTGTTCTGTTAGTTGCTATGATTTACTTGTGGATGATTGAGAAAAGCTCCTGGGGCGATTCATAAATTCAAATGCATTTGTTTTGTTTATTTTTGAAGGAGCCATCTGTATCGAGTCATCTTTTTGCTTGCTGTTTGACTGTGTGTGTGTGGGCGTTTTTGATGGTGATCTTTTTCTTTTCTCATTGGTTTTATCCTGGTTAGTTCTTTCCTTTATAATAAGTTTATCATATTTTATTACTGCAAAATTCCCTTTCCTAAGTTCTTCCTTTTTCTTGATGTTTAGTTCCTTCCTTCTTTGTAATACATCCCGAGGATAGTCCTCAGTAACATAGGTGTTAACATAGGTAAACGCTGGCTACTAGGCATGTGAAAAAAATCATGGTAGTAGTATATACGATGAATTTAAAAGGAAAACTATCACAGCTAAGTAGACATTACTAGTTACCGAGTAATAGTCGAGCTTAAGAAATGTACTTTGCAAAAGCAAACTTTCGTACAATTTCCATTGATACCTTAGATAATGTTGTTAATTCTATCAAAAACATAGTAAATATAAATTTGCGGTCTTTTTAGTCCACATAATGTAACGGGTGGACGTCTACGGAACCCTATCTTGCGCGTGGCCCGACACGCACTTGGCCGGTTTTTTTATTCCATATTTCTTAACCAATTACATTTTAAGTGTTAGTTTACTAGTCTAGTGTTAGTTACTTATTACTTAGGGTTGTAAATGTTATTGTTACTTATTGTAAGTTTTTATCTTCCGTGCTTGAAATATGGACCCCTCATTGGGTATAGTATAGGCCTCCTCCAGCTTTCTCCATTCTTCCCTATCTTTGGCTATATTTATCCAGTTTTAGCCAGTTGTCTCAATGATGTCATCAGTCCACTGCTGAACATAGGCCTCCCCTAAGGCGCACCACAAAGCCTGGTTCTCTGCTTTACACATCCAGTTGCCTCCCGGAGTTCTAGGAGGTTCTGACGAGTGAGTGTCAATGTGTTTCTTTAAAACCGCCTTGTCCTTAAACGTGTCGCCGTACTGGAGCTGCCAAGCGACTGTACCGACACGTCGAGCACACTGATAGCTCTTGCTTGGCGTGTCGGTACAGTCGCTTGGCTCGCTCGTCCGCCGCAGCATGTATGTGTGCCGCCCGACCCGGCACGAGCGCCGCGCCGCGTCCACCAGCAGCCGCTCCAGCCTGACCGAGCAAGCCCGCCCGAGAGCCTCCTCTGCTCCGTCACCAGACACTGACATATAATATCATCATCCCAGTAGAGTTAACATATATGATACAGAATATTAAATATTGGGAGACCATCTTACACCCATCATCTAGGGGGTAATAACATAACTTCCTTTATAGATAAAGATTATACACTCACAGCAATAAATTCGGCCCAAATTAGAACAATGCATTTTTATTTTTTTTAGTCTATAGGCAATTGTTTTTGATAGTATTAGAAGAGGTATGATTAGCATGAGATTAACATTAATTAATTGAGAAGTCAGTTGTTTAAGATGACGAATTAAGGAGAACATGGAAATGGAGTATGGAGCGGGTTAAAAAAAACATTGCAAAATTAAATCAATCACGAAAAGTTTTTGGGCCAAATTTTTTGCCAGTAAGTGTACTGTGCTTCATTAAAACATACACAGGCAGAGACAAATATTCATACTCATTACACAAATACATGACCATTACAGCCCAGGATTCAGGGCTAAAATGGTTGATTATATAGATAGTATATAAAAATACAAATTGTGGTGTGAACTATAATTTATAGTCATTCATGACATTTCAACTTACATCTAAATGGCAGCATTCATGTTAAATGGAATTATCTAGAGTAAACCGCAGAACCAAAAAAAGCATGACTTCATATGCTAAGGTACTGACCTGGAAGTGTGGGAGCCACACAAGGCCGGTGCATCTCCTCGGGGCCCAGCACGAGCTCGTCCTTGATCTGGTGGTCTGCATACAGCTCGCACAAGGCAGCACTGTCCTCACACTCCGCCTCCTCCTTCACATGTGCCCCGGTCTCCTCACTGTCAAACTCCTCCTCAGCCTCCTCTTTCACAGACACCTCCTCCGCCTCAGTCTTCACACACAATGTTTCTAGCGACATATTGCTTTATTGGTCTTAACACAAATAGCTTGAGTGACTTCAACACCTTCAATGGAATATTCAGATACTGTCTTACACCAACATCCATAGAGCTTTTATCACAATGTGTTACACGTGGTTTTAAAACTAAAACGTGGAACGCCTATTGCTAGCTTCGTAGCTTCAACGTAATCTAAGCAACGCCACTGTCTGGAGGTTAGCAGGTAACATAAAAAAGTTAGAAATAATCTAGACGAAACGTAAAAACATACGGATTACATAAATCTTTAAACAAGCAATAACACTAACCTATTGCATTTAGGACTGTGACGAACAATACAATGAAGCCTTTGTCAAAACAAGTGGTCACACTCACACCATAAACGCCACGCGTGCAGTAATGGTTGTTTCAATTCACAAGCTGAACTGGAATGTTTCCCTCGACTACGTAACAAATAACCCGTTATAGTTTTCGCGAGTTTTTATCAGCAAGCAAACTTAACCACAAAATCCAATCCACAAATAAAATAAGATAAGACAGGAAATTAGTGTGGAAATAGATACCTAAAATAACATAACCAGTGTTGCCAGAGCACTCTCGTCAAAAAGTACGTTCGGGGGTCCAAAAAAGCACGTTTTTGGAATAAAAAGCACGTTTTTAGGTTTTCGTACCCAAAGGGTCCAAACGGAACCGTAATGCTGTACCGTAACCGTAACTCACGCATCTGTCCATCTGTTCATTCGTCCGTGCGTACGTCGTCCGTCATAAAATTTTGTTCCGGAGAATTTTTCAACTTCCCATTCCCTATGAACTTGAAATTTGGTAATAATGTTCAGTTCATTAACCAACAAATATTTACATAATGATAAACCAGATTTTTTATTAGAATTTTCCTTGTTTTTCATATTAAAACAAACTTAATTTTGCGCTTGATTCGGAACCCTAAATGTGCGAAGTCCGACATGCACTTGGCTGGTTCTTTTTTACAAGTACGTTACATTCAGAGTATTGAGCCTTTACATCATAAACACACTGCACGACACGAACGACAGCAGCTGCTTGCAGCTGCAGGACAGAACAGTTTTGACCTGCAACCACAGGTAAGACGTAAGTTTTAACTGCAGGAAATCAAATCATAGGAGAGAAAGATTGTTTACACAATGGTTGTTAGAAAAAATGTGCTGTTTTAGAGTTCCAAACCAACACACCAATTTTTAGCAGTACAATCAATCATAAACCATTATAGCACTTAAAAGCACGGTTTTAGCACGTTTTTGGGGAGCGCACGTAAAAAGTACGTTCATGTCCAAAAAAGCACGTAAAACCGTGCTAAAAAGCACGTTCTGGCAACACTGAACATAACGCATATTGTGATCCCGACTAAAGCGCCACCAAGTGCCTAAGTTAGTAACTATTATCTTGGATACACGTGACCAAAAGCTTAAAAAAACTTACAAAAAGTGCACCCGCCGCTGGAATGTAACATTGACTCTGCTGAATTACTTTTTAAGCAATATGCTTTACCACAGGGTTACGTGTGAGTTGTTAGTAGGCATGCATCGAATTTATGAATAAGTCATTTCATTTTTTATTTATTTCTATAACAATATTACATTGTGTCAGAAAATCTTATAAACTAAATACATGCTAAAAAAATTGTATATCAAATTAATAAATACATATGTCAGATTAAATATTCATAATTTAGGCACCTACTCAATTTATTACTACATCATATTAATTTAATTAATTACTGCATCGGAAAAACTCTTCAAGGGAATAAAAACATTTACTTAATAAATATGACCTTTGTTCAATAAACAATTTTAATGCCACCCCTCTCCTCGCTTCCTTAATGACATATGACCGACAGTTGACCTATTGCTCGCATCCTAACAGGACGTATGTCGCTCCAAACTTTGCCCTTACCTAAATACCGGCACGCAAGTGAATCAGTGTGTGTGTGCCGGAGACATGAACCCTGGACTTCGCAATTAAGGTATGTGAGCAAGGAACCTGACCTAAAGACTATTTTGTAATCCTTTGTGTTAAATCCCATTTTAAACATTTGGTAGCAATGAGCGTGGTTTAGTGGCCTCTGAAGTTACTATTCAGTTTAACTGTTCCCATAAACAAAACGTAAACATTCCCCAATTTGGTGCGCCCGTAGTTAATCACCTAAACTCAAAATTTAAATAAGTATTTTTTGCATTATAAGTGAAACTTGTTGACCGCTTGACGACAAACACCCGAGCCGTTTTAACGTAGTTTGTGCCTTATCCCTGTGTACTGAAGGTCTAAATTAGTGTGAAGTGCCCGATCCCGATTAGTAAAATAATTGAATTTGGTGACTATTTGATAGTTTTGAAAGGGTTTTGGTGTCTTTGGGCAGTGTTCCCTAAACGTTTTGCATATTTTGGACCACCTAGTGTATTTCAGGAATTAACGGTCGTGCTCCTAAATTGTACCTTATTTGTAAACGCATACGTTTCAATTTGCAGTGTGCTATTTTTCATATGAATTACTTCGTGTTGCTTGGTGCATTTGGTACGAGTTGAAATGAGTAACAATGGCGAAAATAATCGAACCATGCGGGCGACTTTATTTACGGAAACCGCGGAGTATAGAATATCAATTGGTACCTTGACACTGACCAGTGAATGCATTTCGAGTGCGCATCAACAGCTTAACTCTGCAGACCGCACACGACTCACAGTTTTCTTTAGCGAAATTGATGAGCAGTATAGGGAATGTCGTGAAGCTGGTGCCCAACTCTTGGGCGGCTTGGACCGGTCTATTGAGGTAGAGGAATATACCTATGTATAAGAATTATCAAGTTGGTACGCGATCAGGTTTTGGATATTAAAATTAAGCGTAATGAGTTAGTCGCGCCTGTTCCTGCTAGTACCCCGATGCGTTCAGTGTCCGACCGAGCTACAGTAGTGGCCGGTGACCTTGACCTCCCGCGTCCCCAGCGGTTACCGGACCTCCCGATTCCGCGCTTTGACGGACGTCCGGACGCTTGGATTAGCTTCATAGACCAATTTGACAGTGTGGTTGATGTTCGAAGTGACTTGCTTCCCACCCATAAAATGCACTATTTAATGAGTGCTTTGTCTGATGAACCGAAACGTTTGGTACAACACTTGAAAGTTGAAACCGGTAATTATAAAGTGGCCCGTGATCTTCTCAAGCGGAGATACCATAATACACGCGTACTTGCTGACACCTACATCGCACAGATTATGTCCCTGCCTGATATCAGTCCTCAGTTGACTGGTCTAAGAGTGTCATTTCTTAACCCTCTCCTAACCGCATGTCGTTGTTTGGAGCGGCTTGAATTACCGGTCAAACATTGGTCCTACATACTTGTACATATTTGTTTAGCGAAACTCCCAAGCGATTTGCGATCGCGATTTGAGCGTCGTCACGGCGACGGCACAAAGGACCTACCTGCCTTTGATAAACTAATTGATTTTCTAGAAGAGGAATGTCGTCACCACGACAATGTGGGAAATACTTCTTTAGTAGACGCACCGTCTTCCCAAACTAAACCCATCCCGGTTGTGAGAAACCTGCGGCCGCGTCAGTACTTCGTCGCCGAGACAGACATGTGCGAACCAAAATGCCCTATGTGTTATAGCCAGTCCCATTATCTACGCGAGTGTAAAGATTTCCTAGATATGTCCCCCCGCGATCGTTCTAACTTTGTGAAAATGAATGGCCTGTGTTATAGGTGTTTAGATAAGCATACAATTTCGTCGTGTATGCGCGATTATCGTTGTGGAACCTGTCGGCGCCCGACTCATCATACCCTTCTGTGTTTCAACGACCCACGGAACCCGGTTTACCCTTCTCGTGTGAATACTACGACTCGATCGGTGTCTTTTAGACGCTCGCCGGATCCAGCTCGGCCCGCCTCCCCCCACCCTCGCACGGGCGGGGGTTCCCGTAACCGTTATAATAATGTGAACCGCCGCTCACCTGGATCGAGCCCGCCAGCCTCACCCCGAGGATCCCCCCCTCCGTCCTCATCTAGGACGTGGCATCGTGCCTCAGATCGCTCACCCAATCGGTATACATCCCCACCTCCTCGTCGCAATGAGCGCCATGAGCGCCCCCCTACCCCTCCCACTAATAAAGATAGACGTGCCGTGTCACCGTATTTCCCGCGCAGTTCTCGTCACGAGAACCCGCAATAGCTAGACTGCCCCCCACCCCCAGGCCCTTCCCGTGTTTCAACCATTGTCAATCCTGACTTGGTATTACTTCCCACCGCTGTCATTCACGTCAAAACATCTAGCGGGTATTATGTTGAAGCGCGGGCTTTGTGTGATACAGGAGCGCAAGGTTGCTCAGTTACGTGCAATCTTGCTGCCACGCGACTGAATATGCGTGTGTTGCCCCCCTTGTCCCCAGTGTTACTCCGAGGAAGCACGAACGTGGTGAACGAGGTGACGAACAAGCACTCAACCTCTCAATGCAACTTATAAAATCTAGATATAATAAATGGAATGATAAATATAAAGTATTTGCCTACATAAAACCTAATGCTAAGTCAGGAGAAATATTGAAAAACAATGATACAAATCCGAACGAAATATCGTGTAACCTGGCAGTAGCACTAAATATACTAAAAAATACTAATGTAATGTTATTACCTGCTAACAGAAATATCCACTTAAACGAGAGAATGATCAACAACTCGTTTAAACTACTAGCTAATATAAATTATAACTGTCAATACATAGACATAAAGTATGTTAAATACCATAAACAATTTATTACCTCGGCCTGCCAGAAAATCAATCTGCAAATTGACTATTGTTTATACAAATCAACATTATTGTCTTTCGACACGAAACCTAACTTAACGAAGTCAACTAAGACCGAGTATAAAGAGAAACAGCTAAATAAAGGGAAAATTACATATTATTTTCCAAAACTAATTAAAAATAAGCTGACACAAACATCCGATAAGGCAACTGAGAAACAAAGTGCATTGCTTCCGGACTCGACGAAACATCTGCAGAAAGCTAACACTGATACAGCATTTTTTCATATAAATTCGTCCACATCCTGCACCAAAACATAGCAGGACTCTTGAACAAGTCAGATACGTTATCAGTCCATTTGGAGGAACTTGCTGCAAATCATACCCCGATCGATGTTCTCTGCATTACTGAACATTTTATACCAGACGGATCAGAGGACCTCGTGACAATCCCGAACTTTTCCCTAGCCGCCAGTTACTCCCGCGACAAACGAAGAGGAGGCGCTTGCATACTAGTTAAGAACCATCATAAATTTAAACAATTAGATATAGTTAAGCAATTTTCTATTAAATGTTCTATCGAATGCTGCGCTATTGAACTACTGTGTCATAAGATAGTAATTATTTGTATGTATAGAACTCCACAATCAAATGTTAATCTATTCTTCTCTAAATTAGATAACTTGTTACATGAAATATGTGATCACACGCAAAAGAAGATTATTATATGCGGAGACTTTAATATAAATCTATTAAATAGAAACAATAATACCGTGCAGTTTGAACATCTATTACAGGGGCATAACTTACGACTAGAAATTAAAGAACCGACCAGAATAAATAGCAATACCTGTATAGATAACTTTGCTCATAATATAAAAGGCTGTAAAGGCAAGGTTATAGACCTAGCCCTATCAGACCACACAGCCCAATTACTTCAATGTCCGGTAAAAAAAAACATGCGTTTTAAAGTCTTGGACAATAAGACGCCGGGATTATTGTTATGAAAATCTGGTAAAATTTAAAAAATGTTTAGATAGTCTATCATTCCTAGAAATTTACCACTCCAACGAGGCTAACGATGCATATAACTCTTTTTTAGAAATATTCAAATGTTTCTACGATCTATGCTTTCCGACTAAGTTCATTAACCTAAAATCGAGTAAAAAAACTAAGTGGATTTCTCGTGGCATTAAACTTTGCAGCAAAAAGAGAAGAAACCTACTTTGGAAATATAGATTAGATCCCAACGTGCACACTAAAGGGTCATTTCAGAACTATAATGCCAGATATAAAAAGATAATCTCACTTACCCGGAGGTCACAAAATAACTTTCATATAAAATCATCTCTGAATAAATCAAAAGCTACTTGGGAAGTGATTAATAGCATTAAACAAAGCTTTCCAAAGGAACCTATAAGCAAACTCAACATAGATAACCATTCAATATATAACCTAGAAAGCATAGAGTCTGACCAGCGAAACGTGATACTGAAAATAACCGCGAAATTCAAAAAATATAAGTATGGTATCCCTGTACATACAAGGACTAAACGATTTTGATCGTTTTAGAATTAAATAAGTGAATAAAATATTTTATTGTGCACAGCGAAGTGAAAACTGCATAAAGAAAATAAAACATTAGGTAACACCATGCAATAAAAGGCGTCGCTACAAAGCGATCTCTTCCAGTCAACAATTGCGTAGGTAGCAGCAATTTAGCCTTTGCAACAGTTGACAGGTAGGATTATACAAACATGATTAATAATAACCGAGAGATGATAATATAGATCTTTATTTTAACTTATGGGGATTTGGAAAACTTACATACTGTTAGACAGAGAGTCTGTCTACCACACACAAAAAGAAACAACACTGTTACGGACAGCCACCTAGAATGCGTGCACATATGGTTTAAGTGAGAAACACGCAAAAAAGTTTTTAGAAAGCCTCATCGTAGTTATGTTATTTAGGACAAAACGCCGTTAGTCAGTTTACAGAAGTAACAGCGACATCTAGGGGGACATTTGTTAAACTACAAATTGGTTATGAAAACCGATACTTCTAACGCCATCCATCGGCGCTGGAAGTAAACATTAAGTAGTGCCATCTGTTGGCGAGTAGAATAAGCTTAGTACTAGAAAGCCCGCCGGAATTTGAAAGTTCTCGAAGTTTAAGACAGAGATCATGCTGTCCTTTTCTAACTTTTCTTGATTTTTCGATTATCTAGAAATCTCTATTTTCTTGGTATAAAAGCGAGCAAATGTGCCCCCCGGAGTCAGTTTCTGATTATAAGCGGTACCGTAAAAGTGAAAAGAAGAACAAGGGAAGAAAAATAGCTAAATAGTGCTCAGTGTAAAGTGTAATATTATTGTAAGTACAGTAAGTTAATTGTTAGTGTCTAGTTACAGTGCCTAGTCTAGTGTTAACCATAGTGCCTTGTATATATGTTCAGTCTGTAAGTAATCAGTGTAAATAAATCAGTGATTTTATTCAGTGGTTTAATTAAGAGGATTCTCGGTCCTGTTCATATTAGTGTGTGTTGTGGTGTGTCAAGAGCGTTGCTGGCAATTTCCTCGGCGGAACGCAGAACCTTGGTGAGACGCGACCGTGTTCCATGAGACGTGCCGGCGGAACCCTACGCTCGTGAGCTATCAAAGTGATACTACTGTGGCCCCGCGTCGCCTACAGTAAGTTTGGTCCTTCGAGCCGGATATCTACAGTAAGTTTGGTCCTTCGAGCCGGATCAGGACCGGACCGGATCAAGTGAAGTGATCCAGAACCCCGTGTCGGTATCGGGACAGTGAACCTCCGTGCGCGGAGATAGTGAAGTGAATCCTCTTTAGTGACTGTGAGTGAACAATATAGTGGCACTGTGAGTGACTGTACCGTGTTTGTGAGTACACTGAGCAATTGACTCTGTCTCTGTTTGTGTTAGTGATTGACTCTGTGTTGAAAAGTAACTGTGAAATATTTATCAAGATGATGACGCGTAGCAAAACAATGAACAAGGCTGACGACCAGGAGCGTCGTCAGATGTTGGAGGAGCCGACGCAGGGCCACGCGAGGTCATCCGTGGGGGGTATCGCGTGGACGTTCGGGCAGGACCCCTTCAAAGACGATCGTCCCAAAAGGACTGGCGCGATCCCGAAGGGCTGCAGAATGGGTGGATGTATGGTTGCGAAGGACGCCGACATCACCCGCACCGTGGAGAAGGGCTCCAAGACAGGTGGCGGTATGATTGCGAAGGACGCCGACGCCACCCACGCCGTGATGGCCGCCGAGGCGGCGGCCCGCGAGGAGATCATCGCCTACGGCCGGCTTCCGGAGGAGGGAGCGCGAGGCGAGCAACGTGACGCGCGTGCGCGCGCGCCACTAATAGGACGTGTGCCATCGGTCCGGTCACACGCCAGCAGCACGGCGATGAGGAAGAGAGAAGCGGAGCTACGCGCATTAAAGCGGCTTGCGGAGATCGACAAAGAGCTAGTTAAGAAAAGTCTCGCGATTGAATTTCAGGCGATCGACGATGAGGAGGCATCATTGTCGTCACATTCGTCGCGAGCGCCATCTCCGCCGCCACCGGTACCGTTTATTGACGCAACCAGTAAGGTTGACGAGTGGTTCAACCATACGGAGCAGAGACGGGGGACGGACAACGAGGACGCAGCGCGCCGACCCGACGTCGGAGGCCGGCAGAACCCCGCGGGAGAGACGCCTCTCGCACCGCTGCGAGAAGAGCGCGCCCTTTCGCCGTCGCGAGGGCCGCGTTATCGGGCGCCGTTGCCCGATCATTACGAACGTACCCGATCGCCGCGCGGGTACCGCGAACCATCGCCTGTGGAGCCGAGAGCCGCCTCGCCTCACGGGCGATTCGAGTCGACGCCGCTGAGAATGGGGTCCCGTGAACGCGAGCTGAGGTCGACGGTAGAGCCGCCCAGTGACGCCGCCACTGCCTTCAACCGTCTCGCCGAGCAGTTGAAGGAGACTATGCGACCCAAGCCGCCGAAGCAGGTGTATGAGCTGCCGTACTACAGTGGGGACCCGAATGAGTGGTTACTCTTTTATAACGCGTATAAAGAGACCACAGCGAGGTATGGGTTTAGCTCGTATGAGAACATGGCTCGTTTAAGAAATTGTTTAAAAGGGGACGCTAGGCATTGCGTGCAACACTTGCTCGCAACATCGAGTCAGCCCGATTTAGTTATTAGATTACTTAAAAAGAATTTTGGGCGCACCGATTTATTAATTGATAGAGCATTAGAAGAATTAAAAAGATTGCCGAATGTCGGGCCTAGCGCAATAGATTTAAATACATTTAGTACTAAGGTTGTAAATATAGTAGGGACATTAATCGACTTGGATAGTAAGAGTTATGCGGACAATCCCCTTTTAACAAGAGAGATTACAGAAAGGCTGAGTCCACACCTACGTAGCAAGTGGTGCCAGTTTGCGCGGAAGCAAATTGGAAGTCAGGGCTGCGGTGAGCTGCAGTTACTGGCGAATTTCCTGTTGGAGGAAAGCGAGGCTGAATTGGAATATTCGCACGCAAGGGCGCCGACTAAAAGGTATAATGCTTACAGCGGTCCGTCACGCCCCGAGTACAAGCCGAGCGCGCCGCCGGCTAGGGTAAAGCCACCGGTACACAGAACGTACGCGGTCGAAAAACAGGATCCATGCCTATGTTGTGGTGGCAACCACAAGACACCGGAGTGTAAAAGGATAATAGGCATGAATTTAGGAGCCCGTTGGGACTGGGCTAGAAATAATAGAGTTTGTTATAGATGCCTGAATAAGAAGCATATACGGGACCAGTGTAAGGCGAAGGGATGCGGCGTAGCGGGGTGCCCGCATGCGCACCACCGATTACTTCATGAATTCAAGACGCGGCAGATGCAATCCTCACCGACAAGAGCCGAGCCGCCCCGCCAGGGCCAGGGTGAGCCCGAACTTAAGGCGGAGCAAAGTTGTATGTCCGTGCATACTGAGCAAGTTAGTACAAAAGTATTACTTAAGGTAATTCCGATTACGATTGAGGGCCCGAGTAAATCGGTTGATACTTATGCACTGATGGACGAGGGATCCACAGTGTCATTAGCCGACGAAGATCTCATAAGGGAGATCGGAGCCGTGGGGGCAGAGGAACCCCTGCGAATTCAGGGTGTGGGGTCAATGGTGACCTCCAATAATAAGAGTCGGCGCGTCGAGGTTGCTGTAAAGGGTAAAGCTACCGGGGCCCATAAAATGTCGGTGAGGACGGTACGCGTATTGGGACTGCGCGGCCAATGCCTAAAGGGAATCACGAAATATACGCATTTACGAGATTTACAGGATGCCTGCTACGAGCACGCGGTGCCCAGGATCCTGATTGGGGCAGACAATTGGAATTTAATGATGCCCATGGAGACGCGGACAGGAAATAAAGACGAACCGGCGGCCATCAGGACCCAACTGGGATGGGTCATTTTCGGGACCGTGCCCAAGACGAAGGCGGGCACATCCAAGAAAAACAATAAGAGATTTACCCAGGAGAGAGCCATACAAACGAGTCTTTGCGGAAATGGCGGTAAATCTATTTGGTACCTCAATAGTGACGATGGGGCGACGTCACAAAAAGAGTTGCGTGGCTCTGTTAACATGTCTAACGACCAGGGCAGTACATTTACAGAATGTACATTTTCTGTAGACAGAGTCGGTGATAATGGCGCTTCAGAGGCTAGCCGCAGGGCGCGGATGGCCGGCCGTCGTGAATTCAGGCAACGCGACGGGCTTCCGAGGCGCCAAAAGGGAGCTGCACAGCGCGGACGCCAAGTGGGTGCCAGCGCTGCGGGACGACGGCGTGCGCCGCAACATGGTGTGGCGCCTCACACCGCCGAGAGCTCCAAACCAGGAGGGAGCGTGGGAGCGCCTCGTGCGCTCCGTCAAGACGGCGCTTGGAGCCACGCTCCACACAAAGGCACCGCGAGAGGAGGTGCTCCAGACGTAACTCGCCGAGGCAGAGAACACGGACACCGCGAGGCCTCTCACACACGTCTCCGTGGAAGATCGAGACGAAGAGGCCCTCCGTCTGTCCATTGGGAGGATAGACGAGTCTGCCGCCTGCAGGCCCGTACGACGAGGCCGACCGACGCACTTGGCGAGCGAGCCAGGCGCTCGCCGATCACTTTTGGCGCAGATGGGTGCGTGAATACCTGCCGACGCTTGCACCTCGACAGGCGTCAGCAAACCAGACCCGGCCTCTACAACCCGATGACTGCGTGATCATCGTGGACTCAAACATGCCTCGCAATACGTGGCCGCGAGGCATCGTACGGCGTGTGTTCCCGGGACCCGACGGCAACATACGATCGGCTGACGTCGAGACACGAGGCGGCGTGTTCCGACGGCCTGTTACGCAGTTGGCTGTCCTACCGATGCAACGAAAAAACTGTGCACACACAGAGGAGGGAGAATGTTACGGACAGCCACCTAGAATGCGTGCACATATGGTTTAAGTGAGAAACACGCAAAAAAGTTTTTAGAAAGCCTCATCGTAGTTATGTTATTTAGGACAAAACGCCGTTAGTCAGTTTACAGAAGTAACAGCGACATCTAGGGGGACATTTGTTAAACTACAAATTGGTTATGAAAACCGATACTTCTAACGCCATCCATCGGCGCTGGAAGTAAACATTAAGTAGTGCCATCTGTTGGCGAGTAGAATAAGCTTAGTACTAGAAAGCCCGCCGGAATTTGAAAGTTCTCGAAGTTTAAGACAGAGATCATGCTGTCCTTTTCTAACTTTTCTTGATTTTTCGATTATCTAGAAATCTCTATTTTCTTGGTATAAAAGCGAGCAAATGTGCCCCCCGGAGTCAGTTTCTGATTATAAGCGGTACCGTAAAAGTGAAAAGAAGAACAAGGGAAGAAAAATAGCTAAATAGTGCTCAGTGTAAAGTGTAATATTATTGTAAGTACAGTAAGTTAATTGTTAGTGCCTAGTTACAGTGCCTAGCCTAGTGTTAACCATAGTGCCTTGTATATATGTTCAGTCTGTAAGTAATCAGTGTAAATAAATCAGTGATTTTATTCAGTGGTTTAATTAAGAGGATTCTCGGTCCTGTTCATATTAGTGTGTGTTGTGGTGTGTCAAGAGCGTTGCTGGCAATTTCCTCGGCGGAACGCAGAACCTTGGTGAGACGCGACCGTGTTCCACGAGACGTGCCGGCGGAACCCTACGCTCGTGAGCTATCAAAGTGATACTACTGTGGCCCCGCGTCGCCTACAGTAAGTTTGGTCCTTCGAGCCGGATATCTACAATAAGTTTGGTCCTTCGAGCCGGATCAGGACCGGACCGGATCAAGTGAAGTGATCCAGAACCCCGTGTCGGTATCGGGACAGTGAACCTCCGTGCGCGGAGATAGTGAAGTGAATCCTCTTTAGTGACTGTGAGTGAACAATATAGTGGCACTGTGAGTGACTGTACCGTGTTTGTGAGTACACTGAGCAATTGACTCTGTCTCTGTTTGTGTTAGTGATTGACTCTGTGTTGAAAAGTAACTGTGAAATATTTATCAAGATGATGACGCGTAGCAAAACAATGAACAAGGCTGACGACCAGGAGCGTCGTCAGATGTTGGAGGAGCCGACGCAGGGCCACGCGAGGTCATCCGTGGGGGGTATCGCGTGGACGTTCGGGCAGGACCCCTTCAAAGACGATCGTCCCAAAAGGACTGGCGCGATCCCGAAGGGCTGCAGAATGGGTGGATGTATGGTTGCGAAGGACGCCGACATCACCCGCACCGTGGAGAAGGGCTCCAAGACAGGTGGCGGTATGATTGCGAAGGACGCCGACGCCACCCACGCCGTGATGGCCGCCGAGGCGGCGGCCCGCGAGGAGATCATCGCCTACGGCCGGCTTCCGGAGGAGGGAGCGCGAGGCGAGCAACGTGACGCGCGTGCGCGCGCGCCACTAATAGGACGTGTGCCATCGGTCCGGTCACACGCCAGCAGCACGGCGATGAGGAAGAGAGAAGCGGAGCTACGCGCATTAAAGCGGCTTGCGGAGATCGACAAAGAGCTAGTTAAGAAAAGTCTCGCGATTGAATTTCAGGCGATCGACGATGAGGAGGCATCATTGTCGTCACATTCGTCGCGAGCGCCATCTCCGCCGCCACCGGTACCGTTTATTGACGCAACCAGTAAGGTTGACGAGTGGTTCAACCATACGGAGCAGAGACGGGGGACGGACAACGAGGACGCAGCGCGCCGACCCGACGTCGGAGGCCGGCAGAACCCCGCGGGAGAGACGCCTCTCGCACCGCTGCGAGAAGAGCGCGCCCTTTCGCCGTCGCGAGGGCCGCGTTATCGGGCGCCGTTGCCCGATCATTACGAACGTACCCGATCGCCGCGCGGGTACCGCGAACCATCGCCTGTGGAGCCGAGAGCCGCCTCGCCTCACGGGCGATTCGAGTCGACGCCGCTGAGAATGGGGTCCCGTGAACGCGAGCTGAGGTCGACGGTAGAGCCGCCCAGTGACGCCGCCACTGCCTTCAACCGTCTCGCCGAGCAGTTGAAGGAGACTATGCGACCCAAGCCGCCGAAGCAGGTGTATGAGCTGCCGTACTACAGTGGGGACCCGAATGAGTGGTTACTCTTTTATAACGCGTATAAAGAGACCACAGCGAGGTATGGGTTTAGCTCGTATGAGAACATGGCTCGTTTAAGAAATTGTTTAAAAGGGGACGCTAGGCATTGCGTGCAACACTTGCTCGCAACATCGAGTCAGCCCGATTTAGTTATTAGATTACTTAAAAAGAATTTTGGGCGCACCGATTTATTAATTGATAGAGCATTAGAAGAATTAAAAAGATTGCCGAATGTCGGGCCTAGCGCAATAGATTTAAATACATTTAGTACTAAGGTTGTAAATATAGTAGGGACATTAATCGACTTGGATAGTAAGAGTTATGCGGACAATCCCCTTTTAACAAGAGAGATTACAGAAAGGCTGAGTCCACACCTACGTAGCAAGTGGTGCCAGTTTGCGCGGAAGCAAATTGGAAGTCAGGGCTGCGGTGAGCTGCAGTTACTGGCGAATTTCCTGTTGGAGGAAAGCGAGGCTGAATTGGAATATTCGCACGCAAGGGCGCCGACTAAAAGGTATAATGCTTACAGCGGTCCGTCACGCCCCGAGTACAAGCCGAGCGCGCCGCCGGCTAGGGTAAAGCCACCGGTACACAGAACGTACGCGGTCGAAAAACAGGATCCATGCCTATGTTGTGGTGGCAACCACAAGACACCGGAGTGTAAAAGGATAATAGGCATGAATTTAGGAGCCCGTTGGGACTGGGCTAGAAATAATAGAGTTTGTTATAGATGCCTGAATAAGAAGCATATACGGGACCAGTGTAAGGCGAAGGGATGCGGCGTAGCGGGGTGCCCGCATGCGCACCACCGATTACTTCATGAATTCAAGACGCGGCAGATGCAATCCTCACCGACAAGAGCCGAGCCGCCCCGCCAGGGCCAGGGTGAGCCCGAACTTAAGGCGGAGCAAAGTTGTATGTCCGTGCATACTGAGCAAGTTAGTACAAAAGTATTACTTAAGGTAATTCCGATTACGATTGAGGGCCCGAGTAAATCGGTTGATACTTATGCACTGATGGACGAGGGATCCACAGTGTCATTAGCCGACGAAGATCTCATAAGGGAGATCGGAGCCGTGGGGGCAGAGGAACCCCTGCGAATTCAGGGTGTGGGGTCAATGGTGACCTCCAATAATAAGAGTCAGCGCGTCGAGGTTGCTGTAAAGGGTAAAGCTACCGGGGCCCATAAAATGTCGGTGAGGACGGTACGCGTATTGGGACTGCGCGGCCAATGCCTAAAGGGAATCACGAAATATACGCATTTACGAGATTTACAGGATGCCTGCTACGAGCACGCGGTGCCCAGGATCCTGATTGGGGCAGACAATTGGAATTTAATGATGCCCATGGAGACGCGGACAGGAAATAAAGACGAACCGGCGGCCATCAGGACCCAACTGGGATGGGTCATTTTCGGGACCGTGCCCAAGACGAAGGCGGGCACATCCAAGAAAAACAATAAGAGATTTACCCAGGAGAGAGCCATACAAACGAGTCTTTGCGGAAATGGCGGTAAATCTATTTGGTACCTCAATAGTGACGATGGGGCGACGTCACAAAAAGAGTTGCGTGGCTCTGTTAACATGTCTAACGACCAGGGCAGTACATTTACAGAATGTACATTTTCTGTAGACAGAGTCGGTGATAATGGCGCTTCAGAGGCTAGCCGCAGGGCGCGGATGGCCGGCCGTCGTGAATTCAGGCAACGCGACGGGCTTCCGAGGCGCCAAAAGGGAGCTGCACAGCGCGGACGCCAAGTGGGTGCCAGCGCTGCGGGACGACGGCGTGCGCCGCAACATGGTGTGGCGCCTCACACCGCCGAGAGCTCCAAACCAGGAGGGAGCGTGGGAGCGCCTCGTGCGCTCCGTCAAGACGGCGCTTGGAGCCACGCTCCACACAAAGGCACCGCGAGAGGAGGTGCTCCAGACGTAACTCGCCGAGGCAGAGAACACGGACACCGCGAGGCCTCTCACACACGTCTCCGTGGAAGATCGAGACGAAGAGGCCCTCCGTCTGTCCATTGGGAGGATAGACGAGTCTGCCGCCTGCAGGCCCGTACGACGAGGCCGACCGACGCACTTGGCGAGCGAGCCAGGCGCTCGCCGATCACTTTTGGCGCAGATGGGTGCGTGAATACCTGCCGACGCTTGCACCTCGACAGGCGTCAGCAAACCAGACCCGGCCTCTACAACCCGATGACTGCGTGATCATCGTGGACTCAAACATGCCTCGCAATACGTGGCCGCGAGGCATCGTACGGCGTGTGTTCCCGGGACCCGACGGCAACATACGATCGGCTGACGTCGAGACACGAGGCGGCGTGTTCCGACGGCCTGTTACGCAGTTGGCTGTCCTACCGATGCAACGAAAAAACTGTGCACACACAGAGGAGGGAGAATGTTACGGACAGCCACCTAGAATGCGTGCACATATGGTTTAAGTGAGAAACACGCAAAAAAGTTTTTAGAAAGCCTCATCGTAGTTATGTTATTTAGGACAAAACGCCGTTAGTCAGTTTACAGAAGTAACAGCGACATCTAGGGGGACATTTGTTAAACTACAAATTGGTTATGAAAACCGATACTTCTAACGCCATCCATCGGCGCTGGAAGTAAACATTAAGTAGTGCCATCTGTTGGCGAGTAGAATAAGCTTAGTACTAGAAAGCCCGCCGGAATTTGAAAGTTCTCGAAGTTTAAGACAGAGATCATGCTGTCCTTTTCTAACTTTTCTTGATTTTTCGATTATCTAGAAATCTCTATTTTCTTGGTATAAAAGCGAGCAAATGTGCCCCCCGGAGTCAGTTTCTGATTATAAGCGGTACCGTAAAAGTGAAAAGAAGAACAAGGGAAGAAAAATAGCTAAATAGTGCTCAGTGTAAAGTGTAATATTATTGTAA
The DNA here is from genome assembly GCA_951800055.1 of Cenopis cana. NCBI lineage: Eukaryota > Metazoa > Arthropoda > Insecta > Lepidoptera > Tortricidae > Cenopis > Cenopis cana. The sequence goes on from OX637496.1 coordinate 1,535,295, forward strand.
GTACAGTAAGTTAATTGTTAGTGCCTAGTTACAGTGCCTAGCCTAGTGTTAACCATAGTGCCTTGTATATATGTTCAGTCTGTAAGTAATCAGTGTAAATAAATCAGTGATTTTATTCAGTGGTTTAATTAAGAGGATTCTCGGTCCTGTTCATATTAGTGTGTGTTGTGGTGTGTCAAGAGCGTTGCTGGCAATTTCCTCGGCGGAACGCAGAACCTTGGTGAGACGCGACCGTGTTCCACGAGACGTGCCGGCGGAACCCTACGCTCGTGAGCTATCAAAGTGATACTACTGTGGCCCCGCGTCGCCTACAAACACATTGGCCTGTTTAGTACCCATCATTTATTTAAAATTATTACAAATCATTTCCTTAATTAAACTTAGTTTAATTAACTATCATAGTCAAAATCAGATTCCAAAAATTCGATTGGTTCCTCAGAATCACTGCTCGAGTCCCTGTCACTTGTAACATTTATAATGAATGGCTCTAAAGTTACAACGATGCCATCTCGTTCTATATATTTCTGCTCCATATGCAGAACATGGTCAGTGCATTTTTTCCAGTCACTTGAAGTTATTGAACCAAATTCCTCAGAAATCGTTTTTTCTACATCTAGTAGTTTAATAGTAGCAGTACTTGCATCTGAAACAAAAGAAAATATTTTCCTTAAAATTATATTTTTAGAGTCACAAATATCGAACACATTATTTTATTACATTTTATAAATTATAAAAGCACCTTTATGTGGTAATTTGGTAAATTACTAACACTATGGAACCAATAGGGTGGTGCGGTTAATAAATTGCAAGTGATTGGAATCAACCAAAGTGAAACTCATCTATCATTCATATCAATTATTTATTGCAGCCTTATGTCTGGTGGGAATCTTATGCATGAAATTATTTAATATACATAATAAAAATCCTGAACCGGTGAGAGGTGAGGTGATGCAGGATCGGGCTAAGTGGTGTCAAATCATGTTAGAGGCCAAGGCTCACTTTGGGTTGGTGAGCCATAGTAGTTTTATACTATGATATGATATAATTTTGGATTTCAACACACTTAGTATACGAATTTATCGTCAGAATATTTTACCTGTCATCTCAGAGATTTCTTGCACATATTGAAGTTCTGTTTTGAGCTGACTATGCTCCTCTAGTTTTTGTAAAGTCTTCACATCATCATCCTCCTAGCGATATCCCAGTACAGTTGCATCCTGAAGGATGCCTGGGGTCCGCTACCTAATCCCAAGATTTTTGTAAACTCTTCACAGCATTGGTAATATTATTTAAGCTGCTGCTGTCATCGGCATTCTCCCTCATTCTCTCTGTAATGAAAACACACACAAAAAATATCATTTTCTCTTCTCAATATAACTGGAACAACGGAACATAACGTCTACGTACTTATACGTAGGAGAAACCTCTCTTTCTAACTCACGTTATAAATTGAAGAGAAATTTAACGAATACTATTTTATGTCCAATGAAATATCTCTAAATAAACATGGAATGTACCAACTATTCATCAAATATCAACATCATTATAGTGCACTAACCTGTGACAGATATTATTTCATGGAAATATCGTTCTTTCTCGCGAAAAACAGAGGCTCGTTCTTCCTGTTTCGCTTTAAATTTACACATCATTGTATAAATTAACTTCCTCGCTGCACTTTTAATAGGTTTCGACATAATAACACAAGATAACCGTTTATTATTCCGAAAATTGACACAATGTGACAACTAACGTACTGTGGTTTGACAAGTGCTGGGTATTGCCATATAAAGAATCCTGTTTCAAGGTCAATATCACGTTTCGCTGGTCAGACTCTAGCAAATACTTTTAACAAATACTTTATAGATCAGATTAAAAAGCACAAGCCAACAGCACCACGGACATTTGATACTAAAATAAACTGTTTACATTCCATATACATGCAACCAGCCGTTGGTAAAGAGATAACTAAAATAATTAAATCACTAAAAAATAAGAACACTAGTGGTTACGATGGTGTTTGTACCAAGGTGATTAAACATGTGGCAGAAACCATTGCTGATCCCTTAAGCCATATAATTAACCTTAGTATCTCATCAGGTGTGTATCCGGATAAACTCAAACCAGTTATTGTAAAGCCAGTTTATAAAAAAGGCGACAGAGAAGACGTGAATAATTACAGACCGATTGCCTTAGTGTCTATCTTCTCGAAAGTCTTTGAAAAAGTCATATACGAGGCTCTTTATTCATATCTAGATAAATATAATTTATTAGCTAAAGAGCAAAAAGGATTCCGCAAGCAAAAAACAATAAACATGGCCATTTTTGACCTGATACAGCCTGTAATTGAATCCATGGACAAACGTAAACCCATATGTGCAATTTTCATGGACATGACTAAGGCGTTCGACCACGTGGACCATGAAATACTTGTCAATAAACTAGCTGACTACGGTATTCGAGGGAACGTCCTTAATCTTCTTAAGTCGTACCTTAGTGGCAGGAGCCAGGTAACTGAACTTACTCAAATATGTCCAAGTTCCAAAAAAGAAATGACACATGTATCCCAGAAACGGCAAATAGTATTCGGAATACCCCAAGGTAGTGTTCTAGGACCGCTTTTATTCCTGATATACATAAATGACCTTCCTAAACACATTAAATACCCTATGGTCCTATTTGCTGATGACAGCACTGTGATTATTAAATGCGATAATGAAAATGAATATGAATCTGAAATTAATATGACATTGTGTAACATAATTGAATGGCTTAGCTATAATAATTTATTAATTAATCTTAGTAAAACTAAAATTATGCACTTTTATCAACGTAAAGTTCCCTTTTCCGTTAGTTGTGAGTACCAAGGGACTCAAGTTGAGACTGTAAGTTGTACAAAATTCTTAGGTATAAACTTAGATAATCAGTTGACGTGGAAACCGCACACGGAAGAAGTCTGTAGAAAACTTAACATATTCTTTTACGCACTTTACAAACTTGCGAAGCAGGTCAACAGAGACGCAGTTATGGCAGCCTATCATGGATACGTAGTGTCAACACTACGTTATGGAATTATGTTTTGGGGCAATTCAACTAATAGAGAATTAGTATTCAAAGCCCAAAAAAGGTGTATAAGAGCAATTTGTTCCCTCAGGCCAACAGATAGTTGCGCTCCATACTTCAAACAATTAAAAGTGCTCACTTTACCTTCACTTTTTATATACGAAACCGCTGTTTTTGTCCATACGAATCCCACTCTATTTAGAAAAATAGCGCAGTCCCGTAGTAAAAGACTGCAAAATACAAATAACTTCCACATAGAAAGAGCTAACACCTTATTTAAGTTAAAAAGTGTGATTTGTATGGCAAGCAAAATATATAATAGACTACCTACTTCTATAAAAAATAAAAATGTACTCGAATTTAAGCGAGCTCTAATGTTATTATTAATTGATAAATGTTACTATACGCTATCGGATTATTTACTAAGTTAGTTTTTATTTTGACATTATGAATAAGTTATGACATGCTAGTAATTTAATCGTTATGACATTATGACTCTTCCTGAATACCTATTTATAACATTTTGTATTTTAATGACTAAGTAATAAGCATAAAAAAGCAGCAGTCTAAAAAAAAAAAAAAAAAGTATGTGATATTGTGAATCAATGTTTTGCATGCCTATCGGTAAAATATAGCGCTACTGTTAAAAATAAGTTCCATCACTGTAAATGTATTACCTATATTTGCAAATAAACATTTTTGAGTTTGAGTTTGAGTTTTTTGGAATAGGAAACATTCCTTCCCTGCCAGCTCGCGGTTGTGTTTCCCTTACATTTAAGCCAGTGCAATCGCCTTCCCCTGTTGTTACAACCTCAGCTATAGTTGTAGATAATATCGCCGGCACACCCGGACCAGTACCGGAATACCCCTTGCAAGACATTAAAATTAATAAGCTCACTCGGTTTCAACTTGTGCAGCAGATGCTGCAGCACTTTTGGTCGCGATGGCACCTCCAGTACTTGAGGATAATGTTCCTCCATTGGAATGGCGACGTGGTCACATTGTATCTATATTTCCCGGGAAAGACGGTATCGTGCGTGTAGTGTAGTTAACGTTAAGACAGCTACGGGTGTCCTGACAAGACCCATGAATAGACTCATTAGATTACCCTTTGATAGTCCCTCACATTAGCCTTTTCCTTCTTTCTTTTTTCGTAAATATAGTCATGTTTAGGGCGGGGGTATGTTCAATAAACAATTTTAATGCCATCCCTCTCCTCGCTTCCTTAATGACATATGACCGACAGTTGACCTATTGCTCGCATCCTAACAGGACGTATGTCGCTCCAAACTTTGCCCTTACCTAAATACCAGCACGCAAGTGAATCAGTGTGTGTGTGCCGGAGACATGAACCCTGGACTTCGCAATTAAGGTATGTGAGCAAGGAACCTGACCTAAAGACTATTTTGTAATCCTTTGTGTTAAATCCCATTTTAAACAACCTTAATTTATTTTTAAAGGTATGAGGTTTGGAAACAGCCTTTAATTCGATTGGTAGCTTTTACAGCCTGGAAACGAGCACAAAATTCCGTCACTTTGAGCTTCGGAGTAATGGGGTGGTCTAGGTTTTTAGTCCTCGTTGCCAGTCTTGCCACCTGATCCTCTTCTGATTCATTTCTTGCCAAATATTTTACTAAGTCCGTACAAAGTATAAGAATGTAAAGACTTGGCACAGTTAGAATTCCTAATTTAGTGAAAAAGTCCTTACAGGAAACCCACTGTGGTATAAGCACCATTATTCTTATCGCTCGCTTCTGAGTTATGAACGCCCTTTTTATATTGTAACTATATGTGACAATAAGTGGTATAAGTTCCAACAACCTTAACACTAGGTGGTGCTATTATCAATCCCGTCAACTTTCTTCTAAGATGAACAACCATGCACAAATCTTTGACAGTTCTGTGACGGTTCTGTGCAAAATATTTTGTCTGACAGCCAAAAGTGCGTTTGGAAACCTAGATGTAGTATCCAGAAGTGTCCGACTGAAGCAGGTTTTTCCGTATTTTAGAAGCTCCTAGTAGAGTGTGGTGATTATATTCTCTTTGTTGAAAACTATAACGTATTTGTAGTCCAGAGAACACCTCATTTCAGTTCAGCCTGTGATGTGATAACCATTACTGCTTGAGTAGCGTTTATATGAACGTACTGAGGAACGTACGTGGCGTCTTTCGTCTTGCTTAACAACTTCAATTCATTCTTAATTCCACGGATTAATTTAATTCATTCGCAGCAAGCAGTATGTATAATTATAATTGATTGTATTGTTCGTTACCTTACCAGTCCTACCTATATAAATTAGTGTTATAGTGATAGTATTCCTTATGTTTATTTCGTTTCGTGCAGATTGTTCCTAAATTATTGGATTATACCTGCTAACGTCCAGAAAGTGGCATAGCTTAGATTACATTGACGCAAGCAACAGGCTTTGACACCTCTCCGTAAAAATCGTCCTAGTTTTAGTTTAAAACCACTTGTAACACATTGAGAGAAAAGCTCTATAGATTTCGCCGTAAGACAGTATCTGAATATTCCATTTCAGGTGTTGAAGTCACTCAAGGCATTTGTGTTAAGATCAATAAAGCGATATGTCGCTAGAAACATTGTGTGTGAAGACTGAGGCAGAGGAGGTGTTAGTGAAAGAGGAGGCTGAGGAGGAGTGTGACAGTGAGGAGACCGGGGCACATGTAAAGGAGGAGGTGGACTGTGAGGACAGTGCGGCCGTGTGCGAGCTGTATGCAGACCACCAGATCAAGGACGAGCTCGTGCTGGGCCCCGAGGAGATGCACCGGCATTCTGTGGCTCCCACACTTCCAGGTCAGTACCTTAGCATATGAAATCAAGCTTTTGAATGATTACTAAGATGAATACTAAGAAATAAGATGTTAAATTATTGATGTTCCTTTTTGGTTTTGCTGTTTACTCTAGATAATGCCATTTATTTAATATCAATGCTGCCATAGATGTAAGTTGAAATGTCATGAATGACTATAAATTGTACTTCACTGCAGAATATCTATTTTTTATACACTATCAACCATTTTAGCTCTGAACCCGGGGCCGGAATGGTCATTTATTTGTGTGAAGAGTATGAATATCTGTTTCTGCATGAGTCTTAGATGTATTGACTTGACATATATATTATCCTTGTTATCATTACTCGAGATGTTTTGATATGAAGTATAATCTTTCCCCCTTATTCACAAAACTTAACAAACCTCTGCCAACTAAAGTGTCTTTTGTCTGTTTCTCACAAACCCATATTTCAAGTGACACAAAGAAACAAATTTTAATGGCATTTTAGCATAAATAGGTTTGATCAAAGTTTATAATAGTAGTTTATGCAACTGGTACATAATGAGGGGCATTAAAACACGAGTGTGTTTTATGAAACGAGCCGAAGGCGAGTTTCATAATAAGGTCACACGAGTGTTTTAATGCCTAATTATGTACAGTTGCATACATTACTTTATCTACACACATATTATAATTACTCTAAGATGGGTTCAGAAACTGTAGTAAATAAATACAATAATTGTGTTAATACAACCTTTTTTGCACGGTTGCGGAAATATCGAAATCAGAACTGGCAACAGATACCTGAATGTTATTTTAAAAAGTAAAGAGTCCTTATTCTGATGTGATCATGTCGTTCTAGCTCAAATTTCGTGCGATATATACTAAAAAAACATCGAGCTGACATTTCGCATCGACTGAATTTGAATTTTCAGTGATACTAGAATAGGGACATGTCAACTTTGACATTTAAATTTTGACAGTTTTGTTTGACGTAATATTTTAACATCATATATGAGATTAAAATGAAATATTTTATTACTGCTGTAGCCTTAGCCACGGATCCGGTACGGGTGCAGGCATTTATACAAATGACTATAGTAGTAGTGTGAGCATGGGGCAATTCGCGACTGTCTTCCAGGCGGAGACATACGCCATAATTGCCTGTGCACAGGAGAATATAGATAGACGAACCAAAGGGAAGAACATCTATATACTCAGCGACAGTCAAGCGGCCCTTAAAGCGCTAACGGCGCCGAAAGTGGACTCTAGACTAGTGTATAATGGTATCCAAGTTTTAAACAAGCTTGGGACACTCAACAAAGTGCAACTGGTATGGATACCAGGACACGAGGGCTTCATCGGCAACGAAAAAGCAGATGAGCTTGCAAGAAATGGATCAGCAAACTGTTTTGTAGGTCCAGAACCGTTCGTGGGACTCTCGCAGAGAACCATAACATTAGCCGTGAAAGACTACGCCAAAACCAAACACCAACATGAGTGGAGGAATAAGGCGGGCTTAAGGCACTCAAAGCTCTTCATGGAAGGAGTGGATACAGGCTGGACCAAAAAGATTTGGAAATACAGCAGAAAGCAGCTCAGAATGATAACTGGGGTGTTTACAGGTCACTTCGGGGTCAAAGGAATCTTGGCCAAGATGGGACTAGCAGATGACATAGAATGTAGGATGTGTGGTGAGGATGACGAGACAATGGAACACCTATTGTGTGAATGTCACGCCCTTGCCAGACAGAGAATGAATTCCTTTGGAAATGGGTACCCTGAACCAAAGGAATTCAGAGTACTCCCGCTGAACTCCATCATCCGGTTTGTGGAAATGTTGGAGAGCAGCTTGGAGTAGGTATAAAGGAGGGGGCAATTGCACAAAAGATCCCAATGGGTCGAGGTGCATCCGCAAGGGCCCTCATACTAATAAGATAAGATAAGATAAGCCTTAGCCACAGATAAGAAAATTGCCATAAATTCATTGAATGTTGAAATGAGAGTCATTTTCTACGGTTTCCGAACGCATATTAGAGGATTTATGATATGTGTGTAGATAATAGTAGTTTATGCAACTGGTACATAATGAGGGGCATTAAAACACGAGTGTGTTTTATGAAACGAGCCGAAGGCGAGTTTCATAATAAGGTCACACGAGTGTTTTAATGCCTAATTATGTACAGTTGCATACATTACTTTATCTACACACATATTATAATTACTCTAAGATGGGTTCAGAAACCGTAGTAAATAAATACAATAATTGTGTTAATACAACCTTTTTTGCACGGTTGCGGAAATATCGAAATCAGAACTGGCAACAGATACCTGAATGTTATTTTAAAAAGTAAAGAGTCCTTATTCTGATGTGATCATGTCGTTCTAGCTCAAATTTCGTGCGATATATACTAAAAAAACATCGAGCTGACATTTCGCATCGACTGAATTTGAATTTTCCGTGATACTAGAATAGGGACATGTCAACTTTGACATTTAAATTTTGACAGTTTTGTTTGACGTAATATTTTAACATCATATATGAGATTAAAATGAAATATTTTATTACTGCTGTAGCCTTAGCCACAGATAAGAAAATTGCCATAAATTCATTGAATGTTGAAATGAGAGTCATTTTCTACGGTTTCCGAACGCATATTAGAGGATTTATGATATGTGTGTAGATAAAACATTTTATGTATATAAGTAGGTTATGTTGTGATCCCCTAGAGCCCTAGTCCAAGCTTTGCTTATTCTGGGACTAGTTTTGATTTATGTACGATAGTCTCCCAACTCATAATACTTAATAATCATGTCATATGTTCCAGTGTCTGGTCACGGAGTGGAGGAGGCTCTCGGGCGGGCTTGCTCGGTCAGGCTGGAGCGGCTGCTGGTGGACGCGGCGCGGCGCTCGTGCCGGGTCGGGCGGCACACATACACGCTGCCAAGCACGAGCGAGACTAGCGACTGTACCGACACGTCGAGCGAGACCTATCAGTGTCACCAGTGCGGCAACACGTTTAAGGACAAGTCGGTTTTAAGGAAACACATTGACACTCACTCGTCACAACCTTCTGGAGATTTCAACAAATCCGCACTTCCAGGTGAGTTGCTTAACATGTAAAGTCAGGCCTTTCAAATTATAGCATTTTCATGTGTAAGTTTTACACTGGTTTACTTGGCAAATTTTCTTAAGACATTGAGGCTTTTGACATGAAAACCCTGTTCGATGGGACAATATTTAAATTAATGTATATCATATGTAAATATGCTATTTAAATATATTTTGTATACCATGACGGTGGCAAACAAGCGTACGGTCCACCTGATGGTAAGCTAAGCAGACGCCGCAGCCTATAGACGCTCGAAATTCCGAAAGAGATGTCTGCGTTGCAGACCCTGTATAAAATTTAAGGATTCACTGTGTTGACAGCAGAAGGGATAAAAGGTCCCTCGCATTCAACACAGTGCACGTGCAGTGCACCCTCGGGAGCTTTGGCCATCGTACAGTAAATAATGTCATAGTCATATCATTTATTGCATCCGTAGTTTGTACAGATCTGTCTGATCTGTTTGTTTGAGATTGTTTGTAGTTTGTAAACATAAAAGTAAGTTCAGTTAGTAACATATGGGCCCTGGGAGGGCGTCACAATTTCCATAACATAATAAAGTTTAAAGTATTATAAATTTTATTAAGATTAAGGATTTTAATTATAATTTAGGTTACAGTTTCATTATTAAATACATATAAAAATACTTATAGAGCAAGAACAGAATTGGAAAAGGCGTCTCTAAACAATGCAAGCGGCAAATCATGTAACAGTTGGGGTGACAACGTTATCAGAGGGTTTGGACCCTGCAGAATACGGATCTGCCTGTCGCCATCTCGAAAGTTGAGCCGGAAGTACGGTATAACGGAAAAGGTGCAGCCCATAAAAAAAAATTCGTAGTACATTTAGTAAATTGTTGCTCTGGTACTCTAAAAGAGGTCCGATTGATATGGTTTTTTGGTATGTTGTGAAGGACAATATTAACCATGGTAACCTAAAAATTTCTGACCTCCAGCTCCATAACTTTGGCCGCCATCTTGGAAATAGTGACACTTTTTTCAGTTCTTTGCTTATACTGTCGTCAAAGTTCATTCCAGTGCTAAACGTAGTTTGCAATATTGTAGAATACAAAATTTTCTAAAACTTTTGGGTACAAAGATTTTTTCCATGACCCCTAGGGACGAAGATATGACAGGATATATCATTAAAAATTGGCACTTTTTTCTAGTTTTCCGCTCATGTTTACATTTTAAGTGCATTTTAGTGCGAACTAGAGTTCGTCAATATTGTAGATCACGAAATTTGCTACAACTTTTGTATTGAAATATTTTTTCCACAACCATTAGGAAAGAAGATATGAAGTCATATATGGAGTACCACCGTCGAAATTTGCTACTTTTGCAGTTTTCTTCTCATATTTAGGTTTGAGTGCAATTAATCGCAATCTGTAGGGGATCTATGATTAGGGCTGCCATCCGTCCGGGTTTTCCCGGATTTGTCCTAGTTTGGAGGCCGTCCGGGGGCCGTCCGGGCGGGGTATTAAGAAGTAAGGAAGCACCTCATTGAATTTAAAGGTCTTGTTTTTTAAAAATATTATTTTCGGACTCGTCCGGGGAAATAATGTGATTTACGCCAAATGTCCGGGTTTTTTTGAATCTTTGTCCGGGTTTGGCGAAATTCGAGATGGCAGCCCTATCTATGATGATCGAGTGATAACGGGATAGACGACAATATAAAGCATCTGTCACTTTCCGATCTATACCACTTCAATCCCTCAAAAGACAAAGTCGTCTGTTTCCACGATACCTAGTAAGATCGTAGGTACTTTGAATTTGCATATAATTTTGTCTTCTCTAATATTACAGACCTAGAACTTGAGCTAAAATACACTAAAACGCTAATATGGGAAGAAAACTGGAAAAAGAAGCAAATATCGACGGTAGTACTCCATAGATGACTTCGTATCTTTTTTCCTGATGATCGTGAAAAAAATATTTCAATAGAAGAGTTGTAGCACATTTTGTGATCTACAATATTGCAGAACTATACTTAGCGCTAAATTGCACTTAAAACGCAAATATGGGAGGAATAATAAATAAAAAAATGCAGTTTTAAAGATATCTCCTGTCATACCTTCGTCCTTAGGGGTCAAACAAAAAATCTTTGTAGCCAAAAGTTTTAGCAAATTTTGTCTTCTACAATATTGCCAAACCATGCTTAGCACTAAAATGAACTTTAGCGACAGTACAAGGAAAAGACTGAAAAAAGTGACAGATTTTCCAAGATGGCGGAGAAAGATATGGAGCTGGAGGGTCGAAAATTTCGGGATACAATGACAAATATTGTCCTTTACGGCATATCAAAAACCTATAACATTCGGACCATAGTTAGGGTACCGGAACCACGATTTACCAAATGTACAACGAAAAAATTTGTATGGGCTGCACATTACCCGGTATAACATACTTCCGGCTCAAATTTGGGGGATGGAGACAGGCAGAACCGTATTCTGCAGGGTCTAAGCCCTCTGATAACGTTGTCACCCCAACTGTTACATGACTTGCTTCTTGCATGCTACTTCTTCAAAAATAGGCCTACTCTATTAACAGTTTTATCTATAACATGATTTCAATTCTTAGTAATATTATTCAATTTATTAATTGTCAATTTAATTATTTTAATAACTTCATTTATGTCAAATCAGTATCATTTAGGTATTCGTCAATTTAATAATATGCTTTTTGTATTAGTAAATATTTTAGCTTATTTTTAAATACATGCATTTTGGGCTCTAGTTTAAGGCGAGCAGGTGCTTTATACATAATAATTGACATTTTAATTGATAAATACACTCGCGGACAAAGAATACGGGTCGGTAAAATAAATTAAATTAAACACTAAAATTAAAAACTAACTAATCATTAAACTAAATAACATTATAAATAAAATGGACACTAAACGTAGAATAACCATAGACTAACATATAAAAACAATGGGTTAAAAATATTATAGGTAAATATGGACCGCTTAAAAAACTCCACCTCGCGTCGTACCTGGTGCAAAGGTTCCCATAATGCTCGCGGCATTGCCTTTTTGTATGGCTATCGAGACCTGTTGCACCAGGTACGACCCGCTGCGGGGATCATTGCCCCTCTCTCGCAACCGTCGACCTATCTCGTGAAATAAGCGGCGGGCCTCTGAGCCCCATGGTCTCGCCGTCTCCACTGCCACCGGAGTCAAAGTCGTAAGCCGATTCCAGGGCGGCGTACTTCGCGTGCTTTTGCTTTGCGGCTGACTCTGCCGCCAAACCCGCACTTTGCGAGGTCTGCCTCAAGTGGGATGCAGCAAATGTGCTGACGCACGTTGCATCCCACAAGAGGCAGCGCCCCCTCCGCCATGGAATCAGCGTGAGTCCGTCCGGTCTCTTGCCGTCAGACCGACTCAGTTCGGGTGGCTCCAGCACACATGGGACGTTCGCCGATACCATAGCCCGCCGAATTATTTCATTGATCGAGTGATGTCTCGGGAACCGACCGGCGCATCTTTGGCAGCTCAAACCGTGGTGCCCATTTTCTGCCACCATCACCCCGCAACGGCAGCAATGGGGCTCACACACCTTGGCACCCAACCGGAGAGCCACTGCTACTCTGGCTGAATCGTTGTCTAGCAAGGTGCCGAGTTGAGGTGATGGTAAGGCATGTAGCCAAGCCCCTGATTCCGGCTGAGCCAGGGCCTTGAGACGCGTCACATCGACTCCCGAGGCATCAGACAGCAGCGAGTTATACACCCGCTTGCACCAAAGGTCGTCCCACTGTTTTTGCACACCAGGATTTTCAGGTCGCACACTGTCAGGGACAATGGCCGACCATTTCGCCAGCGGCTCGGAAACGAATGGAACATGAAAATTGCCACCATTTATAGAAAGAATACGAGTGACAAGATCCAAAGCTCCATAAGAAGACGCTAGAAAGGCGATCGGTCCCAGGTCCTCAACACGACGAATGCCTAAACCGCTGTAACGAATTGGAAGACTGGCCTGTGTCCATTGTTTTTCGCTCAAGTCTACATTTAAAATATATTGTAAAGTAAACTTTAACTCTCGATCTAAATCCCTTATTTCGTTGACAAAGAGCCACGATGGCGAAGTTCTAATTATGTAAGTCATTCGAGGCGTAGCAAAACAGTGACGTAACAAAGTCAAGGAAACATGGGATGACAGATTGCTTAGGTGAGCCCGAATTGCAATGAGGGCATCTTTTTTAGCTTGTAAAGCAGCACTGACTCCGTCGGGAAATATGGGCGCTCCTAGTAAGGAGAAAGAGGCCTTGTCTACCCTCTTTATTCCCGGCAAAGACGTTTGAAGGGTCAAAACCGAAGATTCCGTCACTGACCCGCAGGAAAAGAGCTCGCATTTCGTAGACTCCCTCGGTCCTCTGTTCTTTCGGAGACTTCTAGACCAAGTTTCTTTAGAGCTGGTATTAGTTTATTTAAGTCTTCGGCTATTGTTTCCGGTGGCCCACCAATAGTTCCGTCGTCAAGATACCATACGTTAAGCGGAGATTTTAAAGTGATGATGGTCCTATGACTCCTATGTATCGCCAAACTAAAAATTAGAGTCTATAATATCACAAAGTTTACCATCAGCGGCAAGGTTTCTAGCCCCCTTTGGAATGTGCTTCAATACACGGACATTTGCGTTTAGGGAAGGCAGATCTTCTAGTCTAGGTGTTTGTATCGGCGGTGTGCTTACAGTAGGGTTCGGAACTGCTTGCGGCACTATGTTTGCATTACGAGCCACTGTAGGGTTAACGGGTTGGGAAACATCTTTGTGAGCACGACTGATTTGAATGCGAAGACCATGGGGAATAATGAACTGTTTAGACGATCACGTGCAGTGTGGGCACGTAGCTCTAGTGGAGCCGTTCATAAAATAAGATAAAACTAATACTAAACTAAAAAAACACACGAATAAGATTATATACATTCATAGGTACATTAGTCACAATGGATTGTCATTTCATTTCACTTGGATTGTTTATTCATTATGGTATAAATATTTGCGGCGGGGTAAATCATATCGGTTTGGGGTGTATTGTTGTTGAGAAGCTTCGTTTGTAAAAGTATTTCACTGCATAATTCTAATACGATGCAACAATAACAAAGCTGGTGACAGGATTGACGCACTGGCTTCGGGTTGACGGTTAAGCTAATTTTATCTTATTTTCTTCAGATTCCTGATTTATTGGTTTAAATCTTGAGATAACGACCACTGAAGATGGTATCGTACGTCCGCATCATAATATCCTATTATTTAGGCAATAAACATATTTATACAATTTATTTCACTAGCAGAGATTTTTTTTAGTTGACATCCATATTGTACATATGGACTGTTTGTATGCATTCTCAAATTTGATTTTGGTAAGTTAAGCCTATTTTCGTGTCGAGTTACCATTCTGCGATTTGGAGCGTCTTTTACTTGATTGAAAAAGTGCATATGTTCCCTCACAAACATGCAGACTTCCAGTATGTAGATCGAAGGAAGGGTGAGTAGTACTTTCCCTATGAAGTGAGGGCGTCAGGTTTCTTTGCTATGAATGTTGATGAGGATACGTAGGCACTTCTTCTGCATCACAAATAGGTCGTGGGCGTCCGTGCTGGCCCCCCATAGGATTATCCCATAGCGGAGCCACGCATATGCGTATGCGTAGTAAGCAGAAAGAGCTGTTTCGTAATTTGTATTTGCCTTTAAGATACTAAGAGCATATACAAATCTTGACAATTTGGTTTTTATAATTGCAACATGCGTTTTCCAATTTAGGTTAGTGTCTATAGTGATACCTAAAAGGGTGAAATGATTTACTTCTTCTAATTTTCCGTGCTTAGACATTAAGTTGATGGTTAGCGGGTTTTTCTGATGTGGTTTAAATTGTATTAGTTTTGTTTTGTTGTAGTTGATTTCTAAATTATGATCTGTCAACCAAATATCTACATTATGAAGTGCTGTTTGTAGTTGTGTATGACAGTCAGCGTTATTCTTACATCTGAACATCAGGGACACATCATATGCAAACATAACACACGTTGAGTCAAGCGTCTTCGGTAGATCGTTTATATAAATTAGAAATGTTACGCACCCTAATACGCTTCCCTGAGGTATTGACCCCTTAACGTTAATGGTATCCGAATCTATATTTTGTATTTCATTTCATTATAATATTCAATTTGTACAAGTTGTCTACGGTTTTCCAAGTATGACTTGAACCACTTATGGATATTTCCGCGAATTCCTGAACCGTATAATTTGTTTAATAAAATATGTCGCACTTTGTCATATGCCTTCGTCATATCGAGCAAATGTCCGATGGCATAGTTCTTTTCGTTTATTTGATTTAGGATTTCCTGGACGAACGTGTATACAGCTAAGGTTGTCGAGTGATTTTTTCGAAAGCCGAATTGATTTTTGTTTAATATACCATTTTTTTTCCAAGAATGCATATAGTCGATTTGACATGGATTTGTCATATTGGTCTATTGCAGTACGTTTCCCACCCTTCTTGAGTATTGGTTTAATTTTAGAAATTTTTAGCCTATCTGGAAAAACTCCTTCATTAAACGATTGATTGATCAATTTCGTCAGGGGTTGAACTAGCTCGTCCTTGCACAGCTTTATTAGTGTTGAAGGTATGTCATCAACACCAAAGCTACTTTTATTCTTAAGGTTTCGAATTATTCGCGAGATTTCGTGTTCAGTAACGGGGCTTAAATACATAGAGTTTATTGGGGGATTGTTCACCGGCCGCCCTCTGGGTGGCGCTTGTGAGCCAGATGACTGAGATGACTCACCCATGGTGGCGAAAAAGCGTGCGACGTAGTGGCCTACGTCACCGCGGGACGCGCGGGGAGAGCAGCGCCGACGCCCGGAGCTACACGCCGCCCCGCGCCCCACCGCCGCGGTGTATATAAGCAGACGCCCGAGCCGAGTCAGAGTACGGTTCGCGTTCGCAAGCGCAACCTGCTCTGCCCCTCTCCTGACCTCCCCTCATCCCGACTTCCCCTGGCGGGTAAGGTTAACCGAGTTGGCCGTCGTAGTATCCCCGTCGCTCCTGGCAGCTCGGTTACCCGAGTTAGCCGCTGTGACGTATCCGCCCTATCCCGGCACCCGCCGGCGGCTCGGTTCTCCCCGAGTCCTGCCCGCAGACCGGTTCCCGTCTACGCGCGCTCTACCGCTCCTCCCCGTGTTCCCGCACGCACTATTCACCCCGCCGCGTAGGGATAAAGTAGCTAAGGCCCCGCACCGTTCCTGTCTAGGCTTAGCGTCCGACCGTTTAGATAAGTCAGGTTTGGAAATAAATGAAATAAATGAACTTTATTCTGTAAGTAGGCCGCAATGGCACTTTTACAAGTCAAACCCTACTAGCGTTTCACAGAGGCCACTGCCGAGAAGAAACGCCGAAAGAAACTCGACAGTCAGCCATTTTCTCACAAAAATATGCTTATTACAATGATAATACTTAACCTACTTAAGATCAAGAAATCTAAGACACATAGAATTCAAAATTCAGAATTCAAACATTTATTCTGCAAATAATGTTAATGTACAATTTTAAAAAAGTCTTACATTATAAGCATATGATAGATTTTTCATGAGAAAATATTAATTTACAATTTAAGAAATATATCAATAAGAATTTAATACATTTTTCATGTCAAAATATTAATTATCTATTACAAACATTACAATAATAGTAAAATTGAGAGATGTATAAGGTCTCAGTCTGAATAACAAAATTTAATATAATATCTCAAAGATGTAAATGGTCTCTGAGCGTCAAAATATTCTTAATAATGACTATTATAACGTGCTTTGAGATGTACATGGTCTCAAAGCGTCAAAATAAAAATAATAAGTTTTAAATATAAAAGGAAAAAAAAAACCAATTTAATATAGAGGTCTCTTGCAGAGTCAATGTCAACAAAAACTAATCCATAACAGAGTGATGTCTCTCGTCAATCTCCAAGAGGATCTGGATATTAATAAAAGGGCGTAAGACCCATTGTCGTATTAGAGGCTTAGAGCCAGTGTTCTTATTTCTCCCCTACTCCCGGATAGGTGCTCCTGAACCCGCTGAGTTGCTAGGAAACCTCCCTATACGCCCTTCAGGCAGGAGGATATGTATGTGTGGCTGAAGCCACCCATCACAAGCCGTTAAATGAATTGGCAATTAAGTTGGGTGATTCGGTCAGGGTATTCTGGATATTTAATTTTAGGTTGTTATTATGTTTGTTATTGTATATGTTTGGATTGGTTGTTTCTTTTATAATGCTCCACATTGCTTTATTTTTGTTCGATGACTGATTCATTTTTCTTATATTATTAAGTTTTTTAGAGTACTGCACACATTTTTTCAGCAATTTTGAATATTGTTTGTGATGAGTGTTTAGAATTTTGTCTTGAGATTGGTTAATTAGGATTTTTAACTGTCTTTTATGTTTACATGACCGCTTTAATCCAGTGGTTAGCCACGTTTTAGGCTTTGTATGTAATGTTATTATGGCTGTGGTCTTCTGCAAGGCGGAGGTACTTCCCCAGTCGGGCTGCTCCAAATTCGGCAAGAGATGACATTTTGCTGTGCCCTACCTCTCCTGATGAATTTAATTAATGACTCCTGTAATTTAATTAATGACGTTGCTGTCCGATATGAAAATGTATTTATTTCATGTTGCAGCTACTCTAAAAACGGTGAAGGAGGCTCTTGGGCGGGCTCGCTCGGTCAGGCGGGGGCGGCTGCAGGCGGGGGCGGGGCAGACACGAGGCGGAGGGAAACGGTTTACATGCAGCGACTGTCACTACCAGTGTCAGTGGGAATCAAGATTAAGGCGTCACCAGAGGATACACACTGGAGAAAAACCTTTTAGATGTAGTCACTGTGATTATATGAGCAATCGGAAGTCACACTTAGTATCTCACGAGAGAATACACACAGGGGAAAAACCATTTCAATGTAGCCACTGTGACTACAAGTGCAGAGAGAAGACACAGTTAGTGATTCACGAGAGAAAACACACCGGAGAGAAACCATTTCAATGTAGTAACTGTGACTACAAGTGCAGACAGAAGACACATTTAGTGAGGCACGAGAGAAAACATACTGGAGAAAAACCATTTCAATGTAGTCACTGTGACTACAAGTGCAGACAGAAGACACATTTAGTGAGGCACGAGAGAAACCACACTGGAGACATACCATTTCAATGTAGTCACTGTGACTACAAGTGCACACAGAAGACACAATTAGTGATTCACGAGAGAAAACACACCGGAGAAAAACTATTTCAATGTAGTCACTGTGACTACAAGTGCAGACAGAAGACACATTTAGTTAGGCACGAGAGAAAACATACTGGAGAAAAACCATTTCAATGTAGTCACTGTGACTACAAGTGCAGAGAGAAGACAAATTTAGTGATTCACGAAAGAAAACACACTGGAGAAAAACCATTTCAATGTAGTCACTGTGACTACAAGTGCAGACAGAAGACACATTTAGTGATTCACGAGAGAAAACACACTGGAGAAAACCCATTTCAATGTAGTCACTGTGACTACAAGTGCAGACAGAAGACAAATTTAGTGAATCACGAAAGAAAACACACTGGAGAAAAACCATTTCAATGTAGGCACTGTGACTACAAGTGCAGAGAGAAGACACATTTTGTGAGGCACGAGAGAAAACATACTGGAGAAAAACCATTTCAATCTATTCACTGTGAATACAAGTGCAGAGAGAAGACAAATTTAGTGATTCACGAAAGAAAACACACTGGAGAAAAACCATTTCAATGTAGTCACTGTGACTACAAGTGCAGACAGAAGACACATTTAGTGATTCACGAGAGAAAACACACTGGAGAAAACCCATTTCAATGTAGTCACTGTGACTACAAGTGCAGACAGAAGACAAATTTAGTGAATCACGAAAGAAAACACACTGGAGAAAAACCATTTCAATGTAGGCACTGTGACTACAAGTGCAGAGAGAAGACACATTTTGTGAGGCACGAGAGAAAACATACTGGAGAAAAACCATTTCAATCTATTCACTGTGAATACAAGTGCAGAGAGAAGACAAATTTAGTGATTCACGAAAGAAAACACACTGGAGAAAAACCATTTCAATGTAGTCACTGTGACTACAAGTGCAGACAGAAGGCACATTTAGTGAGGCACGAGAGAAAACACTGGAGAAAAACAGTCTAGTAGCTCCTGTCTATATCAGAGCAGTCGCAAGGCAGACTTAAAAATTCCCGCGGGGAAACATGAACTGATGAAAAACTCATTGTGACTGCAAGCGCTGACGTAATACGCCCATCAGTAGAGGTTCAACGCTGGACTATGTTGCAAGAGGTGGAGGAGTAGATCTTATTTTTTTAAATTATGTATATGGATGTGACTGAGTAAGTTAAATATCAACACTGGTAGCACGAGTAATCTCAGGACAACTTTTGGCAGCTACAAAACCCCGAAATTTTCGGTCTATTTTCGGTTTGTCGCTCATATATTCTATGCGATGCATCCTAGCGTAAAGTTGCTTACTAGCAAGTTAAAGAACATGAAACTCTGCGTCTTATTCTTATGAGCGAAAAAGTAGAAAACCATGGTTAGAAAACGAAGTTTTGTAAAATTTTGTAATTTACAATTTATTGTAATGTTTTGATGATTTAGTAGGTATCCATACAATGACTCCATTTTACAAATTTTAACATGTGTCTAATACCGAATTCTTATATCTACTTTGATATTAACTTTTTTCTCGATTTTTTCTGTATCGCGAGTGTCTAAAATGCATACATATTCGTAAACATCACTTTTTAAATATGTAATATTAAATCTTTAAAAGAACAATTCTTGTATATATATTTATTTATTCGAGCATCTCGGAAACGGCTCTATCGATTTTGATGTAATTTGGTATGTGGGGGTTTTCACGATAGAATCTTTACTCTGTGCCTTTGACATTCCGGCAGTCCATGCTCGGCCGTGGCGATAGGCCTAAGTGAGAAAAACTGTACCTGAATCTTAATAGCATTAAGATTGAATTTCGCCTGGCTAAAGGTTTTTCACTATACCAAAAGGTTTATGGAAAAACAGAAGTATCTACCTCCCTGTCGCTCGAATATGCTAGTGCGATAGAGAGGGAGACACTTCGTTTTTTGTTCGCGGTAGACCCTCTACCTAGATGATGTTGGTTGATATGATTTTAGAAACGGACTAAGTGCGGAAAAAAGAGTCCATAACCAAATGATATTAGAAATAATAAGACCCCATCATCATCCCCCTGGCGTTATCCCAGTACAGTTGCATGCTGAAGGAAGCCCGGGTCCGCTACCTAATCACAAAAGTTGGCGTAGGCACTAGTTTTTACGGAAACGACTGCCATCTGACCTTCCAACCCGAGGGGGAAGCAGACCTAGAGTAATAAGACCACATAGTAATGTAATAATTATAATCTATTTAAGTTCGGAATTGGAGCAAATGTATAAAATATCTTTCCATTAAACGTTTTCTTTTCTATTCTGTGTTTTAATGAAGGACTAAACATGTCACGTTATCCTCGACATTTTCACATTATCAACAATAAAGATTAGTAAACTGCAACAAAACTGCTGTGTAGTAAAAACTATGACTAGTCTAGCATGTGGAATTGCTTCTCGTGTAATCTCAGCGTACGCAATCGCGTATACTGCTTTTGACATATATCGCAGCTACATGACTTGCCTTCCGAATGAAACCGTATATGCTCCTGCAAATTACTCTTCCGTGTAAATCCCTTTTTACATATTTCGCACGAATATGGCATCTCTCCAGTATGAGATCGCTTATGTCTTTTATTTTCAATCCCGTGAATTTCATTCTACATAATTAGCAGGTGTATGGCTTCTCTCCAGTATGAGTTTGCTTATGCATTTTCAGATATGCGGTCGCGTGAATCCCTTTTTGCATATTTCGTACGAATATGGTTTATATGGTTTGTCACCTGTGTGAATTCGCTTATGCGCCTGTGTCAACTGCCTATTACATATTTTGCAGTTATACTGCTTATGTCTTTTGTGAGTCCTTTTATGATCCCTTAAATTGTTCAATCTTGTGTACTCTTTATTACATATATAGCAAGAGTATAGTTTGTTTCCTGTGTGAATTCGCCTGTCGACCTAAGTGGCTGGACCGTTTAAATTGCTTACCGCATATATCACACACGTATGGTTTGCATGGTTTGGCTCGTGTATTACACGAATTTCCTGTATTATCATGACTATCAATTATTTTATTCTGTATGTGTGTCTGAATATGTTTGATTAAGGCACGTGGTAAGGCAAGCACTCTCCATACAAGCTTTGTGCAAGTATTTCTTCACTTGTTTGGCCTCAGGGGGCCTACCGCGAACCGAAAACTTAATATATGCCTCTCTATCGCACTTGTATATTGGAGCAACCGAGAGGGAGATACTTCGTTTTCGGTTCCCGGTAGGCCCCCCCTGCAATCTCGCGCGGACATGACAAATACTTCCGTAGGGGATTTTGCCTAGCAAAAGGTGGGAATGAAAAAGTTGATAAATATTAGTGAGGTATGAGGTCATAACAAAATAAAAATTACGAGTATCCGATCTAGGGCCGTGTATCTTCATATATAGGGCCCTTTTTTCGGTTTTTTTTTAATAAAAACATTTCAGACCATAGATGACATAGATCTGAGTTAGTAGATAACGATATTCTTATCTTACCATATAAGATATAAGTTATATGTGATAAGGACAAAGGAAGCTCCAGGAACGATGAACAAAACCGAACCCTTAGACTTTAGAGGATCACTTTGTTGTCCGTCTGTCTGTCTGTCTAGACAAGATCTCGGGAATGAGTGGAGGTATCGAGATGAAATTAAAACCATATACTCGGGGGTGCAGTCCCTTGTAGGAGTAAATAAAGAAAAAAAAAGATTAAGCAGCAAAAAAACGTATATTTCTAAACTCTCAAGGCAATCATAATTTATAGGTTACTTTCCGATGACCTAGAACTATGACATTTGGCAAGTAATATCGTCTTGCAAAACAACAGAGAAATCGAATCATAAAGAAAATCGTACTGCTGCGTACTACTACTGTCTGATCCGTATTTTTTTACAATTGAGGCGTTATAAAGTAGGATAAAATTAAAATCGCAGATGGTAAAACCCATATCACAGATATTGTAGTTTTGTGTATACTTAGACGAAACTTCGTTTTCTAACCATGGTTTTCTAGCATATCGCGCATCAGACGCAGAATTTCATCTCCTTTAACTCGCTAGTAAGCAACTTTACGCTAGGACGCATCGTGTAGAATATATGAGCGATAAACCGAAAATGTGTAGCTGCCAAAAGTTGTCCCGAGATTACTCTTGCTACCAGTTTTGACATATAATTTACTCAGTTGCATCAAGATACGTAATTTAAATAAATAAGATCTACTCCTCCACCTCTTGCAACATAGTCCAGCATTGCACCTCTACTGACGGGCGTATTACGTCAGCACTTGCAGTCACAATGAGTTTTTCATCAGTTTATGTTTCCCCGCGGGAACTTTAAGTCTGCCTTGCGACTGCTCTGATATAGACAGGAGCTACTAGATGGTTTTTCTCCAGTGTGTTTTCTCTCGTGCTTCACTAAATGTATCTTCTGCCTGCACTTGTAGTCACAGTGACTACATTGAAATTGTTTTTCTCCAGTGTGTATTCTCTCGTGACTCACTAAATTTGCCTTCTGTCTGCACTTGTAATCACAGTGACTACATTGAAATGGTTTTTCTCCAGTGTGTATTCTCTTGTGCCTCACTATATCTACATTCCGACTACACTTGTAGTCACAGTGACTACATTGAAATGGTTTTTCTCCAGTGTGTATTCTCTCGTGACTCACTAAATTTGTCTTCTGTCTGCACTTGTAATCACAGTGACTACATTGAAATGGTTTTTCTCCAGTGTGTATCCTCTGGTGACGCCTTAATCTTGATTCCCACTGACACTGGTAGTGACAGTCGCTGCATGTAAACCGTTTCCCTCCGCCTCGTGTCTGCCCCGCCCCCGCCTGCAGCCGCCCCCGCCTGACCGAGCGAGCCCGCCCAAGAGCCTCCTTCACCGTTCTTACAGTTGCTGCAACATCAAATAAATACATATTCAGATCAGACGTCATTAATTAAATTACATATTTAAATAGCATATTTACATATGATATACATTAATTTATTTAAATATTTTCCCACCAAACTAGGCCTTCATGTCAAAAGCCTTAATATCTCAAAAAAAAAACCCAGTACACCAGTGTAAAACATGTCATGAAAATGCTATAATTTGAAAGGCCTGACTTTAAATGTTAAGCAACTCACCTGGAAGTGCGGATATGTTGAAATTTCCAGAAGGTTCCGACGAGTGAGTGTCAATGTGTTTCCTTAAAACCGACTTGTCGTTAAACGTGTCGCCGCACTGGTGACACTGATAGGTCTCGCTCGACGTGTCGGTACAGTCGCTAGTCTCGCTCGTGCTTGGCAGCGTGTATGTGTGCCGCCCGACCCGGCACGAGCGCCGCGCCGCGTCCACCAGCAGCCGCTCCAGCCTGACCGAGCAAGCCCGCCCGAGAGCCTCCTCTGCTCCGTGACCAGACACTGGAACATATATCACATAGATTATCCAATACTGGCCGACCATCTTACACCACAATCAAAACTAGTCCCAGAATAAGCAAAGCTTGGACTACGGGCTCTAGGGGGTAACAACATAATCTACTTATATACAGGTAGATAAAGATTATACTTAACTTCATATCAAAACACCTAAGACACAGGCAGAAACCATCACACAAATAAATTACTACTACAGCCCAGGATTCAGAGCTATAATATAATGGTTGATGATAGTATCATATATACAAAAATACGTGTGCTGCTCTGCGGCGGCGCCACCATAATAAAAATCAATTAATTATATGGCGAAATGATGTACGTTGAACGTACATCATGTACATATAATGTTTATCGCTGTACCTGTATCGGGGAATGAAATAAAGTGCATTTTATTGTGGCGCCGCTGGGGAGCATACTCTGCAGCGGCGCCACTTAGAACGCATACTTAGAAATTATATTAGCTGTTTTTTCTAATTGAAATTGATGTACGTATGCTTTTTATTGTGTACGTATTGAAAAAAATCAATATTACTAAATGATTTTACGTACTTTAATTAATTCTGCATTCTAACCTAAAAAGTGCACAGGAGCGCGGGAAGCGGGGTATCTCCATCTCGCTCCCCCGCGCTCATGTGCACTTTTTAGGTTAGAACGCGGAATTAATTAAAATACATAAGATCATTAAATATAAATGATTTTTTTCAATATGTACACAATAAACAGCATACGTACATCAATATCAATAAGAAAAAAACAGCTGATATCATTTCTATGTATGAGTTCAAAGTGGCGCCGCTGTAGAGTATGCTCCCCAGCGGCGCCACAATAAATGCCCATTATTTTCGTTTTCCGCTACAGGTACAGCCATAAACATTATATGTACATGATGTACGTTCAACGTACATAATGTCACCATATAATTAATTGATTTTCATTATGGTGGCGCCGCCGTAGAGCAGCACACAAAAATACAAATCTTTGGAGTGAAATATAATTTAAAGTCATTCATGACATTTCAACTTACATCTAAATGACAGCATTGATGTTAAATGGAATTATGTAGAGTAAACCGCAAAACCAACCACAAACAACAATTTTAGTTATTATTATGTTATATTATGATAATTTATGTAGCATGCTGCATGCAAAAGCATGTGACAAAAATATTTGTACGCCCCAACCTCATAGTGATACAGAACCAAAATGTAACACCTTGTACTACCTATGTTGAACAAATAAATGATTGAATCTTGAATCTTTAGTTTTCATTCATAAGCTTGACTTGATATGCTAAGGTACTGACCTGGAAGTGTGGGTGCCACACAAGGCCGGTGCATCTCCTCGGGGCCCAGCACAAGCTCATCCTTGATCTGGTGGTCTGCATACAGCTCACACAAGGCCTCGCTGTCCTCACACTCCGCCTCCTCCTTCACATGTGCCCCGGTCTCCTCACTGTCACACTCCTCCTCAGCCTCCTCTTTCACAAACACCTCCTCCGCCTCAGTCTTCACACACAATGTTTCTAGCGACATATTGCTTTATTGGTCTTAACACAAATGGCTTGAGTGACTTCAACACCTGCAATGGAATATTGAGACTCTGTCTTACACCAACATCCATACTTCCATAGAGCTTATATCTCAATGTGTTACACGTGGTTTTAAAACTAAAACGTGGAACGCCTATTGCTAGCTTCGTAGCTTCAACGTAATCTAAGCAACGCCACTGTCTGGAGGTTAGCAGGTAACATAAAAAAGTTAGAAATAATCTAGACGAAACGAAATAGACATATGGAATACATAAATCTTTAAACAAGCAATCACGACGAACAATACAATGAAGCCTTTATTGTCAAAACAAGTGGTCACACTCAAACCATAAACGCCACGCGTGCAGTAATGGTCGTTTCACTTCACAAGCTGAACTAGAGTAATACGACTACATACAAAAAACAGGTTATAGTTTTCGCGATAGTTTTTATCAGCACGCAAACTTAACCATAAATAACAATAAGTATGAATGACATCAGTGACATGACTGGAAATAGATAGCTAACTTCACGCATCGCATATTGTAATCTCGACTAAAGCGCCACCAAGTGCCTAAGTTAGTAACTATTATCTAGTATCAGACGTGACCAAAAGCTTGAAAAAATTACAAAAAAGTGCACCCACCGCTTGAATGTAACCCGGGTACATTGACTCTGAAAGTAATATGCTTTACCACAGGGCTACGTGTGAGTTGTTAGTATTGTTACGAGCGTGGGGTTCGCGCAGATAGAAAAATGCACTTATTAAAACGAGCACTTTATAACGGGATTAACTCTCACAATTAACACCTACACACACAAAAAACGTCACTAATCGCACGAAATTAACAGTCACAATTAACACGAACTGTACTTAAAACGTTACTAATCGTACTAATCACTTAAGATCCTTCGCTACGATTCTCCTCCAGCGGTCAGCCACCCTTTTTATACTCCGTGAAAAGACTCTCGATCATTCTACCCTATTCCAGTAGTAGGTACTGTCGGGAATAGGCGAGAATGTTCTATTCCATTGCTGTCTCTTTCCAATGGTGATTATCTCTGTCACGCTCTTCTGGAATGCTCCGAGTATAGCTATCTCTTTCTTCTACTGCTATCTCTGTCACTCCTGCTGGAAATGTTGCCATATATGGATATGTACTTCAGAGGCCAATAAGGGGTCCTGAAAACGCCTGGAAACGGGTTTTCAGGTTATAACGTCATGCGATAAAGGATGGCCTGAAACGGACTGAAAACATATTGCAGGCGCCTGAAAACGATGGCAACTTGGGTGAAATTTTGATAATCTGATATAATATTTATCTACACCCATATAGTAAATCTTCTTTGTAATATACTGTGTGGCGGTTGCGCGCGTCCCCTATAAGATCACCGAATAGAATAGTCTTATGAGATCACGTACAACCTTAAGGACACAGCTGCGGACTGGCGGCAGCGCGCGGGCCGGCCTGTCGAGGCAAACATGGCGCACGCCGGCGAGACGTGCCCACACGAAACACATAAAAGAGGATTTAATATATGGATGTAGATAAAGTAGTGTATGCAACTGTACATAATTAGGCATTAAAACACCCGTGTGACCTTATAAAACACACTCCTGTTTTAATGCCCCTCATTATGTATCAGTTGCATAAACTACTATTATGTGATAGAGCTAATCCTGAAATGGCCTAAAATAACCTTTGAGTCAGCTGAAAACGCTTCTAAGGTACTGAAATTTACGTTACAAGTTTTTGTCGAGCCCACCGGCATAATAGTATGCATCGAATTTTTGAACACCTTTTTAACGTGCCGTGCCACATTTAGAAAAACAATTCGTGCAAGTTTGAACAACCTTCACACTAGGTGGTGCTATTATCAATCCCGTCAGCTTTCCTCTAAGATGAACGATGAACAACCACGCAAAAATCATTGACAGTTCTGTGATGGTTCGGTTCTGTGCCAAATATTTTGTTTGACAGCTGCTACAAGTGCGTTTGGAAACCTAGAGGTAGTATGCAGCGGTGTCCGACTGAAGCAGGTTTTTCCGTATTTTAGAAGCTCCTAGTAGAGCGTGGTGATTATTTTCTTTGTTGAAAATCATAACGTGTTTGTAGTCCGGAGAAATACCTCAGTTCAGCCTGTGATGTGATAACCATTACTGCTCGCGTAGCGTTTATATGAACGTACTGAGGAACGTACGTGGCGTCTTCCGTCTTGCTTTTGACAGGCTTCATTATTTCCACTTCCACTTCATTCATTAATTAGTATCTAATTGATTGTATTGTTCGTCACAGTTAGTATTATTGTGATAGTATTCCGTATGTTTATTTAGTTTCGTCCAGACTGTTCCTAAATTTCTGCATGTCCCCTGCTGTGCTAACTTCCAGAAAGTGGCATAGATTAGATTACATTGATGCAAGCAGCAGACGACCTGTGCCGTACAAATCGACCAAATCGTCCTAGTTTTAGTTTAAAACCTCTCGTAACACATTGAGATAAAAGCTCTATAGATTTCGCTGTAAGACAGTATCTGAATATTCCATTGAAGGTGTTGAAGTCACTCGAGCCATTTGTGTTAAGACCAATAAAGCAATATGTCGCTAGAAACATTGTGTGTGAAGACTGAGGCGGAGGAGGTGTTTGTGAAAGAGGAGGCTGAGGAGGAGTGTGACAGTGAGGAGACCGGGGCACGTGTGAAGGAGGAGGCGGAGTGTGAGGACAGTGCGGCCTTGTGCGAGCTGTATGCAGACCACCAGATCAAGGACGAGCTCGTGCTGGGCCCCGAGGAGATGCACCGGCCTTGTGTGGCTCCCACACTTCCAGGTCAGTACCTTCGCATATAAAGTCAAGCTTTTGAATGATTACTAAGATGAATACTAAGAAATAAGATGATAAATGATTGATGTTCTTTTTTGGTTCTGCGGTTTACTCTAGATAATGCCATTTAACATCAATGCTGCCATAGATGTAAGTTGAAAGGTCACGAATGACTATAAATTGTACTTCACTCCATAATTTCTATTTTTTATACACTTTCAACCATTTTAGCCCTGAATCCGAGGCCGGAATGGTCATTTATTTGTGTGAAGAGTATGAATATCTGTTTCTGCATGAGTCTTAGATGTTTTGTTGTGATATATAATCTTTCCCCCTTATTCACGAAACCTAACAAACCTCTGCTAACTAAATTGTGTTTTGTCCATTTCTCACAAACACAAATTTCAAAGTGACAGATATAGTGGGGGAAGTAGTGTCATGAGGTCCACATTTTGGTATCGGATGAATTCACTTGGCACAAATGTAATATAGTTAAATCTAAGTTAATTTAGCCCGGTAGCCATCCGCCCCCCCTGGGGGGTAGGAAGGGGGGGGGGCGTTGAAAGTCTCATTTTTCGGTTTTTCATGAAAAGCTCATAAACGGTGACCCTTAGCGAAAAATGTTCTGAGGCATAAGTAATTTAATTAAAATTACCTACATAAAAGGTTCTCTACACTTTGTCCCTAGGATTTATATTTAATGAGATTTTAAAGAGGGAATGTAAAATTATATGAAAATTTTAGTGGCTATTAATTTCTTTGTTTTTCAATATTTTTAAAAACAAAAAATACTATAATTATGCACTCAATGAGCTCTACCCTATTGATACCCCACTCGATGGGGTGGGTCAAATTTTTTTTTTCGCGCCACCCTTTAGCTGTATGGCCCCCCTTAAAAACAGGCAAAAATATTTTTGAAAAAATTGTATAGCCTTGGGTCAACAAGATGCTTAAATGGTGAAAATTTGAAGACTATTGCTCGAAATGTTGCTCTTTGATGGGGGCTCTATGGGGTAGTTCTTTTTTTTTCATACATGCTTTCCCTTAGCTGCATGGGGGCCACCCTTAAAAGGTAACGGATTGAGCTATAGTCTTCAAATTTTCACCATGTAAGCATCTTGTTGACCCAAACCTATAAAATTTTTTCAAAAATATTTTTACAGCTTTTCAAGGGGGGCTTCCATACAGCTAAAGGGGGGCGCGAATAAAAAAATTGACCCACCCCCTCGAGTGGGGTATCAATGAATAGGGCTCATTGAGTGCATAATTATACTATTTTTTTGTTTTTAAAAATATTGAAAAACAAAGGAATTAATAGCCACTTAAATTTTCATATAATTTTACATTCCCCCTTTAAAATCTCATTAAATATGAAACCTAGCGACAAAGCGTATAGAACCTTTTATGTAGATAATTTTATTTAGATTACTTATGCCTAAGAATATATTAGATATAGGTCACCGTTTATGAGTTTTTCATGAAAAACCGAAAAATGGGACTTTCAACGCCCCCCTTCCTACCCCCCAGGGGGTGGCGGATGGCTACCGGGCTAAATTAACTTATATTTACGTATATTACATCTGTGCCAAGTGAATTCATCCGATACCAAAATGTGGACCTCCCATACATTGGGTGACATTACTTCCCGTACTAATAAAGAGAAACAAATTTTAATGGTATTTTAGCTTAAATAGGTTTGAGTTTATGATCAGATGGCAGTCGCTTTCGTAAAAACTAGTGCCTACGCTTAATCTTGCGATTAGGTAGCGGACCCCAGGCATCAATCAGCATGCAACTGTACTGGGATAATGCTAGGAGGATGATGAGGTTTCAATAAGGCATTTTATCTATATAAGTAGGTTATGTTGTTATCCCCTAGAGCCCTAGTCCAAGATTTGCTTATTCTGGGACTAGTTTTGATTTATGTACGATAGTCTCCCAACTCATAATATTTAATAATCATGTCATATGTTCCAGTGGCTGGTCGCGGAGCAGAGGAGGCTCTCGGGCGGGCTTGCTCGGTCAGGCTGGAGCGGCTGCTGGTGGACGCGGCGCGGCGCTCGTGCCGGGTCGGGCGGCACACATACATGCTGCGGCGGACGAGCGAGCCAAGCGACTGTACCGACACGTCGAGCGAGACCTATCATTGTCACCAGTGCGGCGACACGTTTAAGGACAAGTCGGTTTTAAGGAAACACATTGACACTCACTCGTCAGAATCTTCTGGAGATTTCAATAAATCCGAACTTCCAGGTGAGTTGCTTAACGTTTAAAGCCATCCCTTTCAAATTATAGCATTTTCATGTCAAGTTGTAAAAAATTTCTTGAAACAGGCTTTTGACATGAAGACCTAGTTTGGTGGGAAAATCTTTAAATAAATGAATGTATATAATATGTAACTAGTGGCTCTGGCAGCTGTAGGCCTCGTGAGTGTTTTATTATCGAACCTGCTCACAAAACTTCACGAGAATCGGTTTAGAATTGCGACCTGTAGAGGAGAACAAACCAATGTAAAATGATTTTTCTTGAAAATTTTCAAAAATCTCGACTAAAGAATTCTATGATGTCGTAGAACCTGTTCACAAAATTTCACGAGAATCTGTAGAGGAGAACAAACCGAAATTCGACTGCAGAAACATAAGAAATCGGTGATAATTTATTTCTTGAAATTAAAAAAAAACTGACTACAAAGAAACTTTCTTTTAATTTTGGAATCTGCTCACAAAACTTCACGAGAATCGGTTGAGAAATGCGCCCTGTAGAGTTGTGGACCGATTTGAAAATGTATCTATTTCATGTTGCAGCAACTGTAAGAACGGTGAAGGAGGCTCTTGGGCGGGCTCGCTCGGTCAGGCGGGGGCGGCTGCAGGCGGGGGCGGGGCAGACACGAGGCGGAGGGAAACGGTTTACATGCAGCGACTGTCACTACCAGTGTCAGTGGGAATCAGGCTTACTGCTTCACCAGAGGATACACACTGGAGAAAAACCTTTTAGATGTAGCTACTGTGACTACAAGTGTAGTCTAAATGCAAATTTAGTGAGGCACGAGAGAATACACACTGGAGAAAAACCATTTCAATGTAGTCACTGTGACTACAAGTGCAGGGAGAAGAAACATTTAGTGAGGCACGAGAGAAAACATACTGGAGAAAAACCATTTCAATGTAGTCACTGTGACTACAAGTGCAGAGAGAAGACACATTTAGTGAGGCACGAGAGAATACACACTGGAGAAAAACCATTCAAATGTAGTCATTGTGACTACAAGTGCAGACAGACGACACAATTAGTGATTCACGAGAGAAAACACACTGGAGAAAAACCATTTCAATGTAGTCACTGTGACTACAAGTGCAGACAGAAGACACATTTAGTGAGGCACGAGAGAATACACACTGGAGAAAAAATCATTTAGTAGCTCCTGTTGAAAAACTCATGATTAAAAGTGCTGATGTAATAAACTAGTCAGTGGAGGTTCAATGCCGAGAGCTATGTTGCAAGACTTGCAAGAGGTGGGGTAGGGTAAAGGTAGGGTAGTCTACCTGTAGTCACAAATGGTCCGTTTCATATTTTTAACCGACTTCAAGATTTCAAAAGAGGAGGTTCTCAATTCGGTTGTATATATTGAAAATTATTTTTTTGATTGTAAGTATATACATCCAAGTTGGTCCCGTTTTTGTCAAAACGCAATTCTGATGATGGGATCCATGAGAAATCGAGGGAACTCCTCAAATCTTAAAGGCAAACATATAGTGATTTTTGTGTTTTTATCAATAAATCAAGCATTTTCATACAAAAATGTGACATTTGATGGAGTGGAACTGCTGATGATGATCAGAACAGAACTCTTCAACGACGAAAAGTTCACATTTGGCTATTTGTGCTCCTAGCTGTGTTTGTTAAGCAAGTTCTATGTTCACGACTAATTTTTGTCATGCTCGAGTTCTGATGATGGGATCCATGAGGAATCGAGGGAACTCCTGAAATGTGATAGGCACACATATAGTGATTTTAGTATTTTCATCAACTAATCAATCATTTTCATTCAAAAAAGTGACATTTGATGATGATCAGAACGGAACTCTTCAACGACGCACAGTTCACGTTTGGCGAATTGTCCTCTTTGCTGTGTTTGTTAAGCAAGGTAGATTTTCAAGACAATCATTTTGTCAAGCTCGAGTTCTGATGATGGGATCCGTGAGGAAATGAGGGAACTCCTCAAATGTTAAAGGCATAATACATATATTGATACTCGATTTTGACTAAATAAGGATTTCAGATTTTTTTTTATTTTGATTTGTTAAGTAATGTACTATTATTTCATTGTATGGAATCTAAGAGTGCACAATCTAAGTAGATATAATAATCTTTCAACGGCCTCCCCCATTAAAGTCGGTTTATTTTCTTAAAAATTATTTACCTAGTAGCTCTGTGTGAGCTATAGACCTCAAGAGATTTTTTTATTTCAAGTGGATCGAAAACATTCTAATAATCGCACCTACTTACTCATAAAAATTCACAAGAATTTATTAAGCGCAAGCTTCTACACCCTTAAGGCATGATTTCCGGGATAAAAAGTATCCTATGCCCTTCCCCGAGACTCAATCTATCTCCATGCCAAATTTCACGTAAATCGGTTCAGCGGTTTGGGCGTGTAGAGGTAACGGACAGACAGACAGACACACTTTCGCATTTATAATATTAGTATGGATTGCGACCGTAGAAGCAGGAAATTTGTGCCTAACTGAACCGGCAAGCTTCCCTTCACTTGGACGAATCAATCATTGTTTACATTAATTAAACGTATTCATTTAATTGTTGTTTGCTACATTAATTTGTTGTATTTTAGTCCCTAAAAAGATGTTACCTTTTGACAATAAAAATAAAATGAATAAAATGATCGAACTTTATTCTGTAAGTAGGCCGCAATGGCACTTTTACAAGTCAAACCCTACTAGCGTTTCACAGAGGCCACTGCCGAGAAGAAACGCCGAAAGAAACTCGACAGTCAGCCATTTTCTCACAAAAATATGCTTATTACAATGATAATACTTAACCTACTTAAGATCAAGAAATCTAAGTATCTATATAAAGCAAAACAAAAACAAAGAACAAAATGAGGAAAAAAAACAGTTATGTACAGTGTGTAATTGTGCAAGAAAACATTTCGAAACTGTATACCTAAGCATTATCAAATTCTATTTAGGAAAAAAAATGGAATCCTTTAGGCTATAAATTTAGTTATAAATCTTTTGATATGTTTTCTTGCAAGAACTGTGTCAACTAGATAAAATTAAAAAAATACACATATTAATCTCTACTCTATTTAAGTATCTGGTTTGGGCCATGCTTTTCTGTCTGTTAGATAGTCCTCAACCCTGTAATAAGCTTTCGACATCAATGATTTTTTCAAGTACTTTTTAAGAGCTGGAAAAGGTAAATACAATACTTCATCAGGTAACTTATTATAAAAACGGACACATTGACCTACAAAAGATTTGTATACTTAACGGACACGAAATTTTTTAGTGGCAATTTTAGTTTTATTTCTAGTATTAAAATTATGTATATCAGAATTTTTACAGAAGGAGTCTATGTTCTTAAGGGCCTATCGTGCGGGGTAAATTCTCAGCGCCTGTCAAATTTCAATTTTTTAAATAATTTACCCAATTAACCCACACATGCATTATTCACGCACACTACCTCATTTTGCTGGGTCGGGTCATTGACCCATGTTTGTGCCAACTTATGACAATATAGATTTTGAATATTTGAAGGTTTCTTGGTGCATAAGAGAAGTGTAACAAAAATCGTCAAGTTCTGATCTGTAACCAAAACTCAAGTATTAGTTGTATCTGAAAATGTCTTGAATTTGGAATTTGTGGTAGTAAAATACTCAGTTCCTTGTTTATAAAATAAAACTTTGAACCCCTGTTTTGTAAAATGTATTTTGTTTTGCCCTTTCCTCACAGACTCATTTTTATACAACTTAAAACAGAGAAAGACTTTTCCTAATCGGTTCGTGCATGTTATGACTGTTTTATGTTTATGACTTAGGTACTTATTTTGAGAGTTTACTTGGTGATTTTCATGATACGAGTATATGTTGTACCTTAAATAGGTTATTTTAAGCAAAACTTTTCATAAATTGATTATTTTCTGTTTATCAGTTGGTTAACTCTAAAATGGACACTGATTTAATGCAAGTTTTAAGAGAAGAAGCGGTAGTTTTATTACAATATATATAATAACTACTGAAACTATTTATACGGCACGGGATAACTGCAGCAATATTGTGAATCAACTTTGTATTTGAGGAACCAGTACCTAACCTTATAGGTAGTTCTTGTTATTCACGACCTCCCGTCGTAACCCAATCCGCAGAATTGCGCATAGAATGACATTCCCTGCGCATCGTCGTTATCGTGAATGACACGCACTATAAAACCTAATGATATAACAAATATCATCAAGAAAGTCATTGTAACATTCTGCAATTGTGGAACTTGGCCGGACCACTACTGTATCAGCTCTGACAAATTAACTTTTATACAGTCGTGCCGTCGATGACACTTAACTGAACATCCGTGAACCTTATTGCAACGAGATAAGGTTCAATAATGGTTAACATTGCGTCTATTTTCATCAATAATAAATAGCAATTATTATTATTTCCTATTCGTTTACTATAACGTCGAGACAATTATTGCGATGCGACATAAGTACTTACTTGTACAAAATCAAAGCAACGGGATTTCCAACGCATGAAAGCTTTAGATAGAAACTAGCGCAGTTTAATATTATAAGTAATTACTGCATATTTGTTTGTTAGACATCGTCATTGTCACCACATCCCCAACAACTACTTGGTTTATTATTTATAAATGAAACATAGGTTTATTATTTTCATTCTAGGTATAATTATATTATGACCAGGCGGCTTAGACACTACACAATTTAAATCCACATCAAACTGGCGAAGAAACTCCGATATTCTTTCTTCTGCTCCCGCTGCAAGAGAGCACTCTAGATCTGTTTCTTGGTATAACGCTGATATTTTATAAACTTCTGTTCAAAGCACCATAATAATTGTGCCTGTTTGTACAGATTCTGGGATATGTTTTGTTTATGTAGATTCTGCGATATATTTAGGTAATCATTGTTTGACGTGAAAGCGCCGTACATATACACATAAAATATAACATTAGATTCGTTAAATTATTGAAATATAAAAATACAATTTGTTTACAAATTTTAATTTGAAATATGACGAGTGACATAAATGTCATAACGTTCCGTTCTGGGTGGCCAATTTATAAAAAGTAAATTACTTTGAACTGAAATACATCGGTAACCTTTTTACGTTTAAAATGCCTTTTCGTAAAGGAAATCATTATAATTTTGTTGCATTAGTATACATTGGGGACCAAAGATTGCATTTTTATGTTATAACGAATGGCTAATACTAAAAATTCCATGTTAAAAGAATCTTCAATAGCTACACGTCAACATTTATTTACCCTACTTCAATTAATGCAATCTTTGTGTGTGGTATACATTTTGTATTTGTATACGAGCAAGCTATCAAAAAGCGTGTTTTTATGAGATGTCAAACTGAGAAAAGCAGCATACGTCTGCTCCCATTGAGGGCCGGAGCCCATCTGCCGGCAAGAAAACTACGGCGGCCGGTCAAATTTTCGGAATTTCCTTTGCATTGTTAAAAAAATCTCCACATTTTGCAAATGTTAAACACATACGACCTAGATAACATGTAGTTTTGTTACTATTCAAAAATTGAAGACCTTTCATAAAGTATTAACGTTGTAGTTTGCGTTTATTTCCTTTAGTAGAGCTAACTTTGGATTGATTTTTTATGAAGAAAACTATAAGTAATTGTGTTTCTGAAACACATGACGTGTAGAGTGTATCCTTAAATATCATATATAGGAATTACAGAATTCAAGCTTTAGTAATAATAATACAGCAAGTGATCCAACCATCGCAATTATTCAGAAATTTGCTCGGTGCAGTCTTAAGGACATAAACAATATTCTCATAGATGTAGGTACTGGGACGCTACAGTTAAAATGTTGATTTCTTTAAAGAGTTCTCTTAAAGATTCACGTGAGCCTAGGTTATATATGGAGCGAATGGCTCTTTTTTGTAACACAAAAATTGTCTGTATGTCAGCTGCTTTACCCCAAACCAGGATACCATACGACATAACACTATGAAAATAGCTATGATAAACTAGGCGAGCTGTTTCTACATTGGTGAGTTGCCTGATTTTTCTGATAGCATATGCGGCTGAACTTAATTTACGCGCCATAACAGCTATGTGGGGACTCCATTGTAGATTTTTGACTAATGTCATGTTCGATGTCATGGTCATGTTCGATGAGCAGGGTCGCCATATAATGTAATGAGGAGCCCAGGGGGAGCAGAATGATAGCCACGAATTGGTTACAATAATGTACGTCTTTAATTAACAATCATCCTAATTTATTTGTGGAGTTATCGCAGACACAACATCCTACCTACAGTTTTGTCCATACTTGAACAAAACTACAAAACCATGGTTTTCTACTTTTTCGCTCATTAGACGCAGAATGACATGTCTTTCAACTTGCTAGTAAGCAACTTTAAGCAAGGATGCATAGAATATATTATCGATGCTGTTCCTACTGCATATAAGGTTGACTGGAAGAGATCCCTTTTAGGGATAAGTTCGCCTTTGTACCAAAATGTCCTTATTTGTTTGTATTTTTTGTGTTTTTTTTGTGTACAATAAAGTTATTACATACATACATACATACATATCAATGATATGCTGTCAATTGACTGTTAACATTGCTATGCAGATGACAGCACCGGCGACACTTTTTACACAGGCCGAGCTAATAGCCCTCGTTCCAACGTGGAGGAGAGCTGAAAAGTACTTGCATCTGAAATCGAGAATACTCTAACCAGAGTCTCCGATTGGGGGCTGAAGTATTTTAGAATGGGGAGCAAGTAAGAGAAACATGATATCCAAAATGCAACTGATTATATTTTCATATGTAGGTACACATTTAATCAAATTGTCTACCCTCACTTATAAATATTATTACTACATCTTTTTTGTTTTAATAAAATGGCTTTAACGTAAATTACACATCTTTAACATTTACAAACCTTTCATTAACATGAAACATTATTAATCGCTAAATATTAATACATTGCATTATTACTTCATTATCTATCGTTTAGTAACAAAACAAAGAAATGAATAATTTAATCATAAAAGTGAGCTATAGCTCATTGCTGTGTAGAAGACACTTTAACTAGAAAGGACAATATTTAGAATACCTTGATTTATTTATTTTATACATGCATATCATGGTATTCATCGAATAGGTTTTTAAGTATATTAAATGTATAAAGAAACACTACATAACATAGTCTAGTTTTATATTTTAGATTTAATTTATATCTTGGTTTTAGAATTACATAGTATCTTAATTATATTTACATTCCTTTGAAAGTAGATTACCGCATGAACACTTATAAAAGTTATATGCCTCTTTACCAATTATACATAGTAGGTATCAATGTTATACAAATCAGGGGTTCTTACCCTCCGGCCACTTCTAGTAGTTCTATATTGGGGACGAGCCGCTTCATTCCCGTCCGCGGCTACATTACACGGAGTCGGTACACAAGTAACAGCGGGGGGAGACTCGGGCATAAGATCATCGTAATTGCGGGCGGGTGCCGGGCGCTCTATCTGCGCGGGCGCGGGCTCGCTGGCGCGGATCAGGTGCTGCCGGTTGCGGCGGTAGCGGGCGCCGGCCTCGTCGCGCACCCAGTACGAGCGCTGCGGAGCACCGGCAGGCGCGGGCGCGGCATTCTCCACTCGCGCGCGTCTCCAACAACCTCCCGCGCCGTCTCGCATACGCACGCTTTCTCCTTCCTGCAGCGCCGGGAGTGGACGAGTGCCACGGTCGTGATATTTTTTCATTAGCCGAGTCCGCTGCTCCCGATCTTTTTTAAGCTTAGAGTTGGAGCGCGTGTCGCGACGTACGTCCTGCTTAATGTTTGGCAATTTGTCGGCCAATCTTCTACCCATTAGCAATTCTGCGGGAGACTGCTGTTCGCCCGTGATGCGAGAGTTCCTGAGATTAAGCAATCCTATATATGGGTCCTGTCCGGAGTCATGAGCTTTTAGAAGAATATTTTTTACCGTTCTCACATTTCTTTCAGCAAGGCCGTTCGATCTGGGGTAGTGGGGCGAGCTTGTCACATGATCAAACTCCCACGATTTCGCAAATATTTGAAACTCATTCGAAGCATATGTCCCTGCATTATCTGATACTAACTTTTCAGGAATACCAAATCGTGCAAACATGCTTTTAAGGTGCGATATCACTGTTGAACTTTGTAGATTATTTAAATGTGCAATTTCCACATACTTGGAATAATAATCTACTACTAGCAGGTAGTTTTTGTCGTGAACCTGAAATATGTCGGTAGCGAGCACTTGCCACGGGCGCTCCGGTAGCGGGTGCGGCGCGAGCGGCTCGCGGCGGTTGGCGTCGCGGCGGCGCTGGCACACCTCGCACCGCTCCACAGTCTGCGCAATGTCACACGTCATGCCTGCCCAATATAATACCTCGCGAGCGCGTCGCTGGCACTTTTCGATCCCCAAGTGACCTTCGTGTATGCGATGTAGCATATCTTTTTTTAAAGAGTCGGGGATTACGACTCGATCGTTTCTGAAGATAATACCGTTCACTAGGTGTAATTCATCTCTCACTGGCCAGTACGGTTTCGCTATGCTTGAAACTATACTTTTCGTATGGGGCCATCCGATCCTGCAGTAATTTGCAACACTTTTCAGGCATTCGTCTTTTTTCGTTTCCTCGCTAATCAGGGTTAACTTGTCTTTTGAGAAGTTAGTGTTGTCGTATACTAAATTTACGTGAATTTCACTTTTATCGAACATGTCTGTATTAGTATAAGGCTCGGTAGCTGAGTGCGACAGGGTATCTGCAATGTACATATCAGGTTGTCAAAATATAAATCCGCCATTTCATGAAATAAGTTTTATTGTTATATAAAAATGAAAATATGTATTATGCATCAATTATATATTGTCCATCAGAATCTACGACTTGCTGCCAACGCGTAGCCAAAGCACGGATGCCACGCTCGTAGAACTCCTTAGGGTTTTTACCGAAGAAGTTAGCTAGTTCAACTTTAAGATTCTCTTCATGATCAAATTTTTTTTCTTCCAAATGATGAGCCAATGACCTAAAGAGATGGTAGTCTGTTGGTGCAAGATCCGGCGAATACGGAGGATGTGCAATTACAGTCCAGCCAAGTTGCAATAATTTTTCATGAGTTTGTTTGGCAATATGTGGTCTTGCATTATCATGCAAAAAATATATTCTGTCCTGTTTTCCTTTTAATTTCTCTGCCACTTGATCAAGTTGTGAACAGTATAATTGAGCAGTAATTGTGCAGTTACTTGGTAAAAGTTCCCAGTGTATAACGCCACTTATTCCCCACCACACACTTAACATAATTTTTTTTCTGCCCATGTTAGGTTTCGGCGTCACTATAGGTTTTTGTCCGGGACTAAGCCATTGGCGTTTGCGTGTATGATTTACATAGCAAATCCACTTCTCATCGCCGGTGATCAGGTTACGAAGCCATTCAAAATTTCGATGTAAACTCAAATGTTGCAAACATATGTTAACCCTAAGTTGTCGCTGAGATGGTGTTAAATCATATGGTACCCACACTCCGCTTTTCCAAGTCTTGCCTAATTCATGAAGATGATTAGCGACTGTGCTGTGGGAGCACCCGAGCTGTTCTGCAAGATCACGTACAGTAGAACGAGGTTCCTCTTCTATTAGGTTTTTTAAAAAATCCAAATCAACTGCCGACGGTCTCCTCTGGTGCGGTTCATCTTCGAGGTCAAAATTGCCTTCGCGAAATCGCTGGAACCAACGTTTTGCAGTGTCATAACAAAGCGCATCTTCGCCCATCGAAATACATATATTGCGTACCGCTTCCGATGCTTTGTGGCCTAAACGGAACTCGTGTAGCAAAAGCAGTCGGAGGTCTCTGCGAGTAATGTCCATTTTCGAAGTAGTGCGATCGGTATCGAAGTCACAGACAGAATGTTCCACACGCTCGTGCGCTGGCCTTTATATAGGCGCGACGTAGACGTTTCCAGAAAATTCTGTGTTGTTATAGGAAGTGTAAGAAAAAGTGGCGGTTTTATAATTTGACAACTTAATATATTTTCCGGGAACATATTTAACATCTAACGTGTACTTTTGCAAATACAATAACATCCGCTGCAACCTTGGGGGAGTTTCGTTAAGACTCTTTTTGAAAATGGCTTCCAGAGGCTTATGATCACTTTCGAC
Organism: Cenopis cana; assembly: GCA_951800055.1. Classification (NCBI taxonomy): domain Eukaryota; kingdom Metazoa; phylum Arthropoda; class Insecta; order Lepidoptera; family Tortricidae; genus Cenopis; species Cenopis cana. The sequence goes on from OX637496.1 coordinate 1,575,677, forward strand.
GTGTATAATTTCGTGTCCATATACATACTGGTGAAATTTCGAGCATGCAAAAACAATCGCAAGCATCTCTTTTTCAATTTGTGCCCACCTCGTTTCGGCGGGGGCGAGTGTGCGCGCGGCATATGCGACGGGGTGGCCCTGCTGCAGCAGACAGGCCCCAGCCCGCGCGCACTCGCGTCCACCGACAGCGTCACCGGTAGCGCCGGGTCGTAGTATCGCAACACTGGCGCCGATATCACACATCGCTTTAACTCGTCTACAGCTCTCTGATGGCATTCATGCCACTCCCACTCACGATCTTTCTTCATGAGCTCTCTCAGAGGATTTGAAATCTCAGCGTACCTTGGAATATAACGAGCCAAGTAATTGACCATTCCTAAAAATCTCTCTAAGTCTTTTCTTGACTTGGGATTCTCCATGCTTTTAATGGACTTTATTTTAGACCCGTCCGGACTCACGCCATTTTCGTCAAAAATATGGCCAAGGTATGAGACGCTAGTTTTGTAAAACTCACACTTAGCCTTATTAAACTTAACACCGAATTTCTTCGCTTTCATTAGCACATTTTTAAGCCGGTCATCGTGTTCTTTTTTATCCTTGCCCCAGATTAGAATATCGTCTATAAAAATCTCTACCCCTTCCATTCGAAATATTTTTAGCATTTCATTGTGAAACATCTCACTCGCACAACTAATACCAAAGGGTAATCTTAAAAATCTGTATCTCCCAAATGGGGTGGAATACGTGCATAGCTTTGAGCTGGCCTCGTTCAGCGGCAACATCCAAAAACCTTTATTTGCGTCGAGCTTGGTAAAGAACTTGGCCCCTGCAAGGCCCGCGCTGATCTCGTCAAAGGTAGGTAACTGAAAGTGGCTGCGGCGCACGGCGCGGTTGAGGTTGCGCGGGTCGAGGCACACGCGCAAGCGCCCGTCGGGCCGCTCCACCAGCACGATGCTGGACACCCAGTCCGTGGGCCCTTCCTCGCGCACTATCACCCCCAGCTGCTCCATGTGATCCAATTCAGCCTGTAACTTTGGTCTCAACTTTATAGGAATTTTCCGCGTCGCATTAACCACGGGTTGAAACGACTCGTCAATAGGTATATTGTACTCGGTAGGTAAACACCCTATACCTTCGAAAACACATTTAAAACCCTCTATAAAAGTGTTTGACAAGTAATCAATATTTTCAAGAGATATCCGCTTTATAAGATTTAATTGTTTACATGCATTTCTACCTAACAAGCTATTGCAATCAACATCTAGCACAAAAATTCTTTCTGAAACACTATATTTTCCTTTACACAATGCGGCAACAAAGTAGCCAAGTACTGGCAGCCGTCTCTTGCTAACTTCGCGCAACACAAATGAACCTTTTTTTAAACATGATTCATTGAAACCCGCTGAGACAAAAGTTTTGTGTGAAATTACACTAGTGTCTGCACCACAGTCTAATTTAAATTTGATTGACATACCATTGACGTCGATCTGATCCTACCACCCTGCCGAGTCATCGCCGTCGTCCCCGACAGCGTCCACTATCAACTCCTCGCAACCAGGCTCGCCCGCATCATACATGCTCTCATCCGACGAACACTCCACTTCACGCACGGTTGTATTAAATTTTGAACAACACCTCGAAAAATGACCGCGCCTACCACAACGATAACACTTTGATTCGAATGCCGGGCAATTGTTTTTTGCATGCATTAAGTCACATCGCGCACATTTCGACCGCAGCGGCTCCTGTTGTCTATCTCTAGGGTACGTAGGACCCGAAGGCGGCGGGCGGCGCGTACGAGGCGGCCCAGGTCGCGCGCGCACCGATTCGAGCGCACCTCCAGCCACGCTCGCACTCTGCGCTGGCTCGCCACGCACCGCGCTGGCCTGAGCGCTCGCGGCTTCGGCCGCACGGCACCATGACACAGCTTCGTTTAGTTTTAAATCCCTTTGCCGTAAAAGGCGCTCACGTAATTGAACATCACCGATTCCTCTAATTAACTGCGTTAAAATAAGACTTTCTCGTAAGTCTTTAAAATCACAGGTTTTACTTTTCAACCTTAGTCTAGACATGTATTTATCAAAACTTTCACCGCCCTGTATCATTTCAAAGAAGCAATGCCGTTCATAGTTAACATTTTTTCCGGGTCGCACCTATTCGCAAACTTTGCAATTAAATCCGAGTAATCACACTTTTCATCCAGTGTAAAATCGAATTCTTCATATAATTCGCGGCCATACTTCCCGATTACATGCAGTAATAACGCGCATTTATCTCTGCTCGACGCTTGATCACGTCCTGATGCCATCAAATAGCAGTCAAATGCCGTTTTCCATTCGTTCCAATTCGTGGCCATATTGCCCTCACTCGACAATGGCGCCGGCTGTTGTAGCGAAATCATCGCGCTGTTTATGACAGACTCCGTTTCCGTCGTTTCTTTATCGTTCCCCATCACCGCAGCTTATCACTTTTCACCATAAAAACACTGCAATCCTTGATAATCCACACCTGACACCATGAAGTATTTTAGAATGGGGAGCAAGTAAGAGAAACATGATATCCAAAATGCAACTGATTATATTTTCATATGTAGGTACACATTTAATCAAATTGTCTACCCTCACTTATAAATATTATTACTACAGGGGCGACAAAACTTAGTCCAATTCAACCCCACCAAGACGCAAGTCTGCGCGTTCACCGCTAAGAAAGCTCCATTTACTGTGGCCCCTCAGTTTCAGGGCACACCCCTGACCATGTCTTTTTTTTTTTTATTAAAAATGGGATCGCTCTTGGCCAGCATCTAGCCAGGGGGCAAAGCATTGGGATCCTTGGCGTCGACATCTCCAGCGAAGTGCAATTCCGTAGTCACTTAGAAAGTAAGGTTAAGTTGGCATCTAAGAAACTTGGAGTGCTCAACAGGTCAAAGCAGTACTTCACACCTCGACAACGGCTGCAACTTTATAAGTCGCAAGTTAGGCCTCATATGGAGTACTGCTCTCACCTATGGGCGGGAGCTCCAAAATACCAACTTAGCCCTTGTGACTCGCTTCAAAGACGGGCAGTGAGAATCTTCGACGATCCCAGTGTGACAGGCGACCTTGAACCGCTTGGTCTCAGGAGGGACTTTTCCTTGTGCGTGTTCTACCGCCTGTATAACGGGGTGTGCTCAGAGGAACTGTTTGACATGATGCCCACGGCCACCTTTTATCATCGCACCGCTCGCCATCGGCAGCGAGCTCATCCCCACACCTTAGAGCCACTGCGTTCTCGTATAGTGCGATTCAACAGGTGCTTTATACCGAGAACACTCAGGTTGTGGAATGAACTTCCTGCCGAGGTATTCCTAATGGGCTACAGCATGGGGCTCTTCAAAAAAGGCGTGAAAAGTGTTCTTATGGGTCGGCAACGCGTGAGTGACGCCTCTGGTGTTGCATGCGTCTATAGGCGGCAGTAACCACTTACCATCAGGTGGGCTGTCAGCTTGTTTGCCTCCGACGTAGTATAAAAAAGAAAAATGCAGGGTGGTCCACAAAAAGGAACTTGGCGAGCCTATACAAATATCTGAATCAGAATGTTTTATTTGTGAAACATAGGTATACAAGATGTTGGGATTAAAAAAAGTTCAACTATGATCTACCTTACGGCATACAAAATTACAAAGGGTTTCTTATTCTAACTTAGTCTAGATTTGTTTATTAAATACAATACATTACAAAACAATCCATTATTCATTACATTACATTAATTATTTAAAAAGTCCTTATATTAAATTATATATTCATTAGTTATGTCATTTAAATATTCATTTACAGAATAATCTCTGTGAGTCTCTGTAGAGACTCATAGATTTTGCGTTAGAAAACAAACTAGCAATAATTAACACTTTTTACAAGAAGAAAGCTAAAAGAAGATGGACATGGCGTTCGCCAAATGGCCAGCATAAAAATGAAATCGATTTTATACTGAGTAACCATCCACATATATTTAAAAATATAGAAACACTGAATCTAAATTATCCATCAGATCATAGACCACTCCGAGCTACATTATCTTATAAATCCAAGAAAAAGTAGAGCCAACTACCTGAATAAACAATACAGCACTCTCAAAAACGAGGAAGAGATCTCACTGTATAAAGAATACCCGAAAGATCACATAAATGCTCTAGAAGATAACAAGAAAGAGGAGACGGTACAAGCCCAACATGACAAAATAATTAACTCTATACAGAAAAGCTTACAAAATGCATGCAAAACTGATTCCCTCAGAGACCGCAGTATACTGACAGTACGCACTAAAAACCTTATGGAAAGAAAACAAGCATTACAAAAAACTAAAAATAAATCCAGATCGCAAAAAAACGAGCTTAAAGCTCTATACAAATTGACAAGCAAATATATAAAAAAAGACTATCAAAACCATAGAGCTGTAACTCTACAGAACTATTTACAACAAAAAGGAAGCATAAAAAAAGGATACAAAGAATTACGTTCTAACAAAATATGGATCAAAAGTTTAAAAAAAGGGGAAAGAAGTAATAATAGGCGCGCCGATATAATTAAAATTGCCACAGACTACTACAAGAACTTATAAAGCGCTACAGTACCGACAACTGAATCCTGCTATTCAACGGAACACTTGACGTATAAAATACCCGAACCTGATGTAGAGCCATTAAAGCCAATAAACTGTACAGGGATCATAGAGGCAATACGAAAGCTTAAATTAAATAGACAAAAGCCCGGGGTCGGATAATATTACAAACGCCGCTATAAAACTCGGTCACACAATATTAGCCAGGCCATTAGCAGATCTATTCAATAAGATACTGGAAACTTCTGAAACACCTTCGCAATGGTCTGAATCCAACATTATTCTGCTCTATAAAAAAGGAGACCCTGAAAACATCAGCAACTATAGACCCATCAGCCTTCTGCCATCGATATATAAACTATTTTCAACGATTATAAACCAGAGAATAAACGTGTCACTAGAACAAAAACAACCCATTGAACAAGCCGGTTTTAGAAAGGGGTTTTCGACGATGGACCATATCCACACATTGGAGCTAATAATCGAGAAATTCCAAGAATATCAACGACCATTATATGTCGCTTTCATCGACTATCAAAAAGCTTTCGACACTGTGTCCCATGAAAGTATATGGAAAACACTAAAAGCTCAACAGATAGAGACAAAGTACATAGATATTATAAAAATATATACAACAAGTGTACGAGCAAAGTAAAACTAGAAACGATTGGTTCAAGCTTTCAAGTGAAAAGGGGAGTACGCCAAGGCGACCCCCTATCTCCAAGAATATTTATTGCTATTCTAGAAAACATTATAAGTACACTAAACTGGAAAAAGCGAGGCTTAATTATACAAGGAAAATATCTAAATCACCTTAGATTTGCAGACGATCTAGTACTACTTGCTGAAACTGGCCCAAACTTACAATATATGATCGAAACCCTCCATACAGCAAGCATACAAGTAGGACTGCAAATGAACATCACTAAAACAAAAATCATGACAAATTATAGAAAATCACAAATCACATTAGAAAATGAACCGTTAGAATACGTCGATAAATACATATATCTAGGGAAGCAAATTGGATTCAACAGAAACAACAATGACCTTGAAATAGAGAGGAGAGTCAAAATTACCTGGAGTAAATATTGGGGCCTTAAAGAAGTATTCAAAAGTAATATGCCCATAAAATTAAAAACTAAAGTGATGAATTCGTGTCTCATCCCATGCTTAACATACGCTTGTCAGACATGGAAATTTACAAATAATATAAAGAGAAAAATAATCACATGCCAAAGAGGAATGGAGCGTAGTATGCTCAACTTAAAAATTAAACATAAGGTTAGACACACAAAGATAAGAGCAACAACAAAAACAATTGATGCCCTTAACCAAGCCCAAAAGCTGAAGTGACGGTGGGCTGGGCATGTGGCGCGACTCAAAGACCGCAGATGGACAAAACTCGCTACACAATGGAAAGGCCCTCAGGGCAAACGCCTGAAAGGAAGACCATACTCACGTTGGGAAGATGACGTCATTAAAATTGCTGGACCAAATTGGCAACACACTGCTCTAGACAGAGAAAAATGGCAAGCTTTGGAAGAGGCCTTCACCTGAGAGGGGTTCCTGTTACGTACCTATAATAATTTTATATAAAAGTAAATATTCTAAGCATAAGGATAAAAACTAACATAGATATATATACTATAGATAACTAAGCAAAAACTTAATAAACAGATTTTTTAAGAAATTATGATGTACTGTAAGAATTTTAACGGGAAATAAAAGGCTTTTTATTTTTGTTTTATTTTATTTATTTACAGAATAATATGCCTTTTGTATTAAAAAATTACTCAAAGATTTTTTAAACTCACTAAAATTATCTATATCTCTTATGTCAGTTGGTAATTTGTTGAAAATTTTTGGGGCCATGCCTAATATATTTTTCGACAAGTGCCTCGTTTTTGACGTGGCAGCTACTAATTGGTGACGAAGTCTATAACTTGAGAAATGTCGGATTTAATTTTACAAATAACGCAATTCCTAAAATATATAGGCAGGGAAATGTCAGAATTTGTAAGTCAATAAAATGAGGTTTATATGTCAGTTGGGCGCAATCCACATATAGCTCGTATACACTTCTTTTGTGCGCGGAATACATATTCACGGTCTGCTGGCGTCAAGCAAGGGTGCCTCCTATCGCCGCTCTTATTTGTCATTCTGCTTGACGACGTCATGAGAAGCGTCACCACTACACCAAGAGGTATACCGTGGGGAAGAAATCCCTTGGAAGATCTGGACTACGCGGACGACATCGTGCTGATCTCGCCAACTCTCGCTCATCTACAAGCTAAACTTGAACGACTTCAAGCAGAAGCTGAAATTATGGGCTTGCGAATCAACAGACTCAAAACAGTCGATATGCGGATCAAGTCGGACTCGACGGAACCACTGGAGCTTAGAGGGGAAAGCTTGAACTCAGCCACTAATTTCGTGTACCTCGGTAGTGTGGTAACGTGCCGGGGTGGGACGGAGGAAGACATTGACAGCAGAATTAAAAAAGCAAAAGCTGCGTTCGCCCAACTCACAATGGTATGGGAGTCCAATGTGCTCACACGGCGCGTCAAGATATCCCTCTTCGAATCGTTAGTGAAGTCGGTACTGCTTTTCGGCTGTGAAACGTGGAGAGTGACAAAGGGCCTGACGAACAAGCTACAGGTCTTCGTCAACAAGTCCCTGAGGTCGATCCTCCGCGTGTTCTGGCCAAGAAAGATTCGAAACGAAGACCTCTGGAGCATATGCCATCAATCCCCTATTAGCGTAGAGATCGCGACACGCTAGTGGAAATGAATTGGCCACACTATTCGAAGAGGGGGAGCTAACAACGCCAGCATTGCTTTCGAATGGCAGCCGCCGGGCGGTACCTAGGCGAAACCGCGGTCGTCCGGTGCACACATGGCGGCGGACCGTCGTGCACACGTGGCGGCGGACCGTCGTGCACACGTGGCGGCGGACCGTCGTGCACACGTGGCGGCGGACCGTCGTGGACACGTGGCGGCGGACCGTCGTGCACACGTGGCGGCGGACCGTCGTGGACACGTGGCGGCGGACCGTCGTGGACACGTGGCGGCGGACCGTCGTGCACACGTGGCGGCGGACCGTCGTGCACACGTGGCGGCGGACCGTCGTGCACACGTGGCGGCGGACCGTCGTGCACACGTGGCGGCGGACCGTCGTGCACACGTGGCGGCGGACCGTCGTGCACACGTGGCGGCGGACCGTCGTGCACACGTGGCGGCGGACCGTCGTGCACACGTGGCGGCGGACCGTCGTGCACACGTGGCGGCGGACCGTCGTGCACACGTGGCGGCGGACCGTCGTGCACACGTGGCGGCGGACCGTCGTGCACACGTGGCGGCGGACCGTCGTGCACACGTGGCGGCGGACCGTCGTGCACACGTGGCGGCGGACCGTCGTGCACACGTGGCGGCGGACCGTCGTGCACACGTGGCGGCGGACCGTCGTGCACACGTGGCGGCGGACCGTCGTGCACACGTGGCGGCGGACCGTCGTGCACACGTGGCGGCGGACCGTCGTGCACACGTGGCGGCGGACCGTCGTGCACACGTGGCGGCGGACCGTCGGACTGAGCTGGAGCGAAGCTAGAAGCGTGGCTGAAGATAGGAAGGCGTGGCGCAATCTGACGGAGGCCCTCTGCACCTCCGGGGTGCCATAGGACGTCAACAACAACAACACCATTTTTGATATTAAATTGCGCAGTTGGATCCATATATGTAATTTTAATTATTAAAATCTACTACTCCACCTCTTGCAACATAGTCCAGCGTTGAACCTCTACTGACGGGCGTATTACGTCAGCACTTGCAATCACAACGAGTTTTTCATCAGTTATGTTTCCCCGCGGGAACTTTTAAGTCTGCCTTGCGACTGCTCTGATATAGACAGGAGCTACTAGATGATTTCTCTCCAGTGTGTTTCCTCTCGTGCCTCACTAATTGTGTCTTCCGTCCGCACTTGTAGTCACAGTGACTACATGTAAATGGATTTTCTCCAGTGTGTTTTCTCTCGTGCCTGACTAATTGTGTCTTATGTCTACACTTGTAGTCACAGTGACTACATTGAAATGGGTTTTCTCCAGTGTGTATTCTCTCGTGGCTCACTAAATTTTGTTTCCGACTGCACTTGTAGTCACAGTGACTACATTCAAATGGTTTTTCTCCAGTGTGTATTCGTGTGTGTTTCACTAAATCTCCCTTATGACTGCACTTGTAGTCACAGTGACGACATCTAAAAGGTTTTACTCCAGTGTGTATTACCTCGTGACTCACTAAAAGTGTTTTGTTTCTGCACTTGTAGTCACAGTGACTACATTGAAATGGTTTTTCTCCAGTGTGTATTCTCTCGTGACTCACTAAATTTTTCTTCTCTCTGCACTTGTAGTCACAGTGACTACATTGAAATGGTTTTTCTCCAGTGTGTATTCTCTCGTGACTCACTAAATTTGTCTTCTCTCTGCACTTGTAGTCACAGTGACTACATTGAAATGGTTTTTCTCCAGTGTGTTTTCTCTCGTGACTCACTAAATTTGTCTTCTGCCTGCACTTGTAGTCACAGTGACTACATTTAAATGGATTTTCTCCCGTGTGTTTTCTCTCGTGAATCACTAATTGTGACTTGTGTCTGCACTTGTAGTCACAGTGACTACATCTAAATGGTTTTTCTCCAGTGTGTATTCGTGTGTGTTTCACTAAATCTCCCTTATGACTACACTTGTAGTCACAGTGACGACATCTAAAAGGTTTTACTCCAGTGTGTATTACCTCGTGACTCACTAAAAGTGTTTTGTTTCTGCACTTGTAGTCACAGTGACTACATTGAAATGGTTTTTCTCCAGTGTGTATTCTCTCGTGACTCACTAAATTTTTCTTCTCTCTGCACTTGTAGTCACAGTGACTACATTGAAATGGTTTTTCTCCGGTGTGTATTCTCTCGTGAATCACTAATTGTGACTTGTGTCTGCACTTGTAGTCACAGTGACTACATCTAAATGGTTTTTCTCCAGTGTGTATCCTCTGGTGACGCCGTAAGTCTGATTCCCACTGACACTGGTAGTGACAGTCGCTGCATGTGAACCGTTTCCCTCCGCCTCGTGTCTGCCCCGCCCCCGCCTGCAGCCGCCCCCGCCTGACCGAGCGAGCCCGCCCAAGAGCCTCCTTCACCGTTCTTACAGTTGCTGCAACATGAAATAAATACATTTTCAAATCGGTCCACAACTCTACAGGTCGCATTTCTCAACCGATTCTCGTGAAGTTTTGTGAGCAGATTCCAAAATTAAAAGAAAGTTTCTTTGTAGTCAGTTTTTAGAAATTCAAATACAAATACAAATGCTTTATTCGTCGAACATAGGTGTACACAACATAATATTGCAAAAGGTGGTGAAATTGGTAAAGTTTCACTATGTCGTACCCGCAGGCATACGAAATTTTACATGCAGTCAATCAGTAAGGACATGCACTTAATAAAAATTGTTTATGTCAGTCTTAAGATATAGTTATTACAATACAAATGTCAAGTTACTGGTTTATCAAAATTAATTACATTAGTTTGAATAAAATGATAGGTACGTCAATAATTACGATATGAAGTTATATAAAAAATGTCACAATATTATATTATTTCAAACTGTCCGACAGAAATTCATTGCAAGAGTAGTAAGCCTTTTTGGTCAAATATTCTTTCACACATGCCTTAAATTTACCAATGTCATTTATTATTCTTAGATGTTCAGGTAACTTATTGTAGATTCGAGGAGCCATACCTAGAGCACTTTTAGACAAAAGAGCAGTTTTTGACGGATGAGCACATATCTTATGTTGCAAACGTTCACTGGTGAAATTACGAAATAAATGACTATGTCTTTTGACAAAAACTACTAATTCGTGAATGTACAAACAAGGAAAAGTTAATATTTTTAATTTAACAAAATATGGTTTACATGATACGGTCGGTCGGAGATGGCATGCTGCTCTAATGCATTTTTTTGAGCTTTGAAAGCCAGGTGCCAGTCTGTAGAGTTCCCCAAAAAATTATCCCATAACGAAGTGAAGACGACACGTAAGCATAATAGGCCGTAAGTACTACAGATTGGCTCGCAACTTTCCTTAACATGTATATAGCATATGAGTAGCGGTTTAGTTTTTTGCACACACTATCAATTTGACATTTCCAGTTCATGCTACTGTCCAAAATTAATCCCAAAAATTTTGTAGTATTGACTTCAGTGATTTTGTGTTGCTTATATTTTACGTCTAAATTTACAGAATTTACTCTTTGCCTAAAGCAGATGATGTTAGTTTTTTCTATATTCATCTTTAGATTATTATTGCTTAGCCACGTAATTATACAATCCAAAGCATCATTCATTTCCTTCTCATAGTTATTAAGATTTCTACCACTAAATATAGCTGTGCTATCATCCGCAAACAGAACCATCGGATATTCAGTTGCATTAGGTAGGTCATTTATGTAAATGAGGAAGAGTAAGGGTCCTAATATGCTCCCTTGCGGTACTCCATAGAATGATGTTTTCGTCTCCGATACAAATGTTTTTTCAGTTTTTGAATTATTACATAATTGTGTTACTACTGTGTATTGCATTCTATCTTTGATATACGCCTCTATTAGGTTTAACACATTGCCTCTAACTCCATATTTATTCAACTTGTACAATAAGATTTCTGGATGCACACAGTCGAACGCTTTTGTCATGTCCATGTATATAGCTGATACTGGTATTCGTTTATCCATGTTGATTATTACTTTAGATATCAAGTCATAAATAGCTGCATTAATGGACCGATTTTTACGAAATCCTTTTTGTTCCGAAGCAAACAGTCCTTTAGATTCAAAATAATTATACACATTTGTATAAATTACCTTTTCAAAAACTTTGGATATTACGGATAATAATGCTATAGGTCTATAGTTGGCCATATTTTGTTTGTCCCCTTTTTTGTACAGCGGTTTTATTTTGGTTATTTTTAATTTATTCGGAAAAATTCCGCTCTCTATACATAAGTTAACTATATGGCAAATAACTGGTGCAACTATTTTGCCTACGCTTTTTAGTACTCTTGTATCAATGTCATCATGACCAGTACTTTTAGTAGTTTTTAATGAATTGATAATTTTAAGGATGTCAGTTGGGGTCACGGGGGGCATGAATAATGAACTAGATAAATTATTGTGTATTGTATTATTATATATAGGCATGTCAATATTGAATTGTAGATTATTATTTTTAGCAACGATGTCATTAATTGAATTTATAAAATAATTATTAAAAGCATCCGCTATATGTTTGGGATCATTCAAAGTTTGTCCGTTATCGTTTACGGTCGTTATAGTCTCGATCGGGTAGTTTGTTTTATTATAAGTTATAACATGCCATGTAGCTTTCCCCTTATTGTGAGATTTTTTAATGAAATTATCGTTTTGAACTCTTTGTGTCAGATTAATATTTTTTTTCAAACGCTTAGAATAGTCTTTTAGTGCCATTTTATCGTCGTTGTTCAAAGATAGTCTGTATTTCCAAAGCATTTGTCTTCGGCGTTTGCAACATTTACGAATACCGGTGGTCAAGAAATAAATTATCACCGATTTCGTATGTTTCATTTCATTTCATTTAATCATTGCCTTGTGTGTACAAAAAAAGATCTTATAACAATTTGTAAGTTTCAACACAACCCTGTTAGGGCACTGCAATACAATTCTACTTAACATAGTTTTAACATAATTATTTCGCATTTTATCATAGAAACAAAGTACAAAAATCATGCATTTCCAAATTAAAATAACATATAATTAATAACTTAATAATAAATGAATTAATATTGCACAGTTGTCTAAAATATTAAAATAGATTTAAAATAATTGATTGTATTATATCACAGTTTTAAATTTAAATTACGGTAATTTACGGTATTTTATACTAAAATAAATATTAAAATCGATTTAAAATAATTGATTGCATATATCACAGTTTAAATGTTAATTAATTTAATTAGATAATTTACGCTGTTTTATAGTAAAATAATTAAATATGATTTCATATTTCACAGCTGTAAATATTAAAACAATTTATAATTATTAATTGGGGTTATCACAGTTTTGAAATGCTTAAGAATATTCTGTACTGTAGGTATATTGTTTACCTCTATTTTCATTTACTTTTTATAGCCCTTTAATTTTAACGAAATTAGATTTAATAAATATTATTTAAATATTACTTCTGCACTCTAGGTATTCAGATGTTCTTTAATATATTTTAATAACAACATAAAAAAGGGAAGAAAATAATATAAATGAAAACTTATACTAAATAAAAACTTATACTAAATAAAAAATTTGCCCCAGGTCCTCGGTGCACGGTAGGGTTCCCAGAAGGCTGGCCGCATTGCCACGCTGGATAGCAATGCTAATCCGTTGTGCGAAATAGTGGCCAGCCCTCTGGTCACCAGACGCTTCTATAAGGCGCGTCGAGATGTCCTTATAGAGGCGCCGAGCACTTGGACCCCATGGCCCCAGGGTCTCAACCCCAAACGCCGCAAACAAGTAGCTACTGCCGAGAGTAGCATATTTGCGACGCTTGAGGTTTTCTGCCGAGGAGGCAGCTGCGCCAGCATCAGTTTTGGTGCCTGGAATATGGGACGGTGCCAGGGTATCTACACAAGTAGCGTCCCAGACGAGAGGCCGACCCATACTCCAAGGCACCAACGTCATTCCGTCAGGCCTCTTGCCGTCGTCCCTTGTCAGGCCGTTGGGCTCGAGGACTGCCGGCACCTTGGCACTGACAAGAGCCCTACGGATGACGTCGTTGATGCTGGCATGCCGAGGGATCCTCCCAGCACTGCGGCTGCATGAGAGGCCATGGTGGCCCAGACTCTCCACCATAGCTCCGCACTGGCATCTGTGCGGCATATTTGTTGATGCCCCTATTCTAAGGCATGTGGCCAACCGGAAAGTATTGTTGTCCAGCAATGTGCCTATGGCTGGGGATGGAAGCGTCTGTAACCACAGACCCGACTCCCACTCTGCGGTGGCAATGAGACGAGCTCGGTCTGTCGGACTAAGTGCGGAATCTAGGAGGCTATCCCTTGTTAGGCGACAGAGGCGCTCGTCCCATTGCCTTTGCGAACATGGGTTGGCAGGTGGGTCCGTGTTGGGGCATGTTAACGACCATACGTTAAAATTTTCTATAATGGCTAAAATTTTCCCGATGAGGGTCTGAGCACCGTGTACCGAAGCCAAGAAAGCTGGTAGCGCCACGCTGGAAATTTTGCGGATGCCCAGACCGCCAAACCTAATGGGTAGGCTAGCCTGGGTCCATGCTCTTTCGCCAAAAGAGATGTTAAAAATGGAGGTGAGGGTTTCTAAAACCAAATTGTCCAAATTTGAAATCAATGTGGGGTGTTTCCAAAAATGTGATCCGCGAAGAATGTATGTGAATTTTGGCACAAATAAACAATGTTTAATTATGCAATATGCCGAATGTATATTAATTTTGGCCAAACGATATGATGATGCCTTGAACTTTTGAATTTTTGTATTAATGAAATTTTCGAAAGATTGGTCCAGGATGGGGCAACCAAGGAGGTGAAGCGATTCTTTTTTAATGATTTTAATACCCGGAGCTAGCTGTTTGAACTGTTCTATTGCACGTTCTGCGTTTGGGCACAACTCAGTAATGAACAGTTCACATTTGGAGAACTTAAGAGTAAGGCCGACTGCATTAAGTTCAGTTGTTAATTTTTCCAAATCACTGAGCACTGAAATTGCTTCACCGCCCAGGGTTCCGTCATCTAAGTACCATATATTTAACTTTGAATTTAGATTCTTAATTATGGGATGTATGGCGAGGCTGAAAATTGCTGGACCAAGTGGGTCGCCTTGTTGACAACCAACGGAGGAAGCCAAAACGTTGGATTTGTACAATAATTTAGAGGGGGTACTGTAACATTGCCAGAGAAATTTAAAAGTATCAGGAATTTTCTCTTTAATTTGTCTCAACAAGGCGCCCCTGTCTACGGAGTTGAAGGCGTTAGAAACATCCACCTTCAGCAGAACCTCTCCAGCCTGGTGCTCAATGAAAGTACGCACGGCGTGCACAGCAGCTTCGCAGCCGCTTTTGGATCCAAATCCCAGCTGCACCGGCTGTAGTTCTGAGCTGAGTTCGCTGAGAATGGACCGACAAGCAATTTTGGCAGTCAATCGACGAAGGGTGGTGCCAACAGCAATAGGCCGAATGCCGCCATCTTTTTTAGTTAAAGCACAGAGGTTAGCTCCGTACAGGATGCCTGTAATTTGGTCAGGGACTTGGCCGGCTAACATTATATTAACTAAAGCCGTCAAGCCCTTCAACAACTTTTCCTTGGTGTCTCCAGAGCTACAGCACAGAAGATCTTTGAGGTGCTGTGGTGACAGACCGTCCAGGCCGCCTGCGGAACCATTAGGAAAGGACATTACAGCACCAAAGACATCTTCAGTAGTGGCAACGAGAGTGGGATCGTTTGGCTGAGGCGGGTCGGGAAGACGAAGGTCCGTGTCTGGAGGTGGATGTTTGTCAAGCAGAGCTGTGAGCGTGTCCGAATTGGCGGGGGCCACTGCCTCGTCAGAAAAAAGTAGACGAGCAGCACCTCTGATGTCACCATCGGAGATCTTGATTTCGACTTTTTTGAATAAATTGTTGTTATTTAAGGTGTTTAAATCCATCTGCAGTCGGGAAAAGCGAAAAGTCACCACAACAGTTGTCCTTGACTAATTTTGTTAATGATTTTGAACTTTTATTTGGTGAAATATGTAGAACTATATATGAGAATGATAATAAATTTTCCCAGCTTTGTATCGAATTGCTTGAAATTATTGTTTTTATAATATCACAAAGGAATTTGGCGACGGAAACGCGGGCACCACGCGGTATCCGTTTTAGAACCGGGTGTGTATTTTTCAGGTCACTTAGGATTTGCCAGAACGATACGGCGGTATTGGGTTATTAGGTACCTGTGAATGTGATGACGCTGGGGCGTTAGGCTGGGACGCCGTAGAACTTGTAGGTTGGCTGCAACATTGCCGATGTTTTTTGCCTATGTGTATTTTGAGGCCTTTGAAGTAGCGCGGTTCTAAGCATTCAGGGCAACGAACTCGGTTTTCAGCCACTGAGTAAGTAGTATGTTTTTTCTGCAAGGAATGCTTTTACAGTTTTGAGAAATTGACCCGTATTTGTTTCGTCTTTAATGTGGTTAGGTAGCTTATTATATATTCTTATGGAGATTGGGTAGGGGCCATTTTTGTGCATTCCTAATTTTGATGTTATCTGGAAGAGATTATTTTTGACGAGATTCAAAACGGCGGGGCATATCTCCAATTTTTTGGTAAAAATCAGGGTATGTTTTTACAAATTTGCATATTTCAAAAATATAAATGCATGGTACAGTGAGGATTCGAAGATTTCTAAAATGTGGTTTACAGCTGTCTGTTTGTCTAATATTCATTAGTATACGAATGCATTTCTTTTGCAAAATTAAAAAATCGTGAGCGTTTGTGCTATTACCCCATAAAACTATAGCATAGCACAGCCGTGCGTGGGCAAGGGCATAATATGCTGTCAAGGCAGTTTGAAGGTCCGTGGTTCTTTTCAATTGTCTTAAGGCGTAAATAAATTGGCTAAGTTTAGATTTAATTTTTTGTATGTGATCTTTCCAATTTATATTGGAATCTATTGTTATGCCGAGAAGTGGAAAGTTGGGCACGCATTCTATTTTGTTGTTTTGAAATGTAAAATTAATATCTAACTCATGTTTTTGGTAGGGTCTAAACTGCATTATTTTTGTTTTACAAAAGTTTATCTCTAGATTGTGATTGCTTGTCCAATTTACGACTTTTGTTAAGGTTTCCGTGTCTCTGCAGCCGAATTTCGGTTTGTTCTCCTCTACAGATTCTCGTGAAATTTAGTGAACAGGTTCAACGACAACAGAACTCTTTAGTTGAGATTCTTGTAAAATTTAAAAATAAATCATTTTACATTGGTTTGTTCTCCTCTACAGGTCGCAATACTAAACCAATTCTCGAGAAGTTTTGTGAGCAGGTTCGATAATAAAACACTCACGAGGCCTACAGCTGCCAGAGCCACTAGTTACATATTATATACATTCATTTATTTAAAGATTTTCCCACCAAACTAGGTCTTCATGTCAAAAGCCTGATTCAAGAAAATTTGTACAACTTGACATGAAAATGCTATAATTTGAAAGGGATGGCTTTAAACGTTAAGCAACTCACCTGGAAGTGCGGATTTATTGAAATCTCCAGAAGGTTCTGACGAGTGAGTGTCAATGTGTTTCCTTAAAACCGACTTGTCCTTAAACGTGTCGCCGCACTGGTGACACTGATAGGTCTCGCTCGACGTGTCGGTACAGTCGCTAGTCTCGCTCGTGCTTAGCAGCGTGTATGTGTGCCGCCCGACCCGGCACGAGCGCCGCGCCGCGTCCACCAGCAGCCGCTCCAGCCTGACCGAGCAAGCCCGCCCGAGAGCCTCCTCTGCTCCGTGACCAGACACTGATGAAACATAAATGACATAGGTACATAGATTATTAAATATTGAGAATAAGCAAAGCTTGGACTACTGGCTCTAGAGGATAATAACAACCTACTTATATAAGATACAGTAAATTGCAGAACCAAACATATACATCAATTTTTGTTTTCATTCAAAAAGCTTGACTTGACATGCTAAGGTACTGACCTGGAAGTGTGGGAGCCACACAAGGCCGGTGCATCTCCTCGGGGCCCAGCACGAGCTCGTCCTTGATCTGGTGGTCTGCATACAGCTCGCACAAGGCAGCACTGTCCTCACACTCCGCCTCCTTCTTCACATGTGCCCCGGTCTCCTCACTGTCACACTCCTCCTCAGCCTCCTCTTTCACAAACACCTCCTCCGCCTCAGTCTTCACACACAATGTTTCTAGCGACATATTGCTTTATTGGTCTTAACACAAATGGCTTGAGTGACTTCAACACCTGCAATGGAATATTGAGACTCTGTCTTACACCAACATCCATAGAGCTTTTATCTCAATGTGTTACACGTGGTTTTAAAACTGAAACGTGGAACGCCTATTGCTAGCTTCGTAGCTTCAACGTAATCTAAGCCACGCCACTGTCTGGAGGTTAGCAGGTAACATAAAAAAGTTAGAAATAATCTAGAAGAAACGTAAAAACATACGGAATACATAAATCTTTAAACAAGCAATAACACTAACTTATTGTATTTAGGACTGTGACGAACAATACAATGAAGCCTTTGTCAAAACAAGTGGACACACTCACACCATAAACGCCACGCGTGCAGTAATGGTTGTTTCAATTCACAAGCTGAACTGGAGTGTTTCCCTCGACTACGTAACAAATGACACGAATAACGCATATGGTGATCCCGACTAAAGCGCCACCAAGTGCCTAAGTTAGTAACTATTATCTTGGATACACGTGACCAAAAGCTTAAAAAACTTACAAAAAGTGCACCCGCCGCTGGAATGTAACATTGACTCTGAATTACTTTGAAAGTAATATGCTTTACCACAGGGTTACTTGTGAGTTGTTAGTATGCATGCGTCGAATTTATGAATAAGTTCCAACAACCTTAACACTAGGTGGTGCTATTATCAATCCCGTCAACTTCTAAGGGTCGGTTGCACCAACATACGAACACAGGCCGGTCATCGTCAAATATGGCGCCGGCAGCTGTCATCCCATAGAAACTTGTCAAACTTTCCATACAATCAGATTTGACGAACACCGCTTACGATTACAGACGGTTTGGTGCAACCCAGCCTAAGATGAACAACCATACAATAAAGCTCAAGCCACACAGAGAGCGGGCGGGCGGTGGCGGCGCGGGCGCGGGCGGCGGCGGCGCGGGCGCGGGCGGCGGTGGCGCGGGCGCGGGCGGCGGCGGCGCGGGCGCGGGCGGCAGCGGCCTTTGGCGGCAGCCGCCACCGCCAAAAGCAGCTCCCGCGCCGCCGCCGCCCGCGCCCGCGCCGCCGCCGCCCGCGCCCGCGCCGCCGCCGCCCGCGCCCGCGCCGCAGCCGCCCGCGCCCGCGCCGCTACCGCCCGCCCGCTCTCTGTGTGGCTTAAGCTTAATCTTTGACAGTTCTGTGACGGTTCTGTGCAAAATATTTTGTCTGACAGCTACAAGTGCGTTTAGAAACCTAGATGAATTATCCAGAAGTGTCCGACTGAAGCAGGTGTTTCCGTATTTTAGAAGCTCCTAGTAGAGCGTGGTGATTACATTCTCTTATTCTCTTTGTTGAAAATTATAACGTATTTGTAGTCCAGAGAACACCTCATTTCAGTTCAGCCTGTGATGTGATAACCATTACTGCTCGCGTAGCGTTTATATTAACGTACTGAGGAACGTACGTGGCGTCTTTCATCTTGCTTTTCTTGACCACTTCACCGTATACGTTAGTATCTCCTTAGTAGTTTGTGCACTTCACGTCTTCACTTTAATTCAACTACTTCAAGTTCATTCTTAATTCCACGGATTAATTCATTCGCAGCAAGCAGTATGTATAATTGTAATTGATTGTATTGTTCGTTACCAGTCCTACCTATATAAAGTACCCGCTAACGTCCAGAAAGTGGCATTCAGTGTTGCCAGAACGTGCTTTTTAGCACGGTTTTACGTGCTTTTTTGGACATGAACGTACTTTTTACGTGCGCTCCCCAAAAACGTGCTAAAACCGTGCTTTTAAGTGCTATAATGGTTTATGATTGATTGTACTGCTAAAAATTGGTGTGTTGGTTTGGAACTCTAAAACAGCACATTTTTTCTAACAACCATTGTGTAAACAATCTTTCTCTCCTATGATTTGATTTCCTGCAGTTAAAACTTACGTCTTACCTGTGGTTGCAGGTCAAAACTGTTCTGTCCTGCAGCTGCAAGCAGCTGCTGTCGTTCGTGTCGTGCAGTGTGTTTATGATGTAAAGGCTCAATACTCTGAATGTAACGTACTTGTAAAAAAGAACCAGCCAAGTGCATGTCGGACTTCGCACATTTAGGGTTCCGAATCAAGCGCAAAATTAAGTTTGTTTTAATATGAAAAACAAGGAAAATTCTAATAAAAAATCTGGTTTATCATTATGTAAATATTTGTTGGTTAATGAACTGAACATTATTACCAAATTTCAAGTTCATAGGGAATGGGAAGTTGAAAAATTCTCCGGAACAAAATTTTATGACGGACGACGTACGCACGGACGAATGAACAGATGGACAGATGCGTGAGTTACGGTTACGGTACAGCATTACGGTTCCGTTTGGACCCTTTGGGTACGAAAACCTAAAAACGTGCTTTTTATTCCAAAAACGTGCTTTTTTGGACCCCCGAACGTACTTTTTGACGAGAGTGCTCTGGCAACACTGGTGGCATAGCTTAGATTACATTGACGCAAGCAACCGGCTTTGACACCTCTCCGTACAAATCGTCCTAGTTTTAGTTTCAAACCACTCTTAACACATTGAGAGAAAAGCTCTTTAGATTTCGCTGTAAGACAGTATCTGAATATTCCATTGCAGGTGTTGAAGTCACTCAAACCATTTGTGTTAAAACAATAAAGCAATATGTCGCTAGAAACATTGTGCGTGAAGACTGAGGCGGAGGAGGTGTTTGTGAAAGAGGAGGCTGAGGAGGAGTGTGACAATGAGGAGACCGGGGCACATGTGAAGGAGGAGGCGGAGTGTGAGGACAGCGCGGCCTTGTGCGAGCTATATGCAGACCACCAGATCAAGGACGAGCTCGTGCTGGGCCCCGAGGAGATGCACCGGCCTTGTGTGGCTCCCACACTTCTAGGTCAGTACCTTAGCATATGAAGTCAAGCTTTTGAATAATTACTAAGATGATTAATTAAGATGATTGATTAAGGTTATCTGGAAGAGATCCCTTACAGGGATAAGTTCGCCTTTGTACATGTATAAGCTATTTTGTCTGTATTGTTTCTTTTTCTTGTCTTGTGTACAATAAAGTATTTACATACATACATTAATGTTCCATTTTGGTTCTGCGGTTTACTCTATATAATGCCATTTAACATCAATCAGTGGCGGATTTACATATTTGCCGCCCCTGCTGACCTCCACAATTCAATACCCTAGTTCACAAACCTATTTATACTTTTTTCGTCGTAAAAAAAAGGACTGTTTTTGAAAAAACTAAATTCTAAATGGTCGCAGAGAGCTGAATTTTGGCATGTGAGGAGATATGGGTTCTCTGATAATAATAAAAAATTAAAATATCCAAAATGGCGGCCGTCAGAGACAAAACTATTTTCGAGTAATTTTTGCGACGGCGAGGCCCGAAGCGTCCCATCAGAACGCGCTCTCCATGCGAGCGCACGCGGACACTCACTATTCCTGTCATTGTTACAAGCGAACTTGAAACCCAAGGCCCGAAGGTGAGCGGCAATACCACGCGAAGCCGAAGGCTCGAAGCTTGCGTCCCGACGGGCGAGGCCACACGGACACTCCTCCTAATCTCAGACTCCCTCCTCCTTCTCTCCCATTCCTATATTCCCTCCCCCTCCTAAACGACATAGAAGTCCAAAGTCAACTTAGGACAACCCAAGATCAACCCAAAGAATCCGGCGGGGTGCTTGCGCCCCGCGTATGGGGCAAAAAAGTAGTTTATATTTTTTTTTTCGCCAAAATTTGCCGCCCCCTGAAATCTGCCGCCCTAGGCTTCAGCCTACTCAGCCTTGGGGTAAATCCGCCACTGGTGAAGAGTATGAATATCTGTTTCTGCATGAGTCTTAGATGTTTTGATATGAAGTATAATCTTTCCCCCTTATTCACAAAACTTAACAAACCTCTGTCAACTAAAGTGTGTTTTGTCCGTTTCTCACAAGCCCATATTTCAAGTGACACAAAGAAACAAATTTTAATGGCATTTTAGCATAAATAGGTTTGAACAAATTTTATAATTATAACACATTTTATGTATATAAGTAGGTTATGTTGTGATCCCCTAGAGCCCATAGTCCAAGCTTAGCTTATTCTGGGACTAGTTTTGATTTATGTATGATAGTCTCCCAACTCATAATACTTAATAATCATGTCATATGTTCCAGTGTCTGGTCACGGAGCAGAGGAGGCTCTCGGGCGGGCTTGCTCGGTCAGGCTGGAGCGGCTGCTGGTGGACGCGGCGCGGCGCTCGTGCCGGGTCGGGCGGCACACATACACGCTGCCAAGCACGAGCGAGACTAGCGACTGTACCGACACGTCGAGCGAGACCTATCAGTGTCACCAGTGCGGCGACACGTTTAAGGACAAGTCGGTTTTAAGGAAACACATTGACACTCACTCGTCAGCACCTTCTGGAGATTTGAATAAGTCTGCACTTCCAGGTGAGTTGCTTAATATTTAAAGTCAGGACCTTTCAAATTATAGCATGTTCATGTTAAGTGCTGGTTTACTGGGAAATTTTCCCTGAGACATTAAGGTTAACTGGAAGAGATCCCTTAAAGGGACAAGTTCGCCTTTGTACATAGCATTTCCTTTTGTATTTTTCATCACTTTTATTGTACAATAACGAGTTTTACTACTGCTACTACTAAGGCATTTGATAGGACCTAGCTTGGTGGGACTATATTTAAATAAAAATTAATGTGTAGAATATTTAAATATGTAATTTATTAATGACTACCACGATATTTGCTGTCCGATCTAAAAATGTATTTATGTCACACCTTGTCATAAAGTGGCAATTATCGCACGCTGCGCGCGCGGTAAATGCCACTTCCTGGTCAGGGAGTGACATACAATTTTGTACTAACACGAGCGCATACCACACCCTTCTACATAAATTAGGAATATCGCATACTACAAGCGACAGATTAAAATTTAAGGCCTTGAACAACTATATGTAACAAACTATATAGCATTTAACTATTTTTAAGTATCATGATATGTAATACCCTAACAGTCTGAAATATTAATTTGTAACAACTGTACAATTACCATGGTTTGCAATAAGTGAATTATGAAAGACTCAGATCACATATTTATCGATCTTGCCTTCGGCTCGGGCGTCAAATTCCTGCGATCTGAGACATTCATAGTGTTACCGCCCTTGTGTAATATGCTATTATGTCACACCTGGCCATAAAGCGGCAATTACCGAACGCTCCGCGCGCGGGAAATCCCACTTCCTGGCCAGGGGGTGACATAAAACTTTGTACTTAACACGGGCGGTAATAAAGAAAGCCTAAGATCGCATATTTATCGCCCTTGCCTTCGGCTCGGGCGTCAAATACCTGCGATCTGAGACATTCTTTGTTTTACCGCCCTTGTTAAGTAATGTACTATTATTTCATGTTGCAGCAACTCTAAGAACGGTGAAGGAGGCTCTTGGGCGGGCTCGCTCGGTCAGGCGGGGGCGGCTGCAGGCGGGGGCGGGGCAGACACGAGGCGGAGGGAAACGGTTTACATGCAGCGACTGTCACTACCAGTGTCAGTGGAAATCAGACTTACGGCGTCAGGATACACACTGGAGAAAAACCTTTTAGATGTAGTCACTGTGACTACAAGTGCAGTGATAAGGGAGATTTAGTGAAACACACGAGAATACACACTGGAGAAAAACCATTTCAATGTAGTCACTGTGACTACAAGTGCATACGGAAGACACAATTAGTGAGTCACGAGAGAAAACACACTGGAGAAAAGCCATTTAGATGTAGTCACTGTGACTACAAGTGCAGTCGGAAAATAAATTTAGTGAGCCACGAGAGAATACACACTGGAGAAAAACCATTTAGATGTAGTCACTGTGACTACAAGTGCAGACTGAAGACAAGTTTAGTGTGTCACAAGAGAAAACACACTGGAGAAAAACCATTTAAATGTACTCACTGTGACTACAAGTGCACTTATAAGGGAGATTTAGTGAAACACAAAAGAATACACACTGGAGAAAATCCATTTAAATGTAGTTACTGTGACTACAAGTGCAAATTCAAGACAAATTTAGTGAGGCACAAGAGAATACACACTGAAGAAAAGCCATTTAACTGTAGTCACTGTGACTACAAGTGCAGACAGAAGACACAATTAGTGAGGCACGAGAGAAAACATACTGGAGAAAAAAAAAGTAATTTAATTTAAATGTAGCCACTGTGACTACAAGTGAACACGGAAGGGAGATATAGTAATGCACGAGAGTATCCTACTCATCATCAGCCTATATACGTCCCACTGCTGGGCACAGGCCTCCTCTCATAGATGAGAGGGATTGGGCAGTAGTCCCCACGCTGGCCCAGAGCGGGTTGGGGACTTCACATACAACTTTGAATTTCTTCGCGGATGTATGCAGGTTTCCTCACGATGTTTTCCTTCACCGAAAAGCTAACGGTAAATATCAAATGATATTCCGTACATAAGTTCCGAAAAACTCATTGGTACGAGCTGGGATTCGAACCCACGACCGCCGCTTGACAGCCGCGGTATCCTACTCATTTATTTGCAATGGATCATATACATTACACGTCAGAAACAATGATAATATATCAAGGTATAAATGATTTACAAATTATGTTAACTGTCACAGTAAAGTTTCAATTAAATTGGAATTTTAAAAATTACTATAAAATAAACATATTATTTAATATTTAAATGTCGCATAATTCAGTTACGGTATAATAGGCATTTTCAACGAGCCATGAATTTAGTTTGTTATTTAAGGAATTCCCGTTCAGTTCTTTAACACTGTTTGGGATGGCGTTATATATTTTTGGACCAATCATGCGGGTAGTTTTGGTAGACTTGGTTAGTTTGCACCTAGTTGTAACAAGTTTGCCGCTATGGTTGCTCCGCAGATTTCGTGAGCTCTCCGCTCTTTGGGGAAAGGATTCAATGTTGTTTCTCACTTCTCACAAATTTGACAATATTGAAGATATACAGGGATGATATTGTCAGTATACCCAGGGAGGTAAAGAGCTGTCGAGCTGGTGAGCCGGGCGGGGCCTGAGCTATTATTCTCACTGCTCTTTTTTGCAGCACGAAGACGCGGCGCCAGTCAGCGGCAACTCCCTAGAACTCAATGCTGTAACTTACTACTGAGTGAAATAGTGCGAAGTAGCTATTACGTAATTGGACTTGTGGGAGTACAAGAGACAGTCTTTTTAGAGCAAAACATACACCTGACAGTTTTTTACAAACTATTTCTATTTGAGTGTCCCATCTCAATGCGGAGTCTATACCCAAGAACTTGGCTGAGTTGACTTGTGGGAGGGTTGTGTGGTTAATCTCAACAGGTAGTGGTCTGGGTGGTCGGCCACCTAAGTTAAAAAGCAGGACTTGGGTTTTGGCTACGTTCAGGACTAGTCCGTTTGCAGAAAACCAGTTTATAAGTTTGTATACTTCACTAGTGATCAGTGCTTCTAGGTCGTCAATATTATTGGCATTATTATATCGCAAGCGTCGTCAGCAAAAATGTACATATTTCCATCCACAGCGTCAGGTAAGTCGTTAACTTGCATTAAAAAGCATAAAGTAGCGAGGGAAGACCCTTGAGGTACACCTATACCAACGCTGCCCTTGTCAGACCTTGTTTGTCCACCATTCATAACAATAGATTGTTGTCTATCTGTTAAATAATCAATCATCACGTAACGTGGGGCCGCGTAGTCCGAGGTGCTCAAACTTTTTTGCTAGAACGCGGTGATCGCAGAGGTCGAAAGCGCGTGTCATATCGCACATGAGAATGGCAACGTGAGACGAGATTTCTTTAGCCTGCATTACGTTATGAACCGTTTCTCGAATAACAGAGACGCACGAGCGGTTTCGTCGGTAGGCGTACTGTTTATCGTGGAGTAAATTAAAGTTTTCTAGGAACGTATATAGCCGGTTACTTAAGCCTGCTTCGAACAGTTTGGCAATCGTTGGAATTATACTTATGGGTCTATAATTTTGGATATCTTTTTTTTTTACCTTTGGCCTTATAGACGGGTACTACTTTAACTTTTTTAAGGATGCTAGGATAAATTCCTAATTTTAATAATTTGTTAAAAATTGTCGTTATTTGTGATATGACGAAGGGAAGGCCAGCTTTAAGCAACCTTGTTGATACACATAAGATATAACCCTTTGCTTGTTATCACCATGAAGTGCATTATTAAATCAGTTTTACGGATACATCAGAAGTCTGAACGTATAGACAGAGCAAAACACCTTTTTAATGTGGTCGACCAAGGAAGAAGGGTTGTAAGGCTTAAGACTCGGAGGCAGGACTTAGTGTAAGGCCTGAGTGGACGCTCGGAGCGGAGCGTTTGGCGGGGCGTGCAGCGGGGCGTGCAGCGGGGCGGGCGAGCGTGCATCATATTTGTGCAGCGGCGACTCAGGACACCAGTATGAGTTTCAATTGTTTAACATGCACGCCCATCTCGAGCATCCACTCAGGCCTTAGAATTCGATTGCGCCTAAACTGGAAATTGTTCAACATTGTGTGCGAAATCACGCTGTAAATTGTATACCTGTCTGCGTAGTGATTTTAAATCTATATATAATGTTAACATCCTCAAAAGTAGACTGGGACTTACTAATTTAAAAATGTTTTTCGACGCCCGATTTAGCTTAGTTGGTAGTGACCCTGCCTACGAAGCTGGAGGTCCCGGGTTCGAATCTCGGCTAGGGAATTTATTTGTGTGATGAGCACGAATATTTGTTCTTAGGTCTTGGATGTTTTCTATGTATTTAAGTATCTATTTCTCTATATAAGTATGAATATCGTCGCCTAGTACCCATAGTATGTACAAGCTTTGCTTAGTTTGGAACTAGGTTGATTTGTGTAAGATTGTCCACAAATATTTATTTAGTTATTATTTTTACCAAGTAAAAGATTTTGTTGAAAATCAATAAATTACTTAGAGTGTAGGTAAACGAAATTACATTAACATTAAAATAAAGTAATAATAAGGAATATATTGTTATACAGATTTAACAATGACAATGAATTTTGTCAATTTTGAAATTTCTTACCTATAGTACAGTCAAGGGCACCAATATGTATACACTTTTTCACCTTATTCCGTTGAAATGAGGTCCAAAAATGTATACATATTTATGCCCTCGACTGTACCTATTACCCTATTAGCTGAACGACATTTCATTGTTTCTCTTTTATCTTAGTTAAGTTTGAATATGTGACATTTGACCATGATATTAATAAATTATCTTATCTTACCTGGCCACTCCTTATTCACACGTAGAAACAAACATACAAGTTTATATCGGATGCATTCCAGAAAAACATTTTATTACAGCTGAATACTTGAAACACAGCGTTCCGCGTTCTATTGGCATATTGAGGCCGCAACTTGACCTTTTATTCCCACCCTCGTCTGCGGCTCCAGCCTGAGATTACCGCAATGATCAGAGCTCGCAGGGTAACAACAAAGATAATCGGAAACAAGTTACAACAGGCACTCTTGTGTTGTATCACAGAATAAGTAAAGTACTACGTACTACAGAATAAGTAATATTAGTACGTACGTGCTCAGACTAACCTCGACATCAAATAACAATACCACTACCGAGCAAGATGGCCTAAAACTTTGTTCAAGAGAGACATATCATTTGTGATCCGTTTTAACTGCCACAAACTATTTGTTATGACTTTTTAGCAAACAAACCCAAGTTAAGAAGGTTCTTTATAAGCCGTCATCAAGTTCTCAATTTATCTGCATCAGAGTTTTCCATTCCTCTTGGTGGCACGCGTATATGATCCCTATTGAATCTTTACTCTGTGCCTTTGACATTCCGGCAGTCCATGCTCGCCCGTGGCGATAGGCCTAAGTGAGAAAAACTGTACCTGTATCTTAATAGCATTAAGATTGAATTTCGCCTGGCTAAAGGTTTTTCACTATACCAAAAGGTTTATGGATAATTTAAAAAAATAGAAAACCGACTTCACTTGTTACCGGTGACCGAAGAGCTGGCAGCTATCTCGCACAAAGAATTAGTTTAGCTATTCAGCGAGGGAATGCTGCCAGCGTCTTCGGTACAATGCCGCAGGGGCCATTTTTAGATTTAGTTTAGTTATAATTTTTTATTTTATAGTTAATAGATATATGTAAGTATTAGCATGTAGGTATTTGTTATTGTATTTTTGTTTCTTAATATTATTATGTCATAATATATTTAATAATATTGTTACTCAAATGTACAAATTTTAACTAAAAAGTAGAAAATAATATAATTCAGTAACTTCAAAGCAAAGAGCTTACAGGACAATTAATTAATGTAATTAGTTAGTTACTTATTTATATACATATTCACAATATATAATCAGTTATTTTTGGAGTTGTTGCCAGCTCAGGAGGATAAGTACCTAGTTTCCTGCTTTGCCACAAACTTTCGACACTCGGAGCGGCGGCGGCGCGCGCAGCGGGGCTGGCACCGACTCCAAAAATACGTGATTATATATTGTGAATATGTATATTTTATGGGGTTTATGAAGTGGCCGACCAAGGAAGAAAGGTTTGTAAGGGACAATATAAGGTTTAAGATCATTTAATCTCATAAAGAATTATACAATTCACTTACATGAGAGAACACTTAACTAATACACAAACTTTGTTATGAGCGCACAAAGACAAATAAGTGCGTTAAAAAAATTAGGGTAGTACAAAATAGTGAGCGCGCACTCGGCAAGCTACGCATGCAGCGAGCGACAATAACAGCGGAACAAGTAATACACAGAATCCTTACAACTAGATACGAGCGAGTATATATGAGCGATAAACCGAAAATAGTGCGAAAATTTCGGGGCTTTGTAGCTGCCAAAAGTTTTATTTTACTAAACGGTTAAAACTCACGTATTAATTGTCACTTCGGGCGACATGCTTCGAACTCTTCGGGAGTTCTCCCCGAACTCCCGAAGAGTTCGAAACATGTCGCCCGAAGTGACAATTAATACGTGAGTTTTAACCGTTTAGTAAAATAAAATTATAGCATGTCTCACGAAAGTTTAAATTCAAGTACTGCCAAATGTTGTCCCGAGATTACTCGTGCTACCAGTTTTGATATTTAATATACTCAGTTGCATCCAGATACGAAATTTAAATAAATAAGATCTACTCGTCCACCTCTTGCAACATAGTCCAGCGTTGAACCTCTACTGACGGGCGTATTACGTCAGCACTTGGGATCACAATGAGTTTTTCACCAGTTCATGTTTCCCCGCGGGAACTTTAAGTCTGCCTTGCGACTGCTCTGATATAGACAGGAGCTCCTAAATAGTTTTTTGTACCGTGTGTTTTCTCTCGTGACTCACTAAACATGTCTTTTGATTGCACTTGTAGTCACAGTGCCTACATGTAAATGGTTTTTCTCCAGTGTGTATTCTCTCGTGCATGACTAAATGTGTCTTCTGTCTGCACTTGTAGTCACAGTGTCTACATTGAAATGATTTTTCTCCAGTGTGTATTCTCTCGTGCCTCACAAAATTTGTCTTCTCTCTGCACTTGTAGTCACAGTGCCTAC
The DNA here is from genome assembly GCA_951800055.1 of Cenopis cana. Classification (NCBI taxonomy): domain Eukaryota; kingdom Metazoa; phylum Arthropoda; class Insecta; order Lepidoptera; family Tortricidae; genus Cenopis; species Cenopis cana. The sequence continues at coordinate 1,604,829 of OX637496.1, forward strand.
ATGTACATGGTTTTTCTCCAGTGTGTATTCTCTCGTGATCCACTAAATTTGACTTCTGTCGGCACTTGTAGCCACAGTGACTACATTTAAATGGTTTCTTCTCCAGTGTGTATTCTCTCGTGCATGACTAAATGTGTCTTCTGTCTGCACTTGTAGTCACAGTGTCTACATTGAAATGGGTTTTCTCCAGTATGTATTCTCTCGTGCCTCACAAAATTTGTCTTCTCTCTGCACTTGTACTCACAGTGACTACATTGAAATGGTTTTTCTCCAGTGTGTTTTCTCTCGTGTATGACTAAATGTGTCTTCTGTCTGCACTTGTAGTCACAGTGACTACATTGAAATGGTTTTTCTCCAGTGTGTATTCTCTCGTGACTCACCAAAAGTGTTTTGTTTCTGCACTTGTAGTCACAGTGACTACATTTAAATGGGTTTTCTCCAGTGTGTATTCTCTCGTGACTCACTAAATGTATTTTTTGTTTGCACTTGTAGTCACAGTGACTACATTGAAATGGTTTTTCTCCAGTGTGTATTCTCTCGTGACTCACCAAAAGTGTTTTGTTTCTGCACTTGTAGTCACAGTGACTACATTTAAATGGGTTTTCTCCAGTGTGTATTCTCTCGTGACTCACTAAATGTGTCTTCTCTCTGCACTTGTAGTCACAGTGACTACATCTAAAAGGTTTTTCTCCAGTGTGTATCCTCTGGTGACGCAGTAAGTTTGATTTCCACTGACACTGGTAGTGACAGTCGCTGCATGTAAACCGTTTCCCTCCGCCTCGTGTCTGCCCCGCCCCCGCCTGCAGCCGCCCCCGCCTGACCGATCGAGCCCGCCCAAGAGCCTCCTTCACCGTTCTTACAGTTGCTGCAACATGAAATAAATACATTTTCAAATCGGACAGCAAAGTCATTAATTAAATTACAGGAGTCATTAATTAAATTCATCAGGAGAGGTAGGGTAGGGCACAGCAAAATGTCATCTCTTGCTCGAATTTGGAGCAGCCCAACTGGGGAAGTACCTCCGCCTTGCAGAACACCACAGCCATAATAACATTTTTTGCTGTATGTTGTACAAGTATGTAGTGTTGTGTTCCTGGAGGTGAGCAAGGTTGCCAGAGCTCCCGAGGGTGCACTGTGTTGAATGCGAGGGACCTTTTATCCCTTCTGCTGTCAACACAGTGAATCCTTAAACTTTATACAGGGTCTGCAACGCGCACGTCTCTTTCGGAGTTGCGAGCGTCTATAGGCTGCGGCGTCTGCTTACCATCAGTGGCGTGCACAGAGTTTTTTGACAGGGTTAGGTTAGGGGGGAAAATTAGAGCTATGAGAATTGACTTAGCAATATTATTTATTTTGAAACGTATTATCTTTTATTTTTAGCACGCACACACCATATTTGCACAATGAAAATTATCCATTTTTCCAACAAAATCTATCACTTCACACTTTGAACCGAACACTGACACTCAACACAACAAACAAACAAACAATTACATTTTTATTTATGCAAACAATGGCGACCAAGAAGAAAAGTAAACAAACTTTGTCATTCAAATATACCCGGAAAAAACGAAATAGTTACCGTATTTATCGTTTTAAGCACAAATTATTTGACCAATGCAACTTTTTCAAATAGCCGTATAATCTCGCTCGTCGTAGGCGCTCGGGATGAGGCACTGTCTTTCCGTGCGTTTGTGTGCGTGAGTTTTGCTGCTGTATACCTCGTGCTATAGAGGTGCACACTACAGTGAATCCGCGTCGCTACACACCCACACATAGATAAATGTAGCCTAATCTAGGCAGAAATAGTTTTTGCCTTCACCGCAGACGGCGGCACGGCGGCGCTAGTGCAGCGTGATAATGTATTAGTCCGCATCGCGTTGGAATAATAGAAATTTTACTTTGAAGAGTCAATAGATGGCGTTAACGTTAATTTATGGTTTTGTGATTTTTATCCATTGAACATTGATTATAAAGCCTAGATAAATATAAATGACTGTCACAATGTCAGGGTAGGCAATGTCTTTTTGTCTTTATGGACTGCACGCCACTGCTTACCATCAGGTGTACCGTACGCTTGTTTGCAACCGTTATCGTATAAAAATATATATTTAAATAGCATATTTACATATGATATACATTAATTTAATTATTGTCCCATCGAACTGGGTTTTCATGTCAAAAGCCTCAATGTCTTAAGAAAATTTGCCAAGTAAACCAGTGTAAAACTTGACATGAAAATGCTATAATTTGAAAGGCCTGACTTTAAATATTAACCAACTCACCTGTAAGTGCAGACTTATTAAAATCTCCAGAAGGTTCTGACGAGTGAGTGTCAATGTGTTTCCTTAAAACCGACTTGTCCTTAAACGTGTCGCCGCACTGGTGACACTGATAGGTCTCGCTCGACGTGTCGGTACAGTCGCTAGTCTCGCTCGTGCTTGGCAGCGTGTATGTGTGCCGCCCGACCCGGCACGAGCGCCGCGCCGCGTCCACCAGCAGCCGCTCCAGCCTGACCGAGCAAGCCCGCCCGAGAGCCTCCTCTGCTCCGTGACCAGACACTGGAACATATATCACATAGATCATTCATTATTGTCAGACCATCTTTATCCAATCAAAACTATTAGAATTACGATTAATAACGGGATATTTACCATGTACAATCGTATAAATCGTAATTCTAATGTAAATGACCATGTGATCTTAAAATCAATCAAAACTAATCCCAGAATAAGCAAATCTTGGACGGGCTCTAGGGGATAATATAACTATGGATGCAATAAATGATATGACTATGACAAATAACATAACCTACTTATATAGATAAAGATAAAGGATACATAACTTCATATCAAAACATCTAAGACACAAGCAGAAACAAATATTCATACTCATCACACAACTACATGACCATTACAGCCCAGGATTCAAAGCTAAAATGGTTGATGATAGTATTTAAAAAAATACAAATTGTGGAGTGAAATACAATTTACAGTCATTCATGATATTTCAACTTATATCTAAATAACAGCATTGATGTTAAATGGAATTATCTAGAGTAAACCGCAGAAACAACCAGAAACATCAATCACTCATCATTTTAGTTTGCATTAAAAACTTGACTTGATATGCTAAGGTACTGACTTGGAAGTGTGGGAGCAACACGAGGCCGGTGCATCTCCTCGGGGCCCAGCATGAGCTCGTCCTTGATCTGGTGGTCTGCATACAGCTCACACAAGGCCGCACTGTCCTCACACTCCGCCTCCTCCTTCACATGTGCCCCGGTCTCCTCACTGTCACACTCCTCTTTCACTAACACCTCCTCCGCCTCAGTCTTCACACACAATGTTTCTAGCGACATATCGCTTTATTGGTTTTAACACAAATGGCTTGAGTGACTTCAACACCTGCAATGGAATATTCAGATACTGTCTTACGGCAAAATCTATAGAGCTTTTCTCTCAATGTGTTACGAGTGGTTTTAAACTAAAACTAGGACGATTTGTACGGAGAGGTGTCAAAGCCTGTTGCTTGCGTCAATGTAATCTAAGCTATGCCACTTTCTGGACGTTAGCAGGTATAATCCAATAATTTAGGAACAATCTGCACGAAACGAAATAAACATCAGGAATACTATCACTATAACAATAATTTATATAGGTAGGACTGGTAAGGTAACGAACAATACAATCAATTATAATTATACATACTGCTTTCTGCGAATGAATTAAATTAATACGTGGAATTAAGAATGAAGTGAAGTTGTTAAGCAAGACGAAAGACGCCACGTACGTTCCTCAGTACGTTCATATAAACGCTACTCAAGCAGTAATGGTTATCACATCACAGGCTGAACTGAAATGAGGTGTTCTCTGGACTACAAATACGTTATAGTTTTTAACAAAGAGAATATAATCACCACACTCTACTAGGAACTTCTAAAATACGGAAAAACCTGCTTCAGTCGGACACTTCAGGATACTACATCTAGGTTTCCAAACGCACTTGTAGCTGTCAGACAAAATATTTTGCACAGAACCGTCACAGAACTGTCAAAGATTTGTGCATGGTTGTTCATCTTAGAAGAAAGTTGACGGGATTGATAATAGCACCACCTAGTGTTAAGGTTGTTGGAACTTATACCACTTATTGCCACACAGTTACAATATAAAAAGGGCGTTCATAATTCAGAAGCGAGCGATAAGAATAATGGTGCGTATACCACAGTGGGTTTCCTGTAAGGACTTTTTCACTAAATTAGGAATTCTAACTGTGCCGTCTGTGCCAAGTCTTGACATTCTGATACTTTGTACGGACTTAGTAAAATATTTGGCAAGAAATGAATCAGAAGAAGATCGGGTGGCAAGACTGGCAACGAGGACTAAAAACCTAGACCACTCCATTACTCCGAAGCTCAAAGTGACGGAATTTTGTGCTCGTTTCCAGGCTGTAAAAGCTACCAATCGAATTAAAGGCTGTTTCCAACCCTCATACCTTTAAAAATAAATTAAGGTCATATTTATTAAGTAAATGTTTTTATTCCCTTGAAGAGTTTTTCCGATGCAGTAATTAATTAAATTAATATGATGCAGTAATGAATTGAGTACCTAAATTATGAATATTTAATCTGACATATGTATTTATATAAGTCGCAACAAACGAAACTTCGCAGTTGCCAGCGAAGCATGGAGAGAAGCATGATGGGAAAAAGGAAAATAGATAAAATAAATCACAGCATAATTAGATCAGCTACTAAAACCCAAGATGTAGTATGTAAATTAAGAGCGCTCAAGTGGAAGTGGGCTGGACATGCAATCAGAGGAGAGGATAAGTGGAGCAAATTAGTCATGCAATGGTACCCAAGAGAGGGTAAGAGGAAACGAGGGAAACCATTCAGAAGATGGGAAGATGATATAGTTAAGGTAGCAGGCAAAACCTGGACTAGACTCGCACGTATAAGAGAAGATTGGAAAGTGTTGGGCATTGTTGGGGGAGGCCTTTGCCAAAGGGCACACAGATTTAAAGAAAAAACAAAAAATATTAGCAAAGTAAACATGTAACAGAAACAATATGTAATCTGAGATAAGGCTATAAAAAAAATGTATTTATTAATTTGAAATGCAATTTTTTTAGCATGTAATTAGTTTATAAGATTTTCTGACACAATGTAATATTGTTATAGAAATAAAAAAAAAAATGAAATGACTTATTCATAAATTCGATGCATGCCTACTAACAACTCACACGTAACCCTGTGGTAAAGCATATTGCTTAAAAAGTAATTCAACAGAGTCAATGTTACATTCCAGCGGCGGGTGCACTTTTTGTAAGTTTTTTTTAAGCTTTTGGTCACGTGTATCCAAGATAATAGGTACTAACTTAGGCACTTGGTGGCGCTTTAGTCGGGATCACAATATGCGTTATTTTAGGTATCTATTTCCACCAGCGTTGCCAGATGGGTACGCAATAGTACGCATTGCGTACTATTTTATGTTCTTGCGTACTCGCGTACTCATCCTTCGATTTGCGTACTATTTTTATATTTTAACACTTGACAGCCTAGCTTAACTTAACAAAAAAAATATTTTTGAGGTTTTCCGATTAATATTATTTAGGAACGCACCCAAAAAATTAACTACATGCTTCTATAGATTATCTGTGGCTGTCGCACTGACACTGACAAACAAGTGACACTGACAATGGCCAAACAAATTCAAATGACATTAAGACACCATAATAGTCAAGGCAAAATCGAACATATTATTGACACATTTCGGTTTGATTTAGTTTTACTGTACTGTATGATTATAACTGTTCATAAGTCAGCGCCGCAGTTTTGATTTGGTTTGCGCTCTCGGTAAAATTAAATAAAGCGGTTTTTTCATGTCATTTCAGACATGCGCAAAATGTGTCACTAAAAAGAAAAGAGTGATATACTTCAATCCTTCACTGTGAAGTATATCACTCATTTAGTTCACTAGTTCAGTTTATTTCACTAGTTCAGTTTAGTTCACTAGTTCAGTAGCTCAACCGATTCAACTAATCATATTGATCAGTCATTCGTCGCGTCGCGTTTCTCTCATTCTAAGGCTAATTCGGGGATAATGATATCAAATTTTATATATATTTTGAATAATTTAAGTAAAAATATTTTTTTTTTTCGAAAAATTCGTCATATACTTGATTTTGACTAATTCGGGGATAAGGATTTCAAATTTTACATTTATTTCGAATTATGGGAAAAAAAATATTTTTTGGAAAAGCCGTTATGAGATGATTGAAACGATGACACATGAACTGAAGTACTGAACTAAGTGAACTATTGAAGTATATAGATCCGAACTGAACTAGTGAATGAATGAAGGACACCAAGTGAAGTACTTCAATTGAATCATTCATTCGTGAACTACACATGTCTACATTTCACGTCAAGTACAAGTACAAGTTAAGTTTGTAGTACAATTTGTTGCGGCTTGTTATTGTTTTATCGATCGTATTGATCAAAATAGGACAGGATCAATTGTGAGTAAGTATTACTATATATTGTCTTTAATTTGATTGGATTATCAATACTTTTGTCAAAATATGAAATAATAAAAATTAAAACTTGTAATAAGGCTTATGATTTAAAAATGTGAAATTTATGTAGGTCTATACACAGTCTGTAAAGCTGCCTACACAAAGCGCTGCCTGGGCAGGGCCCTGCTTGCAGTGCCACTGCCAAATCGTATTGTGTGTAGGCATGCAGGGCCGATTTTTATATCTGTTATATCCAAGGGCCTGACACGCTTTGTAAGAGAAAGATAGCCTTATTGCGATTCCTATGAGAGGAAGTAGAAAAAAGTGCGATGTTTTGTCCTTATCACCGACCGGACATTTTTTCATGGTCGGGTAAAAGTAATCTGTCATTAGTGTCAAGAAGATTGCTAAACAAAGTGGCAATATTTTGCAGTGCAATATATAAGTGGAAAATTAATGATGAATTTGGTTTAAATGAATAATAATTTACCAATCATCAGATCCGTAGTGTTTGGTTGTTCAGTGCAAACATGGTGGGGTGTTCAGTGTTTGGCTGTAAAAGCAATTTCGACCGAAAAAAGGCGGATGTTACATTCCATGCGTAAGTACATTTTCTTTGAATTTTGGACCCGTGTTTATTTCTAAAATCTCACCGGAACCAAATTACTGAGCTAAATCATTAGTTATATCATGAGACAATAGATGAAATAGGAAAAATATGTGAATTAATTAAAAAATAACCTCCAAACATTTGACATACAAACCGGTCAAATCGCGTAGTAGAAATCTACCATAGAAGCCAGCTTAGCATTGATGTCCCACCATTCAGTCGGTTTATAATTCGATTTCGGGATACCAACAAATAATAAAAAAAACCCCTAAAGATTACCCCACGTTTCGGGAATTTCAAGTAATTTGATTTTTTCAGTTTTTCAACAGAGGATGAATCCCGAAAAAATGGATTTCAGGACTGAGGGAACAGGAAATTAAATTGGGTAAAATAATCTATAACTGCTTATTACATATTTGTTTATTTATTGAAAAATAAAGTTATAAATGTAATATATTATTGTAAATAAATTACCTGTTCTAAATTGAAGTTTATTCTTTTATTCCAACAACTACATAATTTATCTGTGAAAGACAAAAAGGGGCATGGAAATAGTAAGCACTATCTGGTTACATTACTTACTACTTTCATCGTCTAGAGACTTAAACATTTAGCATGGTTCTTTGGGTGACGTGATGACCAGCAAGTCAAGCGGCGAGCAGGAAGGCCAGCGACCAGCGGCGAGAACAAAATGTATAGATTTGGATCAGTGAAATCGCCGTTTGATGCAACGGTGATAACCGGTGACTATGTATTTATAGGTAAGATTATCCCAAAAAAAGTGGCCGGTCGAGATCACTTATTTTACGATATCGCCTACGATGTTGTGTAAATTTAGTTAGTGAGTCAAAATGGCGACTTAGTCACTATGGAATTTGATCACTTGTAACTAAGTACTATCCGACTAAATTTTTGGGGTAATTTTTTGCAACCATGGTATCCCCATATTTTGACGTCATAATATGAGAAAGACATAGCCCCGGTCGCTTGTTGGCGCATCTATAACTACAGAGTATATACTATATCTATGGTTATATCGGCCCTGCATGCCTACACACAATACGATTTAGCAGTGGCACTGCAAGCAGGGACCTGCAGGCAGGGCTTTGTGTAGGCAGCTTTACTGTCATAATAAATATTATCCGATATTAATTATCATGGTGTATAATTTCATCAGCTGACAACCAAAACAAAATCCAAAATCCATGAAACGGTGAAATGTGTTATTTTAAGGTCTTTGTTTATTAGTGGTAGCCGTACAGGCCCAATTTCAAAGAAAAACCGCAAATCGATGTACAGTTTAGCCATTTGGCACACGCATACTAGAGGTCAAAACAAAGTTTTTGACCCGCAGTTCCTAAAAAAATTTCCCTTAGGAGGGGAGTGCCGAGACATTCTATTTTTTGTATGGAAAAAAAAAAAAATTCTTCCGAAACCTATCGTGTGTAGTATCATATGAAAGGGCTTTTTAAGGCGATTCTAAAAATATACCACATTATTACATTTCAGCAATTAATTTTTATAGAAATCACAATTAATTTTCGAAACATACCAAGTTTGAGGCCCTCCAAACACGAAATGGCTGACTTTTATTTGATATAGTATATCACAAATGATACGTGATATCCTCGTATCTAACCTCAAAAAAGTAATTTTGAAAAGATTTTCATTAAGTATTTTTTTCGAATTTTTTAATATTACTAAGTGACACGGTTCTACTTCAATACCTGTTTTACGTGATTTATGGAATTTTAGTGCAGATACGTTACATATTAATCATGCAATGATACGGAGTATATGGATACTCCGTTGGATATATGGATATCCAACGGGAAATACCTCTTTAACCCTTTACCCCCCCACCACCCACCCACCACCTACCCACTATACCAACTGATGAAAAGGTGCAGTTAAAGGGTTAAAGAGGTATTTCCCGTTGGATATATGGATACTACGTATCATTTTATGATTAATATGTACCGTATCTGCACTAAAGTTCCATCAATCACGTAAAACAGCTATTGAAGTAGAACCGTGTCACTTAGTAATATTGAAAAATTAAAAAAAAAAATTAATGAAAATCATTTCGAAATTGCTTTTTTGAGGTTAGAAAAGAGGATATTAAGTATCATTTGTGGTATATTGTACAAAATAAAAATCAGCCGTATCGTGTCTGGAGGACCTCAAACTTGGTATGTTTCGAAAATTATTTTTGATTTAATTAAAAAAAAATAGCTGAAATGTAATGATGTGGTATGTTTTCAGAACCGCCTCTAAAAACTCTTTCATATGATACTACACACGATAGGTTTCTGAAAAAAAATGTTCTTTTTTTCATACAAAAAAAAGAATGTCTCGGCTCTCCCCCCCTAAGGGAAATTTTTTTAGGAACTGCGGGTCAAAAATTTTGTTTTGACCTCTAGTATGTGTGTGCCTAACGGCTAAACTGTACATCGATTTGCGGTTTTTTTTATCGTACGGCGTACACTATATGCACCAGCTGCGTAAAGCACAGTTTGTCAATAAATGTTGTTCGGCGTACCCAAACTTGAATTTGCGTACTATTTTTAAGAGCTGCGCGTAACGAAACGTAAAACCCTTCTGGCAACACTGATTTCCACACTAATTTCCTGTCTTATCTTATTTTATTTGTGGATTTAGTGGTTAAGTTTGCTTGCTGATAAAAACTCGCGAAAACTATAACGTGTTATTTGTTACGTAGTCGAGGGAAACACTCCAGTTCAGCTTGTGAATTGAAACAACCATTACTGCACGCGTGGCGTTTATGGTGTGAGTGCTTTGTGAGTGTGACCACTTGTTTTGACAAAGGCTTCATTGTATTGTTCGTCACAGTCCTAAATGCAATAGGTTAGTGTTATTGCTTGTTTAAAGGTTTATGTATTCCGTATGTCTATTTAGTTTCGTCTAGATTATTTCTTACTTTTTTATGTTACCTGCTAACCTCCAGACAGTGGCGTTGCTTAGATTACGTTGAAGCTACGAAGCTAGCAATAGGCGTTCCACGTTTTAGTTTTAAAACCACGTGTAACACATTTTGATAAAAGCTCTATGGATGTTGGTGTAAGACAGAGTCTCAATATTCCATTGCAGGTGTTGAAGTCACTCAAGCCATTTGTGATTAGAGCCATAAAGCAATATGTCGCTAGAAACATTGTGTGTGAAGACTGAGGCGGAGGAGGTGTCTGTGAAAGAGGAGTGTGACAGTGAGGAGACCGGGGCACATGTGAAGGAGGAGGCGGAGTGTGAGGACAGCGTGGCCTTGTGCGAGCTGTATGCAGACCACCAGATCAAGGACGAGCTCGTGCTGGGCCCCGAGGAGATGCACCGGCCCTGTGTGGCTCCCACACTTCCAGGTCTGTACCTTAGCATATGAAGTCAAGCTTTTTTTGGTTCTGCGGTTTACTCTAGATAATTCCATTTAACATCAATGCTGCCATTTAGATGTAAGTTGAAATGTCATGAATGACTATAAATTATAGTTCACACCACAATTTGTATTTTTTTTTATATACTATCTATATAATCAACCATTTTAGCCCTGAATCCTGGGCTGTAATGGTCATGTATTTGTGTAATGAGTATGAATATTTGTCTCTGCCTGTGTATGTTTTAATGAAGCACAGTACACTCACCGGCAAAAAATTTGGCCCAAAAACTTTTGGTGATTGATTTAAGTTTGCAATGTTTTTTTTTACCCGCTCCATACTCCATTTCCTTGTTCTCCTTAATTCTTCATCTTAAACAACTGACTTCTCAATTAATGTTAATCATACCTCTTCTAATACTATCGAAAACAATTGCCTATAGACTAAAATAAATAAAAATTCATTGTTCTAATTTGGGCCGAATGGGGCAGGCTGCTGCAAACATGGCCACTAGGTGGCGCCACTAGAGTATGTCACATCTCGATTGATGCACATTTAACTTTAAAAAATATTGTACGTTTAAAATACCGTTATAAATAATAATAATTATTAAACTTTGTATCTTAGGCTGAGACACTGTCGGTTAATATTTCAAAGCCATTTAAATACAAAAGGTTTTGTTTAGACAGAAGGGTGTCAGTTATATTTTCGTAAACATATACTCGTCCTTTTAGCGCGATAAAATGAATCCAAAAGTGCTTTTACCTAAAAGTGCTTTTAGCTGTGCCAGAGTCAGACGTCCGTATTTTTCATTTGGATCCTTTTTATCGCGCTAAACGGACGAGTATATGTTTATCAAAATATAACTTACACGCTCCTGTCTAAACAAAGCCTTTTGTATTTAAATGGCTTTCAAACATTAACCGACAGTCTCTCGACCTAAGATACAAAGTTTAATACTTATTATTATTTATAACGGTATTTTAAACGTACAATATTTTTTAAAGTTAAATGTGCATCAATCGAGATGTGACAAACTCTAGTGGCGCCATCTATGCAGAGCTTTGCGCCGCCTGCCCCATTTATTGCGGTGAGTGTATAATCTTTATCTATAAAGGAAGTTATGTTATTACCCCCTAGAGTCCGTCGCCATAGAGTCCGTAGTGTAGTCAAAGCTTTGCTTACTCTGGGAGTAGGCTTGATGGGTGTAAGATGGTCTCCCAATATTTAATATTCTGTATCATATATGTTAACTCTACTGGGATGATGATATTATATGTCAGTGTCTGGTCACGGAGCAGAGGAGGCTCTCGGGCGGGCTTGCTCGGTCAGGCTGGAGCGGCTGCTGGTGGACGCGGCGCGGCGCTCGTGCCGGGTCGGGCGGCACACATACATGCTGCGGCGGACGAGCGAGCCAAGCGACTGTACCGACACGCCAAGCATGAGTTATCAGTGTGCTCGACGTGTCGGTACAGTCGCTTGGCAGCTCCAGTGTGGCGACACGTTTAAGGACAAGGCGGTTTTAAAGAAACACATTGACACTCACTCGTCAGAACCTTCTAGAACTCCGGGAGGCAACTGGATGTGTAAAGCAGAGAACCAGGCTTTGTGGTGCGCCTTAGGGGAGGCCTATGTTCAGCAGTGGACTGCAGTGGGCTGAATATGGTGAAACACTTGTAGCACAGTGATGTTGTTCTAAGAATGTATTACTGGATGCTTGCGTTGCAGGTGGACTGCCGCTACAGGTCAACAGTGAGAAGAACCAACAGAGCAATATGTCGCTAGAAACATTGTGTGTGAAGACTGTGGCGGAGGAGGGGTCTGTGAAAGAGGAGGCTGAGGAGGATTGCGACAGTGAGGAGACTGGAGCACATGTGAAGGAGGAGGCGGAGTGTGAGGACAGTGCGGCCTTGTGTGAGCTGTATGCAGACCACCAGATCAAGGACGAGCTCGTGCTGGGCCCCGAGGAGATGCACCGGCCTTGTGTGGCTCCCACACTTCCAGGTCAGTTTCCACCTTAGCATATAAAGTCAAGCTTTTTGAATGAAAACTAAAGATTCAAGATTCAATCATTTATTTGTTCAGCATAGGTAGTACAAGGTGTTACATTTTGGTTCTGTATCACTATGAGGTTGGAGCGTACAAATATTTTTGTCACATGCTTTTGCATGCAGCATGCTACATAAATTATCATAATATAACATAATAATAACTAAAATTGTTGTTTGTGGTTGGTTTTGCGGTTTACTCTAGACTAGATAATTCCATTTAACATCAATGCTGTCATTTAGATGTAAGTTGAAATGTCATGAATGACTTTAAATTATATTTCACTCCAAAGATTTGTATTTTTGTATATACTATCATCAACCATTATATTATAGCTCTGAATCCTGGGCTGTAGTAGTAGTTTATTTGTGTGATGGTTTCTGCCTGTGTCTTAGGTGTTTTGTTTTGATATGAAGTTAAGTATAATCTTTATCTACTTATATATAAGTAGATTATGTCGTTACCCCCTAGAGCCCGTAGTCCAAGCTTTGCTTATTCTGGGACTAGTTTTGATTGGTGTAAGATGGACGGCCAGTATTGGATAATCTATGTGATATATGTTCCAGTGTCTGGTCACGGAGCGGAGGAGGCTCTCGGGCGGGCTTGCTCGGTCAGGCTGGAGCGGCTGCTGGTGGACGCGGCGCGGCGCTCGTGCCGGGTCGGGCGGCACACATACACGCTGCCAAGCACGAGCGAGACTAGCGACTGTACCGACACGTCGAGCGAGACCTATCAGTGTCACCAGTGCGGCGACACGTTTAAGGACAAGTCGGTTTTAAGGAAACACATTGACACTCACTCGTCAGCACCTTCTGGAGATTTGAATAAGTCTGCACTTCCAGGTGAGTTGCTTAATGTTTGAAGCATGTTCATTTTGAGTTTTACACTGGTGGTTTATTGGGAAAATTTCCCTGCGACATTAAGGCATTTGACAGGACCTAGCCTGGTGGGCCTATATTTAAACAAATGAATGTGTAAAATATGTAATTTATTAACTCCATGATATTTGCTGTCAGGAAAATGTTATTTTTTTTCGTGTTGCAGCAACTGTAAGAACGGTGAAGGAGGCTCTTGGGCGGGCTCGCTCGGTCAGGCGGGGGCGGCTGCAGGCGGGGGCGGGGCAGACACGAGGCGGAGGGAAACGGTTCACATGCAGCGACTGTCACTACCAGTGTCAGTGGGAATCAAACTTACTGCGTCACCAAAGGATACACACTGGAGATAAACCATTTAAATGTAGTCACTGTGACTACAAGTGCAGAGAGAAGACACATTTAGTGAGGCACGAGAGAATACATACTGGAGAAAAACCATATAAATGTCCTCACTGTGACTATAAATCCAGTCATAAGGGAGATTTAGTGAAACACAAGAGAATACACACTGGAGAAAAACCATTTAAATGTAGTCACTGTGACTACAAGTGCAGACTGAAGACACATTTAGTGAGTCACGAGAGAGTACATACTGGAGAAAAACCATATAAATGTCCTCACTGTGACTATAAATCCAGTCATAAGGGAGATTTAGTGAAACACAAGAGAATACACACTGGAGAAAAACCATTTAAATGTAGTCACTGTGACTACAAGTGCAGAGAGAAGACACATTTAGTGAGGCACGAGAGAATACATACTGGAGAAAAACCATATAAATGTCCTCACTGTGACTATAAATCCAGTCATAAGGGAGATTTAGTGAAACACAAGAGAATACACACTGGAGAAAAACCATTTAAATGTAGTCACTGTGACTACAAGTGCAGACTGAAGACACATTTAGTGAGTCACGAGAGAATACACACTGGAGAAAAACCATATAAATGTAGTCACTGTGACTACAAGTGCAGACAGAAAATACAATTAGTGAGACACGAGAGAAAACACACTGGAGAAAAAAGTCATTTAGTAGCTCCTGTTGAAAAACATTGTGATTAGGTACAAGTGCTGACATAATAAGCTAGTCAGTAGAGGTTCCATGCCGGGGACTATGTTGCAATAGGTCCTGGGGTAATGCACTTGGAATTTAAAAAATCTGTTGTGGTCTATAGCTCACAGCACTGAGCTACTAGGTAAAAATATATGAAACATGAAACGGATCATTTGTGTCTACAGGTAGTAGCTCTGTCTGCTAAAGACCTCATCATCCTCAGCCTGTAGTCGTCCACTGCTGGACATAGGCTTCCCCAATCCGCGCCACCACACCCGGTCCTCAGCTCTCCGCATCCAACCGCTTCCCGCCACTCTCTTCAGGTCGTCGGTCCACCTGGCGGGGGGTCGTCCCACAGGCCGAGTCGTTCGCGGTCTCCACTCCAGAACTCGCTTCGCTTCACTTGGCCGGATCAATCATCGTTTACATAAATTAAACATATTCATTTATTTTTTGTTAGCTACATGTGTTTGTTGTATGTTAATCCCTAAAAAGATGTTAACTTTAACAATATTCTTCTAAATCTGGTCGTATTTTTAATAAGTCATCTCCTGAGCCCGGAGATTCCCACCTACAAATTAATAATAACCACCGAGAAGAAATGGAAATCATTATATTGAGCATGAAATTTCGTCTCAGTCGTTCCATCAGGTGGGACGCTTTCAATACAAAACGTATTTTGACATTCGCGGGCTAACGGAGTGATATTTTAAGAAACTTATGTAACAAACTTTCATAAATTGGCTTTACATTATTGCGAAATTCCCCCTTTCCTAGAATAAACTTGTATAAACTAGAATAATTTGAGAAATGAGTTTGTCACGTGAATATCACGTGACACCATTTTTACACAAGAATAACATTTTATAAATCACAACACGGCACAGCAGAAATAAGCAGAAATTATAAACTAAGTCCTAAAATGTCCTCTACGAAATGGTTATTTTGTATATTATGTATGTGATAAAATGTCGACTTTTGTTTTTATGAAATACACACAACACTAGCTACCACCTATGAGTTTTATTTCTACCAATAACTCTCAAATTAACTTGGAACTACGCAAAAGATTGGATTTGGCAGTAAAGGCGGCTGCGAAGCAGCCGTGCACGCTTGCCGTACCTTTCTCCAAAACACCAGTGATACCGTTCTTTTAAAATTAGACGTTAAAAACGCGTTTAACTCAGTTAACCGGGATGTTCTCCTGAGTGAAGTCCAAAAAAACATTCCAGACATAAATTTACCCTTTCATCTGGCAATGTTACAGTTCCCCCTCCCATCTCAAATACAAAAACCACACCATACATTCATCTATCGGCTGTCAGCAAGGTGACCCTCTGGGCCCGGCCATTTTTAGTCTCGCTATCCACCCATGCATCACCGAACTGAAATCAAAATTTAACACATGGTATCTGGACGATGGCACCCTTGGAGGTAAAGCGAGTACCGTAAAGGACGATTTTGCTGCCATTCGATCTAAATTCGAATGCATTGGCCTTAATCTAAATTCTAGTAAGTGTGAACTTTTCGTTAACCAAGAAGAGGCCGACGACAGGACTGAGACTATTAAGTTATTCGAAGACCTGTGTCCAGGCATTAAAATTCACACCAAGAACTCTCTTCACCTTCTCGGGGCACCCATTTTTGACGAGGCCATCCCAGAGTTCATCAATAAAAACATTGACCACTTTAATTCATTTTCGGACCGCCTTCTCCAAATAAATCCCCATATGGCCATCTATATC
Organism: Cenopis cana; assembly: GCA_951800055.1. Classification (NCBI taxonomy): domain Eukaryota; kingdom Metazoa; phylum Arthropoda; class Insecta; order Lepidoptera; family Tortricidae; genus Cenopis; species Cenopis cana. Next base: position 1,621,067 of record OX637496.1, read on the forward strand.
CTCCGGTACTGTCATTTTGTCCCAAAATTCACATACGCCATGCGCTGCAGCCCCTTTTGGAAACTTCAAAATTTCTGTGAAAAAATTGACAGTATTTTATGGACATGTATAGAAAAAAATATTATCAGGTTGTCAAAATATAAATCCGCCATTTCATGAAATAAGTTTTATTGTTATATAAAAATGAAAATATGTATTATGCATCAATTATATATTGTCCATCAGAATCTACGACTTGCTGCCAACGCGTAGCCAAAGCACGGATGCCACGCTCGTAGAACTCCTTAGGGTTTTTACCGAAGAAGTTAGCTAGTTCAACTTTAAGATTCTCTTCATTATCAAATTTTTTTTCTTCCAAATGATGAGCCAATGACCTAAAGAGATGGTAGTCTGTTGGTGCAAGATCCGGCGAATACGGAGGATGTGCAATTACAGTCCAGCCAAGTTGCAATATTTTTTCATGAGTTTGTTTGGCAATATGTGGTCTTGCATTATCATGCAAAAAATATATTCTGTCCTGTTTTCCTTTTAATTTCTCTGCCACTTGATCAAGTTGTGAACAGTATAATTGAGCAGTAATTGTGCAGTTACTTGGTAAAAGTTCCCAGTGTATAACGCCACTTATTCCCCACCACACACTTAACATAATTTTTTTTCTGCCCATGTTAGGTTTCGGCGTCACTATAGGTTTTTGTCCGGGACTAAGCCATTGGCGTTTGCGTGTATGATTTACATAGCAAATCCACTTCTCATCGCCGGTGATCAGGTTACGAAGCCATTCGAAATTTCTATGTAAACTCAAATGTTGCAAACATATGTTAACCCTAAGTTGTCGCTGAGATGGTGTTAAATCATATGGTACCCACACTCCGCTTTTCCAAGTCTTGCCTAATTCATGAAGATGATTAGCGACTGTGCTGTGGGAGCACCCGAGCTGTTCTGCAAGATCACGTACAGTAGAACGAGGTTCCTCTTCTATTAGGTTTTAAAAAAAATCCTAATCAACTGCCGACGGTCTCCTCTGGTGCGGTTCATCTTCGAGGTCAAAATTGCCTTCGCGAAATCGCTGGAACCAACGTTTTGCAGTGTCATAACAAAGCGCATCTTCGCCCATCGAAATACATATATTGCGTACCGCTTCCGATGCTTTGTGGCCTAAACGGAACTCGTGTAGCAAAAGCAGTCGGAGGTCTCTGCGAGTAATGTCCATTTTCGAAGTAGTGCGATCGGTATCGAAGTCACAGACAGAATGTTCCACACGCTCGTGCGCTGGCCTTTATATAGGCGCGACGTAGACGTTTCCAGAAAATTCTGTGTTGTTATAGGAAGTGTAAGAAAAAGTGGCGGTTTTATAATTTGACAACTTAATAATATCAAAATTGAGTCTACCCCTCACATTTTTGTTAACTTTTGTAGGGTAGTCAAATGTTGTGTACCCATATCTCCGTTGACAACTTGCTGAGACGACAGTCATATCCGCGACCACGGCCGGTGAAACCCGTGTCGAAACGTCGGTAAAAAAAGGTAAATACATAAATATCGCGTTAGACCCGTTAAAACAAACCTTTTAAGTATGTTTACAAAGCGCGAGAGTTTAAAGTGTTATATTGCAAACCTCCCAGTTAAGTTCGGTGGTATTGGCATAAGGCAAATTTCCAGCGTTGCCCATCCGGCGTTCCTGTCCTCGGTACATAGTATGCTCCCTCTCACAGGTAAAATCTTAAACCCATCACGTCGTGATTGTGAGATAGCGTACTTGTCTGAGGCCAGGGATGCATGGAAGTTGGCCTGCCCGGGCAAAGATCTACCTGTCCGCCCTGAACTCCAAAAACTCTGGGACCTGCCTATCTGTCGGCGGGTGCACGACAACCTCATCGAAACCTCCTCGTCGGTTGCAGAGAGGACACGTATGCTGGCAATCACAGAAAGGGAGTCAGGTTACTGGCTCCACGCCTACCCATCTGCCAACTGTGGGAATCTATTGGACCCCAACAGCTTCCGATTGGCTGTTGGTTTACGACTCGGGGCCAACATTGTGGAACCTCATCGTTGCCACTGTGGCTCTACAGTCGACAGGACAGGTCACCATGGCCTCGCCTGCCCAAAAAGCGCCGGCCGCATGTCCCGCCACTCCTGCCTCAACGACATCATCCGTCGGGTTCTCGTCAGCGTCAGTGTACCGGCCACCTTAAAGCCAAATGGACTTGCACGTGACGATGGCAAGAGACCCGACGGGATGACTGTCGTGCCCTGGCATCAGGGACGGCCGTTAGTCTGGGATGCCACATGCGTGGACACTGGACACCCTAGCGCCGTCCCACTTGGGCACGACGTCGTTGAGGGCCGGTGGAGCAGCCGCCGTGGCTGAATCAGCAAAACGCCGCAAATATGTTACTCTTGGCGATAGCTACATATTTGCGGCGTTTGCAGTGGAGACCCTGGGTCCGTGGGGACCGGGTGCAATTAAACTTTTTAAAAGATTAAGTTATTTGCTTATCCGGTCCTCAGGTGACCGTAGGGCTGGCTCATTCCTCGCTCAGCGAATCGGAATTGCCATTCAGCGAGGCAACGCAGCCAGCCTTATGGGAACCCTTCCCAGTGGCAGCGACTTGGGCGATGCATGCCCTTACAATTTAAGTATTTAGTTTAGGTTAGATTTAAGTAGTTGTTAGATCTATTCTTGTTTTGTTTCTTTTCTATATTATGTGTTTTTTGTGTAATAAAAAAGATACTTATTTTATGTCACACCTTGCCATAAAGGGGCAATTACCGCACGCACCGCGTGCAGTAAATCGCTCTTCCTGTCCTAGGGACGACATAAAATTGTGTACTTGTGGTAAGTAAAACCGGTCAAGTGCGAGTCGGACTTCGCACATTTAGGGTTCCGAACCGACCGCAAAGTTAAGTTGGTTTGAATAGGAAAAATAAGGACATTTCAAAGAAAAAGTCTAATTTATCAATATGTTAGTATTTTTTGGTAAAATATACGTCATAACAAACATTATTACCAAATTTTAAGTTTATAGGTATTTGGGAAGTTAAAATATTCTTCAGAACAAAATTTCGTAAAAAAAGCTGAGTATTCAGGACTGGCTGTAGAATATGGGTGCCCGTTGTTGAGCGTCTTCTGCACCCCTTCCTAGGGGTGGCAGGTGGCTCTTCCTGCGCTGGGCGCATTGAGAGCTGTTGCGGGTCGCGTCACCGCTACGGCGGGACGGGCTTCTGGCCGTCAATTGGGGGACGGCGTCTGCTGCTGGCGAGGTTGCCGTGCGAGTCCCCGGGCAGGGGGCCCACTACGGCGTCTGCTGCTGGTGAGGTTGCCGTGCGAGTCCCCGGGCAGGGGGCTACGGCGTCTGCTGCTGGCGTGTCTCGTGCGGCTGGTGTCCATCTGGAAAGTCAGTAATAGTGTTACTTACTTTAGTCATCGATGGAGAGCAGCTCTCTGGGCAGCGCCCGAGATCTGCGCTCTGGCGGCCGGGCATGCTGTGGGGCGATGCCTTGTAAGTGGACGTGACTGGAGTTGTCCGCTCGGTCGTACATGGCACTTGCGAGCCGACCGATGAACGACTCCAGGCTGGTCCACTTGAGGTCGTTCGCGATAGTGCTGTTACGCACATATCGCGGTGCTGCGACTATGGTGCGGAGAGTCTGCGTCTCCTGCACCCGAAGTCTCCTCCTGTTGGTTGCTGCGGTGAGGGCGTACCAGGCCGGTGCGGCATACGTGAGCCGCGACCGGACGTACGCCTTATACAAACCAAGTTTGGTCCTCCTGGGGAGCTTGCTGGAGAACACCGGCCGGAGTGCCATGCGCGCAACGAGGGCACGTTGCGTGGTGAGGCACGTTGCGTGGTGAGGCACGTTGCGTGGTGGTTATATGGGTGCCCTGAATGCCTTGTACGTCTGCTGCTGGCGTGTCTCGTGCGGCTGGTGTCCATCTGGAAAGTCAGTAATAGTGTTACTTACTTTAGTCATCGATGGAGAGCAGCTCTCTGGGCAGCGCCCGAGATCTGCGCTCTGGCGGCCGGGCATGCTGTGGGGCGATGCCTTGTAAGTGGACGTGACTGGAGTTGTCCGCTCGGTCGTACATGGCCCTTGCGAGCCGACCGATGAACGACTCCAGGCTGGTCCACTTGAGGTCGTTCGCGATAGTGCTGTTACGCACATATCGCGGTGCTGCGACTATGGTGCGGAGAGTCTGCGTCTCCTGCACCCGAAGTCTCCTCCTGTTGGTTGCTGCGGTGAGGGCGTACCAGGCCGGTGCGGCATACGTGAGCCGCGACCGGACGTACGCCTTATACAAACCAAGTTTGGTCCTCCTGGGGAGCTTGCTGGAGAACACCGGCCGGAGTGCCATGCGCGCAACGTTGCGTTGCGTGGTGAGGCACGTTGCGTGGTGGTTATATGGGTGCCCTGAATGCCTTGTACGGGTAGCTTCGGCTTGGGGCCGGCAACCAATGCAGGCTCACAGCCGAACGACGAAAGTGCGCAGCCGCTTAGCGCGCGGCCTGCCGTACGGGCACCTCCGTCGCAGTGGAGAGGGGTGCGAGAGTGACGGCGAGCTCTTCCGTCTCTCTCACACGGTAGTGGATTCCAGGTTGAAGAGTGAAACACACGATGAAAGAGAAGGCTTGATGGCGAAGCTGGCAGCTTGAGCTAGAAAGGTAGATGTAACTTGCTTGAATATCGTATGTAGAATGAGAACATTTTAGCAAGTACATCACCTTTTATAAAGCGACCAACATTACGATAAAGAAAGCAACTTTATTTTATTCCAAATTAATTAGTTTGTTACATTATTTTCACTATTGATTTAGTCTAATTATCTACTTTCCAATTAGATCTAATTATTTCTAATTGGAAAGTTATAATTTACTTATGCAGAATAATGGATGGAACAATAAAACATGTACTAAGTGCGTGTTAAACAAACAGTTTTGCAATTATTCTTAGGTAATTGCCAAATGTAATTAGACTTTTATTAATTAGCGGCTTTATTTTTCGCCTGTTACAAAAACTGTATCTTAAAACTAAATCCTATCTATATTGTCGGTTAGAAACCTTTACGCAGAATTACGACACAATAATTTCTATTACATTAGAATAAAGATTAAATGAGTACAGTTGAATGAATATAAACTAGATAGTGAAAGTGAGCTTTACATAACAAAGTTGGTGTATGAAGTTACTGAAATTACATGCTAATATATTTAAAACATAACAAATCTTAACCTAAGGTTGGCGCAGTGCCATCGACGCAGAATTACTAAAGAAAGCAAGGTTGTGTACTCTAAACAATATAAGCTAATTTGAGAGAAAGTGAATTTAAACAATGTGGACAACCTTCGTAATTAATGACAAAAATGAATACGGTTAAAAAGGTTTGTGCGGAGCCCGCGTTGGGGCAAAGAACGACACACTTAGCTGCTAATTTTACTTAGGGTAAGTGCGCCGTTGTAGGCCACAACGGGGGACACGTAGCGGTCGGTCGCCACCCGTTTTAGTCAAGTCGGGTAAATCAGTTTCAAGAACTAAGTGGGGCTATTCCAACACTCCTGTGTGACCCCATGCGATACACTTATAGCAATAAAGAAACTATCCTAAGATAAGTTAATTTGTGTTCGCATTTCTATTATTGTCAAATCCGGTAGTTGAATGGCAAGTATATGACTTAAACCGATTCGCTCATATGAGATGTTATTCAGTAAGATGACCTACTTGACATAAGTATGAAACTATTGCCGGAAGACAGCTGTTCAGCGTGGTAACATGTAAAAAGGTTAGTAAATGATTAATTTCTATCTAAACAGCGAATGGCTTTTTTGTCACTCGCCCGCAACACTACTACAGTTGCGGGACCGTGGATATACCCCCGAGCTGAGATCGATGTTTGTCCTAAGCACAGCGAGTTGCATTTTTCATCACTCGCCCGCAACACTACTACAGTTGCCGGACCGTGGATATACCCCTGAGCTGAGATCGACGTCTGCCTTACCCTCCCAGCGTGGCTTTCCAAGTGGAGGCTATCGGTGAATGTGGGTAAGACGCAGGCTCTCATCACTGGGAGCACGCGCCTACCACAACCACCAACGCTACTCGGGCAGCCCCTCGAATGGTCGCACACGGTGAAATACCTGGGTGTGACCATCGACAGGGGCCTCTCAATGAAGCAGCACATCGCCAACACCACGCAACGTGCCCTCGTTGCGCGCATGGCACTCCGGCCGGTGTTCTCCAGCAAGCTCCCCAGGAGGACCAAACTTGGTTTGTATAAGGCATACGTCCGGTCGCGGCTCACGTACGCCGCACCGGCCTGGTATGCCCTCGCCGCAGCAACCAACAGGAGGAGACTTCGGGTGCAGGAGACGCAGACTCTCCGCACCATCGTCGCAGCACCGCGCTATGTGCGTAACAGCACTATCGCGAACGATCTCAAGTGGACGGGCCTGGAGTCGTTCATCGGTCGGCTCGCAAGGGCCATGTACGACCGAGCGGACAACTCCAGTCACGTCCACTTACAGGGCATCGCCCCACAGCATGCCCGCCCGCCAGAGCGCAGATCTCGGGCGTTGCCCAGAGAGCTGCTCTCCATCAATGACTAAAGTAAGTAACACTACTACTGTCTTTCCAGATGGACACCAGCCGCACGAGACACACCAGCAGCAGACGCCGTAGCGGGCCCCCTACCCGGGGACTCGCACGGCAACCTCACCAGCAGCAGACGCCGTCCCCAAAGTGACGGCCAGAAGCCCGTCCCGCCGCAGCGGTGACGCGACCCGCTACAGTTCTCAATGCGCCCAGCGCAGGAAGAGCCACCTGCCACCCCTAGGAAGGGGTGCAGAAGATTCTACAACAAACGTCTGCCTTAAAAAATCACGGTAGCCCAGATAGAGCAAAGGGAACTCCTTCGACTGATCCACCAGAGGCGACGAGCTGAAGCCCGCCAAAACGGTAACCCCTTAGTTAGATATCGTCCGGGCATCCGCCGCCCTGCGAATTATTATGTAAATCGCCCACACTGGGAACAGACTCGCCAGGCTGATCGAGACGCCAGGTTTGGGGAACGCAATTATGTTCGCCAACTGGATCCCCCAAACCCCCCGCCTCCTCCAGCCCCCCCCCCCCCCCCCCGATCCTCCTGACCCCCCTGGAAACAGGGCTTAACAAGCTTCTCCCCTTTATATATATTATATAATATTATCTATTACTCTTCTCAAAAGATACATCCTTTTCCAGCACCATTTAGTTTTAAGAAATCCAAACCACTTCTCTTCCCTTTTCTTCCTGTCTTCTTTCCTTATTTTTTCTTCTCTCTATTTCTTTTATTTCCTTTTCTTTTCCCTCTTGACCTCATCATGGCCCCATAGGCCCTGATGAGCGGCTCGCCCGAAAAAGTTACTGGCCCTTGAAGAGGCCAAACTTAAAGAAAACCCGTTAAAAAAAAAAAAATCTGCCTTAAACACTGAGTTTGGTGGCTTCTCATTCCTTTGTTTTCCAAATTTTTTTTTAATTAAAAATATAGTAAGTATGTAACTACTCAATGAGCTAAACAACAATACCCCAATCGATAGGGTAGGATAAAAAAAAAAATTCGCGCCCCCCTTTAGCTGTATGGGAGCCCCCCTTAAAAACATTTAAAAATAAGTTTTGACTATTTGTATGGCTTCGGGCCAATAAGATCATACATGAAAAATGTAGCATATGCTTGTATAGTCAGACTTTATTACGAGTAAATTGACATGTAAAAGTGCCCTTGTGGCCTATTGGCACTGGCAGATTAAATGTTTGAATTTTGAAAACTGTGTAAATCTGAAGCCTGTAGCTCCAACCGTTTGGCTGTAAAACCTGTGTGACAGACGACGGACGGACGTCTGGCCGTCACCAATAGGGTTCCGTTTTGACCCTTCGGGTACGGAACCCTAATAAAGGATCATTAATGGATACACACAGGAGAAATGACGTATTCCTGCGAAATATGTACAAACCATATTAGTGCGAAATATGCAAAAAGGAATTTACGCAATCGATTTTTTATGCTACAACGGTGGCAAAGAAGCTTGCGGTCTACCTGATGGTAAGCGGATACCGCAGTCAATGGACGCTCGCAACTCCAAAAGAGTTTCGTGCGCGTTGCCGACCCTTTATAAAATTTGAGTATTCAGTGTGAAATGAAATAACATAAGCGAACTCATACTGGAGAGATGCATTACACTTGCGAAATATCTAAAAAGGGATTCACAGGAATGAATAATCTTAAAAGATATAAGCAAACTCATACTGGAGAGATGCCATATTCGCGCGAAGTATGTTAACAGGGATTTACACGGAAGAGTAATTTGCAGGATCATTCGGAAGGCAAGTCATATAGCTGCGATATATGCCAAAAGCAGTATTCGCGATTGCGTACGCTGAGATTACACGAGAAGCAATTCCACATGCTAGATCAGTTATAGTATTTACTAGACAACAGTTCTGTTGCAGTTTACTAATCTTTATTGTTGATCATGTGAAAATGTCGAGGATAACGTGACATGTTTATTCCTTCATTAAAACAGAGTAGAAAAGAAAACGTTTAATGGAAATATATTTTATACATTTGTTCCATTTTCGAACTTAAATAGATTATAATTATTACATTACTAAGTGGTCTTCTTATTCTAGGTCTGCTTCCCCCTCGGGTTGGAAGGTCAGTTGGCAGTCGCTTCCGTAAAAACTAGTGCCTACGCCAACTTTTGTGATTAGGTAGCGGACCCGGGCTTCCTTCAGCATGCAACTGTACTGGGATAACGCTAGGAGGATGAGGATGATGATGGGGTCTTATTATTTCTATTCTCACTTAGGTCCATCGCCGCGGGCGAGCATGGACTGCCGGAATGTCAAAGGCACAGAGTAAAGATTCTATCGTGAAAACCCCCACATACCAAATTACATCAAAATCGTTAGAGCCGTTTCCGAGATGCCCGAATAAATAAATATATATACAAGAATTGTTGTTTTAAAGAGATTTAATATGACATATTTAAAAAGTGAGGTTTACAAATATGTATGTATTTTAGACACTCGCGATACAGAAAAAATCGAGATAAAAGTTAATATCAAAGTAGATATAAGAATTCGGTATTAGGCACATGTTAAAATTTGTAAAATGGAGTCACTGTATGGATACCTAAATCATCAAAATATTACAATAAATTGTAAATTACAAAAAAATTCAAAACTTCGTTTTCTAACCATGGTTTTCTACTTTTTCGCTCATTAGACGCAGAATTTTATGTTCTTTAACTTGCTAGTAAGCAACTTTACGCTAGGATGCATCGCATAGAATATATGAGCGATAAACCGATAATAGTCCGAAATTTTCGGGGGTTTGTAGCTGCCAAAAGTTGTCCTGAGATTACTCGTGCTACCAGTTTTGATATTTAACTTACTCAGTCACATCCATATACATAATTTAAATAAATAAGATCTACTCCTCCACCTCTTGCAACATAGTCCAGCGTTGAACCTCTACTGACGGGCGTATTACGTCAGCGCTTGCAGTCACAATGAGTTTTTCATCAGTTCATGTTTCCCCGCGGGAATTTTTAAGTCTGCCTTGCGACTGCTCTGATATAGACAGGAGCTACTAGATGGTTTTTCTCCAGTGTTTTCTCTCGTGCCTCACTAAATGTGCCTTCTGTCTGCACTTGTAGTCACAGTGACTACATTGAAATGGTTTTTCTCCAGTGTGGTTTCTCTCGTGAATCACTAGTTGTGTCTTCCGTCTGCACTTGTAGTCACAGTGACTACATTGAAATGGTTTTTCTCCAGTGTGTATTCTCTCGTGCCTCACTAATTGTTTCTTCTGTCTGCACTTGTAGTCACAGTGACTACATTGAAATGGTTTTTCTCCAGTGTGTTTTCTCTCGTGACACACTAAACGTGTCTTCTCTCTGCACTTGTAGTCACAGTGACTACATTGAAATGGTTTTTCTCCAGTGTGTATTCTCTCGTGAATCACTAAACTTGTCTTCTCCCTGCACTTGTAGTCACAGTGACTACATTGAAATGGTTTTTCTCCAGTGTGTATTCTCTCGTGCCTCACTAATTGTGTCTTCTGTCTGCACTTGTAGTCACAGTGACTACATTGAAATGGTTTTTCTCCAGTGTGTTTTCTCTCGTGACACACTAAACTTGTCTTCTCTCTGCACTTGTAGTCACAGTGACTACATTTAAATGGTTTTTCTCCGGTGTGTTTTCTCTCGTGAATAACTATTTGTGTCTTCCGTCTGCACATGTAGTCACAGTGACTACATTGAAATGGTTTTTCTCCAGTGTGTATTCTCTCGTGCCTCACTAAATTTGCATTTAGACTACACTTATAGTCACAGTAGCTACACTTAAATTGTTTTTCTCCAGTGTGGTTTCTCTCGTGAATCACTAATTGTGTCTTCCGTCTGCACTTGTAGTCACAGTGACTACATTGAAATGGTTTTTCTCCGGTGTGTTTTCTCTCGTGAATCACTAATTGTGTCTTCTGTCTGCACTTGTAGTCACAGTGACTACATTGAAATGGTTTTTCTCCAGTGTGTATTCTCTTGTGACACACTAAATGTATTTTTTGACTGCACTTGTAGTCACAGTGGCTACATTGAAATGGTTTTTCCCCTGTGTGTATTCTCTCGTGATATACTAAGTGTGACTTCCGATTGCTCTTATAATCACAGTGACTACATCTAAAAGGTTTTTCCCCAGTGTGTTTCCTCTGGTGATCCCTTAATCCTGATTTCCACTGACACTGGTAGTGACAGTCGCTGCATGTAAACCGTTTCCCTCCGCCTCGTGTCTGCCCCGCCCCCGCCTGCAGCCGCCCCCGCCTGACCGAGCGAGCCCGCCCAAGAGCCTCCTTCACCGTTCTTACAGTTGCTGCAACATGAAATAATAGCTCATTACACAAGGGCGTGACACAATGAATGTCTCAGATTCCAGGAATTTGACGCCCGAGCCGAAGGCAAGGGCGGTAAACATGCGATCAGACACTTACATAATTCATCTATTGCAAACCATGGTAATTGTACAGTGAACATGAACATGAACATAGGTACCGCACCCAGCCAGGAGCAAGCCTGACCCGGACAAGCCGGATGTGAGTGAGGATCAAACCCCGGCACATCGCCAAGGTATTACGCGGGTATGCTAAACACCCCAACGATGCGCCAAAAACCTGGTCCTCTCCCATATACCAGGAGTGACACGCTCTGGGATGGGAAGGGACGACCGACGAGTCGCAACCAATCGGCCACAATCGACCGGCTGTGCAGCCTTTAGCCAATATTGGAATCGAGGAGGGGGAGGATATTACGTCGGTGGATGAGCGTTGATGAGATGCTGCACGTTGCTTCGTATGAAGTCTTCTTTTTAGAGTGAGTCTTCTCGGGATCTCTGCGTGTTCCATTGATTCGCAGTAATCATCGCTAGATACCTTCATTTCGTAATTTTTTCAGGTAGCGAACTATTAAATAGTTTTTTGTTTATCCGATAGTTTCCGTGTTAAAGTGGACAGTTTGAGTCATTAGCAGATGTTCCGATTTGAGGAGGTTTTTGTGGTGTATATGCTTGTAGGTGTCTAAGTTATCAGTCATACTTTGATGATAGGCTGTGGTTTTTGGCGTATTCTCCGAAGAAATGTGGTATTTCATATTTTCCGTTACTTGCTGACGGGGTTATTATAGCACTTTATTTTTGTTTATATCTTATTATCATAAAGGAAGAATAAGTAAATACGTGTGTCAATTTATGTAGCTCGTTACCCTAAATACACATTTGCCACTCTTAGAAATACAGATAGACGAATATAAGAAACACATCACCATCACACTAGATAAACATCACAGTTTTATCACGAAATTAATGTTTTATGTGTTAATCGTGTCATAATTTAAATGTTGAATCTTCAGAATAGTTTTCGGTAGGGTGGGTGAGTTTTAACCGATTCTGGTATGGTTTAGCCCTCACTGAGTGTTGCTTTGCATGTAGAATAGAGAGTGAGTGCTTCAGTACTTTACACACCATCTTGAAAAAAAAAATTGCACAAACTAGGTGAGCTATTTAGTTATTCGCCTTGTTGAGGTTCTTTTTTCTTCATAGTTAATTCCTTCCTTGGAATCCGATAGATGTGTCTTCATAACCTTGATTTGAATGTTATGATATATATATACCTTCGGGTAGCCTTAGTGTTCTTTTTGTTTTCCTTACTAAAAGATTTGAGTTGTTATGTTAATACTTTCCCGATTTTAATGTTAAGCGATGATATTACACGTAGGTACTCTCATGTACCTTATGGTTGTACGACCTTACATGTCAGGTAGCATGCCTATCCCTGTGACTCGATGCGATATTTTTTGCGCGTTTGTAAGCAAGTTCTAAAGTGTTTTTTTTTTCCCTCCATTAAGTAATTGTTGGCGACATCTTTCGCTGCACCTTGCACGGCGTGCATGCCAGATGTGAATTTTAGGACCCGACTTTCTTTGAAAGGATTTTGGGTGCTTCGTTTGGCTCGGCATTATGTTCAGATATTGCGCAATGTTTTGTGGTATAATTTTGTGTCGACTATGAATGTGTAGGTATACCTAATGTTTTTGTCATCATGTAACTGCGCCGTTGAATTGAGACCGGGCAAATATAATTGACCTCTTGTTATAGCCGAGAGCCCTAGGTACAAAATTTTATCAACACAGATTAAAAGAAATGAAGATGGTTTGTAGGCACCCAGGTATTTATAATCTGTTCCGCGTATATGCTTCTATAAATACATACAAAACAACATACATACATACATACAAAACAAGGTCCCGCCGCTTTATTCAGTTTTCAGACGTTTACTTCTAGTTAATGCGTTTACACATTTATATTTTGTTATCTCCGGGGTTGTGAGTGAGAAGGTATCAACTTACTCGGCCAGATTATTATAATATTCCGATTATGCCTAAGGGACCACTACACGAGCGTAGTACCTGAGTAGACCTGGCTGTTACATTGTGGACCCTACGCGAATGAGTTTTAAACGAATCATTTTAAGCGACATTGTATATTGTGAACTAAATAAATCGATCTATATCGTTAATAAAAAAAAATGAAGAATTTAAAATGGAAAGAGCTCACCAGTTGCAGGTTTGCATTGGGTATCCCGGCTTTCGTGGGACGAGGTTGTCGCTCGCATTAAATACACATACACTCACTATTTATCTATCTAAATACTATAAAACACACTGCACATTTTGAACCGACAACGACATTTTTTCAAGATAGTGAATCGCACGAAGTTTGGTTGACCGGTTGGACGAAGTGCCGCGGCGGGCCTTGCGGAACACGTGTTCCTATTGTTTCACGAATGCCTGTTGTTAATTGCCGAGTTTTTATGGATGTTTTGGGCTGCGGATGGACGCGTCCGTACCCTATCGTGTCCCAAACAAGACCGCAAACCATGGTAATTGTACAGTTGTTACAAATTAATATTTCAGACACACATGGCACCCTGTAAGGGTATGGCATATCATGATACTTATAAAATAAAATAAAATAGCCTTTTATTCAAATTTTTACATGTTTTCTGTTTAGTTTAGGTATTATGTTGATCTTTTATATTGGCTTGCCCAGCGGCATAGGCCTCCCCTATCATTCTCCATTCCTTTCTGTCTCTTGCAGCTCTTCTCCATGTAGGTCCTGCTGTCTGTCTAAAATCGTCTTCCCATCTTTTATGAGGTCTACCTTTCTTTTTGGGTCTCTTAAAATGTGACCTGCCCATTTCCACTTCAATTTACTTGTCATGTATGATAGATCTATCACTTTAGTTTTATTTCTTATTTTACTTAGGCTTATTCTGTCTTTCTTTTTGATTTTAAGTATGCTCCTCTCCATGTTGTGTTGACATACCTCCAATGCTTTCTTGTTTTTCTGTGTCAGCGCCCATGTTTGGCATCCATATGTCATGCAAGGTATGTAGTAGTATGCAAGTGTTTAGGATTTTGCATTTGCATGTGAGGGGTATATCGGGGTTTTTCACTATTTCCTTTAATGCCCAGTATTTCTTCCATGAAAGACTTACTCGATTGACTATTTCTTTATCAGATTAGCAGTCTGGCGATATTATTTGACCTAGATATGTGTATTCATTGACATAATCAATGGGGTTATCATTTATAGTTATTGTCTCTTTCGATCCGTTTGTCATAAGTTTTGTCTTTTCCGTGTTAATTTCCAGTCCAGTTTTTTTTACTCTCACTTGTCAGCTGTTCTAGCATTTTTTGTAGGTGTTTTGCGTTGTCAGATATCAGGATAATGTCATCTGCAAAACGAAGATGATTGAGGTTCTTCCCATTTATTTTCAGACCATAGCTGTCCCAGTTCATCTTTCTAAATACTTGTTCTAATGTGGCACAAAACAGCTTAGGTGACAGGGGATCCCCTTGTCTCACTCCTCTTTTAATCTGAAACTCTTCTCCGACATTTTCTAGTTTTATTTTAGCCGTCATATTATTATATATTTTTCTAATTATCCTTATGTATTTATCCTCGACATTTTGCATTTTGAGAGCGTGCCATATTTGTTTGTGATATAATGAATCGAATGCTTTGCTGTAGTCCACATATGCTAGGTAGTAGATTTTCCCATATTCTTTGTATTTTTCTATTATTTGGTTGATGGTATGTACGTGATCTATTTTTGAAAAGTCTTTTCTGAATCCTGCCTGTTCATATGGTTGGTTTTCGACTAAGGCCTTTTGTATTCTGTGTAGTATTATTTTCGCGAATATTTTGTATAGGTTTGTCATCAGGCTGATGATCATGATACTTAAAACTAGTTAAATACTATATGATTTGTTACATATAGTTGCTTAAGGCCTTAAATTTTTATCTGTCACTTGTAGTATGCGATATTCCTAATTTATGTAGAAAGGTGTGGTATGGGTTGTATTTCTTTATAACCGCCCGTGTTAGTACAAAATTGTATGTCACTCCCTGACCAGGAAGTGGCATTTACCGCGCGCGGGGCGTGCGATAATTGCCACTTTATGACCAGTAGGCCTAGCACATGTTGCGCTCGAGAGTGTGTCGGCATATCTCGAGCTATCCGTCACTTTCTAATAGCGCCAATCAGAAAAAAAACGCGTAGCTCGAGCGCAACGTGTGCTACGGGCGCAGGTGTGACATAAATACATTTTTAGATCGGAGAGCAAATATAGTGGTAGTCATTAATAAATTACATATTTAAATATTCTACACATTAATTTATTTAAATATAGTCCCACCAAGCTAGGTCCTACCAAATGCCTTAGTAGTAGCAGTAGTAAAACTCGTTATTGTACAATAAAACTGATGAAAAATACAAAAGGAAATGGAATGTACAAAGGCGAACTTATCCCTTTAAGGGATCTCTTCCAGTTAACCTTAATGTCTCAGGGAAAATTTCCCAGTAAACCAGCACTTAACCTGAACATGCTATAATTTCAAAGGTCCTGACTTTAAATATTAAGCAACTCACCTGGAAGTGCAGACTTATTCAAATCTCCAGAAGGTTCTGACGAGTGAGTGTCAATGTGTATCCTTAACACCAACTTGTCCTTAAATGTGTCGCCACACTGGTCACACTGATAGGTCTCGCTCGACGTGTCGGTACAGTCGCTAGTCTCGCTCGTGCTTGGCAGCGTGTATGTGTGCCGCCCGACCCGGCACGAGCGCCGCGCCGCGTCCACCAGCAGCCGCTCCAGCCTGACCGAGCAAGCCCGCCCGAGAGCTTCCTCTGCTCCGTGACCAGACACTGGAACATATGACATGATTATTAAATACTGTGAGTTGGGAGACTATCTTACACCAATCAAAACTAGTCCCAGAATAAGCTAAGCTTGGACTATGGGCTCTAGGGGATCACAACATAACCTACTTATATACATAAAATGTGTTATAATTATAAAATTAGCTCAAACCTATTTATGCTAAAATGCCATTAAAATTTGTTTCTTTGTGTCACTTGAAATATGGGCTTGTGAGAAATGGACAAAACACACTTTGGTTGGCAGAGGTTTGGTAAGTTTTGTGAATAAGGGGGAAAGATTATACTTCATATCAAAACATCTAAGACTCATGCAGAAACAGATATTCATACTCTTCACACAAATAAATGACCATTCCGGCCCCGGATTCAGGGCTAAAATGTTTGAAAGTGTATAAAAAATAGAAATTGTGGAGTGAAGTACAATTTATAGTCATACATGACATCAACTTACATCTATGGCAGCATTGATGTTAAATGGCATTATATAGAGTAAACCGCAGAACCAAAAAGGAACATCAATCATTTATCATCTTATTGCTTAGTATTCATCTTAGTAATCATTCAAAAGCTTGACTTCATATGCTTAGGTACTGACCTGGAAGTGTGGGAGCCACACAAGGCCGGTGCATCTCCTCGGGGCCCAGCACGAGCTCGTCCTTGATCTGGTGGCCTGCATACAGCTCGCACAAGGCCGCACTGTCCTCACACTCCGCCTCCTTCTTCACATGTGCCCCGGTCTCCTCACTGTCACACTCCTCCTCAGCCTCCTCCTTCACAAACACCTCCTCCGCCTCAGTCTTCACACACAATGTTTCTAGCGACATATTGCTTTATTCGTCTTAACACAAATGGCTTGAGTGACTTCAACACCTGCAATGGAATATTCAGATACTTACTGTCTTACAGCGAAATCTATAGAGCTTTTCTCTCAATGTGTTACGAGTGGTTTTAAACTAAAACTAAGACGATTTGTACGGAGAGGTGTTAAAGCCTGTTGCTTGCGTCAATTTAATCTAAGCTATGCCACTTTCTGGACGTTAGCAGGTATAATCCAATAATTTAGGAACAATCTGGACGAAACGAAATAAACATAAGGAATACTATCACTATAACACTAATTTATATAGGTAGGACTGGTAACGAACAATACAATCAATTACAATTATACATACTGCTTGCTGCAAATGAATTAATCCGTGGAATTAAGAATGAACTTAAAGACCTTGAAGTGAAGTGAAGTGGTCATGGTCAAGCAAGATGAAAGACGCCACGTACGTTCCTCAGTACGTTCATATAAACGCTACGCGAGCAGTAATGGATATCACATCACAGGCAAAGAGTATTGTACAGTGTTGCCAGAGCACTTCCGTCAAAAAGCACGGTCGGGTGTCCAAAAAAGCACGTTTTTGGAATAAAAAGCACGTTTTTAGGGTTCCGTACCCGAAGGGTCGAAAATGACTCCTATTAGTGTCACTCACGCGTCCGTCCGTCCGTCAGTCGTCTGTCACAAAATTTTGTTAATAAGATTATTTTTTCTTCCCATTGATCCATAGGGATTGTCCTAATTGGCGCGCGACTACCCGATGATCGCGCGACTTTAACTTAAAATATTTACTAGTAAAAGTCGCGAATTCGCGCGATAATTGTGTAGCCGCGTTTGTTTTAGTACGATCCCTTTAGGACACCTATTCGAGTTCAATATATTCGCGAATTTCACTTGCGCGATCGCGCGATCATCGCGTGGTATTAGGACGATCCCATAAACTTGAAATTTGGTGATACTGTTCATTATTACGGGTATTTTACAAAGAAATACTTATATTTTGATAAAACAGGTTTTTTTGATTGGAAATTTCCTTATTTTTCATGTTAAAAGCAACATATTTTTGCGCGTGGTTCGGAAACCTAAATGTGCGAAGTCCGATACGCACTTGGCCGGTGTTCGTCACATACAGAGTATTGAGACTATTGAGCCTTTAAGTACTACATCGTGTACGCATTGCACGACACGAACGATAGAGCTTGCAGTTGCAGGACAAGTTCTTTCCTGCAACCACAGGTAAAACCAAGCTTTAGGATATCAAAGCGTAGGGTAGGGGAGAAAGATTGTTAGAGAAAAAAATTGTTTTAGAGAGTACCAAACCAACATTACCTCCCCATTTTTAGTAGTAAAATCATAAAGCACCATAGCACCTAAAAAAGCACGGTTTTAGCACGTTTTTGGGGAGCGCACGTAAAAAGCACGTTCGTATCCAAAAAAGCACGTAAAACCGTGCTAAAAAGCACGTTCTGGCAACACTGGTATTGTAATATATCACAGGCTGAACTGAAATGAGGTGCAGTGTTGCCAGGTCCAATCTGAAAAAAACAGTAGCTACATGCCCTAAAAAACAGGAGATTTGAAAAAAAAACAGTAGACGATTCCATAATTTACCTAAATGCGTGTTTCATAGTGTTTTAAGTGATAAATTAATATAAAAATAAGTACTAACTGCCTGTTAAATATTGCCATTTTTAACCATTAGTTCGCCTGACAAATCTACTAGATTTCGAGCCATCTAAGTTTAAAAAAAAAAAAAAAAACTTTATCTATGGCTAATGACCAGTCGAATTTGAGTCGTTGTATGGCAGCCAATATATTCGCATCGTGTCGATTGGCTTGCTACTATTTCTATCGAAAACCTCTAAATATTACGTGATAGTCGGTTCAACATCAGGCTTTCGCAAAACCAATAGTGTGTGGAGTTGAGAAGCCCTGAAGATCTGGTCAATTGGGTGGCGTGCGCCGCGCTGCATATCGGTGGAAGCCCTTGGGAAGGTATTTCTCACACCAGAGGTAAGTTGCAACGGTCCGACGGTTGGGAGTACGCTGTCCGAGGTGCCAACACCGTATTCTGCGCCCACAACTGCAGACAAGCCTGGTGAGTGCGCTATTTGATTGACCTAGGTCTTACTCCACATTAACGCAACTTTCACGTATTTCTAGATTTCGTCCATTTCGCGATACAGTCCTAAACATTTGGTTCTTCGTCCCGGATTTTGAAAAGGCGAGCCTGTGGATATTTAGTTTCGTTCGTATCGTTTTTGTAGTAAATCCAATACATTTTGGTGTAAAATTGTCGTTTCGTTTTTTCGTCCACCAAAATAGCGGGTAGACTAACAAACTTTCACATTCCACAGTTTCGATCTTTAAGTTAAATTACGTATTTAAACTTTAAATTTAGTGAGCGTAATTATTTAAATTGTGACGAATTAAATCGATTAGAAGTAAATTATAACGTTTTATAATAAACAATTATTAATTTGTCGTGTCGTATCGTATCGTAATACGTCATAACCATAGTTGTATCAAGTGACTTTGTTGGAAGCAATAATTGTGAATTGGAACGCACCTTGCCATAGATACCCATTGACAACTTTGACAAGTGACATTAGTTGATAACTTCAATAATCGGTCGAGTAATTGTTTTGGTTGTTTTAATTTGTGTGTTTATTTCGTGTGATAATGGAAAATACGAATGAAACTTCTCAAGTAGCAGATAGGAATCGGGTCGGTCGTGACTACGCGTTCGCGCGAATGGAGTATATCGCGAGTTCTGATTTAGCGGGATATTCTAAGGCAGACGTGAATAAAGTTGAAGATGAATTCCATTCGTATCAAATTGAATTATTATCGACGTTATCGAGTGGTGATAGGAAGAGTGAATTGCAAGTGTCATCACAATTTGAATTGATGGTGAAGGCGATTAAATTGCGTCTCACTACTCAAGAGGGAACTGAGCAAAAGCCTTCATTGGCAAATGCAAGTGCGAATGCTTATGCCCAGTTACCGCGTCTTGTGATTTCCCCGTTTAACGGGAAAATGGAAAACTGGGTATCGTTCATACAAATCTTTGATTCAGTTATCCACAAAAAGGAAAATATGTCTGCGGTGGAGAAGTTCCATTATCTAATGACTAGCGTGCAAGGTGAGGCATTTGGCTTAATAAAAAATTATCCTTTGTGTGATGAAAATTATTTGCTGGCTTATAATACATTAAAAAAACATTATGAACGGAAAAGGGTTATAGCTACAATGTTTTATGAAAAATTGTTGACCTGCGAGCCGATTAAATCAAAAAGTAGTTCAGAGTTGAATCGGGTTTGCCGGACTTACAAGGAAAATTTAGAAATTTTATCGAAATATCAGTTGCCTGATAAAAACTTTATGTTGTATCATTTGTTGTGGTCCAAGTTAGATGTCGCTACTAAAGAAGCCTTTGAGTTGCAGCTCGATTCACAGATTGATATCCCAAAATATGAGGATTTAATGTCGTTCATTGAAAAGCGTGGTCAGGCCTTAGAGAACTCTGCGAGTCGTTCAAACATTGTTGTCAACAAACCAGCAAATAAACCCAAATCTGCATTTGTCGTGCCACCTGTCAACAATTGTGTAATTTGTGCTATTTCGGGTCACAATTTGGAAAACTGTTCGGAGTTTTTGAAACTGTCACCAATGGAGAGATTTAGTAGAGTAAAGGACAAACGGCTTTGTATTCTTTGTTGTCAGCCATCACATGGGGTAAAAAATTGTAAATCAACTGTCGTGTGTCCCACATGTAATGGCAGGCATCACAAATTGTTGCATTTTGAAAAAAGCAAGGATCCTGAGCCTGCGGTCTCGGACGTTCCAGTGACGTTGGCCGTTCCCAACTATAATGCGCAAGCTCTGTTTTCGACAGCAGTTGTGTTAGTAAAAAACAATTATAATAAATTTGTTAAAATTCGAATATTGTTAGATAGTGCAAGTGCTTGCAACTTCATGACTTTGGAGTGTGCCCGAAAGTTGGGATTGCCAATTACAAGGCATAATGGGCAATCGGTTAATGGTATTGGCCAAACGTCAACGGAAACTCTGGGATTGGTGTCGTGTGACATAGTACCTGCAAATAGTGACCTCTCGTGTAAATTCTCGTTAGAAGCATTTGTTTTGTCGAAGATTTGCTCCGATATGCCAGCGGAACAAATTAATGTTGCCTCATGGAGGCATATTAGGAATTTAGAGCTTGCTGATCCATCATTCTACATACCTGGGCCTATTGACATGCTGGTTAGTGTGAACATTCTCGCTGCAGCACTTAAACCTGGTGTGGTCAAGGGCAATCCCGGGCAGCCCATTGCTATTTGCACAGTTTTCGGTTGGATTGTGATGGGTGAGTGTTCGATTGGTGTTAGTCCGTCCCGTTCTCGTTCGGCTATAAGCTCCAGTGCCGGCATAAAGGAGTGCCTTCTCGTGTCGAGTCTTTCATTAGACAATAATATAAAGCGGTTCTGGGAACTGGAAAATGTGGAACCTCCTAAATCTGTCGTTCTTTCACAATCAGAATCGTCGTGTGAAAATCAAATGGAAGTTTCATATTGTCGCGCTCCTCAAGGTGCCAGAGTGCTGGCCAGAGATGCATATGTCGACGACATAGTTTCTGGTGCGGACTCTATCGAAGGTGCTGTACGACTGCGTGAAGAGTTGGTGGAGATTTTGTCGTCCGCCCAGCTTCACCTACGTAAATGGACTTCTAACAGCCCAGGATTCTTGGATAACTTGCCTGGGGAAGAGCTATACTCCGAGCAACTTCGGAACTTCGAGGATATTTATGACTTGTCGCTCAAAATTTTAGGTCTATCCTGGCTCCCGAAGGAAGACAACTTCACATTCAAAACACTTGAAAGTGACTGTCGCTGCACGAAGCGATCGATCCTCTCGGACATTGCTCGTATTTTTGACCCTTTAGGTTTGTTATCGCCGGTTGTATTTTTTGCTAAGTACTTGATACAAATGCTGTGGGTTTCAGGCGTCGACTGGGATGGCGAAGTCCCTAGTAATATTGCTCAAGAGTGGCGTAAGTTTAAATCACAATTGTCGGATTTACGTTTGCTGTCCATTCCCCGTCGCATGATTGTCACCTTCGTGTCGCTGCAGCTGGTGGGCTACTGTGACGCTTCGGAGAGGGGTTATTGTGGTGTCATTTATTGTCGTGTCGTTCGAAATGACGGTTCTGTTGTCGTGCGTCTTTGTTGCGCAAAGTCGAAGGTAGCTCCCCTTCGTAAGTGTTCAGTGCCTCGGCTGGAGTTGTTGGCAGCTGTTTTGTTGTCAGACCTAATCGCTTCTTTCACGGCAGCCCTAAAAGACTTCCACCACTTTGATAATGTCTACGCATTTTCAGACTCCAGTGTCGCCTTGACCTGGATACGCTCATGCCCATCGAAGTGGAAAACCTTCGTTGCTAATAGGGTTGCACACATACAAGAACAAGTTCCTCCTGAATGCTGGCGCCACGTCTCAGGTTCGGAGAATCCAGCGGATTGCGGTTCCCGCGGTTTGTTGCCCGCGGAGTTAATTCAGAACCCGTTATGGTGGGCGGGTCCTTCCTGGCTGGCTCTTCCTCAAGAGTCTTGGCCACATCGAGAGATGTTCTTGGATGAGGTTGCCCTCAATGAACAGAAGATTTACAGTCTATTTACAGCTTCGAATGTCTCGTTCATTGACTCAATCTTAAATCGATTCTCGTCGTTGCAAAGGGTGATGCATGTCTTAGCTTATTGTTTTCGATACTTGTATAACTTGCAAAACCCCGCTGCAAAAAATACAAGCCCCAATTTGTCGTCTAGAGAAATTAATCACGTTTTACATTTCCTGGTGAAGCATGTCCAGGAGTGTGTTTTCGCTTCAGAGATTCGTTGTTTGTCGAAGGAGAAGTCGCTTCGCGCTGTGCCAAAGAGCATTCGCAAATTGTCGCCTTTCTTGGACCCAGCTGGTTGCTTAAGGGTGGGCGGTCAGCTCTCAAAAGGAAACTTGTCGTTCGATGTTAAACATCCGTTTTTGTTGCCTCGTGATCATAGGTTCACAACGCTGGTCATTGAGAGCTATCATAATCGGTTTATGCATCCAGGGCTACAAACGTTGCAAAACCTAATAGCTCAAGAATTTTGGATTCTATCGTCGAAACGGGCTATCAGGTCCGTGATTGCATCTTGCATGAAATGTTTTCGTGCTCATCCGACCGTGGCTGAGCCTCCTATGATGGGCAATTTGCCATCCTTTAGGATAAACCAAGTCAAACCCTTTTCGTCCTCGGCGGTGGACTACGCGGGCCCTTTTGACACTAGCCTCGGTCGTGGTCGCGGACTACGCACGTTCAAATCGTCTGTTTGTGTGTTCGTGTGCACAGTTATAAAGGCAGTGCATTTAGAGCTCGTCTCTGAGCTTACGTCAGATGCTTATCTGGCTGCACTCCGCCGCTTCATCTCCCGTCGTGGTCGTTGCTCGAGACTCGTGTCGGACCAAGGAAGGAACTTCATTGGTGCCTCGAACATACTGCACAACCTCATGGCTAAAGCTTCGCGTGCGGAGCAAATTGATTTCGTTTTTAACCCCCCTGGCAGCCCACACTTTTCGGGTTTGGCTGAGGCTGGCGTAAAATCGGTGAAAACACATCTATCGCGAGTGGTAGATTCGCAGCGCCTTACCTTCGAGGAGTTCTATACTGTCCTGACGCAGATAGAGTCCATGTTGAATTCGAGGCCTCTATCCCCCCTCAGCTCTGACGCCAATGATTTTTCAGTGTTGACTCCTGGCCATTTCCTCACAATGGAGCCGCTCACTATATTACCAGAGGATAATATAGTCGATGCAAAGTTAGGCCCCCTTCAAAGGTGGAAATTGTTACAAAAAATTCATCAAGATTTCTGGCGTAAGTGGCATTTAGAGTATTTACACACCTTGCAACAACGCCACAAATGGTTCGATAGCCAGAAAGGAATAGATGTCGGGACTCTTGTTCTCATTGTTAATGAGCAATGTAGTCCTATGAAATGGAAAATGGGTCGGGTGGTTGAACTTCATTCAGGGACTGACGGGATTTGTAGAGTCGTCACGGTTCGTACCGATTCTGGGGAACTTAAAAGACCGGTTGTCAAACTATGCCCTCTACCATTACAAAATTAAACTCTCGTTCGTATTATAGACTTTAGTTTTAGGCCAACCTAGATATAGATAAATATAAATGTAGTCTCTCTCTAGAGATTAAACTCTCAGCTATTGTAAACTCCCTCTTGAAAATACTCGTATTTTGGTGGGCGGAATGTTAAATATTGCCATTTTTAACCATTAGTTCGCCTGACAAATCTACTAGATTTCGAGCCATCTAAGTTTAAAAAAAAAAAAAAAAACTTTATCTATGGCTAATGACCAGTCGAATTTGAGTCGTTGTATGGCAGCCAATATATTCGCATCGTGTCGATTGGCTTGCTACTATTTCTATCGAAAACCTCTAAATATTACGTGATAGTCGGTTCAACATCAGGCTTTCGCAAAACCAATAGTGTGTGGAGTTGAGAAGCCCTGAAGATCTGGTCAATTGGGTGGCGTGCGCCGCGCTGCATATCGGTGGAAGCCCTTGGGAAGGTATTTCTCACACCAGAGGTAAGTTGCAACGGTCCGACGGTTGGGAGTACGCTGTCCGAGGTGCCAACACCGTATTCTGCGCCCACAACTGCAGACAAGCCTGGTGAGTGCGCTATTTGATTGACCTAGGTCTTACTCCACATTAACGCAACTTTCACGTATTTCTAGATTTCGTCCATTTCGCGATACAGTCCTAAACACTGCCACACTCCGAGAAGTTTCATAATTACTAAGAAAATCTCATTTCATCTGTCACTTCAACTTCAACTAACCATTATTAACCATAACCAAGTAATGCCGGTCGGATCCACACCAAGGGTCATGATGGTCCATCAAACAATGACCATTGTCGTGCAGACCATGGCTACTGTTTCCTTTCTCATGTATAGCTATAGTCCTCCTCGCCGTGTCCGGCGGTAGCGACTCCGTCAGTTATTAGGATTATGGAATGCCATAATGTGGCTCGCAAAGCCAAATTTAGTTTTGAATGTGCGGTTACAGGCTGCGCAGTGGAGCTGTCCCGCGAAGTTGTAGGTATACGTGTAGCAGGGCTTTGGCCGAGCCTTGCGGATATGCCGCTTCACGTCCAGGTTTTCCAAACACCGCTGTTCAAAAAAGTTTACTTTTGTATGAACAGTAGAGCCGTTCCGCCATTCCGTTCGACGCTGAGCACTTTCCTCCCACTACCCCTACACTCGCTTCAAGAAATTTGACAAGTTATATGTATGTTATTGATTTTTTTTCTTGATAATTGAATTTGGTCAAGTGAAATTCTAGAATCCAGTAGATTTTTTAGAAAAAACAGTAGACTTTTTTAAAATACAGTAGATTTTTCGGGAAAAACAGTAGAACAGTAGACACACCCCGAAAACAGTAGATCTCCTGTAAAAACAGGAGACCTGGCAACACTGATGAGGTGTTCTCTGGACTACAAATACGTTATAGTTTTCAACAAAGAGAATATAATCACCATTCACCACGCTCTACTATATAGGAGCTTCTAAAATACGGAAAAACCTGCTTCAGTCGGACACTTCTGGATACTACATCTAGGTTTCCAAACGCACTTGTAGCTGTCAGACAAAATATTTTGCACAGAACCGTCACAGAACTGTCAAAGATTTGTGCATGGTAGTTCATCTTAGTAGTTGACGGGATTGATAATAGCACCACCTAGTGTTATAGCTGTAACAGACGATCGAATATGGTGCGCTCCGCACCGACGGACTGTGCGGTGCGCTCGACACGCCACACCACCGCACCGTGTCATGTGACACATAAACAAACGATCGAATGAATATGGTGCGCTCCGCACCGACGGACTGTGCGGTGCGCTCGACACGCCACACCACCCCACCGTGTCATGTGACACATGAACAAACGATCGAATGAATATGGTGCGCTCCGCACCGACGGACTGTGCGGTGCGCTCGACACGCCACACCACCGCACCGTGTCATGTGACACATGAACAAACGATCGAATGAATATGGTGCGCTCCGCATCGACGGACTGTGCGGTGCGCTCGACACGCCACACCACCGCACCGTGTCATGTGACACATGAACAAACGATCGAATGAATATGGTGCGCTCCGCACCGCGACCTTGGTCCGCTCCGACGATATTTGTATGGCAGATCCGTCCACACGTTCGAACTTGGTGCGGA
Organism: Cenopis cana; assembly: GCA_951800055.1. NCBI lineage: Eukaryota > Metazoa > Arthropoda > Insecta > Lepidoptera > Tortricidae > Cenopis > Cenopis cana. The sequence goes on from OX637496.1 coordinate 1,646,983, forward strand.
CCGCACCAAATCCAGTGGGAGAATCATCGGACCAAGCGCACCGTCAATAATAATAACAATGTCCGGCGGACCGCTGTACACACCATCGAATATGGTGCGGAGCGAACCAAGGTCGCGGTGCGGAGCGCACCATATTCGATCGTCTATCGTCTGTTACAGCTATTAAGTTTGTTGGAGCTACTAACAACTCACACGTAACCCTGTGGTAAAGCATATTACTTTCAAAGTAGGTAATTCAGAGTCAATGTTACATTCCAGCGGCGGGTGCACTTTTTGTAAGTTTTTTAAGCTTGTCGTCACGTGTATCCAAGATAATAGTTACTAACTTAGGCACTTGGTGGCGCTTTAGTAGGGATCACTCACAATATGCTATTTGCTATATTTTAGGTATCTATTTCCTGTTTTATCTTATTTGTGGTTAAGTTTGCTTGCTGATAAAAACTATCGCGAAAACTATAACGTGTTATTTGTTACGTAGTCGAGGGAAACATTCCAGTTCAGCTTGTGAAGTGAAACAACCATTACTGCACGCTTGGCGTTTATGGTGTGAGTGTGACCACTTGTTTTGACAAAGGCTTCATTGTATTGTTCGTCACAGTCCTAAATACAATAGGTTAGTGTTATTGCTTGTTTAAAGATTTATGTATTCCGTATGTTTTTACGTTTCGTCTAGATTATTTCAAACTTTTTTATGTTACCTGCTAACCTCCAGACAGTGGCGTTGCTTAGATTACGTTGAAGCTACGAAGCTAGCAATAGGCGTTCCACGTTTTAGTTTTAAAACCACGTGTAACACATTGAGATAAAAGCTCTATGGAAGTATGGATGTTGGTGTAAGACAGAGTCTCAATATTCCATTGCAGGTGTTGAAGTCACTCAAGCCATTTGTGTTAAGACCAATAAAGCAATATGTCGCTAGACACATTGTGTGTGAAGACTGAGGCGGAGGAGGTGTTTGTGAAAGAGGAGGCTGAGGAGGAGTGTGACAGTGAGGAGACCGGGGCACATGTGAAGAAGGAGGCGGAGTGTGAGGACAGCGCGGCTTTGTGCGAGCTGTATGCAGACCACCAGATCAAGGACGAGCTCGTGCTGGGCCCCGAGGAGATGCACCGGCCTTGTGTGGCTCCCACACTTCCAGGTCAGTACCTTAGAATACTAAGTCTAGCTTTTAATGAAAACTAAATTGATGAATGATTGATGTTTTTGTTTGGTTCTGCGGTTTACTCTAGATAATTCCATTTAACATCAATGCTGTCATTTAGACGTAAGTTGAAATGTCATGAACTCATGAATGACTATAAATTGTATTTCACTCCATAATTTCCACACACACACCAACACACACTCACTCTCTCACTCACACACAAGCCTAAACAGCCACCAACCTCAGCCAAACTTAAACTTTTAAATGTTTGTCTATTACTTTGCATACATTTTTTTTCCAAATTATCTATTAACTATGTCCTATTAACGATTTTTAACTTTGAAATTGTAACATTTTACTTTATACTTACTTTAATTAATTTTTTGTCTATGAGTCGGAATATGTCTGACCGTTATGTATGGTTTAGTTTGAAAGTGTTTAGCAAGTAAAATGTAAATCCGTAATTGGCCAATGGTAAACTAATATGTAACTTTTCTAAAAATGTTGTAAAGTGTGCTGTGGATTTTATAACAATAAAATAAAATATATATATTTTTTTTTATATACTATTTGTAATCGACCATTTTAGCACTGTGTGACGTAGCGCCCAAGCCGCGACGTCACGAGCGGCAGGAGAGACGCGCGGAGAGCGCGCGCACCGACCGCACACCGCACCGGCCACCTCACCCCGCGAGTAAATAAAACCGGCCGCGCCGCCGAACCGGGGGCAGTGTGAGCTACGCCGCGGTAGCGAACACTAGCCCTCTACTTGAGACCGTGGGGTTCCCCCCTCGCTGGCCCAGTAGATATCGGTCTTCGAGGCAACGGGGTTCCCCCCTCGTTGCCCTGGACCACCTAGGCCTCCAGGCAGTCGGGGTTCCCTCCTCGCTAGCCGGGAGACTAGGCCGCGCCGCTAGGATCCCACCGAGGCCGTCGGGGTTCACCCTCCTCGCGAGCCGGGGACTGTTAGGCACCTTAGCTGAGAGGCAGCGGGGTTTCCCCCTCGCTCAGACCCAGGCTTTGGTCTAGATACCGCCGTCCGTATATTTAGCTCTGGATCCGCGTAGAGCACTCCCGTACCGTTCCCGTCTAGATTTAGTGTTAGATCCGTTAGCTAAGTAGAGTTTGGTTATTAATAAAAGGGCGTAAGACCCATTGTGTGTTAAGTGATAAATAAGTGTTCTTATTTTACCCTACTCCCGAATAGGTGCTCCTGAACCCGCTGAGTTGCTAGGAAACCTCCCTAGACGCCCTTCAGGCAGGAGGATTTGTGTGTGTGGCCGCGGCCACCCATCACAACTGAGTCTTCGGCTGTAATGGTCATTTATTTGTGTGATGAATATGAATATTCAATTTGTTTCTGTATGAGTCTTAGATCTTTTGATATGAAATATAATCTTTTTCCCTTATTCACAAAACTTTACAAACCTCTGCTAACTAAAGTGTGTTTTGTCCGTTTCTCACAAACCCATATTTCAAGTGACAGATAAAGAGAAACAAATTTTAATGGCATTTTAGCATAAATAGGTTTGATCAAAGTTTATAAAACATTTTATGTATATAAGTAGGTTATGTTGTGATCCCCTAGAGCCCTAGTCCAAGCTTTGCTTATTCTGGGACTAGTTTTGATTTATGTATGATAGTCTCCCAACTCATAATACTTAATAATCATGTCATATGTTCCAGTGTCTGGTCACGGAGCAGAGGAGGCTCTCGGGCGGGCTTGCTCGGTCAGGCTGGAGCGGCTGCTGGTGGACGCGGCGCGGCGCTCGTGCCGGGTCGGGCGGCACACATACACGCTGCCAAGCACGAGCGAGACTAGCGACTGTACCGACACGTCGAGCGAGACCTATCAGTGTCACCAGTGCGGCGACACGTTTAAGGACAAGTCGGTTTTAAGGAAACACATTGACACTCACTCGTCAGAACCTTCTGGAGATTTTAATAAGTCTGCACTTACAGGTGAGTTGGTTAATATTTAAAGTCAGGCCTTTCAAATTATAGCATTTTCATGTCAAGTTTTACACTAGTTTACTTGGCAAATTTTCTTAAGACATTGAGGCTTTTGACATGAAAACCCAGTTCGATGGGACAATAATGTATATCATATGTAAATATGCTATTTAAATATATATTTTTATACGATGACGGTTGCAAACAAGCGTACGGTACACCTAATGGTAAGCAGACGCCGCAGCCTATAGACGCTCGCAACTCCGAAAGAGACGTGCGCGTTGTAGACCCTGTATAAAGTTTAAGGATTCACTGTTGTAACGTTATTGTTACATACTGTACGATAGCGAGAGAGTGGACTGTGAGCGAAAGCGAAATGGTATGTGAGGCCGAGCAGTAAACAAGAATATTGGTATTTTCTATATGGGAAGTTCGAAAGTCTTATAGTTAAGATATGAATAGTGGTTCGTCGGGCTAACCTGGGTTATCGGAGCTGTGGCATACAGAATCGTCAGCGTAGGTAGCACGACGCCGTCGGTTGGAGTCTCCAGTTTACCTGACCAAGCTTACCATCAACTCTTACCTCAAACGCCAGCTACTTAGCTTCAGAAATACTTCCAGATGTCCTCGGCAGCTTCCAAACACACTATGCACTAAACTAAAGGCTATTACTGATGCGAAAGGCTGGTGGTGACCTTAAATTACGGATATCGCTATAGCGACAGGGAATTCAGTTGTTCACAGTTCGAAAATCGAAAGCTAACTGCCGATTAACGGTAAGGGGTGGGGATGACAGTGTGACCAGTACTAGAGTTAGAAAATCTTAACTAACGTCGTGTTGCCTCATCTAGATTCCAGTTTATCTTGAATTATGACGAAAATGAACATTCCGCCCACCAAAATACACTAGTATTTTGCCTAAGACGAGACGAACGACAGAGAAATAAAATGAAATAATGGACAAAATATAAAAAACATAAAACGGACGACACAATTGCGACAAAGAGCTACTGAACGGGCAGGGGGCACAACTTGACCACGGGCCGTTTGTACACTCCATTGACGGTACGCACCGTTACGACGCGACACACCCCATCAGACCCAGGGTGTGTGTCAACAATGCGGCCGAGAGGCCACTTCATGGGACCTGTTTGCTCGTTGAGGATGAGCACGAGAGCACCCTTTTCGATGTTGGGTTGCTTGTCATGCCACTTCATGCGCTGCTGGAGAGTGTGCATGTACTCCTTCGACCATTTGGCCCAGAAGTCCTGGTGCATTTTCTGCAGGAGTTTCCAACGCTGGACACCACTAACTTTGCTATCAACCAGATTTTCATCTGGCACGATCGATAGAGGCTCCATGGTCAGGAAATGGCCAGGAGTCAAGACGGACAAATCGTTAGCATCCGCGCTGAGAGGAGTCAGTGGTCTCGAGTTGAGAAGGGCTTCGACTTGCGTCAGAACGGTGGAGAACTCTTCATAAGTTAGCCGTTGAGATCCAATGACTCGTGATAAATGTGTCTTCACCGCCTTAATCCCCGCCTCGGCCAGACCGGAGAAATGTGGGCTGCCGGGGGGATTAAATTCAAATTTTATTTGACTGTGCTGCTCAGCAGCGTCCTTTAGAAGACGTTGCAAAATGTTGCTAGCACCGACGAAGTTTTTGCCTTGGTCCGAGACCAGACGGCTGCAGCGACCACGGCGTGCAACGAAGCGCCGGAGCGCGGCTAGAAACGCTTCCGAAGACAGTTCTGTCACAAGCTCGGTATGGATGGCTTTGGTCGAGGTACAGACGAAAACACAGATGTAACCTTTATAGGTTTTGTTACCTCGGCCGCGCCCGAGAGATATATCGAAAGGCCCGCCGAAGTCAACGGCGGTGCTCGAAAATGATTTCAACTGGTTTATCCGATACGACGGCAGGTCACCCATGAATGGTGCAGGAGCACCCAGTGGACGAGCACGGAAACACTTAACGCACTTGGACGTGACCGAATGGATGGCTCGTTTAGGAGATAGGATCCAGAAGTGCTGTGACAGCAAATTATGCAATGTTTGTACGCCGGGGTGCATAAACCGGCGATGATATTCATCAATTAGTAAAAAAGTGAGGCGGTGATCACGCGGCAGAAGCAGAGGATGTTTCACATCGAACTCGAGAGAAGCTCGTGACAGGCGTCCGCCCACCCTCAAATGACCCGCGTCATCCACAAATGGAGCCAGTTTCCTAAAACCTTTGGGAAGACTGTTTGAAAGGTTATTCTTGATTTTGGTAATTTCTTGAAAGAAGTGGCGCTCTTGAACGAAACGAACGAGAAACATGAGCGCTTGCTTTATTTCGAGAGGGGTCAAGGGACCGTTGCGCAATTTACTGGGCGTCTTTCGGTTTCTGATGTTATGTATGAAGCGGAAACAATATGCTAAGACTCGTTGAAGAGTCATTAGAGACGAAAATTTGTCCAGCAATTTCACGACCATAACTTCTTGGAAGGACGCCGCAAGAACGGTTACTCGATGCTCCTCCTGCAAGAGATCCGCGTCGACTGACAACGTTGATCTTGGCCAGTCAGCTCTGTCCAAACCGAGCCAGATTGGACCTTCCCACCAATTCGTCTGATTGACCAGATCATCTGGCAAGAGACCTCGAGACCCGCAATCGGCAGGGTTGTCGGCAGTCCTCACATGTCGCCAGCAGTCGGGGGGAATAGTGTCCTGGATGTGGCTCACGCGGTTCGCCACGAAGGTCTTCCACCTGGAAGGACAAGACTTGATCCACGCCAAGGCGACGCTTGAATCGGACCACGCGAAAATTTGGTCAATTACATGGAAAGGCTTCAAGGCATCTACGACCGACGCTACCAGGTCGGCCAGCAAAACCGCCGCTAGTAGTTCTAAGCGCGGGATCGAGAGCTTGCGAAGAGGTGCCACCTTCGATTTAGCACAGACCAACTGTACATGCCAACCTTTATCCTTTTCCACGGTTCGACAATAGATGACTGCACAAATCCCACGCTCTGACGCATCGCAGAACCCGTGCAATTCGAGCGTAGTAAACTCTCGGACCATACGACGAGGGACCAACACCGAGCTCAGCGAAGGCAACTGTTGCTTGAACGCTTGCCACTCAGCCGCAATATGCTCTGGAGCGTCGTCATCCCACGCAGTACCTGAAACCCAGAGCAGCTGCATGAGGTACTTCACGAAGAACGTAGCAGGCGAGAGAAGGCCCAACGGGTCGAAGATCCGAGCGATTTCGGAGAGTATAGTTCGCTTGGTACACCGACGATCTTCTACTGCCACCTTAAAAGTGAAGAAATCCGTCCGGGGCAGCCATGAAAGACCAAGAATCTTTAAAGAGACGTCACCGATAGAGTTGAACTCCCGAAAATCCTCCGAATACAAATCGGTAGACGGTATGTCGTCAAAGAAGCTCTGGCAGTTGGATGTCCACTTCCGTAGATGGAAGCCACCCGACGCTAGTATCGCCGAGAGTTCCGAGCGAAGACTACGTGCTTGTTCGACAGACGGAGCACCAGACACGACATCGTCGACATAGATGTCGCGGTCCAAGACGGCTGACCCTGAAGGGTGCTCGACTGCCGTTTCCTTGGCCAGCTGAGCAATCGTGCGCAGAGCTTGAAAGGGAGCTGAGGACACACCATAAGTGACCGTGAGCAACCGGTAGTCCCTGACAGGTTCATTGGCAGAAGGCCGCCACAGGATGCGCTGATATTCCGTATCTTCAGGAGTCACCAAGATTTGCCGGTACATTTGCTTCACATCTGCTGTAAAAACGACCTTGTGCCACCGAAAACGAACGAGCAAATGGAAAATGTTATTCTGGAGCTTCTGCCCTGGCAACAGAGTATCGTTCAGCGAGGTGCCACGGCCATCTTTGGCGCTAGCGTCAAAGACGACGCGCAGAGGTGTACTGACTGACGAAGGTCTCAAGACTCCGTGGTGAGGGATATAGAAGAAGTGTCCAACGTCAACCTCTGGAGGATCACATCTTTCCAGATGGTGACACTTTTCATAGTCCTCCATGAAGGCTATGTAGTTTTTCGAAAAATCAGAATTGTTTTGTAATTTTCGCTCTAACAACGAAAACCTCTTAAGAGCGATGGCTCTAGAGCCCGAAAAGGTAGGTTTATCCGAAGGATCAGCGAAGGGTAGGGGCACGATAAATCTACCCTCCTCTGTGCGAAAAAAGTTAGCGACAAAATAATCTTCGCATAACTGATCCTCCTTCGACAATATGACAGTATCCGGGGCAATGACATTTTCCAGCTCCCAGAATCTCTTAATTGAGTCGTCCAACGAGAAAGAGTTCGCAACCACATAGCAGTTGTTACGACGAAAACGAGAGCGACAAGTGTCCGTGGCGCAACCACCCATTAAAATCCAACCGAAAATAGTGTTGACGGCAGTTGGTTGGCCGGGGTTACCATGGATCAACCCTGGACGCAACGACGACGCGAAAATATCGACACTCATAAGCATGTCGACAGGTCCTGGAACATGTAGACACGGATCAGCTAATTCCAGGTCCTTGATATGTTGCCACGACGAAATATCAATAGGTTCGGCTGGCATGTCCGAACATATTGTAGGCAGAATGTAAGCCTCAAACGAAAAGGTGTTTTTTGATTCACCATTACTAGGTGAAACAACACATGATACAGTGCCAGCTGGTTCAGCGACTGCCAGGCCTATACCGTTAACAGCATGCCTCCCCTGCTTAACGCTAAGACCAAGTTTCTTAGCGCACCGTTCTGTCACAAAGCTGCATCCAGCCGCACAATCCAACAAAACCCTTACTGGAACAAGATTATCCTGGACATCCCTGACTAGAACCCTGGCTGTCGAAAACAATGTCGAGGAAACAATGTTACTTGCCACCATAGCCGATGGACTTGAAATGTCCTCTGAATTTTTAGTTTTTCCTATATCCGTTACTGGAGGTACAGGAACACTCGAGTTATTAAAGTGCAGCAGTGTGTTGTGTGAAAACTTGCACTGTTCACACCGCTGCCTAGATTTGCAAGCCTTTACAGAGTGTGACCCCGACAAACACAAAATACACAACTTATTTTCCTTCACGGATTTGAAGCGAGCATTAGGGTCTAGTTTTAGAAAAGCCGGACATGATGTAAGACCGTGTGCCTCTCTACACAATACACAAGGTGGGACAGACACTACAAAGGCTGTTTTAGGCTTGTTGACAACCTTACTCGTGCTCGGCTGTGACATCCCGAAACTCGACACATTGAAACCGGCTGCATCTAAGGCACGAAAACGTTTTTCGATAAAAGTTTGCAACGCACTGAATTCTGGAACGTCATCCGAATTATGTTCTAATTCAAACTGCTCTTTGGTGTTCTTATCTAACTTAGACCATAACAGTTGGAATAACATAAAATTCTTGTCCGGCAAATTAAAACTTTTTAATATGGCAAGATTCTCCTTAAACGTTCTATTAACTCGCTCAAGATCACTTGCCCGAGAAGATTTAACCGACTCACATGAAACAAGCTTTTCATAATAAGTGGAAGCTATAAGTCTCGTTTTGTTATATTGTGTATACAACACTTCATATGCAACCTTATAGTTCTCATTTGTCACTGGGTAGTTTTTGATTACATTATAAGCCTCGCCTTGCACACTCGAGAGCAAGTAATGTAGTTTCTCAACAGGGGCCAAGTCTGTACGTTTATGTACCAACGAATTAAAAAGTTGAATAAAAGTTATCCAATTCTCTATTTTAGAATCAAACACAGGGATATTTATTTTAGGTAATTTAGGAAGCACTGGTTGTAGTTGTTGCACTGAACTTACCTTTGGTTTGGTGACCATATTCATTCGAGATTTAACCTCACGCAGCTTGGAGTCAAACATAGATGTGTGGCCAAAAATATCCCTATGCTCACTTCGAGGAGCATTAGCAATTATTTTTACCTGCGCGTCGTGGAAACTCTGCGCAATCGCAGAGATTTCAGTGTCATCCACAAACCTCAGCGCACTTTCCGACAGCATGAAGATATTCTCGAGACGCATAATGGCATAATCTCGTGCCACTAGCAACGGGTCTGCGGACTCCTCATGTCCCTGTGTTTCATCATCTGGACCCATTTTAACACAATTTCGAAAGAACAAACACTAATTATCCAAACTACAATTACAATAACAAACGACCAAAAGCCGCTAGCGAATTTCAGCGAAAAATCGAAAATAAATAAACTGTCAGTAGTATGTGGATGTCAACAATTGACAGCTGACACAACTTCAATGTTGCCAGTAGAAGTGAACTGAGTGAATGAAATAATTTAAGGGACCACCAGACGTACCAATATTTTTGCTTACCCTCAACAATTTTATAAGAGTTAGAGAGTTACCCCCGCTTATTTTATAAATTTGAACGAAAACAAAGAAACGAACTCTCAACAAGTGATTAAAACGACAAAACCAAAAGTCACTTATCAAAATATTCGGATCGAAGGCCAAAAAATGTACGATAGCGAGAGAGTGGACTGTGAGCGAAAGCGAAATGGTATGTGAGGCCGAGCAGTAAACAAGAATATTGGTATTTTCTATATGGGAAGTTCGAAAGTCTTATAGTTAAGATATGAATAGTGGTTCGTCGGGCTAACCTGGGTTATCGGAGCTGTGGCATACAGAATCGTCAGCGTAGGTAGCACGACGCCGTCGGTTGGAGTCTCCAGTTTACCTGACCAAGCTTACCATCAACTCTTACCTCAAACGCCAGCTACTTAGCTTCAGAAATACTTCCAGATGTCCTCGGCAGCTTCCAAACACACTATGCACTAAACTAAAGGCTATTACTGATGCGAAAGGCTGGTGGTGACCTTAAATTACGGATATCGCTATAGCGACAGGGAATTCAGTTGTTCACAGTTCGAAAATCGAAAGCTAACTGCCGATTAACGGTAAGGGGTGGGGATGACAGTGTGACCAGTACTAGAGTTAGAAAATCTTAACTAACGTCGTGTTGCCTCATCTAGATTCCAGTTTATCTTGAATTATGACGAAAATGAACACATACATAACACTATTCTTATTATAATAAGCAAGAAACAAATATATACAATACTTAAAGCTAATGTCATAATCAAATATTTACATATAATCAACTTAAAACTACACATGAACATTAAAATGTAACATGAATTCATCAGCGCCGTCTTAGCACCCCTGGTAACGAACGAGTTCTTTTGTTTGTTATCTCGCCGTATGCATTTACGCATCGCCTTAGCGACTCCAGATCTGCCATCGAGTTTGAACGCACGTCACATATCTATTCGGTCTCTGATACGTCTTAATTATGTTTTAAGAAACGTAACCGAAATTAAATAAGTGTTCGTCACTAAACGTTCCTCGAAGTTAATTACAATAATTAAATTTATTAAATCACTCTCAAATGAGTAAATGTTTATCGTGAGTGTTTATCAACCCCGAATCGGGTAAGTGGTACCTAATATTTAACGCTTCTAGAATTGTAGTATTTAATAATTATCGTAAAGATTAGTGTAACTTGCAGTTTTAGTGCTTAATTACATTCCACAATTGATTTTGCATCATCATACCGCAATCGAGTGCTTACTTTATTTTACCCTCATTTTTTAACATTTATTTTTTTATAACGGTTGCATCATCCACCAAAATTGTAATCTCCGCTTCTGATTGTGAACATCCACAGCATCACTGCTACCTTTAGGTATCGCTTTTACTCCGCCGTTCGCTGGGGATGCTCACAAATCGAATGCGGGCCCATTTTTAATACATTCTGGACGGCGCGTTCCAGGGTCCAAAGTTCGGGCTACCGATCTGGGTAGAAGACCCTCGGCAGCTCCTTCCTACACCAACGCTACTACGCCTCGGGTTCGGCACGACGCCTTTCTCCACTTCCGGGCCGCCGCAGAAGTATAGTCGGCCAGAATTAAGAGCGCTCGCGAGCACCATCTGCGTCATACCCCAGGCGAGAGTACCTAGGCCCAGAAAACGAACCCGGGACTGTGTGAATTTATAATTAGTACTCCACGACCCCTCATTTTAAAGTCGGACTCAAATTTTAATTATTTTTTAAGATATACATTATATACATTTTTTGCACGGATTCTTGTTGCTTCATTTTCTTAATTAGTTATCACTCAGGAAACCCTTCTCGTAGTAACAAGGACTTAAATCGTGACACTGTGTTGACAGCAGAAGGGATAAAACGTCCCTCGCTCTCAACACAGTGCATCCTCGGGAGCTCTGGCAACCTTGCTCACCTCCAGGAACACAACACTACATACTTGTACAGTAATAGTACATTACTTACCAAGGGCGATAAAACAAAGAATGTCTCAGATCGCAGGTATTTTACGCCCGAGCCGAAGGCAAGGGCGATTAATACGCGATCTGAGGCTTTCTTTATTATCGCCCGTGGTGAGTACAAAATTTTATGTCACCCCCTGGCCAGGAAGTGGGTTTTTTCGCGCGCAGAGCGTGCGATAATGGCCACTTTATGGCTAGGTGTGACATAAATAATGTTATTATGGCTGTGGTGTTCTGCAAGGCGGAGGTACTTCCCCAGTTGGGCTGCTCCAAATTCGAGCAAGAGATGACATTTTGCTGTGCCCTACCTCTCCTGATGAATTTATTTAATGACTCCTGTAATTTAATTAATGACTTTGCTGTCCGATTTGAAAATGTATTTATTTGATGTTGCAGCAACTGTAAGAACGGTGAAGGAGGCTCTTGGGCGGGCTCGCTCGGTCAGGCGGGGGCGGCTGCAGGCGGGGGCGGGGCAGACACGAGGCGGAGGGAAACGGTTTACATGCAGCGACTGTCACTACCAGTGTCAGTGGGAATCATACTTACTGCGTCACCAGAGAATACACACTGGAGAAAAACCTTTTAGATGTAGTCTTTGTTACTACAAGAGCAATCGGAAGTCACGCTTAGTATCTCACGAGAGAATACACACAGGGGAAAAACCATTTCAATGTAGCCACTGTGACTACAAGTGCAGACAGAAGACACAATTAGTGATTCACGAGAGAATACACACTGGAGAAAAACCATTTCAATGTAGTCACTGTGACTACAAGTGTAGTCAAAATGTAGATTTAGTGAGGCACGAGAGAATACACACTGGAGAAAAACCATTTCAATGTAGTCACTGTGACTACAAGTGCAGACAGAAGACACAATTAGTGATTCACGAGAGAATACACACTGGAGAAAAACCATTTCAATGTAGTCACTGTGACTACAAGTGCAGAGAGAAGACACTTATAGTGAGGCACGAGAGAATACACACTGGAGAGAAACCATTTAAATGTAGACACTGCGACTACAAGTGCAGTCGGAAGACACATTTAGTGAGGCACGAGAGAATACACACTGGAGAAAAACCATTTCAATGTAGTCACTGTGACTACAAGTGCAGACGGAAGACACAATTAGTGATTCACGAGAGAATACACACTGGAGAAAAACCATTTCAATGTAGTCACTGTGACTACAAGTGCAGACAGAAGACACAATTAGTGATTCACGAGAGAATACACACTGGAGAAAAACCATTTCAATGTAGTCACTGCGACTACAAGTGCAGTCGGAAGACACATTTAGTGAGGCACGAGAGAATACACACTGGAGAAAACCCATTTAAATGTAGCCACTATGACTACAAGTGCACACAGAAGGGAGATCTAGTAAGGCACGAGAGGATACACACAAGATAAACCCTTACCCCCCCTTAGATAACCCTTTGCTTGTTATCACCATTAAGTGCATTGTTAAATCAGTTTTACGGATACATCAGAACATACACGCAAATCAAAAAATATTTTAAATGCGGCTACCTGCCAGTTATATGGTAATAAATCGCTTTAGTGTTTAATAGTAACACAATAGTTTACTGCGACGTTAACGCATTGCTTGTATCACCGCATGGACACCTCTCCCTCGCCCAGACAGATCATGTTGAGCCAAATTGCAACCGGAAAGCGCATTGTAGACGTCCCATGCTCCAAGTCAAAGACTGCGTGAAACGCGACATGATTGCATTTGATATCGACCGCAGCGCTCGGGAAGATCTTGCTGGAAATCGCGATGAGTGGAGAAACACTTTCGCAAAAGGCCGCGAATTCCGCGATAACACCTGGTCCCAAGATCTAGCCCACAAGGCATAACCGTTAAGATACGGATCCTCAGCTCACGTTTCAGAAATGTGGACGCATATGTCGATCCCGAATTGGATTATATAGTCACGAGAGGAGTTGTTTCTCGCGTGCAGACGCTGTTTAAATCTGTCAAGATGTAATAGACCCGGTGATGATGTATCTGCGGTAACTCCACATGTATAAATTAGGATGATTATTAATTAAAGACGTACATTATTGTAACCAATTCGTTGCTATCATTCTGCTCCCCCTGGGCTTCTCATTACCAGACCTATATCGATAAACTCAACTATTGATGCGAGGTTTATATACTAGTGATCACTAGTGGGGTTTGCTTGTAAAAATATGTTTTTATTAAAAGTAAAATAAATAATAATAACTCAATACTCTCCTTCGTTTTTAAAGACAATTTTATAGTTTTACTCGTCCCATTTTTATTCTTCGTGAATGTCCCATCTACTATTGTTAAAGTAAACGACGACTGTCGAGATTAGCTCACATTCCATTAGGATAAGATGAATAAAATGTGTTTTAATGTGTATTTACTAAATGTGTTAGGATAAGCTATGTCTAAAAATATATTACTGTAAATACCTTAACCGTGTTAGTTGATAAGATCTTAGTATGTAAAATAAGAATAAATCACTTAAACAACTTACCTTGTTTACCTACCTTCGTCGTATCACGCACGTAACGTTCCTCCAGGAAGCTGGTATGCTAATACTCGATATTCGAATAAATCTATAATAAACTGAAATAGACACGAGTACCAGCTTTATACAAATCTAATAGGTAAGAAACGGCAATCATGATAAAAGGATGGATTGGCACATCCATGCCTTATAATGTTAAAATGTTAGAATAAGTTATCTAAACTACAACAATACGTGTAATTCTGTGTAATTATTAATTGGTTAATAAATGTCGTATACGCCTTGAGTTGATGCACGTACACTGACAGACCCCACGCATCTATAAATAGAGCGCACGCCATAGCCGGCGTACCATTCTACAGTCGTCAGCCGGCGGAGCAACAACTCATCGCTAGATATGAGGAAGTTTAAATAAGTGTTCTTTCTTCATCTCCCGCAAGCTACATTCTACAATGGTCCTTCAGCAGCCGAATATCAGCGGGCCAGCAGTTATGAAGAAAGAAGAACTGTCACAGACGTTCAATCGTAAACGAGACAGAGTAGTCCGCAAGGGCGGAAATCTTGTGGGCTAGCCGCCGCTAGCTATTCTACGGTAGGAAGGCCTATGGCTATCCACGTAGACGGAAAAGTAACGCGGGTGACGCAGTCTTAATGATAGCGAATCCTGGGCGACATTCCGACCCTCCCCGGGCATTACCCTCACGGTGCCAAGTAGTGTCGCGGGCTCGTTGGGCTCCGGGTCTTCGTGTGCATTCGAGCGTGTACACCGCGCCACGGTGGTGGTTCGTCTTGCTCGGCTGTGTGTGCTGGTACACGCTATAGGTGGTGAGGGACTCTATGCCGTCTAACGGACAGAGACCAGGCCGGTGCAGCCGTTTGGCAATTCCTAGCCAGCGGTGGGCGCTCACTTATCTGTAGTGTCACTGCCAGAGCAGCTCCCCCTAAACCTCCTAAATCCTAGCCGGCTCCCCGTGGTAGCAACCCGGCTAGGCCCTAGGGCACCAGTAGGCAGCGTCGTGCAGGCCTATACAGGGGGCAAGCGCGTGCGCATAGGGACGGAGGAACGTTACAGTGTTTTTGTGAAGTGTAAATTGCCGTGAAAGTGTTAATTAAGTGCCACGTATTCGTTCAAATGAGTGTTAGAATCACGGGATGTTTACAGTGTTAATTGCGAATGAATAGTTCAAGTATTAGTTGATTGATGTGTTTTAAATTACCGCGTTGTCGTTTTTGTGTTTTTCTTTTATGCTGAAGTGTTAATTTTGTTTTATATTTGTCGCTGTTTTGATCACTCATTTGTTTTATTGTGTTAGGTACGTCAATAGTTATTAGATAGGCTCCACGTGTGCAGTATGAGCGATAGCGCTTACCGTGTGTTACGCAGTGGTAAATGGACGCCGTTATCCTCATCGGGAGGCCACACTAATAGCACCTCGACCGGTACTGACGTTGCGACCGGGACGAGTAATACTGACGGTACAACGACGAACACAAGTAGTGAAGTGACGCGGACGGACAACAGCGACATGTCGAATAATACGGAAAAACCGAACGACGCGGACGAACGCGAGCAGGATAGGGCTTCCGTGCCCAACTTAAACGAGACGGTCGTGCCAGTACCTAGTGTACCCCCCACCGTTGTTCAGGGGGTTTCGACGCGACTTAGTATCTTACGTGCGGAAGTAGCTTTGCGTAACGCGGAATTAGCACGGGCTAATGCGGAGGCCGCAGCCGCCCATTGCCGACTTGAACTAGCCAGGGCTGAGGCCGCCCAATCCGAATGTGGTTCTGTAGCCAGGGAAGAACCGGCAGTAGCTGAGCCGGCTCACCCCGCGCCCCCTCCCGCCGCCGCGACAGAGGGGCGCCTCGAAGGTTGGATCGAGGAACAGAATCGCATCGAACATACAGTAGTGCGCACTAAATCGAAAGAGCGGCCGGCACCGCGGCCGGCAAAACGTGTGCCCGTGGACGAGGTTAAGTTCGAAAATAAAGACGTAGAATTGCTATCGGCTCGTTTAGAAACTGCGATCACGCGCAGTAAGCCCGAGTACACGCCTCACAGGCATATCCCCGAGCTACCGGACTACCGGATCAATTACAGAATGGATAGCATTTAAAGCGGAATTCTACGATACGGAATCTTCATTCTCGGACGTAGCCAACGTCGGGCGTATTAGGCGCGCATTACGAGGTGACGCGAGATATGCAGTAAAAGCGTTGTTATACACCTCACCCGACCCGTTCGAGATCATGGACATGTTAGAAATGCACTTTGGAAACTCCGAGGCTATAGTGTTAGCCGAGATAGAAGAAGTGAGGCGATTGCCTAAACTTGCTGAGGACAATTCTAACATCACCATGTTCGCGGGTCAAGTAGCAAACGTCGTGGCTACTATAAAATCGTTGAAGCAGGAGCAGTACTTACTAGCGCCGGAACTAGTAAGCCGACTCGTAGATAAATTAAATCCTATGATGCGCTACGAATGGAATAAATATCAGGTAGCTAACGCGAGCACGCCGGGATTAGTAGCAATTTCCAAATTCCTGTCGGATAGTAGTAAGGCCGCGGGACTGACGTACGCATCTGGGGCGCGGAGGCCGACCGCGAGGCCTCGGCATAACGTGCATGCGACCGTACACAATGCGTATCGCTCGCAATCGCGTTCACCTAGTAGGGATAGGGATTCATACACGGAGAACATTCGAAGAACATCCCAGATCTGCCCGTTGCCGGCAGATTGGGGAAACCGATGTCGGGCTTTCGCCCATGATCGGGGTCGATCCCTGCGAGCCGTTAAGACGGCTCGGTCGTGGGGGTAGTGTTGGCCTATTCACGGCGTGCGGGCGGGGGGCGGGGGGCGCACTCGAGGTCCTGCTCTCTGCGGTCTGCTCGGCGGCACGCTCTCTCGCTCGCTGCGGGATGGGTTAGGTTAGGTTAGGTTAGGTTAGGTTATGCGGGGGTGGGGGGGGGGAGATATAAGAAGCTCCCTTGCGTACGGCCTGCCTTCTGGTGGACGGGCGTGGAGAGGGGCGATGTTTTGTAGGTGGGCGTGGCCTGCGTTGTCGGCTTTATCGAATAGCCGCCGCGCAAGGTGGATTATGAAGTCGTCTAGGGGCTCCAGCTCCAGGTCGCGGTGCAGGGCGGCGTTAGTCATAAAGTAGGGCGCGCCCGTCATAATGCGCAGGCTGCGGTTCTGTCGGGCTCGCAACTGAGCCTTTCTGGTTCTGGCTAGGAGGGCGTACCAGGCTGGGGCGGCGTAGGTGATCCTCGTCCTGATGTACGCCTTATATATGCCCAGTTTGGTCCTCAGGGGCAGCTTGGATTTGAGGACTGGAGTCAGGATTGCGGTGGCCTGTCTTGCGGCGTTCGCGGCTGCTTTGGCTTGGTGGGCCATGGTGAGACGGCTGTCAATTTTGACCCCCAGGTAGGTGACAATGGGAGACCATGGGATGGCAGATCCCATAAGCGTCAGGTTGGGAAATGGCGTAATCTTCCTGGTGACGGCTATCGCTTGGGTCTTGGTCACGTTTACGGACAGCCGCCATTTGGCCAACCAGGCCGGCAGCAGGTCCAGGGCGCGTTGCAACTTATCCACGGCGAGTTGCGGTTTGAATGAAGACGCGTAGTAGGCCGCGTCGTCCGCGTAGAGGGCAAGGTGAGTGCCGTCTGGTGTGGGGATGTCGTCCGTGTAAAGCGCATAGCAGAGCGGCGAGATGCAGCTTCCCTGCGGGACGCCGGCAGAGATGCTGCGCTCTGTTGAGAGAGCTCCGTCAACTCTCACGACAAACTTGCGGTCTTGCAGAAAGGAGGCAATGGTCTGGGTAAAGCGGTGTGGGGCGCCCGCCCGGTCAAGCTTGGAAAGCAATCCGACATGCCACACTCGGTCGAATGCTTTCTCCATGTCCAGGAAGGCGGCCACGGTGTGTTCTCGCTTGTTTGCCGCGAGTGACATATGGTGGATCAGCCTCAGGAGCTGCAGCGTCGTACTGTGGTCGGCACGAAAGCCGAACTGCTCGGGCCTGGGCTTAATGAACTGCAGCAGGTGGGGTAGCAGTAGCCGCTCGAATATTTTTGATAGGGTCGGCAGTAGGGCTATGGGCCGATAGCTTTCCGGGCGTTGGGGGTTTTTGCCGGCTTTCGGGATCATGATGATAACCCCTGTCTTCCAGCCCGTAGGGAAGGTCCTCGTGCGAGTGATTCCGTTCAGGAGGCGCGTAATGGCGGCGATGCTGCGCTGAGGTAGGTGACGGAGGGCGGCGTTGGTGATTCCGTCGCCGCCTGGGGCTTTCCTAGGCTTTGCTCTTGCGAGCACTCTCGCGACGCTGCTCGGCGTAAAGACGAAGGGGCTTTCGTCGGGGGCCACTTCAGCGGCGAGGACTTCGCTGACCGCGGCCTCCGTGGTGAAGACGTGCTCTTGGTCAGTGGTGGGGTTAGGGCGGAACTGTAGTGCCAAGTGGTCAGCGAAGATGGCTGCTCGCGCTTCAGGGCGGTATCTCAGCGTGCCATCTTCATGGAGCAGCGGCCGGGGGGGCGGGGCGGTGCCGGCGAGGGATCGGCAGAGACGGTGCAGGCTACTCCAGTCTGATTCCGCATCCGCTATGCGATCTTCCCACTCGCGCCCTCGTAAGATGGTTAGTTGGTCTTTGAGTTCGGCCGTCAGCCGGTTGAGCCTCGCCTTCAGGAAGGGGCAGCGGTTGGTTTGCCATTGTTTCCTGAGTCGGTTCTTCTCCGTCCGTAGGTTTTGAATGTGGCGGGGGAGGGGGCGGTGTAGGTGCTCCTTGCCCGGCGGGGGTGGGGGGCGGCGGCTGTGGGAGATGGCGGCTTGCGTGCATCGTGTGATGTCTTCGGCGAGGTGATTCACGTCGTCGGCAGTGCGTACTGGTCTGTTGGGAGTGTTAGCGGACATGTACTCCGCGAACTTCTCCCAGTCGACAGCAGGAGGGCGTGGTGGCCGTCGGGTTCTCAGCGGCTCGCCCCTGACCACCATTAGAACGGGGAGGTGATCCGAGCCGAGGTCCTCTTCCATGGTCACCTGGTGTATGGCCATAGCAGCGAGCCCCTTGTACACTGCTATGTCCAGAACGTCCGGGGAGTGCGTGGGGCACGTTGGGTACCTTGTCGGGGTCTCGGGGCCCGCCACCGAGTAATCATGGTCCTCGGCGTCCTGGAGCAGGCGGCGCCCGTCCGGGTTTGAGGACAGGGAGTTCCATGCCGGATCCTTGCAGTTCCAGTCCCCAGCCAGGATGGTGGGGAGCGTGGAGTCCAGCAGTGCCCGTACCTCGCTCGGGTCGAGGCGGAGGCCCGGGGGTTTATAAACGGCGTAAATGCGCGTACGCGTGGATCCGTTTAGGACCTCTACGCCTAGCGCCTGGAAGGTGGTGGGCTGGGCGGGCGGCAGAAGTTGATGAACCACGTTCCTCCTCACGAGTATGAGGAGACCTCTGAACGGTCTGTTATTCGTGGCGGCGAGTTGTTCGTCTTGGCGATAGGCGTGGTAGTTGGAGACCTTGAATGTATCGGAGGGGCCCAACATTGTCTCCGATATGAGGGCCAGGTCTATGTCCTGCTCTCTGAGGGTGAGTTGCAGGGCCATTTTCTTGGAGCGCAGTCCTCGAGCGTTCCAATGGACGGTTCTCAGGGGCCTCAACGTATCAGCGAATGTTGTAGTAATTCGGTGAGGCCTCTGATGATGACGGGCACCGGGTCCGAGCCGGTCCTGATAGCCGTGAGCACTTCTTGTAGGATGTGGAGGGCGCTCTCGACCACTTCCATCCTAGCTTCCTGGGGTGTTTGTGCGATCTGCGCTTGGGCCGCTCCGCGGGGGGCGCGGGGGGCGGGGGCCGGCCGGGCTTGAGTCGGGGGCGCTAGTGGCTCGGGGGGCGCGGGGCGAGTAATCGCCTGTTGCGCCGTGGTGGCCATGGCTGGGGTCGCGCTTGTTTCTGCAACCTCCTGCTGGTCGGTTGTTGCAGGTGCGGCTATGGCGGTGTTGGGGGTGGGGGCGGGCGGGGGGCTTTTTGTGCGGTTTTTATTACGGCCTCTCCCTCCCCTCCTTTGGTGGCGTCTAGTGGTTGGGGGTGGCTGAGCTGCTCCTGGGTTATTGGCGGGCGCCATCAGGGTTGCACAGGTAGCATCAGCCTCCACGTGGTTTACCGCCGTAGGTGTAGTGGCGGCAAATCGGACTTGCGGGGTGCGGCGTTGTCCGATGGAAGATGCCGCAGTGGTGTGGCGGCGCATCTCCCGGCGGTATACCGGGCATTTTCTAGCGTCGTTGGCTGTGTGCGGGCCCCTGCAGTTGCTGCAAGTGGGGTCCGCATCCCTCGGTCTGGTACAGTCGCGCGCAAAGTGCGGTTCCGCGCATCGGACGCAGGCTATCTCGCGGTGGCAGTTATGCGAGGAGTGTCTGAACTGCTGGCAGCGGTGGCACTGGGTGACACCTCGGGGGCCCCTCCACCCCTCGATAATCACGCCGGGCATGCACAGCAGTTCTTGGATTGAGTAAATGTTGTGTGCGTCCGGCCCACGTCCTATGGACGCGTAGAAGATACAGCCCGGGCGATCGCCGCGTCCCCTGATGTGACGCACGTATTGTGCGTCATACCCCAGGGCGATCAGTTCTTCCTGGATCTTCAGCGGGTTTGTGTCCACGGGTAGGCCCCGGATGCACACCTTAAGTGGCAGGTCCTCTTTTAGGGAGTAGTTGTGGTAGAGGATGCGGTTGTCCTCAGCCTTCGCTCTTCTCAGGTACTGGTCGACGATCCGCCATTCGTCGAGGGATGTTGGGGAGAATCGTACTCCTTTTCCTACGGGGCGGCCATTGGGCGCGTGCCCGAGGATTTCTTTCAGCGCGCTGAAGTGTGAGTGCCAGTCAGGAAGGCACCCCACCTCGAAGCACGGAAGCTTTTTGCTCGAGGGGTTTGCGGCAGGCAGAGCTGGCTCCTCTTCAGGGGCCTGTGTTTCGGGTGCGTGGTCGGACTCTGCGTCCTCGATGGCATCGTCATAATCGTCCGGTTCTTCTTCCTCATCCCGGGCCAAGTCCATGGGGGACAAGTCAAGGCGGGGGAGGCTGGGGGCCTGTTGGCGCTCAGTGGGAGAGGTGAGTGGGCGCTTGTTTCCCAGGAGGGCCGAGGCGAAGCTGGTAGAGGCCGCTGGTGCCGGGGTATGTGCTAGCGGCGGGGAGCCGACGGGGTTTAAGGTCGGCGGAGTCGTCTGTCTACTCGCTGGGGGTATGTACCCCTTTGGGCGGATCGGTGGGGGTTGCTGTGCAGGCGCTGGCTCTTTCTTTTTCGGCGGCGGCGTCGGTTTGCGCGGCGCGGAGATCGGCGGCGGGGCCACGCGGGGCCCGGCGGCGGTCGCGGTCGCGGGCGCCTTGCGGGGCGCGGGGGGGACCTTGCCCGCTCCGGGGGCGGGTGGGGGTCGCGGTGTAGTAGTGGTGGCCGTTTTTGGGCGCTGCGTTGTAGGCGCGCGCTGCGGCAGTGGTGTTGGGGCTTTGTTGGGGCGCGCGTTGTCGCCTTGCGCCGTAGTTGACGCGGTCTTATTGGGGTTGTTCTGTGTCGGAGGCTGTGCAGCGCTGTGGCGGCCACCGGCGACAGGCGGGGCGGGGGGCGCGGTGGCGGTGCGGAGGGCGGCGATATTTGCTGAGGTCACAGAGGTTGATGCGGCGGATAGGTCCGCGGCCGAGATAAGGTCTTCGTTGGCTGGTCCGAGCTTGCCCAGTATAGCCTGGATCAGCTCGGCGGGTTTGGGGAAGGGTGCTTCGCCAGCCCCTTCACTGGTGGGGGTCCCCGGCGTGCTCGGGGAGCCCGATGATGTAGTGCGGAGAGCCGCCGCTGAAGCGCGCAATACGTTTTTAAAAGCGCTCTGTACGCGGGGGTCCCTGGCGATTTTGGAGGCGTCCCCTATCCCTCGGGTACGCCGGAATGTCCTGGGCCGGGTAGGTACGCGGGCCGAAGGGTCCCTGTGGGACGGGGCCGGTGGCGGAGGCATGTTGAGAAAAGTTTCAGGTCCGTGGGTAGGCCTGAGTTGAGGTTTTTCACTCTACCCCCATCTTCGATTACTCGAAGGCGGGGGGAGGGGGGGTTTGTTTTGCTTGATTTTGGTGAGTTGGTAGTAGATAAGCACAGGTGTTGCGTGCAAGCAGTATTTCGCGCGATCGTCAGCGGCTCGGCCGCCCTTTCTTGTTTCGTCGCGCTTTGCCCGGTGAGACCCGCTTGTGGGAGGCCGGGCTCGGCGTAACTAGACAAGTCGGGAACGGTGGAGCGGTCAGGCAAGAGAAGTCGATCCGGGCGCTTAATGTTGCATACGTAGCATACCATGAGCATACGAGAACTGCAGCCAATCCACACGGAGAACTATCGGGAGAAAAAACCGCATCATTCGAAACCCAAGGCGGCATACGTAGGCAAGCCACCGAGGAAACCTACGGCGCAAAATAGGCCACGCCCCCCGGCGACAGTGCCGGGGGACCTGGAGCGCAAACGATGTCACATGTGTAATGGTGAACACGCGATCGCGAGCTGCGCCGACTTCGTTAAGCTTTCGGTGAACGAGCGATGGAGCAAAGCCAAAGAATTTAAACTTTGCTATCGATGTCTAGGTACGCGTCATGTTAAAACGTACAAGTGTTCGTACAACCCGTGCGGCAAGGGGGATTGCGAGGCTGCGCATCACACCCTGCTGCACGGATTTAAGCGAGAAGATGGTAATCGCGGGAATGTAGGATCGATTAATCACCTTAACGACGCGAAAACCTACCTGAAGGTGGTTCCCGTAGAACTAACCGGCACGCTAGGTACAGTAAGTACGTATGCATTAATGGACGAAGGCTCATCCCTCAGCCTCATAGAGAGGCACGTAGCTGACCAAATCTCGCCGCGTACGGACAGCGAGCAGCTGTCACTAGGCGCGATAGGGGGAAACACGGTGTCCGATAATGATTCGTGTAGGGTAGACGTATCGATAAGGGGACAGCGATCCCGCGATTTAGGAAAGTTGTCAGCACATACGATTGACCGATTAAACCTAAGTCCGCAGACCGTATCTAGGGATGTCCTAGATAAGTGCCCGCACCTGAAGGATGTGCGGGACGAGTTGTGTTACGAGAACGCGGTACCTACGGTTTTAATCGGCCAAGACAACTGGCACCTTATCGTAACGAGGCAGCTTATCAGCAATGGGAACAGCTTGCCGGTAGCCTCGCTAACGAAATTGGGGTGGGTTTTACACGGGCAACTAGATAGGCCACGCAAGCCAAGCGGTTTAATTAATCATTTAACGTTGCGTAACGACCAAGAGGCTTACGACTTAATTAAACAGCATTTTAGCATCGAATCTCTAGGCGTGGAACATAAAACCCCTAAGGCCGACCCCGACAGACGCGCGCTCGAAATCCTAGAGCGTACGTGTGAACCTATACCCGGACAAGATAGGTATAGGGCCGGATTATTGTGGAAATCGGACAACAAGTCTCTGCCGAATAATAGGGACCAGGCGCTCAAGCGGCTTCACACGCTCGAGCGTAAATTAGATAAAGATGAATCCATAAAGGCAGAATACTCGAAGCAAATAAAAAATCTGTTAGACAAGGGATACGCGGAAAAAATAGACGCGCCCATACATCCGTCCAGAGGCTTCTATTTGCCCCATTTCCACACAATCCACAAAGCTAAACAAAAAGTAAGATTAGTTTTCGACGGAAAATGCCGAACCGCCGGCAAAAGCTTGAACGACGCGCTTCTGTCGGGACCGGACTTACTACAGTCTCTATTCGGCGTTCTGATTCGATTTAGAGAAGGAAAGATAGGCGTAATAGCGGACGTAAAAGAGATGTTTTTACAGATTAAAATTATAGAGCAAGATCGCGACGCCCTACGTTTTTTATGGAGGGGGGGAGAGGCGGTCGGGCCCCGTAGAGGAATACAGAATGACAAGTCTCATTTTCGGGTCCAGCTCTTCACCCACGACCGCGATTTACGTTAAAAATAAAAACGCAGAGCGCTACGCTGAGCAATATCCGCTAGTATACGATACGACCTTACGAAACTTTTACGTAGACGATCTGATAGCTAGTTTCGACGACCCGGTACAGACGACGCAGCTGGTAAACGATATGATGAAGGTATTCTAGAGGTGAGACGTATTTACGGGAACAGGTTTTTGGAATAGGTTTTGGCATGGACGCGTAAGTACGCGATCCCGCTTGCGCGTCTTTTAGCGTATCGAGTACTAGGCGTACGACGACTCTGAAGACTCGAAACGTCTAAGAGTCTTTATGTTACGCGCTATTCGCGTATTCGTCTGCGCGTTCGGATTCTTTCGGGGCACCTCGGGTCGGGGTCGGTTTAGCGCGTATTTGGACCTAGTCTTTGGATCTAGTCTTTTTGTGGACGCGCACTCGCAAGACTCAGTACGCGTTTTGCCTAGTACGTCTCACCTCTACGATAAAGCCTCATTTACCCTGCGCGGCTGGGCCTCGAACGCGCCGGAGGTGTTACACGGCGTAACAGACGTACTAAAGAGCGATGTTTCTGAGTTAGGCCGCGACGAATGCGAGCGCACGCTAGGCTTGCTGTGGAATAATAGAGCGGATACGTTAGGCTTCAACGTGAACTTCAGGAACACGCCGAGCGATATTTTAGACGGCAGCGTAGTGCCTACGAAACGCCAAGTGACCGCGGGCGTGATGAGTCTCTTCGATCCTACCGGGCTAATATCTCCTATTACCGTGACGGGTAAAGTATTAATTCAAAGGATATGGAGAACCGGGATCGACTGGGACACGCAGATCACGCGCGACGATCACGCGGCATGGTTGACGTTCGTAAACGGTATGAGAAGTTTGCATGATATACACGTACAACGGTACGTACCCGCGCGGGGTAGAACAGTCGTAACACATACCTTCTCGGATGCGAGCGAGAACGCGTATGCCTGCGCCGTGTACATGGTAGGAACGGACGATACAGGCAAACGGTGTTCCACATTGGTCGCGGCAAAGGCACGACGCGTGTGTCCGCTGAAGAGCGTCAGTATCCCGCGGCTCGAACTACAGGCGGCTACTATGGCGAGCCGCCTCACGCAATCGGTGAAATTAGAGTCGAGCTATACGATAGAAAAATCGTTTTATTGGACGGACTCTAAAACAGTACTCGCATGGATAAGGTCGGACCCGCGAACTTTTAAATGTTTCGTAGCGCATCGGTTATCGGAAATTGAGGACACCACATCCCCGAGCGACTGGAGGTGGGTCCCCAGTGCGTCTAACGTCGCAGACGACGCGACACGCGATATTCCCGCCGATTTTAACGCAGATCACCGATGGTTTCGCGGCCCCGATTTTATCCTATTGGAACCCGAGCACTGGCCAGTAGAAAAACAGAGCAATGCGCCCCTCGCGCCGACGGGCGAGGAGCGCACGGCTAAACCAGTGAACGTTGTAGTAAAACGCGACGAATTTCCATACCTACCAGATGTGAGTAGGTTCTCGAAGTAC
This sequence comes from Cenopis cana, assembly GCA_951800055.1. Classification (NCBI taxonomy): domain Eukaryota; kingdom Metazoa; phylum Arthropoda; class Insecta; order Lepidoptera; family Tortricidae; genus Cenopis; species Cenopis cana. The sequence continues at coordinate 1,672,411 of OX637496.1, forward strand.
TCCCGCCTGCTGCGCGCGTCCGCCCGCGTCCTAGTCGCCGCGGAAGCTTTTAAGGCCGCCGCACACAGTCGAGCGTCAAACCCACTCGTAACAAACGATAAGCTCAAAATCGCTGAACTATTGTTAATTAAACGAAGTCAGAGGGAATCGTTTAGGGATGAAATTGTAACAATTGAGGCTGGGCGGCGTACTCCGAAGAAATCGTCACTGAATAAACTAGCGGTGAAGATCAGCAAACACGGTATCCTGCAATTAGATGGAAGATTAGACAGAGACCAGTGCACGCCAGTCCTACACGCTAAAGAAGCACTGACAAGATTAATCATTGCACACTACCACGCGATGTTTAATCATGCAAATCACGCTATTGTCATGAACGAGATCAATCAAAGATATCACATAATAGGACTGCGCGGGGCCGTACGGTACCTTAGTAACAAATGTCAATGGTGCCGCGTGTACATGGGGGGTACCCACTAAGATCCCCCTGGGCGACCTACCTAGAGAAAGGCAGCTAGCTAATCAACCCGCCTTCACAGCTACGGCCTGCGACTATATGGGACCAGTACAAGTGACTGTTGGAAGAAGACATGAAAAGAGATGGGTAGCACTCTACACCTGTCTTACCACTCGTGCTGTACACCTAGAACTCGTGCCCTCGTTATCCGCGTCATCGATGATACTCTCGCTCCGACGGATGATGGCCCGCCGCGGCCAGCCGACTGTACTCTACACAGACAACGCAACTTGTTTCTATGGGGCTGAAAGAGAAATAGCCGAAGCAGTAGAGGCCGCCGATAACGAGATAAAAGAATTCGTCACAGCGAAACTTATAGTGTGGAAAAAGATCCCCCCAGGCAACCCATCGGCCGGAGGCGCCTGGGAGAGGCTATTAGGGCGGTCGAACGCGATGTCACCTTTCGGAACATTCAGCGATAGCAAAATAGACGAAAAATCATGGAAGACGGCGCAGGCACTGGCCGACAGATTCTGGTCTAGATGGACCAACGAATATCGGCAGACGCTGCGACCCCGTAACAGTCACGATCCCACGCACCAAAACGTCAAGATAGGAGATGTGGTACTCATAGTGGACGGTACGATGCCACGCAGCACATGGCCGCGAGGCGAGATAACCCGTGTCTACCCAGGCCCAGACGGCAAAGTCAGAGTGACCGAAGTCCGCACAGCAGCGGGCCTCATACGCCGTCCAGCCTCCCGTCTCATAGTCTTAAGTTAATCATGTATATAATCTCCCCTATTTTTATGGTGTTTGCACACGTGGGGCGGAATGTCGAGATTAGCTCACATTCCATTAGGATAAGATGAATAAAATGTGTTTTAATGTGTATTTACTAAATGTGTTAGGATAAGCTATGTCTAAAAATATATTACTGTAAATACCTTAACCGTGTTAGTTGATAAGATCTTAGTATGTAAAATAAGAATAAATCACTTAAACAACTTACCTTGTTTACCTACCTTCGTCGTATCACGCACGTAACGTTCCTCCAGGAAGCTGGTATGCTAATACTCGATATTCGAATAAATCTATAATAAACTGAAATAGACACGAGTACCAGCTTTATACAAATCTAATAGGTAGGAAACGGCAATCATGATAAAAGGATGGATTGGCACATCCATGCCTCATAATGTTAAAATGTTAGAATAAGTTATCTAAACTACAACAATACGTGTAATTCTGTGTAATTATTAATTAGTTAATAAATGTCGTATACGCCTTGAGTTGATGCACGTACACTGACAGACCCCACGCATCTATAAATAGAGCGCACGCCATAGCCGGCGTACCATTCTACAGTCGTCAGCCGGCGGAGCAACAACTCATCGCTAGATATGAGGAAGTTTAAATAAGTGTTCTTTCTTCATCTCCCGCAAGCTACATTCTACAACGACATTGACAAGTACCTATTGTTTTATAGTGAGTGTCTAAGTAGGTAGTTTACTTTTAAAAAGGTAGATAACATTAACTATTTTGTAGTGCAATAGGTATTACGCCCTACCTTTATATAACCTAGCGATTATTTAAAATATCACGACTTCGTCCCGGTCGCAGTCGAAACGGCAGGACCCTGGGGCAGCGAGGCTCTCGAGCTTTTCAGAACCCTCGGGAAAAGGCTGAGGGAGAGGGGTAACGACCCCCGCTCTGGGTCATGGCTGGTCCAACAGGTCGCCATTGCTGTACAGCGAGGAAATGCCGCGAGCATTTTAGGGACCTTTGGACCGGGTAGGACACAGGGCGGGGAATAGGTATTTCATTTAATTTAAATTTTCTGTGTATTATTTTATATCGGTCTTACATTTTATCCTTAATATTAAGTCCTTGTTATATTTTATCTATTACTTTATTTCTTAATAAATTCTTGTATATTTAAAATATGCTATGTTGAACAATAGAACAAAAACACACAATGCGGGGGGCGATCACTAGTTTATAGAACTAGCATCGATAGTTGAGTTTATCGATATAGGAACTCCCTACTTGTCAAACAATTTTGCCCCGCCGATTCCTACGTCTGCTCATTACATTATATGGCGACCCTGCTCATCGAACCATAACTAAAGGAGCCATATGATACGCAGTACATAGAGGTATGAGCGGCGATGGGCAATGGGCCGGCGGCGGCGGCGTGACCTTAGGTTCAAAACAAAATCTTACATATTACATTAGCGCCTGTAGAGGCAAGGCCTTCTTCATACAAACTCTGTGCAAGTTTTATTCGTCGGTTTTGGCACTCCCGCATAAAATTTTTTTTTGCTTGTTAATATTGGATATACGAAGAATGTCAAGAAATAAAATCAAACATTTCAAAATAATTAAAATTAAGTAACAAAATACAAGAAATAAAATTCTTGAGGTTCTGGCTAACAGAAAAATAAGCACACTGATCAAAAATCATAAGTGTAATGCATAGGGACACACAGACAGCAGGAAGCGACTTTGTTTTATACTATGTAGTGATTCTGTGGCCGCGCGGTATTTTGGATTATGAAAATACTAAAATCGTTATATATTTCCCTTGAAATTTTGAAGAGTTCCCTCAATTCCTCATAGATTCCATCGTCAGAAGTGAACTTTGAGAACAACGGGACCAATCCGGAAGAATAATAATAATAATAATCTGCCGGAATTAAAATGCGAGACTGTTTTATTAGGCAGGCGTCCGATGTCTCACCCAATAGCCCGGCCATTAGTCCATCATCTTCACCTAATAACCTGGTTCATTTAGATTCCATCCACCAACAATAGTCCCTATACACCCTGGCGGGTGCTGTCTCTGTCTGCGTCCCATGACACGGGCAGGGACAGCATCCGCTCGGTGTATCCCTCGCATTTCATTAAATTGTCAAAAGGGCCTCTACGTGTTGGCTATGTGGTACTCGATGGTACTTCGGCTCCACGCACGCCTCCCAAAGGTCCGGGACACCATTGTCCCGTGAACGGGAAAGACATACAAATAATAATAATAATATACTTTATCGTGCACCACAAAGTGAAAGTGAAAAATATCCTTTCAAACGAAGAAATAATTTTCCAAATCTGTTCATAAATGGCGGAGTAATCGCGTAACAAACATATAACAAAAAAAACATACAGGCGAATTGAGAACCGCCTCCTTTTTTTTGAAGTTGGTTAAAAATAGTCCAAGTTACTAAACTGAATTATTGAATGGAAGAGCGAGACCTGATACAGGTGCATTAAAACCTACTAGGAGGCCTCAACCACTATTGTCAAACTAATATTTAAAGTTATCCAAATAAACGATTTTATTTATTTATATTATTTATTATTAATACAGGGAAAAAATCTGAAAACTATTCATTTGTAATTAAATCTTACAAAAATATTGTACTCTCTAATCTGTATTTCCAATAGTATATAGTTTTGTCCATATTTGGACTACATTTCGATTTCTAACCATGGTTTTCTATTTTTCGCTCATGAGACGCAGAATTTCATGTTCTTTAACTTGCTAGTAAGCAACTTTACGCTAGGATGCATGACATAGAATATAAGGTTTAAGATCATTTAATCTCATAAAGAATTATACAATTCACTTACATGAGAGAACACTTAACTTATACACAAACTTTGTTATGAACGCACAAAGACAAATAAGTGCGTTAAAAAAATTAGGGTAGTACAAAATAGTGAGCGCGCACTCGGCAAGCTGCGCATGCAGCGAGCGACAATAACAGCGGAACAAGTAATACACAGAATCCTTACAACTAGATACGAGCGAGTATATATGAGCGATAAACCGAAAATAGTGCGAAAATTTCGGGGGTTTGTAGCTGCCAAAAGTTGTCCCGAGATTACTCTTGCTACCAGTTTTGATATTTAATTTACTTAGTTGCATCCAGATACATAATTTAAATAAATAAGATCTACTCCTCCACCTCTTGCAACATAGCATTGAACCTCTACTGACGGGCGTATTACGTCAGCACTTGCAGTCACAATGAGTTTTTCACCAGTTCATGTTTCCCCGCGGGAACTTTTAAGTCTGCCTTGCGAGTGCTCTGATATAGACAGGAGCTACTAGATGGTTTTTTCTCCAGTGTGTTTTCTCTCGTGGCTCACTAAATTTGTCCTGTGTCTGCAATTGTAGTCACAGTGACTACATTTATATGGTTTTTCTCCAGTGTGTTTTCTCTCGTGAATCACTAAATTTGTCTCCTGTCTGCACTTGTAGTCACAGTGACTACATTGAAATGGTTTTTCTCCAGTGTGTATTCTCTCGTGAATCACTAAATTTGTCTTCTGTCTGCACTTGTAGTCACAGTGACTACATTGAAATGGTTTTTCTCCATTGTGTATTCTCTCGTGCCTCACTAAATGTGCCTTCTGATTGCACCTGTAGTCACAGTGACTACATTGAAATGGTTTTTCTCCAGTGTGTATTCTCTCGTGAATCACTAATTGTGTCTTGTGTCTGCACTTATAGTCACAGTGACTACATTGAAATAGTTTTTCTCCAGTGTGTATTCTCTCGTGAATCACTAATTGTGTCTTGTGTCTGCACTTATAGTCACAGTGACTACATTGAAATGGTTTTTCTCCGGTGTGTTTTCTCTCGTGAATCACTAAATTTGTCTCCTGTCTCCACTTGTAGTCACAGTGACTACATTGAAATGGTTTTTCTCCAGTGTGTATTGTCTCGTGAATCACTAAATTTGTCTTCTGTCTGCACTTGTAGTCACAGTGACTACATTGAAATGGTTTTTCTCCAGTGTGTATTCTCTCGTGCCTTACTAAATGTGCCTTCTGATTGCACTTGTAGTCACAGTGACTACATTGAAATGGTTTTTCTCCAGTGTGTATTCTCTCGTGAATCACTAATTGTGTCTTGTGTCTGCACTTATAGTCACAGTGACTACATTGAAATAGTTTTTCTCCAGTGTGTATTCTCTCGTGACTCACTAAATGTGCCTTCTGATTGCACTTGTAGTCACAGTGACTACATTGAAATGGTTTTTCTCCAGTGTGTATTCTCTCGTGAATCACTAATTGTGTCTTCTGTCTGAACTTATAGTCACAGTGACTACATTGAAATGGTTTTTCTCCGGTGTGTTTTCTCTCGTGAATCACTAATTGTGTCTTCCGTCTGCACTTATAGTCACAGTGACAACATTGAAATGGTTTTTCTCCAGTGTGTATTGTCTCGTGCCTCACTAAATGTGCCTTCTGATTGCACTTGTAGTCACAGTGACTACATTGAAATGGTTTTTCTCCAGTGTGTATTCTCTCGTGAATCACTAATTGTGTCTTGTGTCTGCACTTATAGTCACAGTGACTACATTGAAATAGTTTTTCTCCAGTGTGTATTCTCTCGTGAATCACTAATTGTGTCTTGTGTCTGCACTTATAGTCACAGTGACTACATTGAAATGGTTTTTCTCCGGTGTGTTTTCTCTCGTGAATCACTAATTGTGTCTTCCGTCTGCACTTGTAGTCACAGTGACTACATTGAAATGGTTTTTCTCCAGTGTGTATTCTCTGGTGACGCAGTAAGTTTGATTCCCACTGGCACTCGTAGTGACAGTCGCTGCATGTAAACCGTTTCCCTCCGCCTCGTGTCTGCCCCGCCCCCGCCTGCAGCCGCCCCCGCCTGACCGAGCGGGCCCGCCCAAGAGCCTCCTTCACCGTTCTTACAGTTGCTGCAACATGAAATAAATACATATTCAGATCAGACGTCATTAATTAAATTACATATTTAAATAGCATAGCTTGTTTCCGGTTGTCAAACTATAAACTCGTTACTGTTGCAGTTCTAACTAAAATAATTTGTTTTAAGTGGTTTCCCGTTGTTACAAGTGGTGAACATTCTTTTAACAGCTAAATAAGAACTCGAGCACTGTTTGCAGTGAAAAATCAAGTGAAAATTGTTGTGGAGAATTTCGCAAAACATCGCGTATCATTGAACTTTTGAGGTTATCTTGTAAAACTATAAACTATAACTTACGTGTCCGCTACCGACGTCAGGAATATCCGGTGTGACCAGTGCATAGACAATTAATTCCACCACAACTGAAAGTTCCGATTCACGTAAAAATGAATAGTTCTCTACAAAAGTTGTTTGACAGTTTGAAAGAGGAGATGGACAAGCAAACTGAAAAAATTCACGATTCGGTGACTAAAACCATGTGCGAGAGAATGGATGACAAGTTATTAGTAATTCTAGACGAAAACAAAGTGCTTAAAACCAAAATCGATACATTAGAACAAAAAATATTGTACATGGAGAGAGAAAGTAAAAAGAACAATTTGCTGTTATTCGGGTTAGAGGAGAAAGAAAAGGACCAAAGTGATTTGATAGAGGTCCTTAGAGCAAACAACAAATTTAAACAACAAAAAACAAACATAAGCAAAAAAATGGAAACAACTTCTACAAATAACATGAGCAACCAAATTGAAACAAAACAAAACATATTTCCCAAGCCGACTGGTCATCGTGGGAAATCAGACCACCACCCTCCAGCTTATACAAGCAAACCAAAAATCCACATTGCCTCACTAAATGTTTGAACCCTAAAATCTGATGAAAACTTAATGGAACTTACAAATGAACTCCAAGCAGTAAAATGGGACATCCTAGGCTTGAGCGAAATTCGCAGGTTGGGAGAGAAAATCCTAGACTACCCGGACCTTTTATTCTACTACAAGGGAGAAACGGCAGGAAGAAATGGGGTAGGCTTCCTGGCAAAGAAAGCTAGCTGTGTCGATGAGCTGATTGGAATTTCGGACCGCATTGCAGTGCTTAATATAAAACTACCAGCTGACAAGGAAAAATGGTCACTCATCCAAGTCTATTCCCCGACCGAACAAGCAGATCGGGAATCAATCGAAAAATTCTATTCTGACTTAAACCAAACTATTGCACTCCACACCCATAAGAATCTAATTGTTATGGGCGATTTCAATGCTCAGATAGGAGACAGGCAACATGGAGAAGATTTAGTGTTGGGACAGTACACAAATGGAAAAAGATCTAAAAATGGAGAGAAGTTAATAGATTTCGCATTGCAACACAACCTAACGATTTCAACAGCAAGTTCAAGTTCGCCTGATGGGAAGTACAAGAATGAGATTGACTTTATACTCTCCAACCAACCTAATAACTTCAATGATTGCAACATGATCAACAAACTAAACTTCAACACAAATCATAGGATGGTGAGAGGTGTAGTAGATTAGATGCCCACCAACAAAAGAAACCAAGACCAAGACAAAGGCTGGAGAACAGAACTTGGACTAGGGATCAGTTGCTCAAAATAACAAAGGGACTTCAAGACAAACACCTGGATTACAAATTACTGACTACAACCTTAGACATTCAACAAAAATATGACTGGGTAGAAAACACTGTTAAAGCAGCATTGAACTCCAGCAAAGATGAATCCGAGAAAGGCAAGAAAAACTGTATGTCGACAGAAACCCTAACTCTAATGGAAGAAAGAAACAATCTAATCAGCGACGCCAAAAATAACAAGGATACAAGGAAAAGAATCTCAACTCTCAGCAAAGAAATAAATGAAAACCTAAGGAAAGATAGGAAAAGGAACAGAATGGAAACGCTAGAAAGACATATACGTACAACAGGTGGCATTAAAAAAGCCTACAGGGAGCTGCAGATAAACAAGGAATGGGTTACGAAAATAAAAGATGAGCAAGGAAAGAATAAGAACCGAAGGCAAGATATAAGGAATATAGCCACGAACTATTACAAGGAACTGTATAAAAATGACAGCAACCCAAGCGAGCCAGATATAAAGCTGGAACACGATACAATAGTGCCTCCCTTCATATTAAGCGAAATTGAATCTGCTATAGAATCCCAGAAAAAAGATAAAGCCCCTGGTCCAGACGGAATAAACAACGAGATCCTGATATACGCCAAAAATGAAGTGGCCCCTCTGCTATTCAAAATCTTCAATGATATTCTAAGGGAAGAAGTCATTCCAGAACAATGGACAAAATCGAATATTATACTTCTATACAAGAAAGGAGATCCCCACAATATAGGCAATTACCGTCCTATCAGCCTAATGTCAAATATCTACAAGATCTTTGCCAAAGTTATACTCAAGCGACTTGAAATAAAACTTGACGAGCAGCAACCTATAGAACAGGCCGGATTCAGAAAAGTTTACTCTGTGCTGGACCACATCCATGTGCTGAAACAAGTCATAGAAAAGTATAATGAATATAACTTAACATATTATCTAGCATTCATTGACTACAGCAAAGCATTTGACAGCCTACTCCACAGCAAGATATGGGAAACAAAAGTCAGGGGATAGAGGAAAAATATATAAGGATAATAAGGAATGTCTACAAGAATAGTACAGCATGCATCCAACTAGAAAGGAAAGGCGATTCATTCACAATCGAAAAAGGAGTCCGTCAAGGTGACCCACTATCACCAAAGCTCTTCTCAGCCGTGCTGGAACAAGTTTTTAGGACACTGAACTGGGAAAACTACGGCATAAGCATTGATGGCTGTACTCTCACAAACTTAAGGTTTGCAGACGATGTTGTCCTTTTTGCCAGTAACCACCATGACCTGAGCAAAATGATAAACGAGCTTGCAAAAGAAAGTAAGAAAATGGGCCTGCGGATGAATCTAGAGAAAACCAAATTGCTCACAAACGGCTTGGAGGAAAAAGTATGGGTAGATCAAAACGAAATCGAATATGTAAAAGAATATACTTACTTAGGACAAATCATTTCACCCAAGGACATCACCAATAGAGAAATCGAACATAGGATTGGCAATAGCTGGAAGAGATACTGGGGTATGAAGGAAATAATGAAAGACCAACATCTTCACATCAGCACCAAGAGCAAGGTATTCAACTCGTGCATCCTACCAATACTTATGTACGGAAGTCAGACTTGGGCCCTCACAAAGAACCAACTGAATAAACTACGTATCTGCCAAGTGTCAATGGAACGCAGTATGTTGGGAGTAAGGAGAGTCGATAAAATAAAGAATCAAGCCATAAGGAACCAGACCAAGGTACAAGACATATTCACAAAAATCAGGAGACTCAAATGGAAGTGGTCTGGCCACACTATAAGAGGCAGTGACAAGTGGAGCAAAAAGGTGACCCAGTGGTACCCAAGGGGCTGTAAGAGGAAAAGAGGAAGGCAGCGCAAAAGGTGGGACGACGACATAAGGCCAGTTGCTGGAGTCACATGGAGCAGGGGCGCCACCGCCAGAGACAGGCACGAGTGGAGAAGGCTGAAGGAGGCCTTTGCCGATTGGCAAGTGGACATCCAGGACAAATAGAAACGAAAACTAAGGAGGAAAAAAAATAAAAATAAAAACACCTGGATGGACAACATGAGGCTATAATAAATAAAAGCTGGAAATTTCAACAAATCCGCACTTCCAGGTGAGTTGCTTAACATTTAAAGTCAGGCCTTTCAAATTATAGCATTTTCATGACATGTTTTACACTGGTTTACTGGTTTTTTTTTTGAGATATTAAGGCTTTTGACATGAAGGCTTAGTTTGGTGGGAAAATATTTAAATAAATTAATGCATATCATATGTAAATATGCTATTTAATTTTTAAGTAAGTAATTTTTTATCTGTAACCTATGTTTACAAATAAAAAATTACTTACTTACTTACTTACTTAAAAATTAAATAGCATATTTACATATGATATGCATTAATTTATTTAAATATTTTCCCACCATTTAAAGTCAGGCCTTTCAAATTATAGTTATATATAGTAGTTAGTAAGTAAGTAACTAAGTAATTTTTTATCTGTAACCTATGTTTACAAATAAAAAATTACTTACTTACTTAAAAATTAAATAGCATATTTACATATGATATGCATTAATTTATTTAAATATTTTCCCACCAAACTAAGCCTTCATGTCAAAAGCCTTAATATCTCAAAAAAAAAAACCCAGTAAACCAGTGTAAAACATGTCATGAAAATGCTATAATTTGAAAGGCCTGACTTTAAATGTTAAGCAACTCACCTGGAAGTGCGGATTTGTTGAAATTTCCAGAAGGTTCCGACGAGTGAGTGTCAATGTGTTTCCTTAAAACCGACTTGTCCTTAAACGTGTCGCCGCACTGGTGACACTGATAGGTCTCGCTCGACGTGTCGGTACAGTCGCTAGTCTCGCTCGTGCTTGGCAGCGTGTATGTGTGCCGCCCGACCCGGCACGAGCGCCGCGCCGCGTCCACCAGCAGCCGCTCCAGCCTGACCGAGCAAGCCCGCCCGAGAGCCTCCTCTGCTCCGTGACCAGACACTGGAACATATGACATGATTATTAAGTATTATGAGTTTGGAGACTATCATACATAAATCAAAACTAGTCCCAGAATAAGCTAAGCTTGGACTAGGGCTCTAGGGGATACAGGCAACATAACCTACTTATATACATAAAATGTTTTATAAACTTTGATCAAACTTGTTTATGCTAAAATGCCATTAAAATTTGTTTCTTTGTGTCACTTGAAATATGGGTTTGTGAGAAACGGACAAAACACACTTTAGTTAGCAGAGGTTTGTTAGGTTTTGTGAATAAGGGGGAAAGATTATATTTCATAACAAAACATCTAAGACTCATGCAGAAACAGATATTCATACTCTTCACACAAATAAATGACCATTCCGGCCCCGGATTTAAGGCTAAAATGGTGTGATGGTGGTGGTGGTGTATGCTAAAGTACTGACCTAGAAGTGAGGGAGCCACACAAGGGCGGTGCATCTCCTCGGGGCCCAGCACGAGCTCGTCCTTGATCTGGTGGTCTGCATACAGCTCGCACAAGGCCGCACTGTCCTCACACTCCGCCTCCTTCTTTACATGTGCCCCGGTCTCCTCACTGTCACACTCCTCCTCAGCCTCCTCCTTTACAAACACCTCCTCTGCCTCAGTCTTCACACACAATGTGTCTAGTGACATATTGCTTTATTGGTCTTAACACAGATGGCTTGAGTGACTTCAACACCTTCAATGGAATATTCAGATACTGTCTTACAGCGAAATCTATAGAGCTTTTATCTCAATGTGTTACGAGTGGCTTTAAACTGAAACTAGGATGATTTGGTCGATTTGTACGACACAGGTCGCCTGCTGCTTGCGTCAATGTAATCTAATCTATGCCACTTTATGGATGTTGTAAATCCGAACGCGCCCATAATAAGTGACTCTATGGTCATAGCATGACAGCACTGATTTAAAGTCTATGGTTCCGCCCAGGTCGTCGTTCGCTAGCTTTAAGACAATCAACATGTCGTAATTCTGTGTCCGTAATCAAAAATGGAATAAATGTGAGTCTCAAGATGATGAAGCATTTTAATTGAAGAGTACTTCCCAGCGGCAGTTCCCTCTACGTTTCACAACATCTGGCGACCGTGCTAAATACGAAGACCTGCAAGTAAGTCAACTTAACCTTTTATACTTGCAAACATGGCTCCCACAAAGGAGGAGATAACGAAATTAACACACGAGAGGGAACAATTACGCCGCATCATTTCAAGAAGTATATCAAACACGAAAAAACACATCGAACAAAATGACCACAGAGCCGCAATTGTCGAATTTCATTATATGGATGACAAATGCAACCGGCTAAATTTTATAGACACAACGATACAATCCGTCATGCTAGATAATTATGTAGAAGAAGAATTTACAAAGGAATTAGACCTGACAGAGAGTTTTAAACACCAATATTACGAGATAAAACACGCCATCGATGTCATCAGCAGCACCAAATCCGCGATGAAAACGGATTACAAATCCGCCGCCGCAACGTCACCTGTTCAAAGCCTCAATTTGCCCAAGCTGGAGCTACGAAAATTTGACGACGATCCTAAGAATTGGTTAGCGTTCTGGAACCAATTCAAGAAGATCCACGAAGCTACACAAATGCAAGAAGAGGATAAGTTCCAGTATCTGCTACAATCACTTAAGGAGGGTTCCAGCGCAAGGCACATGGCGGAGAGCTTCCCGCCCTCGGCAAGCAACTACGGCAAAGTCATCGAGCAGCTCAAGGCAAGGTTCGCCCGGGAGGATGTTCTTATCCAAATTTACATTCGTGAGATAATTAAATTAATTTTAGATCAAAAACATTCTCACTTAGACATGAAAGTTTTATACGATAAATTAACTAGTTCATTAATGTGCTTAGAATCACTGGGTGTAACAAAATTAAAATATGAAACTATTTTATATCCGCTAGTTGAGTCTGCACTCCCAGAATCCGTACTGGTAGCGTGGAACAGGAGTCTTAAACCTAAACAATTAACTCCTCTATTAGCATTTTTTTATCGCGAGATTGAATCTGATGAAAGCATAAAGATGGCAAGGTCTAACTTTTTAAATCACAGCAATTCTAGCAGCAGCAGCGACGACCCCAAGCGACCCCCCAACACCGAGACCAGCATTCCAACAGCGGCCTGCATAGTGTCCAATGTAAGAGCAGGGAAATCAGGTAAGGATTCTGATTTCAACAACTGTTTTCTGTGTGGTAGAAGCAATCATTTAATTTTTCAATGCAATAAGGCTAATACCATGACATTGGACAAAAAGATGGAGGCAATAAAGCAATCGAAATGTTGTTACATATGTTTGAGGAGGGGTCACATGGCAAACAAATGCAAGGCATTTGTAGAATGTATTGTTTGTCAGAAAAGACATAACATTATATTATGTCCCACTGTTCATAATAAGGAAATCACTATGCTTGTCAGAACTAATGAAACCCTTTTACAGACAGTACCGGTCGACATCACTTACAATAACAAGACAAAGAGAGTGAGAGCTCTGGTGGACTCCGGGGCTCAGCGATCCTACGTCAAGAGTTCTGTGGTGCAAGCATTAGGAATAAAGGAAAGTGGGACGGAGAGCATCGGTCAAACATTATTTGGAGGCACATCTAGGCCTATGAAGGTACACAAATGCTATGAACTACAGGTGAGTGATTTGCACAAATCATTTACAACTAAAATCATGGCATTGGGAGAGGCTAAAATATGTGGACACCTACCAAAGCTAAGGGACCAAACCGTTATACAAAAATTGAAGAGCCTTGATATTGTTATCAGTGATATCAATTTCCCTGAAAACGATGTAGGTCTTCTGATTGGCGCAGATCATATAGGGTCCATAATAACTAATAATATGGTTTCTTTCAATGATAACTTAATGGGAATAGAGACCAAATTAGGATGGACTATACAAGGGCCAGTAAATCAACCGGGTGGCACAATCACTAACACATCTTTATGTGTATTTAAGGTGCCACCACCAGAAGTCTCTGATTTAAAGAACATAGAACTGCTAGGCGTACAGGGCCCCATTATTAAGCAAACACAGGAAGTGGCTAATAAAGAAATATTAATTTCGTTTAATGGTAATATTTCAGTCGATGACACGGGCCACTACCAAATGTCTTTGCTGTGGAAGGAGGGTTGTCCGGAGCCTGGAGCAAATTATGAAAACGCAGGAAAGAGACTAGACAGGACTTCAAAGAAGTTAATACAAGCAGGTAACCTTCACATATATAAGAATATTTTCCTCGATTGGAAAAAGGAAGGTTACACCACGGAGCTGACACAAAGAAACACATGGAAGCCCTTGGTCAGCAATAGAGTGAAAGAGATATCGGAAAACACAAGCATAAATGAGTGGAATCACATCCCTGGTGACTTGAACCCAGCAGACCTACCTTCAAGAGGCTGTAACGCTAGAAAGTTCATAGTAAGCCGTTGGTCGGAGGGACCAACAAGGATGAAACAGCCAGAAACGGACTTGCCGGTATCGAGACCAACTATAAGTGAAGGAAGCGAGAGAATAATACGAACAGAAGAACAAGTTCAAGCAACCGCAAGTCTGAACGTCATCTCGCCTCCTTTAAGTTCAAGACCGATGTACTCTTCTAAATACAATGAAAGTGTAAGAGCAGTACATCTAGAGATAGCAGAATCCCTATCAACTGCAACTTTCCTCATGGCTCTCCGTCGATTCACAGCAAGACGGGGACGCACATGTACCTTTTACACAGAGCAAGGCACTAACGTTCAAAGCGCAGCAGAGTTACTCAAAGAACTAAATTGGACAGTAATAGAAGCTGAAACTGCAACTAGCCCCCAGCCCATCAAGTGGAAATTCACGCCCCCGGCACCGCCGTGGTGGGGCGGACGGTGGGAGCGCCTAATTCGGGTAGTGAAAGAGATGCTACGCCGAATACTAGGAAAAGCTTCTGTAACGTACATAGAGCTGTCCACTTTATTATGCGAAGTTGAAGCCATTGTTAATAGCCGCCCTCTCACATATGTAACAGCAGACGACGACCCCAAGCGTCCCCTCGCGTGGCCTTTAGGTATTTTAAAAGAATTGGTTTCAGGTACCGATGCACTGACGAGGATAGCCAAGGTGAAAACTGCGACAGACGAGAGGACGAGAGCGTGCCAACGACTTTATCCGTTGGAGCTGTCGGCAGCAACTGACGAGTGGCTGAGGTCCACTACTGACGAAGGCAACGGTGAACCTGAGAAAATCGACCTACACCCGCGCTCTAACTGTGACTTAGAGGCAGGTGTAACGCAAAGCTCGGACGAGACCCATCAGCAGGTGAGTAGGGAATCACAGCCATCCACTGCTTCCACCAGGCTAGGTAGAGTCGTAAAAATACCGCGACGATTTCTCGACTGACATTTAGTTTCATATTTTCACGAAAACCCAGTCTTTCTGTCGGTACAGAAACCAACTTTTCAGTGACATTTCATTGTATGTGAAACCCTAAGGCAATTATTTTTAAAATGGACAAGCGATAAGCTTTTATATGACAGTAATATATTTATTAAAGATTTATATAATCTAGATTGACATTAAAAATGTAAACATTAGACTGTCATAACCATAACAACGATTATTTAGTCCATAACAAATGACTGATATTTTTTTATCTAATATATCTGTGATAAGTACTCATGGTACGCATATATGTTTTAAAATGTGACATTTGGCCATTGGGCAATGTATTATTACTTGTGTATGATGTAAAGTCCTATATCAAGTATAGGAAAGCATACTACACCATCGTTAGTGTACGGTGTAAAGTTCTATTTAAGTATAGGAAGGCATACTACACTAATGTTATTTATATTATTTTTTACATATATACAATGTTATATAAACGACTAGGTTGATCTTTTGTCAATCCTTAGCGTCATAGAATTTAATTGCTGATGTTAAAGACCTTTAATTATGATGATAATGATGAATATGTAATTGAGATTGATTACCTAAAGTTTGACTGACTGTTTAAAGTTATAATAAGAGTTGACCATTTGAGCGAATCTCTGGCAAAATATTATTGTGATATTTAATTCAAAGTGTAATATGTAATTCTTTAACATTTGTTGACATTGAGACATTGACAAACCGAGTCATATATTTGTGTGCTGCTTGTAGCATAATGTGACCACATTGAACACGTTCAAGTTGTAAATTAGAGAGTATTTAAGTGATACACGAATGTTAACGCTGACGAACTCTATAAATTAAAGAGTCATAATTAGGTTTATTGACTGAGCTCACTTGTAAATTAGAGTCGTTATTAGATATATTGACTATTGAACATAGAGCTTAACGTAGAGTCATTACAGAGTTTATATAGAGTTAATGTAGAGCCATCATAGAGTCAATGTAGAGTCACTGTAGAGCTTATATAGAGTCAATGTAGAGTCATCATAGAGTTTATATAGAGTCAATGTAGAGCTAAAATAGAGTCATGTTGTGTAGCCATGTTCTCTTTCTCTTCGCGGTTCAGAGGATGTTGTAAATCCGAACGCGCCCATAATAAGTGACTCTATGGTCATAGCATGACAGCACTGATTTAAAGTCTATGGTTCCGCCCAGGTCGTCGTTCGCTAGCTTTAAGACAATCAACATGTCGTAATTCTGTGTCCGTAATCAAAAATGGAATAAATGTGAGTCTCAAGATGATGAAGCATTTTAATTGAAGAGTACTTCCCAGCGGCAGTTCCCTCTACGTTTCACAACAATGGAGGTTAGCACAGCAGGAGACATGCAGAAATTTAGAAACCGTCTGGACGAAACGAAATAAACATACGGAATACTATCACAATAACACTAACTGTGACGAACAATACAATCAATTAGGTACTAATTAATGAATGAAGTGGAAATAATGAAGCCTGTCAAAAGCAAGACGGAAGACGCCACGTACGTTCCTCAGTACGTTCATATAAACGCTACGCGAGCAGTAATGGTTAACACATCACAGGCTGAACTGAGGTATTTCTCCGGACTACAAACACGTTATGGTTTTCAACAAAGAAAATAATCACCACGCTCTACTAGGAGCTTCAAAAATACAGAAAAACCTGCTTCAGTCGGACACCACTGCATACTACCTCTAGGTTTCCAAACGCACTTGTAGCTGTCAGACTTCCACACTAATTTCCTGTCTTATCTTATTTTATTTGATTTGTGGTTAAGTTTGCTTGCTGATAAAAACTATCGCGAAAACTATAACGTGATTTTTGTTACGTAGTCGAGGGAAACATTCCAGTTCAGCTTGTGAATTGAAACAACCATTACTGCACGCGTGGCGTTTATGGTGTGAGTGTGACCACTTGTTTTGACAAAGGCTTCATTGTATTGTTCGTCACAGTCCTAAATACAATAGGTTAGTGTTATTGCTTGTTTAAAGATTTATGTAATCCGTATGTTTTTACGTTTCGTCTAGATTATTTCTAACTTTTTTATGTTACCTGCTAACCTCCAGACAGTGGCGTTGCTTAGATTACGTTGAAGCTACGAAGCTAGCAATAGGCGTTCCACGTTTTAGTTTTAAAACCACGTGTAACACATTGTGATAAAAGCTCTATGGATGTTGGTGTAAGACAGTATCTGAATATTCCATTGCAGGTGTTGATGTCACTCAAGCCATTTGTGTTAAGACCAATAAAGCAATATGTCGCTAGAAACATTGTGTGTGAAGACTGAGGCGGAGGAGGTATTTGTTAAAGAGGAAGCTGAGGAGGAGTGTGACAGTGAGGAGACCGGAGCACATGTGAAGGAGGAGGTGGACTGTGAGGACAGTGCGGCCGTGTGCGAGCTGTATGCAGACCACCAGATCAAGGACGAGCTCGTGCTGGGCCCCGAGGAGATGCACCGGCCCTGTGTGGCTCCCACACTTCTAGGTCAGTACCTTAGCATATGAAGTCAAGCTTTTAATGAAAACTAAAATGATGAATGATTGATGTTTTTGTTTGGTTCTGCCGTTTACTCTAGATAATTAGATAATTCCATTTAACATCAATGCTGTCATTTAGACGTAAGTTGAAATGTCATGAATGACTATAAATTGTATTTCACTCCACAATTTGTACATTTTTATATACTATTTATAATCAACCATTTTAGCACTGAATCATGGGCTGTAATGGTCATTTATTTGTGTGATGAATATGAATATTAAATTTGTTTCTGCATGAGTCTTAGATGTTTTGAAGAAGAAGAAGAAGAAGAAGAAGAAAAACAATTTATTCCGTAAAGCACACACAACCGGACTTAATACCTATACAGTATAAGATATACGATACAGCATAATACTCGGTAGAAAAAAAATACAGGTAGCCTTATTGGTGAACACACACAGGTATGCACAATGAGTCCAGCAATGTGTGCGATAAAGAAAAGGCTGAGACTCAGCATGTGTTGCTATTTGTAGGCCGTGCAAATTGCAACGCTGTTATTCTGCCACAGCCTATGAGTCTAATTCGAGTTTAAGAGTTACCAAACACCAAACAATTTAATAATATATGATAATATATGATGATATGACGTATTGTACTTTATTAAAGCATATGCGATTTTTAATGCTAATAAATGTATTAGTTAAATAAATAAATGTCAGTGGAAAGAATGAAAAACAGTGTATATTAATATTTATATTTAGAATTGTAAAAAAAAAAAAAAAATAAAAAAAAAAAAAAAAAAATAAAAAAAAAATATATGAAGTATAATCTTTTCCCTTATTCACAAAACTTAACAAACCTCTGACAACTCACAAACCCATATTTCAAGTGACACAAAGAAACAAATTTTAATGGCATTTTAGCATAAATAGGTTTGATCAAAGTTTATAAAACATTTTATGTATATAAGTAGGTTATGTTGTGATCCCCTAGAGCCCTAGACCAAGCTTTGCTTATTCTGGGACTAGTTTTGATTTATGTATGATTGTCTCCCAAATCATAATACTTAATAATCATGTCAATTGAAATAAGACGGCTTACCCTTAAACAATTCACATCTGCATTACACAAATGGCTAGTAGACAAATGTTTTTACTCCATTCAAGAATTTTTTATATATAGCAATAGAATAAATTAATATAACAATAAATTGTAATTACATATAAGAAGTATTATTAGTCGTAAGTTCGTAAATTTTGCATGTCCAAATGTTGGCGAGATGTGCTGATCCTCCACAAAATTGTTCCACCTTATTGTTAACCATGTCTCAAGCAAATAAATTTCATTATTTCATTATTTATTATTATGTCATATGTTCCAGTGTCTGGTCACGGAGCAGAGGAGGCTCTCGGGCGGGCTTGCTCGGTCAGGCTGGAGCGGCTGCTGGTGGACGCGGCGCGGCGCTCGTGCCGGGTCGGGCGGCACACATACACGCTGCCAAGCACGAGCGAGACTAGCGACTGTACCGACACGTCGAGCGAGACCTATCAGTGTCACCAGTGCGGCGACACGTTTAAGGACAAGTCGGTTTTAAGGAAACACATTGACACTCACTCGTCAGCACCTTCTGGAGATTTGAATAAGTCTGCACTTCCAGGTAAGTTGCTTAATATTTAAAGTCAGGACCTTTCAAATTATAGCATGTTCATGTTAAGTGCTGGTTTACTGGGAAATTGTTAATGGGTTAAGGTGAAACGTTACGGGTTCCTGTCGATGTTCTGTCAATAGATGGCAGCACGTTGGAATTTAGGGGGTTTTTCAAGGTTTTCTGCGAAACCGCTAAAGTACATATGATGATTTTCAAACTGCGGATGAAGCAAAAAATCGTACGTATGAATCGAGATCTACCTGCACTAAACAGTGCTTATTTTTTACGTGTATTCGACCGAAAGCGAAATATTTGCAATTTCGTCCATTCACGCACACGTGCGTACCTAATGTCACAGGGAATGTCAGTCATTGTCAAGCAGTACGCAAGTTGAATATAGAGGGCGTAATAATAAATCAAGGAAGTAGCTCACGTTTACAAAATTACAAATGTGCGACGAACGTAAATAAGGCGGACATAAATAGAACTACATTTTCGCACTCTTCTTGAAGACATGGGATAGTCCTGTGGTTTACGCTTTTGCAAATTTATTCGCAGTATCGCTAGAGACCCACGTTCGAGCCTTGGTCGGGTACCATAGTCTTTTTGTATTTTTATTTTTCTTCGAAGTTCATTTATTATTTTTTAATATAGTTATAGTTAGTTAGTTAGTTGTTATTACGTTATACAGCATTTTTTTAAAAGATCGCGATGTAAATTCTATTAGACGCAAAATTGTACTGCAATTATCATACATTTTTAAAGATCACGATGTAAATTCTTATAAACACAAAATTGTACTGCAATTTATTTATATCATACATAATCTAATCTATCGTTTTGCGTTTTCTTATATTTTATTATATAGGTACTTGCTAGGTGAAGTAAAATACGAACGCTCATATATATGAATATATATCCTACTACGAAATAAATGTACAGATATTATGTACGATTGAAGCGTTTTCAGTCAAGCATGTTTCTTTTATGAATAAATACTACAGTGGCCGAATTATTTTATGAAATTCCGTAGGAAATAAATAATATCAAAGCACATAATATCTGTACAAATTCACTAAGAAGAGTGGCATGGAATCGTCAACCAAAAAATGAAATGATTTTCACAACATATTTTGTATTATGCCCGTGAGCCCTTGAAAATTCTTGAATGCGTTCGTGCATCGTTGTCAGGTCGCACTTGGGACAGTATGGCAACGTCGCTATGCCATGTTGGTTCTTCTTATTACATTTATATAAATACCGTCGTCTATAGCACAAGCTTTAGATACTATCGAACCAACTGAATCGTGACCCACCGTGGAACCTTGTCACAGAAAGTGTCATAATGATTATCGTTGTCAGGCAGTACGATGTCACTATGACATTTTCTGTGACAAGGTTCCACGGTGGGTCACGCACGATTCAGTTGGTTCGATAGTACATACATGCTTATTTTGGGTCTAGGTCGATTTTTAAAGATTGGCGTCAAATATTTATTTATACAGGGTGGTTTTTATTTTCCGGTCAGTGATGGCAATGGCAGCTACCAGATCCCGTGCTGCTACGCGAAAATGATCTAAGAAGACTTTCCTTTGATTTTGAATTAATGAAGTTTGACCTTTTCAGATTTTGAAAAATAAAACATACAGGGTGGGAGAAAAAGGTCATTTTGGACAAACTTTTTTTTGATGCCAATCGATCCCATTTCTATCCAGGATCAAAAGTTTGTATGATCATGATGATGATAAGTACCTAGTATACAGGGTGGATTTTTCTTTTATTTTTCACTTACTATTTTTTTATGCCCATCGATTCCATTCCTATCCAGTATCAATAATTTCTTAAGGTAAATGTACTAAAAAGACACTAATTAAAGAAAACTTTTGCCATACAACGTTTTTGACAGAATTAACAATATTATCTAATATGTCAATGGAAATTGTACGAAAGTTTGTTTTTGCAAAGTACTTTTGTTAAGTTCTAGTTCTAGTAATGTCTGCGTGTCTGTGTGTCTACGTAGTGAAATTCATTATATTATACAGGGTGAATTTTTTTTGGGTCAGTGAGCCCTCAGCAGTAGCTGCCCAGCTACTAGATCCCGTGTTGCTACGTGAAAATGGTCTTAGAAAACCTTCCCTCGATTTCAAATTAATTAAGATTGGCGTTTTCAGATTTTGGAAAAACATACAGGGTGCGAGAAAAAGGTCATTTTTGATAAACTTTTTTGAAGTTAAAACTTCTTTAGCGGCGCTGAGCACTTTTTGTGATGGGAGAAAATAGTTAAACTCGCGACGATTCGTAAGACTAGCTAGTTGACCCCTCCTAGTATCGTGATTGCGATGTTAGGAGGGGTCTACTCAGCTAAACTCAGCTGGTTACACGATGCGTAAGACACAATGATACTCGGGATATTTATGTATATGTAAATGGATTATGCGAATATGAGTATGAATATGAGTATTACTTAATATGAATATGAGAGAATACGGATACGGATACCGATACCGATATGGATTCGGATATGAATATCTTTGTTATTTTACTTCCTTTATTGAGTTTTCACTTCTGCCGGCACTTCCGGAGTGCAACCCGTTGTTTTTTTATGTCATTAAGAAAGTAAATAACAAAGATATTCATATCCGTATCCGTATCCGTATCGGTATCCGTATCGGTATCGGTATCCGTATCGGTATACGTATCAGTATCCGTATCGGTATCCGTATTCATATTCGTATTCGTATCCATATCTATATCCATATCCATATCCATATCCATATTAATATTCATATTCACATTCATATTCATATTCATATTCATATTCATATTCATATCCATATCCATATTCATATTCATATTCGCATAATCCATTTACATCCTAATTCCTAATATCCTAATCCTAATAATATTATAAACGTGTAAGTTTGTGCGGATGTATGGATGTACGTTCCGTTTAATCTCAAAAACTACTGAACGGATCTCTATGAAACTTTAGACATCAGAATAGGGCATAGGCTATAATTTATTTCAAAATTCAAAAAATTAGGTAGCATAACTAGATTTGGTCCCATACAAGATACAAGCTTTGATCCTGGTTAGGACTCGAGGGGATCGAGTGGCATAAAAAAAGTTAGTGAAAAATGACATTTTTCTCGCATCCTGTATGTTTTTTTTCAAAATCTGTAAACGCCAATCTTCATTGATTAAAAATTAAGGGAGGGTCTTCTGAGACCATTTTCGCGTAGCAGCACGGGATCTGGTAGCTGTCCTAACTGACGCATAAAGAAAATCCACCCTGTATATTCCCAAAATGCATGCTTGGATGAGAATGACGACACTGATTTCAGATCTCGAAAGTACAACACACTAAGAAGGACACCACGACGAGTTCTGTAGATCTAAAAAATGGGTCGCACAAACCGCTATCGAATATTTTGTTGAGTCACAATCGTCCATAGGCTATGCTGTCTACTTACGATGGTAACAAACCATAAGGTTGATTGCCACCGCCGTGGTATTAAAAAAAATGCTCATTCATCAACTCATGGCACGGTGGGATGTACCGGCAACCAATTTTGATTTCTGGGCCACTTCTTACCTTGTCACAGTGAAAATCTATATGAAAGCCGCTAGAAATCTCGTATTGATGTTACTGTGACAAGGTACGAAGTTGCCCAGAAATCAAATTGGTTGACCCTAACGTCCACAGAAGCTTCAGACTTAGTAATAACGGGATTACAAAAGTAGTTACTGATGTTGTTATATATCCAATTATCACCATAGCCTATGGACCCTGTTACATCCTATTAACACCGTAGCCCATTAGACTATTCCGTTTAACTTCGTAGCCTATCGTCTCTGTTGATTTTCAATAAACACCGTAGCCTATGGTCGTTCTTAATATTCGATTGACACCGTTGAGCTATTTTTTATCAATGGACAACCGTAGCCCATGGACGCTTTTAATTTGCATGTAGGCAGATAGTTGTCCGAGTACAAATGGTTGTGTTTCATCTTGAGCAAAAATACATGTCATTTATGCAGGTCGGTAATAAATTTATTTTAGGAGATTCGCCTCCATAGAACTCCATACATTACCTTGCAAAAGGTGGAGATGAAAAAGTTTTGATTATTTGAAGTGAATAGGTATTAGGTACTTCGTTGTCGGGGTTTTGTATTCACTTCAAAAATATTAATTATCCATATAATCCAATCATACGTATACTCGTACGGAGTAGGCGCCTTACTTCTTTAAAACTGTATTAAAACACAAATCGTAAAACTTCTCAATTATAATCTCAAAAGAAACTCAATCATCTATAATATAATATAATAATAATGTGTGTTACTGTTACATGACTGTTATAGACATTTTCGCAATTTTTATGCACCTTATTCCTTTGTAATAAAGCGTTACCTTTCACGTCGAGTCTTACTACTGTGCCTTATAAGGCAATCCCAATAAAGCAACAATAAAGTTTTCAGTTTCGTTTCACCTTCATTAACAGTTTGAAATTCGTTCTATCAGAAAACAAATGACATGGCTGTTACGTCACTACCAAAATGAAGAGCGCAGTATGACAAAATGAATGCCTTCTCTTTCATCACAAAATAAAAGTGTTTGCAAAGAAAGTGTCGCCACCTATAAAGTCAATAAGTACTACCTACTGTTATAGCTAACTGTCAACAACAGCTTAAAATTGACATCCGAGCCATCTATTGGAGGTTTTGGACAACGATCTGTCATAAACCGCAGCCATTTTCTTTACATGGACAGTATAAAACTCACTCACACATACATGGCACCGAGTGAAAATTTATGATTTTTTAAACGGTTATATTTAAATAATTAGACGTTATTACGTCTTATTTTTCAAACTGCGGGAGAAGAGGGTCGTATATTATCTAAAAATTACAATTTCAAGTCCGTGACATCAATAGATTTCACATGTAGTCGACCGGAAAATTTTATGAAAATCGTTCGTGACGTTTCACCTTAACTGGAAGAGATCCCTTAAAGGGATAAGTTCGCCTTTGTACATACCATTTCCTTCTGTATTTTTCATCAGTTTTATTGTACAATAACGAGTTTTACTACTGCTACTACTAAGGCATTTGGTAGGACCTAGCTTGGTGGGACTATATTTAAATAAATTAGTGTGTAGAATATTTAAATTTGTAAATTATTAATGACTACCACCATATTTGATGTCCGATCTAAAAATGTATTTATGTCACACTTGCGCCCGTAGCACATGTTGCGCTCGAGAGTATCTCGACTTATCTCGAGCTACGCGTCTTTTTCTGATTGGCGCTATTAGAAAGTAACGGATAGCTCGAGATATGCCGACACACTCGAGCGCAACACGTGCTACGCCTACTGGTCATAAAGTGGCAATTATCGCATGCTCCGCGCGCGGTAAATGCCACTTCCTGGTCGGGGAGTGACATACAATTTTGTATTATCACGAGCGGTAATAAAGAAACACATAACCCATACCACACCCTTCTACATAAATTAGGAATATCGCATACTACAAGCGACAAATTAAAATTTAAGGCCTTGAACAACTATATGGAACAAATTATATAGCATTTAACTAGTTTTAAGTATCATGATATGCCATACCCTAACAGGGTGCCATGTGTGTCTGTATTATTAATTTGTAACAACTGTACAATTACCATGGTTGGCAATAAATGAATTATGAAAGTCTCAGATCGCAAGAATTTGACGCCCGAGCCGAAGGCCATTCATTGTGTTACCGCCCTTGTGTAATGTGCTATTATTCCATGTTGCAGCAACTGTAAGAACGGTGAAGGAGGCTCTTGGGCGGGCTCGCTCGGTCAGGCGGGGGCGGCTGCAGGCGGGGGCGGGGCAGACACGAGGCGGAGGGAAACGGTTTACATGCTGCGACTGTCACTACCAGTGTCAGCGGGAATCACACTTCCTGCGTCACCAGAGGGTACACACTAGAGAAAAACCATTTCAATGTAGTCACTGTGACTACAAGTGCAGACAGAGGATACAATTAGTGATTCACGAGAGAAAACACACGGGAGAAAATCCATTTCAATGTAGTCACTGTGACTACAAGTACAGGCAGAAGACACATTTAGTCAGTCACGAGAGAAAACACACTGGAGAAAAGCCATTTAAATGTAGTCACTGTGACTACAAATGCAGAAAGAAGACAAATTTAGTGAGTCACGAGAGAATACACACTGGAGAAAAACCTTTTAGATGTAGTCACTGTGACTACAAGTGCAGACAGAAGACACAATTAGTGATTCACGAGAGAAAACACACGGGAGAAAATCCATTTCAATGTAGTCACTGTGACTACAAGTGCAGGCAGAAGACACATTTAGTCAGTCACGAGAGAAAACACACTGGAGAAAAGCCATTTAAATGTAGTCACTGTGACTACAAGTGCAGAGAGAAGACAAATTTAGTGAATCACGAGAGAATACACACTGGAGAAAAACCATTTCAATGTAGTCACTGTGACTACAAGTGCAGAGAGAAGAAAAATTTATTGAGTCACGAGCGAATACACACTGGAGAAAAACCATTTCAATGTAGTCACTGTGACTACAAGTGCAGACAGAAGACACAATTAGTGATTCACGAGAGAAAACACACGGGAGAAAATCCATTTAAATGTAGTCACTGTGACTACAAGTGCAGAGAGGAGACAAATTTAGTGAATCACGAGAGAATACACACTGGAGAAAAACCTTTTAGATGTAGTCACTGTGACTACAAGTGCAGACAGAAGGGAGATCTAGTAAGGCATGAGAGGATACACACAAGATAAAACCCTTTGCTTGTTATCACCATGAAGTGCATTGTTAAATCAGTTTTACGGATACATCAGAACATACACGCAAATCAAAAAATATGTTTAAATCGGCCACCTGCTTGTAATATGGTAGTAAATCGCTTTAGTGTTTAATAGTAACACAATAGTTTACTGCGACGTTAACGCATTGCTTGTATCAGCGCATGGACACCTCTCCCTCGCCCAGACAGATCATGTTGAGCCAAATTGCAACCGGAAAGCGCATTGTAGACGTCCCATGCTCCAAGTTAAAGACTGCGTGAAACGCGACATGATTGCATTTGATATCGACCGCAGCGCTCGGGAAGATCTTGCTGGAAATCGCGATGAGTGGAGAAACACTATCACAAAAGGCCGCGAAGTCCGCGATAACACCTGGTCCCAAGATCTAGCCCACAAGCGCGGTAAAAGGCATAACCGTTAAGAGGATGCTGGTGATACGGATCCTCAGCTCACGTTTCAGAAATGTGGACGCATATGTCGATCCCGAATTGGATTATATAGTCACGAGAGGAGTTGTTTCTCGCGTGCAGACGCTGTTTAAATCTGTCAAGATGTAATAGGCCCGGTGATGATGTATCTGCGATAACTCCACATGTATAAATTAGGATGATTGTTAATTAAAGACGTACATTATTGTAACCAATTCGTGGCTATCATTCTGCTCCCCCTGGGCTCCTCATTACCAGACCTATATCGATAAACTCGACTATTGATGCTAAGTCTATATACTAGTGATCACTCAAGGGTTTGCTTGTAAAAATATGTTTTTATTAAAAGTAAAAAATAATAATTTAATAATAAATCCATACTCTCCTTCGTTTTTAAAGACAATTTTATAGTTTTACTCGTCCCAATTTTTTTCTTCGTGAATGTCCCATCTACGGTACTATTGTAAAGTAAACGACGATATTGACAAGTACCTATTGTTTTATAGTGAGTGTCTAAGTAGGTAATTTACTTCTAAAAAGGTAGATAACATTAACTATTTTGTAGTGCCATAGGTATTACGCCCTACCTTTATATAACCTAGCGATTATTTGAAATATGCTATGTTGAACAATAGAACAAAAAACACACAATGCTGGGGGCGATCACTAGTATATAGAACTAGCATCGATAGTTGATTTTATCGATATAGGAACTCCCTACTTGTCAAACAATTTTGCCCCGCCGATTCCTACGTCTGCTCATTACATTATATGGCGACCCTGCTCATCGAACCACAACTAAAGGAGATACGCAGTACATATGAGCGGCGATGGGCAATGGGCCGGCGGCGGCGGCGTGACCTTAGGTTCAAAACAAAATCTTACATATTACATTAGCGCCTGTAGAGGCAAGGCCTACTTCATACAAACTCTGTGCAAGTTTTATTCGTCGGTTTTGGCACTCCCGCATATAATTTTTTTTTGCTTGTTAATATTGGATATACGAAGAATGTCAAGAAATAAAATCAAACATTTCAAAATAATTAAAATTAAGTAACAAAATACAAGAAATAAAATTCTTGAGGTTCTGGCTAACAGAAAAATAAGCACACTGATCAAAAATCATAAGTGTAATGCATAGGGACAGACAGCAGGAAGCGAATTTGTTTTATACAATGTAGTGATTCTGTGGCCGCGCGGTATTTTGGATTATGAAAATGCACGATTTATAACCGAAAATACTAATAATCGTTATGTTTCCCTTGAAATTTTGAAGAGTTCCCTCAATTCCTCATAGATTCATAGATTCCATCGTCAGAAGTGAACTTTGAGAACAACGGGACCAATACGGAAGAATATTCCTTCAAACAAAGAAATAATTTTCCAAATCTGTTCATAAATGGCGGAGTAATCGCGTAACAAACATACAACAAAAAAAAACATACAGCCGAATTCAGAACCGCCTCCTTTTTTAAGAAGTTGGTTAAAAATAGTCCAAGTTACTAAAATGAATTATTGAATGGAAGAGCGAGACCTGATACAGGTGCATTAACACCTACTAGGAGGCCTCAACCACTATTGTCAAACTAATATTTAAAGTTATCCAAATAAACGATTTTATTTATTTATATTATTTATTACTAATACAGGGAAAAAATCTGAAAACTATACATTTGTAATTAAATCTTACAAAAATATCGTACTCTCTAATCTGTATTTCCAATAGTATATAGTTTTGTCCATACTTGGACTACATTTCGATTTCTAACCATGGTTTTCTATTTTTCGCTCATGAGACGCAGAATTTCATGTTCTTTAACTTGCTAGTAAGCAACTTTACGCTAGGATGCATGACATAGAATATAAGGTTTAAGATCATTTAATCTCATAAAGAATTATACAATTCACTTACATGAGAGAACACTTAACTAATACACAAACTTTGTTATGAGCGCACAAAGACAAATAAGTGCGTTAAAAAAATTAGGGTAGTACAAAATAGTGAGCGCGCACTCGGCAGGCTACGCATGCAGCGAGCGACAATAACAGCGGAACAAGTAATACACAGAATCCTTACAACTAGATACGAGCGAGTACATATGAGCGATAAACCGAAAATAGTCCGAAAATTTCGGGGGTTTGTAGCTGCCAATAGTTGTCCCGAGATTACTCTTGCTACCAGTTTTGATATTTAATTTACTTAGTAGCATCCAGATACATAATTTAAATAAATAAGATCTACTCCTCCACCTCTTGCAACATAGTCCAGCATTGAACCTCTACTGACGGGCGTATTACGTCAGCACTTGCAGTCACAATGAGTTTTTCACCAGTTCATGTTTCCCCGCGGGAACTTTTAAGTCTGCCTTGCGAGTGCTCTGATATAGACAGGAGCTACTAGATGGTTTTTTCTCCAGTGTGTTTTCTCTCGTGGCTCACTAAATTTGTCCTGTGTCTGCAATTGTAGTCACAGTGACTACATTTATATGGTTTTTCTCCAGTGTGTATTCTCTTGTGCCTCACTAAATTTGCATTTAGACTACACTCGTAGTCACAGTTGCTACACTTAAATTGTTTTTCTCCTGTGTGGTTTCTCTCGTGAATCACTAATTGTGTCTTCCGTCTGCACTTGTAGTCACAGTGACTACATTGAAATGGTTTTTCTCCAGTGTGTTTTCTCTCGTGAATCACTAATTGTGTCTTCTGTCTGCATTTGTAGTCACAGTGACTACATTGAAATGGTTTTTCCCCTGTGTGTATTCTCTCGTGAATCACTAATTGTGTCTTTTGTCTGCACTTGTAGTCACAGTGACTACATTGAAATGGTTTTTCCCCTGTGTGTATTCTCTCATGACACACTAAACTTGTCTTCTCTCTGCACTTGTAGTCACAGTGACTACATTTAAATGGTTTTTCTCCAGTGTGTATTCTCTCGTGCCTCACTAAATGTGTCTTCTCTCTGCACTTGTAGTCACAGTGGCTACATTGAAATGGTTTTTCCCCTGTGTGTATTCTCTTGTGAGATACTAAGTGTGACTTCCGATTGCTCTTATAATCACAGAGACTACATCTAAAAGGTTTTTCTCCAGTATGTATCCTCTGGTGACGCAGTAAGTCTGATTTCAGCTTACTCTCGTAGTGACAGTCGCTGCATGTAAACCGTTCCCCTCCGCCTCGTGTCTGCCCCGCCCCCGCCTGCAGCCGCTCCAGCCTGACCGAGCAAGCCCGCCCAAGAGCCTCCTCTGCTCCGTGACCTGCCACTGAAACATAATATATGACATAGATAATTTAACATTGGCCGACCATCTTACACCAATCAAACCTAATTCCAGAATAAGCAAAGCTTGGACTACGGGCTCTAGGGGATAATAACATGACCTACTTATACATAAAGATAATACTTAACTTCATATCAAAACATTTAAGACATAGGTAGAAACAAATATTCACTCATCACCACCCAGCCCAGATTATTACAGCCCAGAATTCAGAGCTAAAATAGTTGGTGATAATAAATAAAACACTACAAATTGTGGAGTGAAATACAATTTATAGTCATTGATAACATTTCAACTTACACCTAAAGGACAGCATTGATGGTAAATGGAATAGAGTAAACCGCAGAACCAACAAGAAACAACACTTTTAGTTTTCATTCAAAAAGTTTGACTTTATATGCTAAGGTAAGGTAGTTAATTGTGAGAAAACGCTGTGACAGTTTGGCCCCGGAACCACACTTCTACTTACCACTCTGTCACAGGATTATGCAAAACAATAAAAATATTAAATAGCTTAGAGAAAATGAAGCATTTTTCTTTTAATTATAATTGCATCAATAAATTTATTTCAAGTATCATAGATCGTTTAAAAAACATGTGTACAGTAATTGAACTTACGTAGATCAAAATAAATTTATACAATGTTTCTCGTTTTTCATTTCAGCAGCGACCATTTTAGTTGCTCCTTAGCTGATTGTAAAACTTTTGCTGCTCTGGCGTTGGCGTTTAGAGGATCCGGTCTTCATAGGATTCCTGCTCCATCTTCACATCCAAATGGTCTTATATGTCTTCTCGAGCCTCTCACCCTTATTGAGACCGCTCTTATAATTGAAATCTGTACTTTTACTTTCAACCAATACATTACTTGTGAATATGCATTTCCCCATTTCGTATTTAATTTTGATGCGGTTTTTTTTATAAAGTTGTTATATTCTGTCCCTAATGCTCCATCGCATGAGATGACAAGTGGAGTAAAGGAGGCTCTTAAATCTTCTGCTGCTCGGTCATATTTGGTGTGTTTCTCTCGGCTATGTCTCTGTGCTGTTTGTTGCCATGTGAGGTTGCTGTAAGAAGAAGCGTCGGCATTTATTATGCGAACATCGAAGAACGCTTTCCTTGCAGGTTCCCAAACACTGTTTAGTAACAGGTCTCCTATGAGGGCCGGTTGAGTATTACTTGCGTCACGCATTATGGGTTCTGTTGTACCTGTTCCCCAGGCTAGTTCAGCCCATTGTTTACAGTCATCTCTATGTTGATCATGACCTTGTTTTATTAGACCACCTTTTTTGCAATTTAGTGCGTGGTTTAGATCGAAGTTATTCTCTCCGCAACCATCGCAGGCTTGAGGGAGGCTGGTAGGTTCATGAGCATATCGAATGGCTAGGGCATCCTTAAACTGAGTGGCTGTGAGATCGGTATTATTGGCGGTAGTAGGGATAATTGTCAGCCATTGTGACGAATTCGTCTCAATGACTCTTTGAACACATATTTTCATTTTATCTGGTAGTTTAGATATTATGTCTTTGCTGGTTTCGATGTCTCTTATTTGTCTTGCCAATTTTTCTTTTTTTATAGTTTCTGTAGCATGAATTTGGTGTGCCAGTAGGTCTAGGTTTTCAGCATTTTTGATAGCGTTAATTAGTAACCTGTTTGATTCTAATGATGTTTTGTAGCATTCTTTATTTTTATTTGGATCATTAATGCCGAGGCCGCCGAGTTTCACTGGTAGAAAGAACAGTTCATGCTCAAGTGAGGTTATTTCTCTGTCTAAAATATATGGTGTTAGTGATGTTATGATTGTTTGTTTTAAGGAATAGAATTCTTCATGAGCTTTATCCATTACTGTTTGTAAGTATCTCCACTCACATTGTAGTAATTTTGTAAAGGCTGTATGTACAAGTTGTGGATGCTTTTTGCTGGCTTTTGATAAATGTGTAATACAATTTGTCCATTCATTAACTTTTCCTTTGATGTATTCCATTTTCCCATCCTCATCGCCTATGACACCACCCAGAAATCGGTGAGAGAGTACAGTCTTCACGCCTAGATCCCCAAAGAGTCTCTTAGCCTCTTCAATCGAATTATTTTTAACTATAATATAGCTTTTAGAAGGTTCCGGGAAGTAGCCATATTTTGGCCCTTGTTCTATCAGTTTCTTTAACCAGCCTTTTATATTAGTTAGTTTACCAAAACAAGCTGAGTCATCGGCGTACCAATTTTGTATGTATTTTCCAGGGTCTTTGCAACTTTGAATTAGTGGTAAAATCCCAACTGCATACATTAACATTGCCAATGGGTCACCTTGTGTGGTTCCTTCCTTGCTTAAAATGAAATCATTGGAGCCCGATAAACAAATGACTGGATATCCTCTGTAAGTGTTGAAAAGAAATATTGCACAACGTGGCCAGTATATTCTAGCATTCCAAAGAGCGATAGGACGGCTTAGTGCATTGAAGGCGTTTGCTGCATCTATTAAAAGGAGGCCTTCATCATCTTCACCTTCGTTAAAACATTTGGTCATAGCATGGATTCCTCCCTCAATGCCTGATTTTATACCCGCACAGAGCTGATCGGATCCGCACGCTTGTTGAACGTCTAGCCCTGTTGCGGTGGCCATGGCTTTAGCAATGATGCGTTGTAATATTTCGCCGATGCCGATTGGGCGAACACCTGGGCATTTATTCAGTGCTATCCCTCTTCTTGCTAGTAAAGTTCTAATGCAATCCCATTCGACAATTTCACTGCTAAGTTTTCTGGTTAGTGCTGCGATTGATTCCCTTAATTCGGAGCTATGATTTCCAAACCGAAGGAGGAGTGACTTCCATTGTTCCGAATCTGTACCACTTGGGCCAGCTCAATAAATTGCTCTGAATAATTACATTAAAATTATGAAATACTCATATAAAACTGACAATTCAAAAATGCTTGTTGCTAGGCCTATTTGAATAAAGAACATTTTGAGTTTGAAGAATTATGAGGTAAGTTACTAAATGAGTATAGAAGGAACAACAAGGTACATTTATTGATAAAACATAATAACTAAAACTCTAATGACTCGCAGAATATGGGTCAAGGACCTGTCTATTGTCGGTTAAACAGAAGAACAACCCAAATGCCTTAATGTCTCAGGGAAATTTTCCCAATAAACCAGTGTGAAACAACATGAAAATGGTATTATTTGAAAGGTCTGATTTTAAATGTTAACACTTTAAATGTTAAGTAACTCACCTGGAAGTGCCGATTTATTGAAATTTCCAGAAGGTTCGGACGAGTGAGTGCCAATGTGTTTCCTTAAAACCGACTTGTCCTTAAACGTGTCGCCGCACTGGTCACACTGATAGGCCTCGCTCGACGTGTCGGTACAGTCGCTAGTCTCGCTCGTGCTTGGCAGCGTGTATGTGTGCCGCCCGACCCGGCACGAGCGCCGCGCCGCGTCCACCAGCAGCCGCTCCAGCCTGACCGAGCAAGCCCGCCCGAGAGCCTCCTCTGCTCCGTGACCAGACACTGATGAAACATAAATGACATAGGTACATAGATTATTAAATATTGAGAATAAGCAAAGCTTGGACTACTGGCTCTAGAGGATAACAACAACCTACTTATATAAGATACAGTGAATTGCAGAACCAAACATATACATCAATTTTTGTTTTCATTCAAAAAGCTTGACTTGACATGCTTAGGTACTGACCTAGAAGTGTGGGAGCCACACAAGGCCGGTGCATCTCCTCGGGGCCCAGCACGAGCTCGTCCTTGATCTGGTGGTCTGCATACAGCTCACACAAGGCCGCACTGTCCTCACACTCCGCCTCCTCCTTAACATGTGCCCCGGTCTCCTCACTGTCACACTCCTCCTCAGCCTCCTCTTTCACAAACACCTCCTCCGCCTCAGTCTTCACACACAATGTTTCTAGCGACATATTGCTTTATTGGTCTTAACACAAATGGCTTGAGTGACTTCAACACCTGCAATGGAATATTGAGACTCTGTCTTACACAAACATCCATAGACCTTTTATCTCAATGTGTTACACGTGGTTTTAAAACTGAAACGTGGAACGCCTATTGCTAGCTTCGTAGCTTCAACGTAATCTAAGCAACGCCACTGTCTGGAGGTTAGCAGGTAACATATATAAAGTTAGAAATAATCTAGACGAAACGAAATAGACATACGGAATACATAAATCTTTAAACAAGCAATAACACTAACTTATTGTATTTAGGACTGTGACGAACAAAACAATACAATGAAGCCTTTGTCAAAACAAGTGGACACACTCACACCATAAACGCCACGCGTGCAGTAATGGTTGTTTCAGTTCACAAGCTGAACTGGAGTGTTTCCCTCGACTACGTAACAAATGACACGTTATAGTTTTCGCGATAGTTTTTATCAGCAAGCAAACTTAACCAAAAATAAGATTAAGATAAGACAGGAAATTAGTGTGGAAATAGATACCTAAAATAACGCATATTGCGATCCCGACTAAAGCGCCACCAAGTGCCTAAGTTAGTAACTATTATCTTGGATACACGTGACCAAAAGCTTAAAAAACTTGCAAAAAGTGCACCCGCCGCTGGAATGTAACATTGACTTGACTCTGAATTACTTTGAAAGCAGTATGCTTTACCACAGGGTTACGTGTGAGTTGTTAGTAGGCATGCATCGAATTTATGAATAAGTCATTTCATTTTTTATTTATTTCTATAACAATATTACATTGTGTCAGAAAATCTTATAAACTAATTACATGCTAAAAAAAATGTATTTCAAATTAATAAATACATATGTCAGATTAAATATTCATAATTTAGGTACTCAATTCATTACTGCATCATATTAATTTAATTAATTACTGCATCGGAAAAACTCTTCAAGGGAATAAAAACATTTACTTAATAAATATGACCTTAATTTATTTTTAAAGGTATGAGGGTTGGAAACAGCCTTTAATTCGATTGGTAGCTTTTACAGCCTGGAAACGAGCACAAAATTCCGTCACTTTGAGCTTCGGAGAAATGGGGTGGTCTAGGTTTTTAGTCCTCGTTGCCAGTCTTGCCACCCGATCCTCTTCTGATTCATTTCTTGCCAAATATTTTACTAAGTCCGTACAAAGTATCAGAATGTCAAGACTTGGCACAGTTAGAATTCCTAATTTAGTGAAAAAGTCCTTACAGGAAACCCACTGTGGTATACGCACCATTATTCTTATCGCTCGCTTCTGAATTATGAACGCCCTTTTTATATTGTAACTATATGTGGCAATAAGTGGTATAAGTTCCAACAACCTTAACACTAGGTGGTGCTATTATCAATCCCGTCAACTTTCTTCTAAGATGAACAACCATGCACAAATCTTTGACAGTTCTGTGACGGTTCTGTGCAAAACACAGATCTAATAAAACCATAGATGGAAGGTATTTTCGCAGGATCTGAATAAGTAATGCCGTCCTTTACTATCTCAAGAAGTACAGCAAAGAGAAAAATAGACAAAGATGGCCGCTCTACTTGGTCTTAAATGGTAGAATGGCACCATTTTCCTCTGCTAAATATTTGACACATGTGATTGCTACTAGTGATGTGCAGTCTTCATCGTAAGCTTTTGTCGATATGTATGTATGACAGTCTATTCATCCTTATGTGTCCTAGCATGTAATCAAACAATTTTTGAAGACTTCAATCATTATCTCACTTTTCTCCAGGATTACAATACTTTGTTCTGAGCTTCTTTAAGTATACAACAACATTTAAAGTTATTTATGAATTATTGGGTAATCCTAGAAAAAAGGGTGATTAATGTCTTCATGAAGAGTTTATTTATATGATGATAGGACACGTAAGAATGAATAGACTGTATTTATGACTCCATTTTTTTTAAATAAGTACATGCTTTAAAAAAATATTTATTTACAAGAAGAAAATAAATACAACAATGTCTTTAATAATATTAAAATTAATTTAGATCTAAAACAGGCCCTGCTGGATTTCCTCGCTAATACGTTGTGCGAGAAAGTCGACAGCTCTTCGGTCAACTTCGCGATTTCAGTAAATGACTGGTGCGCGTTTGGACCCCATGGACCTAGAGTTTCGACGCTAAAGACACGTGGAGTTTTTCGAATGTATCCCTGACGAAAGGATTCTTCAAAATGTACCGAACGTATAATTCTTGAGTATTGTGTAGGACTCCATTCCTCGCCTCTGTTTATAATTTTTGATCAATTTCTTTCTTATTTCCAAATCAGCAGGAAATCTGTTCATAATTAAAAATATCGGTATTTAAATATCTTTAATTTACTATTGATTGTTATCGATGTCACGATAAGGATCTCGAGTACAACACTACGTGGTAGGTGAATTGTCAAAATATCGGGGTGCATTATTTATTATTAAAATAACTATGAAATGATGATTCAAATGCGTAAAATTGATGGACAATACTATAAATGATGTTCCAGTAATACATATTCAATAAGGCTTTTACTAAATAAACTTTAAAATCACAATATTTATGTCATACAGCTTACCGGTGGAATGATACATTTGTATTATTTTCACTAAGTACACCCATTCCATGCGAACACCATGGCACCACGTACGCTAAATCTAATGTTTAATATGTTCACTAAACGTAAATTTCACCATTAATACAAAAATCACACATTCTTTGCAAAATACGGCAACGAATTTGGTATCCAGTTGCATACCAAACAAATATGGCAGTCGAGT
Source organism: Cenopis cana (assembly GCA_951800055.1). Classification (NCBI taxonomy): domain Eukaryota; kingdom Metazoa; phylum Arthropoda; class Insecta; order Lepidoptera; family Tortricidae; genus Cenopis; species Cenopis cana. Next base: position 1,709,073 of record OX637496.1, read on the forward strand.
TGACGTGCCGCGCACGGCCTGAAGACAGGTATGGGAGCCATGATACTATCTCATTTTAACACAGGTAGTTTGACATCAGAGTAAAGAGCGTGTTAGATAAGGCATTTTGTTCAATTAAAATACCTTCCATCTATGGTTTTATGTTTATTAGATCTGTGGTGCAAAATATTTTGTCTGACAGCTACAAGTGCGTTTGGAAACCTAGATGTAGTATCCGAAAGTGTCCGACTGAAGCAGGTTTTTCCGTATTTTAGAAGCTCGTAGTAGAGCGTGGTGATTACATTCTCTTTGTTGAAAACTATAAAGTATTTGTAGTCCAGAGAACACCTCATTTCAGTTCAGCCTGTGATGTGATAACCATTACTGCTTGAGTAGCGTTTATATGAACGTACTGAGGAACGTACCGTACGTGGCGTCTTTCGTCTTGCTTAACAACTTCACTTCATTCTTAATTCCAGGGATTAATTTAATTCATTCCCAGCAAGCAGTATGTATAATTATAATTGTATTGTTCGTTACCAGTCCTACCTATATAAATTAGTGTTATAGTGATAGTATTCCTTATGTTTATTTCATTTCGTGCAGATTGTTCCTAAATTATTGGATTATACCTGCTAACGCCCAGAAAGTGGCATAGCTTAGATTACATTGACGCAAGCAACAGGCTTTGACACCTCTCCGTACAAATCGTCCTAGTTTTAGTTTAAAACCACTCGTAACACATTGAGAGAAAAGTTCTATAGATTTCGCCGTAAGACAGTATCTGAATATTCTATTTCAGGTGTTGAAGTCACACAAGCCATTTGTGTTAAGATCAATAAAGCAATATGTCGCTAGAAACATTGTGTGTGAAGACTGAGGCGGAGGAGGTGTTAGTGAAAGAGGAGGCTGAGGAGGAGTGTGACAGTGAGGAGACCGGGGCACATGTGAAGGAGGAGGCGGAGTGTGAGGACAGTGCGGCCGTGTGCGAGCTGTATGCAGACCACCAGATCAAGGACGAGCTCGTGCTGGGCCCCGAGGAGGTGCACCGGCCTTGTGTGGCTCCCACACTTCCTGGTCAGTACCTTAGCATATCAAGTCAAGCTTTTGAATGATTACTAAGATGAATACTAAGAAATAAGATGATAAATTATTGATGTTCCTTTTTGATTTGCTGTTTACTCTAGATAATGCCATTTATTTAACATCAATGCTGCCATAGATGTAAGTTGAAATGTCATGAATGACTATAAATTGTACTTCACTGCAGAATATCTATTTTTTATACACTATTAACCATTGTAGCTCTGAATCCGGGGCCGGAATGGTCATTTATTTGTGGGAAGAGTATGAATATCTGTTTCTGCATGAGTCTTAGATGTATTGACTTGACATATATATTATCCTTGTTATCATTACTCGAGATGTTTTGATATGAAGTATAATCTTTCCCGCTTATTCACAAAACTTAACAAACCTCTGCCAACTAAAGTGTGTTTTGTCTGTTTCTCACAAACCCCTATTTCAAGTGACACAAAGATACAAATTTTAATGGCATTTTAGCATAAATAGGTTTGATCAAAGTTTATAAAACATTTTATGTATATAAGTAGGTTATGTTGTGATCCCCTAGAGCCCTAGTCCAAGCTTAGCTTATTCTGGGACTAGTTTTGATTTATGTATGATAGTCTCCCAACTCATAATACTTAATAATCATGTCATATGTTCCAGTGTCTGGTCACGGAGCGGAGGAGGCTCTCGGGCGGGCTTGCTCGGTCAGGCTGGAGCGGCTGCTGGTGGACGCGGCGCGGCGCTCGTGCCGGGTCGGGCGGCACACATACACGCTGCCAAGCACGAGCGAGACTAGCGACTGTACCGACACGTCGAGCGAGACCTATCAGTGTCACCAGTGCGGCGACACGTTTAAGGACAAGTCGGTTTTAAGGAAACACATTGACACTCACTCGTCAGCACCTTCTGGAGATTTCAATAAATCCGCACTTCCAGGTGAGTTCCTTAACAAGTAAAGTCAGGCCTTTCAAATTATAGCATTTTCATGTCAAGTTTTACACTGGTTTACTTGGCAAATTTTCTTAAGACATTCAATTGAGGCTTTTGACATGAAAACCCAGTTTGATGGGACAATATTTAAATTAATGTATATCATATGTAAATATGCTATTTAAATATATTTTGTATACGATGACGGTGGCAAACAAGCGTACGGTACACCTGATGGTAAGCAGACGCCGCAGCCTATAGACGCTCGCAACTCCGAAAGAGACGTGCGCGTTGTAGACCCTGTATAAAGTTTAATTTTTTTTTTTTTTTTTTTAATTTTTTTCTTGACCATGGATACAAGTCCTTCAGTCGGAATAAATAGAGTACATATAAAATCCACTAAATTTGAATAACAATTGTAACATAAGAATTATTGCTTTGACTAATAACTATAACATAACATGAGAAAAGAGTCTAACATTACATATGTCATCTACATTAAAGCTTACTTGAACTATAATTCAATTAATCAAATTTTTTCCATAGTATTTAAGATAAATTTAAACACAGGTATGAAATAGACTGGGTTTGATAACAAATCTTGAACGTGGCGGGGAACACTTAAAGAATTTTCGTCTGCGATATCACTAATTACACTGGCAAGTGTCAGCCTTTCAATGGCAAACGATTGACATTTAAAAATCACATGTTCTATATCTGCATCTTCCTTTGTACAATATAAACACTTGTTATCATTGATTATTTTCATCCGATAAAGATGCGCTCGGGTCAAGCAGTGACCCGAGCGCAATCGATTAATACACGTTATGAATTTTCTGTCAAAGTATTTAAAACTGTTGTACCACGGTGCTGTTGGTAAGTTTCGCTGTAATTCTGCATACCATTTTCCTTTCGTTTCTGTAGTAGCTATCCAGTATTCCTTCCATATTCTCTTTGACGACATTTTAAAGTAATGATAGTAGTCCGTAAAAGGTACATTAAATGATTCCGATAAATCCTCGTCGTGGTCGCGACGAGTCGCTTCATCCACAACTTCATTTCCTGTTATGCCACTGTGGGAGGGAACCCATACAAATTCTACATGTTTCCCTAACTTAAGTATCATGTCTTTAACTTTATGTACAATATAGTTTTGCTTATAAGTTAAATTACAATTACATAAGGTGGATAGAACACTTTTAGAATCACTAACAATTAAGATATTTACACTATTTACATTTGTATATACATATGTCAAAGCAGATAATATTGCCCAACTTTCTGCAGTGAATATACTACAGATATTTGGTATTTTATAGCATTTTGTTAATTTTATTTGAGGATCATAGTATGCTGCCTTAACATAGTCTCCCTTAGAACCATCAGTATAAAGGGTATAATAGTTACATTTTTCATTTAAAAATTCTAAGAAATCAAACTTATTTGTTACAGAATCTAAATGACACTTAATGTCAAGGTAACTTAGTATTGTGTTATATGGGCAGTTGTAAATTGGCCACTTGTTACTGGTGTACATGTTTTTAGTCAAGGTTTTTATATTTCTCATTATTGTTGGAATTTCAGGCAAGGAACCTGAAAGCAAGGTAATAGCAGAGATGTTGGATGTCTCAGCTGACTGTGTGATTCCTGCAGGGTGTATTACTTTATCTAAGACAACATGGTTGTCACAAGACAACTCCTTCAAACAAAATCTCTCAGCCAGCTGCAAACGTCGCAAGGACAAAGGAGGTATACAATTTTCAATTTCCATAGTGTTAATAGGAGTGGTGCGCATAGCTCCACTTATCACTCTCAAACCCATATTCTGTATAACATCCAATTTTCTTAATAAAGTACTGCTTGCATTCATGTAAGCCAAGGAACTATAATCAAAGTGACTTCTGACTATGCTTTTGTACAACATGTTAAGGGTTTTCGGGTCAGAACCCCAGAAAGTTCCAGCTAAGCTTCTCATTACATTTATGCTCCTCATAGCATTCTGACATATATAGTCTATATGCTTATCAAATTTTAGTTTATTATCAATAACAACACCTAAAAATTTATGATGACTTACAATAGGAATAAGATTGTTATCATAAAAAATGTTTACAGCGGAATGTGCAAATGGGTCTCTACTGAATACTAATATTGAGCTTTTCTCTGAACTGACTTCTAATTTTAAAGTGTTGCTATAATAATACTGTAGTTGATTTAATGCTGTATTCATGTTTTCAACAGCCAAGTTTAAGTTCTGATTTTCACTGTACAAAAGCAAGTCATCTGCAAATTGTAAGATTTTAACTTGGGATGTATCTACAAAATTAAGGATTTGAGATGTATATAAGTTGTACAATAGAGGTGACAATGTAGCGCCTTGCATTGTCCCTTTATTAACAATTCTAGGTCCATGTAATTTATTATTGAATTTAACAAATAAGGTTCTATTGTGTAAAAAATCTAATAACCATTTTAAAGTTTTACTTGGTAAGCCCAATTCATGTAAAACATGAATCAGACTTTCAATGTTAACATTGTCAAAAGCACCTTTAACATCTAAAAAAACACAAATAACATTAGTGTGACTGAGTTTTGCCTTTTTAAGGTCAGCTATGAGTGATACAAAGCTTTCAGAGCAACTTCTTCCTTTTCTGAATCCAAATTGAATATCTGGTAACTTTCCTTGTGTTTCGGCAAAGTAGTCTATTCTTAACTTTAACATGTTTTCAAAAAGTTTACCTAAACATGATGATAAGGAGATAGGTCTATATGATGAAGGATTATTTACGGCTTTATTTGGCTTTAAGATGGGAATGACACATTGTGTTTTCCATGATTCAGGAATAACTAGACAGTTCCATAATTTATTATAAACTTGTAATAAAATCTCTACAGCATTAGGATGTAACCTTTTAATTAACATGTATGGTATATTATCCAACCCTGGTGTTGTATCTTTCCTGCTTTTTAGTGCTATGTACAATTCATTCAATGTAAATGCCCTATTGAGAAAGGAGTTGGTTTGATTTTCAGAAGACTGATTCAATATGTTACTTAGGTTATTCAGTTCAAACTGAGAGGAATCTGTAATTTTATCTAAGAAACTTGGTACCCATTCATCATTTAGATATCTGTTATGAGAAGAACCTATTCTTTTAAACCTCTTAATGTATCCCCATATTCTAGAAATAGGCGTCATTCTGTTAAAACTACTGCACAAGTCATGCCAGGAAATAACACTTTGTTCTTTTAATGTCCGCTTCTTTTGTGCATCAGCTTTTTTGTATTCTATGAAGTTGATAATGCTTGGCGATGTCCTATACAGTATTAAAGCTTGTTTCGATTTATGAACAGCATCATCACATGTTTGATTCCACCAAGGAGCAGGTTTTCTCATGACTTTCGGAGTTTGTTTTGATTTCTGCTTTGGGACTGTTTCTGATCGAATTTTATATAAAGTGTTTACAAAGCTGTTGTACAAATGAAGTGGTTCTGTATTATGAATATCTAATTGAGAAAAACAGGTTTCTGACAAATTATAGTATTTAGGCCAATCTGCTTTATTATAAATATATTTTTCTTCTACAGGTCGGATCTCATATGTGGAAGGCTTTACATTTACAACCACCTGAGTTGGATAATGGTAACTGCCCATTGGATCGTCATGAACGCGCCATTCGCAAAGTGGGGCCAACGTGGGACTAACTAGAGCTAAATCAATCGCAGATGGATTTCTATTTGGATATGTAACAGTTGTTGCAGTACCATCATTTAAAACACACATGTCAAATTCATCAATGAGATTGTACAAGCTGTTGCCTCTGTTATTATTTGAATGACATCCAAACAAAATGTGATGTGCATTAAAATCTCCCATGATAATATATGGTCTAGGGGTTTCCTGTAATACCTTTCTCATTTTGGTAGTGTCAAACCTGTTAACATTGGGAGGACAATATACACAAAGAATGTTTAAAGTACCTATAGAGGTTTCTATTGATACACAGATATTTTGGATGGATTCATAGAAAGTTGTGTTGATAACAGTATATTGTAAATTTTGTTTAATTAATATGGCTACACCGTTATGTGAATTTACTGAATTTTTATGTATAAAATTATAAGGTGCAAAATTAGGAATAATACTTGTACTTTTGAGCCAGGTTTCATTTAATAAGCAAATGTCAATATTATGCTCAAAAAGAAATGATTTTAATAAGGCCTTCTTGCTCTGAAGGCTCTGTATGTTAAATTGTGCTATGGTCAAATATGTATCCATTAGTTTAATAAATTTGCTAACAATATTTCCTTAATTTTTTTATTTGTTACTGGGCTATCCTCTTTGTCATTACCCAGAGTGATAAGTGACTTAACAATGGCATTAATTATAATATCATTATTCACTATTTGTTCTGCATTGTAGGCAGGGTTGCGACTAACTGGTTTAGGCAAAGGCATGGCCGGAAAGGCAATCGTTGACTGTACAGGTGGTGCAGTACTCACCACAGTGGCATAAGGCTGGGACGTGTATTTCTTTTTCTTTTCTTCCATCTTTTGTTTTTTAATGGGACAATCCCTAGATATCGCGAGGTGGTTCCCGCTACAATTGATACACACTATCTCTTCAACATCGCATTCTCTGTAGGAGTGTCGGCCGGCACAGGACGAACACATTTGCTCGCCTCTGCACACCCTGGCCGAATGATTGAATTTCAGGCATTTATAGCATTGCAGCAAGGGTGGTATATATGCATGCACCTTGTACCTGAACATATTTAAATATGCATATTGAGGCAATATTGTTGTTGCAAATGTTACTGCAATGGTTCCCAAAGGGACGAGCTTTCCATCAACCTTCCTCATAAACCGCTTGATGGAAATAATTTCGGCGTCGCACGCTATATTTTTATAAATTTCCTCGTTTTTCAGCTCTTTAGGTACGTACCGAAGCACCCCCGTTGTTTCTGTCAAGTTTGCCGGCACGAAGGCCTTTAACTTATTGCGGCCTAAAAAGTGGTCCATTTTCAGGAAACTATTCGCTGGCGCGGGCTTCTTGAACGTAATGCCAATTTTGTATGCATTCACCCTGTGAACGCCGACTATACCTTTCACTTGTTCGGTAAAAAGTTTCGTTAATGTAATAGGGTTTCTATTACCCAACTTGTCGTTTTCCTGTGATTCAACGTAAACTATACACTCCGCACTGTGATTTTCAGGAAATTGCCGTTTATAGTTCGGTTTTGTATACATTTTATAGTCCGAAGCACTAGCGTCCAATTTTCGCTTCTTGGGTTCTTTGTCACCGGGGGCCTCGCCCCCGGGGCTATCTGCACCCATTTTATTTACACAATATATACACTTTTTACAATAACTATATTTACAGAGAAAATAAACAAATATACACAAATAAAATCAATTTTAAAACACGAGAAAATTTTAAAGCGCCCGCCTAGTTCGACTTCCCGCCAAAAAGTCGTATAAAGTTTAAGGGTTCACTGTGTTGACAGCAAAAGGGATAAAACGTCCCTCGCTCTCAACACAGTGCACCCTCGGGAGCTCTGGCAACCTTGCTCACCTCCAGGAACACAACCCTACATACCTGTACAGTAAATAGTGTTATTATGGCTGTGGTGTTCTGCAAGGCGGAGGTACTTCCCCAGTTGGGCTGCTCCAAATTCGAGCAAGAGATGACATGTTGCTGTGCCCTACCTCTCCTGATGAATTTATTTAATGACTCCTGTAATTTAATTAATGACTTTGCTGTCCGATTTGAAAATGTATTTATTTGATGTTGCAGCAACTGTAAGAACGGTGAAGGAGGCTCTTGGGCGGGCTCGCTCGGTCAGGCGGGGGCGGCTGCAGGCGGGGGCGGGGCAGACACGAGGCGGAGGGAAACGGTTTACATGCAGCGACTGTCACTACCAGTGTAACCGGATATCAGAATTAAGGTATCACCAGAGGATACACACTGGAGAAAAACCTTATAGATGTAGTCACTGTGACTACAAGAGCAATCGGAAGTCACACTTAGTATCTCACGAGAGAATACACACAGGGGAAAAAATATTTCAATGTAGCCACTGTGACTACAAGTGCAGAAAGAAGACACATTTAGTGAGGCACGAGAGAATACACACTGGAGAAAAACCATTTCAATGTAGTCACTGTGACTACAAGTGCAATCAGAAGGCACATTTAGTGAGTCACGAGAGAATACACACTGGAGAGAAACCATTCCAATGTAGTCACTGTGACTACAAGTGCAGACAAAAGACACAATTAGTGATTCACGAGAGAACACACACTGGAGAAAAACCATTTCAATGTAGTCACTGTGACTACAAGTGCAGACAGAAGACACGATTAGTGATTCACGAGAGAATACACACTGGAGAAAAACCATTTCAATGTAGTCACTGTGACTACAACTGCAATCAGAAGGCACATTTAGTGAGTCACGAGAGAATACACACTGTAGAAAAACCATTTCAATGTAGTCACTGTGACTACAAGTGCAGAGAGAAGACATATTTAGTGATTCACGACAAAATACACACTGGAGAAAAACCATTTAAATGTAGACACTGCGACTACAAGTGCAGGCGGAAGACACATTTAGTGATGCACGAGAGAATACACACTGGAGAAAAACCATTTAAATGTAGCCACTGTGACTACAAGTGCAGACAGAAGACACGTTTAGTGTGTCACGAGAGAAAACACACTGGAGAAAAACCATTTCAATGTAGTCACTGTGACTACAAGTCCAGTCAAAAGAGAGATTTAGTGACACACAAGAGAAAACACACTGGAGAAAAACCATTTCAATGTAGTCACTGTGACTACAAGTGCAGAGAGAAGACAAATTTAGTGAGGCACGAGAGAACACACACTGGAGAAAAACCATTTAAATGTAGCCACTGTGACTACAAGTTCAGACAGAAGACAGATTTAATGAGGCACGAGAGAATACACACTGGAGAAAAACCATTTCAATGTAGTCACTGTGACTACAAGTGCAGACAGAAGGGAGATCTAGTAAGGCACGAGAGGATACACACAAGATAAAACCCTTTGCTTGTTATCACCATGAAGTGCATTGTTAAATCAGTTTTTACGGATACATCAGAACATATACGCAAATCAAAAAATATTTTAAATGGGGCTACCTGCCAGTAATATGGTAATAAATCGCTTTAGTGTTTAATAGTAACACAATAGTTTACTGCGACGTTAACGCATTGCTTGTATCAGCGCATGGACACCTCTCCCTCGCCCAGACAGATCATGTTGAGCCAAATTGCAACCGGAAAGCGCATTGTAGACGTCCCATGCTCCAAGTCAAAGACTGCGTGAAACGCGACATGATTGCATTTGATATCGACCGCAGCGCTCGGGAAGATCTTGCTGGAAATCGCGATGAGTGGAGAAACACTATCTCAAAAGGCCGCGAATTCCGCGATAACACCTGGTCCCAAGATCTAGCCCACAAGCGCGGTAAAAGGCATAACCGTTAAGAGGATGCTGGTGATACGGATCCTCAGCTCACGTTTCAGAAATGTGGACGCATATGTCGATCCCGAATTGGATTATATAGTCACGAGAGGAGTTGTTTCTCGCGTGCAGACGCTGTTTAAATCTGTCAAGATGTAATAGGCCCGGTGATGATGTATCTGCGATAACTCCACATGTATAAATTAGGATGATTGTTAATTAAAGACGTACATTATTGTAACCAATTCGTGGCTATCATTCTGCTCCCCCTGGGCTCCCCATTACCAGACCTATATCGATAAACTCAACTATTGATGCTAAGTCTATATACTAGTGATCACTCAAGGGTAAAAATATGTTTTTATTAAAAGTAAAAAATAATAATTTAATAATAACTCCATACTCTCCTTCGTTTTTAAAGACAATTTTATAGTTTTACTCGTCCCAATTTTTTTCTTGGTGAATGTCCCATCTATTTTATAGTGAGTGTCTAAGTAGGTAGTTTACTTCTAAAAAGGTAGATATCATTAACTATTTTGTAGTGCAATAGGTATTACGCCCTACCTTTACTATATAACCTAGCGATTATTTAAAATATGCTATGTTGAACAATAGAACAAAAAACAATCCTGGGGGCGATCACTAGTAAATAGAACTAGCATCGATAGTTGATTTTATCGATATAGGAACTCCCTACTTGTCAAACAATTTTGCCCCGCCGATTCCTACGTCTGCTCATTACATTATATGGCGACCCTGCTCATCGAACCATAACTAAAGGAGATACGCAGTACATATGAGATATAATGTTTACATGCCCTGCGACAGCCCTGATAACCTGACGGATTTTACAACTTGTCTGGCTAATGTTGTAACACCGGATTTTTTACCTATACCCTCAACAGCTTGGTTTCTATACTAGCAACATTTGTCTCATAGTTGTTCTTTTGATGTAGCAACACTCACCGGTTTGCGTTCCGTTATAGCAAGTTTAGACTACATTTTGTTACATGAAATTAATCATCGGTTTTCTAAATTTGGAAATCATTATTTTGTTTTGATGTCAGGCATAGTTTTTCTCGTTCAGATTAATTTTTACTTCTTTTTAGTCTACAATTCAGTATTTACTTCGAGATCAGAATTTTCAGGTCAACGAGTCGAAATTACCATAGACAGTTTTTTTTTCCTTGTGAATCTGAGCTGTCAACTGAATGAGGATGCAATTTCGATCACGGCGAGAGAAGAGGTTATTCGTCTCCATGAGGCTCGGTGGAAGTGTAAGAGATATGGGCCAGTGAGCCTGTTTGTCATCGTATTGTGGAAAGATTTGTTCGCTCCGCCGGCACGCGAAGTAGCAATTTCGTGTATAATCGCGTCCCAAAATGGTGGCGGCTATCTCGGAGGTTTCGGACGCCATCTCATGTAAGTTGTTTCTCATTGAATACCATCGGCGTTTGTTTGTTTCGACGCAAACCATGAAGCTCGGCGTGAGCATTGAATCTATCGTCTTTGTTGCAGATTTATGAAATTCTAGGCATCGGCCACCCTTCCGGCCCATTGTTCGGCGATGCCATCAACTCCGCTAGTCATGCCCGAGTATAAAGCGACGACTCGTTTGATTTCAAGCCCTTAATGGTAAGTTTGGTATGCGGAATTAATCTATAGGCAGTAATATTTGACCGTTCTGTCTCCATACAAAGTGCGGTTAGGTGTAGCGTGTGGTAGTGTGTTAATGATAATCTTGTTTGGTTTCCAGGGTTCCTAGGCACGGGCACAGTGCCTAAATTCAGGAACCAGTCCCGAATGGAGTGCGGTTTCCTGTGAATTTTCCCCGGGAGACGGGAAAGACGACGGTTCCTTTTTAGAGCAAGCGGTTAGGCAGGCATTGCAAATGTGAGTCCGTTCCATACTGCTTTAGTCAGCTTCAAAGACATTTAAAGGTACACACACACACACCCGTAGGTTTTAGTTGAATTCCGTCCTCCATAAATATTGTTTTATAGTTGTTTTCTTTAACATTTTAGTATAAATTGCGACATTGGCAAATTAGATATATATTTAGATAAGTATTAGCATTATTTGGTTTTGATACTTGAAACCTGGGGACGCCTGGGTGTAAAATCCTTTCAAATAAATGTATAAATAAATATTCAAGCTGGTTTCTTTTTGTGGACTCCATACACCACTAGAGCATCGTTAGAGCGGGGCCTGTGTCATAAGTTTAATAAAAATTTCAAGGCGCCCAACATTTTCTGTACCCTTTTGTTCCACATATGACCCAGGTCTGCCTCGGGATCCCCTAGCCCACGCCCTTAGTCTCATGCGCGGAGCTAAAGCTGTTACATTGGCTACCCAACGTTGTGGGGCCTGAGGTGCTTTTGGTGGTGTATTAGTCCTTCGGAGGATTTCGGATGAAACGGTGTGTGTGGTGACCAAGTTGTTAACTTTTAAAAATTATCTTCTCTCTCCTCGGTTAATTATTTCTCTCATGCTCTGTGCCCGGACTTACTGATATAATTGTATGTGAATAGCCGGACTGGCTTATATTTTTTTAAGTGTATGAATTTCCTTTGTGCAACTGCACTTATAGTTCTTAAGTGAATGTGTATGGCCAATTGGCTTGTGTATTCCGCTTTATATCTAGCTATACACGGTCTGCCCACTGGATTGCGTTTATCCTTATTGGTGGCTTAGCAGATTTTGTATTTGATTTAGCGATTTCTTGGAAAACTAAATATAAGACATGGACTCTGCGGTTAAAGTTGAATACCTGTTAAAGGACGAAATTCAGCATGAACTCACTACACTACACATTCCATTCGACCCGGATGACACTGTTGACACTTTTGGGAAGCTATTGCGACAGACCCGTTCTCTGGTCCGGCATGGCAGTCTTAAGCCTGGTCGGGGTGCTGCAGCGAGGGACGCCGCGGCGGAGCTGGCGATTTGTGAGCCGAAGGTGACCGAGCTGTGCGCAGCGACATCCGACGGGGGTGAGCCTTGTTCATGCACAGCGGGTTCGTTTGGTAGCGCGCGCTCACTACCTGCTAGGGAGTCTGTCACAAATCTCGGGCGGTGGCCAGGACATCCAGAGGATAACCGGCGTAGTGACCTGTCGTTCGGAACTTTATTATAATATGCGAGTCTACATTCAAAAACAATATCTGCGTCAATTTCTAAAAGAATTATAGTCCATTGTATATGTCTCTTATGGTTAATGACTTCTGAAATGTTAGCAACCGGGAGTAATACGACTTTTGCTGTTTCTATCTGTGGTACCTACAGATCTAATTAGGTAAGTTAAAAGGGGTCTTTGGGTAATTATTATTATTATTATTATTTTTTGAAGACACCGTCATGTCTTTGACAATTTTGGGGTACACACTGCGTGGATGGTTGGTCGTGTGTCACGCCTTGTTTCTCGTAAGTGTGTACTGAACATGTATACTTTTGATTACGCTAGCGGTGCCCGCCTACTGCACTGCCGTAATCCTTTTTGTTCGACTAGTTGAGTATCTCACGGACGCCTGTTCCCATAGTCGCCCCCTTTGCGCTATGGAGGGTTGGTTGTGTGTCACACCACCTTTAAAGCGACTTGGACCCGCCTGTTGTCCATTGTCACTAATTGTTGTCTCAGTAGTTCTTGGCTGGGCTGTCGTCACTGAACTATTTATATACTCTGTTACTCGAGTTTGTTTTTTTTGTTTTCTGTGTTGCTGCTGGTAGCATTAATAGTTGTTTCAACTTCTTGCGTTGACAACTTATATAATATTATTAATCATTTATTTACAGACAACAGGGGTCCATTTGTGTTAGTAAGTTCTTAATTTATATTAGTAGATTCAAATTAAATTATAACACAATTAAATTAGGAAACTATAACAAAAAACTATCAATACATTACATCATCATTCATCACATTAATAATATTAGGTGTACATGTCAGTAATAAGTAAGTTGTAAGTTTAGTTGGCTTGGAGTTTTTCTTTATATATATATATCACGTGCGCTGGCGTCACCATGGCGAGTCTAGGGGGAGAGATAACATAGGCTCGAGCAATTTTTTTTATGGCAGTAGTTCTTCGTCATGGTGGCTACTTGTTGCGCACCAACGGTTTGTTATGTCTCTCTTCTAGGGCATCATAAAGTCGGCCTTCCACAAGGGAAGTGTTGCACTTAGAATGGTTAAGTTTTAGCGTAAGATAGACTGTTTAAGGTTCGTCTGGACTGCAGGTGTGCAAATGATTGGAGAATATCTGTCCCGACTGTTGGATTAATAAAAGGTTTGTTTGTTTGAGCTTGATGAGTACGCACTATCTATATCCGGACCTGTAGGAATTCATCGTAGGAAGAAGTTATGTCCTGATTTCGGTTTTTATTGGTATCGGTTTGCAAGTAGAGGGAATAGGTTGTTTACGCGTAGTAATTAGTTCCCGGGATTAGTAATAGCATAAATTTATCATATGATATTCGTTATAATTAGACTCTCACTTTAAAGATAAAAATTGTGTTGGCTTACATTATGGCTAGATTTAGGATAACGTAAGGCATGGTAATTCGTAAGTCTCGGTCGCTTACATTGAGTGTGTAACCGGCATGCGATGAAAACAGTTCAGAGTTTTTATCTTAAATTAAAATGCTTGCTTATTATATAATGATAGGGCCACTCTGCTCTGCAGAGTGAAGCACCGTTTTATTACGTGTGGTAAGTCGCTCCCTATGTGAGCGCAATCTTGTATTTTGGAGCTCTTGGCTGCGTGTCGCGCCCTCCGTGTTTTTAAACTTATAATAGGAGTATAGGCAGTGTGTCACGCCCTCCTCTATGTATCTCTTAAGTTAATTTTACGTTTAGTAAGTCGCTCCCTAAGTGTGTGCAATCTTGTAATTTGGAGTTCTTGGCTGCGTGTCGCGCCCTCCTCTTCGTATGTCTTGCTTGAGTGAGCGTTAGTCTCAAATAGTGAGCCGTTTTTCTTAGTGAAAATGTTCTCAGTATGAGTCTCTCATGCGTGCGGCTTCAAGTCAAGCTGGTCGCACGCGGGATTGTTAGTTTAAGAATTTAATTAATTCCCCTCCACGGACGGGAATTGTAGGGTTTTTGTACCAACATATGTCTGCAGCACATGTTGTGATAAAAAGACTACACACTTATGGATGGAAAAGGGGGTTATTGTGTTTATCATCGAACCTTTCCATCTTCGTTAGGGCTCGGTTTCATTGTGTTTTTTTTTTCTTTTCAGAGATATTTTGTTCGTTCCTTTTGTAGTCTAAACTCAGTAAGTTTCAGGCTCTCATAAAGTTATAGTCATAGTTATCCAGTTCATTTATTAAGGGTAGCCTCGATATCAAATAGAAACGAACAATTTTTTATTTCAGAATTGAAGAATTCTGAAATAAAAAATTGTTACGACAACTAGATGGGTACTGTAACACCGGATTTTTTACCTATACCCTCAACAGCTTGGTTTCTATACTAGCAACATTTGTCTCATAGTTGTTCTTTTGATGTAGCAACACTCACCGGTTTGCGTTCCGTTATAGCAAGTTTAGACTACATTTTGTTACATGAAATTAATCATCGGTTTTCTAAATTTGGAAATCATTATTTTGTTTTGATGTCAGGCATAGTTTTTCTCGTTCAGATTAATTTTTACTTCTTTTTAGTCTACAATTCAGTATTTACTTCGAGATCAGAATTTTCAGGTCAACGAGTCGAAATTACCATAGACAGTTTTTTTTTCCTTGTGAATCTGAGCTGTCAACTGAATGAGGATGCAATTTCGATCACGGCGAGAGAAGAGGTTATTCGTCTCCATGAGGCTCGGTGGAAGTGTAAGAGATATGGGCCAGTGAGCCTGTTTGTCATCGTTTTGTGGAAAGATTTGTTCGCTCCGCCGGCACGCGAAGTAGCAATTTCGTGTATAATCGCGTCCCAAAATGGTGGCGGCTATCTCGGAGGTTTCGGACGCCATCTCATGTAAGTTGTTTCTCATTGAATACCATCGGCGTTTGTTTGTTTCGACGCAAACCATGAAGCTCGGCGTGAGCATTGAATCTATCGTCTTTGTTGCAGATTTATGAAATTCTAGGCATCGGCCACCCTTCCGGCCCATTGTTCGGCGATGCCATCAACTCCGCTAGTCATGCCCGAGTATAAAGCGACGACTCGTTTGATTTCAAGCCCTTAATGGTAAGTTTGGTATGCGGAATTAATCTATAGGCAGTAATATTTGACCGTTCTGTCTCCATACAAAGTGCGGTTAGGTGTAGCGTGTGGTAGTGTGTTAATGATAATCTTGTTTGGTTTCCAGGGTTCCTAGGCACGGGCACAGTGCCTAAATTCAGGAACCAGTCCCGAATGGAGTGCGGTTTCCTGTGAATTTTCCCCGGGAGACGGGAAAGACGACGGTTCCTTTTTAGAGCAAGCGGTTAGGCAGGCATTGCAAATGTGAGTCCGTTCCATACTGCTTTAGTCAGCTTCAAAGACATTTAAAGGTACACACACACACACCCGTAGGTTTTAGTTGAATTCCGTCCTCCATAAATATTGTTTTATAGTTGTTTTCTTTAACATTTTAGTATAAATTGCGACATTGGCAAATTAGATATATATTTAGATAAGTATTAGCATTATTTGGTTTTGATACTTGAAACCTGGGGACGCCTGGGTGTAAAATCCTTTCAAATAAATGTATAAATAAATATTCAAGCTGGTTTCTTTTTGTGGACTCCATACACCACTAGAGCATCGTTAGAGCGGGGCCTGTGTCATAAGTTTAATAAAAATTTCAAGGCGCCCAACATTTTCTGTACCCTTTTGTTCCACATATGACCCAGGTCTGCCTCGGGATCCCCTAGCCCACGCCCTTAGTCTCATGCGCGGAGCTAAAGCTGTTACAATGTGAGTGCAGCCATTGAGGAGAGTGACGTTGCGGCTGCTTATGTCATCGGGGATTTTAACGCGCATCCCGGTGCTGCATTTGGACATGAATTAAGGGAGTTCTGTTCAGAGCAGCGTTGGGAATGTGCGGATATTGATATCCTGGGTATAAACTCCGGCACTTATACCTATTTAAGCGAAGCAAATGGCTCTCAAAGATGGCTGGATCATTGCGTAACTACGGAGGCGGCATGGATGACGGTTCAGTCTGTTTGGGTCGATAATGACGTCTCCTGGTCAGATCATTTTCCCCTATTCATTCGCCTAAACTTGAAAGCTATACCTAATACAATGGCAAGAAATCTTAATGTAAATCATTTAAAAAATGTACTATGGGGTCAAAGGGATGTGCAACAGATAAACAAATACGGTGAATATTGTTATGAGCATTTAAAACTCATTGAAAATATTAAGAATATGTCTAATTTAGAATGTCAAATATTTATTTCCAATTTATATGATAATATTGTTGATATTATGCAAACTGCTGCTGTCACAAGCAGCCGTTCGTGTGCAGGTGCACGGAACAGGGGCGGACAGGTCGCTGGCTGGAACTACCATGTCAGACAAAGTCATCTCATCGCTCGCATGTACTTTAAAAACTGGATAGATTACGGGAAGCCGCGCGCGGGTGATATCTATAATAGCATGGTAGAAAGTCGTAAAACATTTAAAAATAAATTAAAATGGTGCCAGGATAATGAAGAGTCGATTAAAATGAACATTTTGGCACTAAACAGGAAATGTAACAATTTTTCAAAATTTTGGAAAAATACCAAAGCGCTAGATTATAAATCCAAATTACCTGTGACAATAAACAATATCAATGATCCCAAACAAATAGCAAACCTGTTTGCGCGACACTTCACCGTCGACCCGCCGCCGCCAAGCGATAACAATGTGCCCGCTCCCCCCCGCGCCCGCCATGACCGCGAGCCCAGCAGTCCTTCTCTAACCACAATGCGTCAGTTTACACCAGAAGACGTCGCGGATGTTATAAAAAGAATGAAGAGAGGCAAGTCTCCCGGGCATGACGGGTTGAGCTTGGAGCATATACTTTATGCTAGCGATGAGATGCCGAGAGTACTGGCAATTTTATTTAATCTATGTATTCGATTTAGTTACTTACCTGAAGCTCTAATGAAAACTATAGTTGTCCCAATAGTAAAAAATAAAACCGGCGATCTGTCTGACCTAACGAACTACAGGCCAATATCACTGGGCACAATAATTGGTAAAATATTTGAGAGGTTGCTGCAGCCAGAATTGTCAAAAAGTATAAAGTTAAGTGACGCGCAGTTTGGCTTTCGTGCCGGGCTGTCAACCGAGTCCGCAATACTTAGTCTCAAAACAGTAGTTAACCATTACACTAGCAAACATCTGTGTATGCATGTTTTCTAGATTTAAGCCGCGCGTTTGATCTAGTAAATTACGACCTGTTGTGGGCTAAGCTCTTGCGGTCTAACGTGCCAGCGGACACGGTTGGCATCCTTAGATACTGGTACGAGAACCAAACAAATAATGTGAAATGGGGCGACACCCTCTCTAACGATTTTAGGCTAGAGTGCGGTGTACGTCAGGGGGGCATCACCTCGCCGGACCTCTTTTGCCTCTACGTTAATGGTTTGATTGAGGAGCTGAGGGGCACCAGGATGGGTTGCCACGTGCGTTAAAAAATTAGGGTAGTAGAAAATAGTGAGCGCGCACTCGGCAAGCTACGCATGCAGCGAGCGACAATAACAGCGGAACAAGTAATACACAGAATCCTTACAACTAGATACGAGCGAGTATATATGAGCGATAAACCGAAAATAGTGCGAAAATTTCGGGGGTTTGTAGCTGCCAAAAGTTGTCCCGAGATTACTCTTGCTACCAGTTTTGATATTTAATTTACTCAGTAGCATCCAGATACATAATTTAAATAAATAAGATCTACTCCTCCACCTCTTGCAACATAGTCCAGCGTTGAACCTCTACTGACGGGCGTATTACGTCAGCACTTGCAGTCACAATGAGTTTTTCAACAGTTCATGTTTCCCCGCGGGAACTTTTAAGTCTGCCTTGCGACTGCTCTGATATAGACAGGAGCTACTAGATGGTTTTTTCTCCAGTGTGTTTTCTCTCGTGCCTCACTAAATTTGTCCTGTGTCTGCAATTGTAGTCACAGTGACTACATTTATATGGTTTTTCTCCAGTGTGTTTTCTCTCGTGACTCACTAAATTTGTCTCCTGTCTGCACTTGTAGTCACAGTGACTACATTGAAATGGTTTTTCTCCAGTGTGTATTCTCTCGTGAATCACTAAATTTGTCTTCTGTCTGCACTTGTAGTCACAGTGACTACATTGAAATGGTTTTTCTCCAGTGTGTATTCTCTCGTGCCTCACTAAATCTACATTTCGACTACACTTGTAGTCACAGTAGCTACACTTAAATTGTTTTTCTCCTGTGTGGTTTCTCTCGTGAATCACTAATTGTGTTTTCCGTCTGCACTTGTAGTCACAGTGACTACATTGAAATGGTTTTTCTCCAGTGTGAATTCTCTCGTGACTTACTAATTGTGTCTTCCGTCTGCACTTGTAGTCACAGTGACTACATTGAAATGGTTTTTCTCCAGCGTGTTTTCTCTCGTGCCTCACTAAATTTGTCCTGTGTCTGCAATTGTAGTCACAGTGACTACATTTATATGGTTTTTCTCCAGTGTGTTTTCTCTCGTGAATCACTAAATTTGTCTCCTGTCTGCACTTGTAGTCACAGTGACTACATTGAAATGGTTTTTCTCCAGTATGTATTCTCTGGTGACGCCGTAATTCTGTTTTCCACTGACACTGGTAGTGACAGTCGCAGCATGTAAACCGTTTCCCTCCGCCTCGTGTCTGCCCCGCCCCCGCCTGCAGCCGCCCCCGCCTGACCGAGCGAGCCCGCCCAAGAGCCTCCTTCACCGTTCTTACAGTTGCTGCAACATGGAATAATGGCACATTACACAAATCAAAGGGGCGTCAAATTCTTGCGATCTGAGACTCATAATTCATTTATTGCAAACCATGGTAATTGTACAGTTGTTACAAATTAATAATACAGACACACATGACACCCTGTTAGGGTATGGCATATCGTGATAATTAAAACTAGTTAAATGCTATATAATTTGTTACATATAGTTGCTTAAGGCCTTAAATTTTAATCTGTCTATGCGATATTCCTAATTTATATAGAAGGGTGTGGTATGGGTTGTGTTTCTTTATTACCGCTCGTGTTAGTACAAAATTGTATGTCACTCCCTAACTAGGAAGTGGCATTTACCGCGCGCGGAGCATGCGATAATTGCCGCTTTATGACCAGGTGTGACATAAATACATTTTTAGATCGGACAGCAAATATCGTGGTAGTCATTAATAAATTACATATTTAAATATTCTACACATTAAATTTATTTAAATATAGTCCCACCAAGCTAGGTCCTATCAAATGCCTTAGTAGTAGCAGTAGTAAAACTCGTTATTGTACAATAAAAGTGATGAAAAATACAAAAGGAAATGGTATGTACAAAGGCGAACTTGTCCCTTTAAGGGATCTCTTCCAGTTAACCTTAATGTCTCAGGGAAAATTTCCCAGTAAACCAGCACTTAACATGAACATGCTATAATTTGAAAGGTCCTGACTTAGAATGTTAAGCAACTCACCTGGAAGTGCAGACTTATTCAAATCTCCAGAAGGTTCTGACGAGTGAGTGTCAATGTGTTTCCTTAAAACCGACTTGTCCTTAAACGTGTCGCCGCACTGGTGACACTGATAGGTCTCGCTCGACGTGTCGGTACAGTCGCTAGTCTCGCTCGTGCTTGGCAGCGTGTATGTGTGCCGCCCGACCCGGCACGAGCGCCGCGCCGCGTCCACCAGCAGCCGCTCCAGCCTGACCGAGCAAGCCCGCCCGAGAGCCTCCTCTGCTCCGTGACCAGACACTGGAACATATGACATGATTATTAAGTATTATGAGTTGGGAGACTATCGTACATAAATCAAAACTAGTCCCAGAATAAGCTAAGCTTGGACTAGGGCTCTAGGGGATCACAACATAACCTACTTATATACATAAAATGTTTTATAAACTTTGATCAAACCTATTTATGCTAAAATGCCATTAAAATTTGTTTCTTTGTGTCACTTGAAATATGGGTTTGTGAGAAACAGACAAAAGACACTTTAGTTGGCCAGGGTTTGTTAAGTTTTTTGAATAAGGGGGAAAGATTATACTTCATATCAAAACATCTCGAGTAATGATAACAAGGATAATATATATGTCAAGTCAATACATCTAAGACTCATGCAGAAACAGATATTCATACTCTTCACACAAATAAATGACCATTCCGGCCCCGGATTCAGAGCTAAAATGGTTGATAGTGTATAAAAAATAGATATTCTGCAGTGAAGTACAATTTATAGTCATTCATGACATTTCAACTTACATCTATGGCAGCATTGATGTTAAATAAATGGCATTATCTAGAGTAAACAGCAAAACCAAAAAGGAACATCAATAATTTATCATTTCTTAAATTGTAAATTAATATTTTCTCATGAAAAATCTATCATATGCTTATATTGTAAGACTTTTTTAAAATTGTACATTAACATTATGACATGTGAAAGTGCCCTTGTGGCCTATTTGCAGAATAAAGTTCATTTATTTCATTTCATTTATTTATCTTATTTCTTAGTATTCATCTTAGTAATCATTCAAAAGCTTGACTTCATATGCTAAGGTACTGACCTAGATTACCTAGAAGTGTGGGAGCCACACAAGGTCGGTGCATGTCCTCGGGGCCCAGCACGAGCTCGTCCTTGATCTGGTGGTCTGCATACAGCTCGCACAAGGCCGCGCTGTCCTCACACTCCGCTTCCTCCTTCACATGTGCCCCGGTCTCCTCACTGTCACACTTAGGGTTGCCAACTTATGTGCTCCGATTTGCGGGACATTTGTTGTAGAATTGCGGGACTTGGCTAAAAAATGCGGGACTCGCGCACTCGTATCAATATTGTTAACGTATAATTGTGATATAGGATACATTATTTATTCCCGCAAGATATACGTTTTTAGTGGATGATTTCCGAGCTAAAATTATCCTATTACGAGTACGGTCCTCCGGGAGCGGGATACAAATTACTTATTTTCATTTATCGAAGTTGCGCACTCTTTCCTGAAATGAAACAAAATGTTCGCTCCATTTCTTATAATTCTGCCGAGGCTTGAAAGCGGGACAATCGGCGTCCCGCACGCATCGTTTGCGGGACGCATCGTCTAGGGTGCTGGAAACGGGACGTCCCGCCTGAGGCGGGACGGTTGGCAACCCTAGTCACACTCCTCCTCAGCCTCCTCTTTCACAAACACCTCCTCCGCCTCAGTCTTCACACACATTGTGTCTAGCGACATATTGCTTTATTGGTCTACACAAATGGCTTGAGTGACTTCAACACCTGCAATGGATTATTCAGACTCTGTCTTACACAAACATCCATAGAGCTTTTATCTCAATGTGTTACACGTGGTTTTAAATCTAAAACGTGGAACGCCTATTCCTTCCTTCACAAGCTGAACTGGAATGTTTTCCTCGACTACGTAACAAATAACACGTTATAGTTTTCGCGATAGTTTTTATCAGCAAGCAAAATTAACCACAAATAAGATAAAACAGGAAATAGATACCTAAAATAACGCATATTGTGATCCCGACTAAAGCGCCACCAAGAGCCTAAGTTAGTAACTATTATCTTGGATTTACGTGACCAAAAGCTTAAAAAACTTACAAAAAGAGCACCCGCCGCTGGAATGTAACATTGAGTCATTGAGTCTGAATTACTTTGAAAGTAATATGCTTTACCACAGGGTTACTTGTGAGTTGTTAGTAAGCATGCGTCGAATTTATGAATAAGTTCCAACAACCTTAACACTAGGTGGTGCTATTATCAATCCCGTCAACTTCTAAGATGAACAACCATACAATAATCTTTGACAGTTCTGTGACGGTTCTGTGCAAAATATTTTGTCTGACAGCTACAAGTGCGTTTGGAAACCTAGATGTATTATCCAGAAGTGTCCGACTGAAGCAGGTTTTTCCGTATTTTAGAAGCTCCTAGTAGAGCGTGGTGATTACATTCTCTTATTCTCTTTGTTGAAAACTATAACGTATTTGTAGTCCAGAGAACACCTCATTTCAGTTCAGCCTGTGATGTGATAACCATTACTGCTCGCGTAGCGTTTATATTAACGTACTGAGGAACGTACGTGGTGTCTTTCATCTTGCTTTTCTTGACCACTTCACGTCTTCACTTTAATTCAACTACTTCAAGTTCATTCTTAATTCCACGGATTAATTCATTCGCAGCAAGCAGTATGTATAATTGTAATTGATTGTATTGTTCGTTACCAGTCCTACCTATATAAATTAGTGTTATAGTGATAGTATTCCTTATGTTCATTTCGTTTAATCCAGAGTGTTCCTAAATTATTGGATTGTACCCGCTAACGTCCAGAAAGTGGCATAGCTTAGATTACATTGACGCAAGCAACAGGCTTTGACACCTCTTCGTACAAATCGTCCTAGTTTTAGTTTCAAACCACTCTTAACACATTGAGAGAAAAGCTCTTTAGATTTCGCTGTAAGACAGTATCTGAATATTCCATTGCAGGTGTTGAAGTCACTCAAACCATTTGTGTTAAAACAATAAAGCAATATGTCGCTAGAAACATTGTGCGTGAAGACTGAGGCGGAGGAGGTGTTTGTGAAAGAGGAGGCTGAGGAGGAGTGTGACAATGAGGAGACCGGGGCACATGTGAAGGAGGAGGCGGAGTGTGAGGACAGCGCGGCCTTGTGCGAGCTGTATGCAGACCACCAGATCAAGGACGAGCTCGTGCTGGGCCCCGAGGAGATGCACCGGCCTTGTGTGGCTCCCACACTTCTAGGTCAGTACCTTAGCATATGAAGTCAAGCTTTTGAATGATTACTAAGATGATTAATTAAGATGATTGATTAAGGTTAACTGGAAGAGATCCCTTACAGGGATAAGTTCGCCTTTGTACATGTATAAGCTATTTTGTCTGTATTGTTTCTTTTTCTTGTCTTGTGTACAATAAAGTATTTACATACATACATTAATGTTCCATTTTGGTTCTGCGGTTTACTCTATATAATGCCATTTAACATCAATCAGTGGCGGATTTACATATTTGCCGCCCCTGCTGACCTCCACAATTCAATACCCTAGTTCACAAACCTATTTATACTTTTTTCGTCGTAAAAAAAGGACTGTTTTTGAAAAAACTAAATTCTAAATGGTCCCAGAGAGCTGAATTTTGGCATGTGAGGAGATATGGGTTCTCTGATAATAATAAAAAATTAAAATATCCAAAACGGCGGCCGTCAGAGACAAAACTATTTTCGAGTAATTTTTGCGACGGCGAGGCCCGAAGCGTCCCATCAGAACGCGCTCTCCATGCGAGCCCACGCGGACACTCACTATTCCTGTCATTGTTACAAGCGAACTTGAAACCCAAGGCCCGAAGGTGAGCGGCAATACCACGCGAAGCCGGAAGGCTCGAAGCTTGCGGCCCGACGGGCGAGGCCACACGGACACTCCTCCTAATCTCAGACTCCCTCCTCCTTCTCTCCCATTCCTATATTCCCTCCCCCTCCTAAACGACATAGAAGTCCAAAGTCAACTTAGGGCAACCCAAGATCAACCCAAAGAATCCGGCGGGGTGCTTGCGCCCCGCGTATGGGGCAAAAAAGCAGTTCATATTTTTTTTTTCGCCAAAATTTGCCGCCCCCTGAAATCTGCCGCCCTAGGCTTCAGCCTACTCAGCCTTGGGGTAAATCCGCCACTGGTGAAGAGTATGAATATCTGTTTCTGCATGAGTCTTAGATGTTTTGATATGAAATATAATCTTTCCCCCTTATTCACAAAACTTAACAAACCTCTGTCAACTAAAGTGTGTTTTGTCCGTTTCTCACAAGCCCATATTTCAAGTGACACAAAGAAACAAATTTCAATGGCATTTTAGCATAAATAGGTTTGAACAAAGTTTATAAAACATTTTATGTATATAAGTAGCTTATGTTGTGATCCCCTAGAGCCCATAGTCCAAGCTTTGCTTATTCTGGGACTAGTTTTGATTTGTGTAAGATAGTTTCCCAACTCACAATATTTAATAATCGTGTCATATGTTTCAGTGTCTGGTCACGGAGCAGAGGAGGCTCTCGGGCGGGCTTGCTCGGTCAGGCTGGAGCGGCTGCTGGTGGACGCGGCGCGGCGCTCGTGCCGGGTCGGGCGGCACACATACACGCTGCCAAGCACGAGCGAGACCAGCGACTGTACCGACACGTCGAGCGAGACCTATCAGTGTCACCAGTGCGGCGACTCGTTTAAGGACAAGTCGGTTTTAAGGAAACACATTGACACTCACTCGTCAGCACCTTCTGGAGATTTGAATAAGTCTGCACTTCCAGGTGAGTTGCTTAATATTTAAAGTCAGGACCTTTCAAATTATAGCATGTTCATGTTAAGTGCTGGTTTACTGGGAAATTTTCCCTGAGACATTAAGGTTAACTGGAAGAGATCCCTTAAAGGGACAAGTTCGCCTTTGTACATACCATTTCCTTTTGTATTTTTCATCACTTTTATTGTACAATAACGAGTTTTACTACTGCTACTACTAAGGCATTTGATAGGACCTAGCTTGGTGGGACTATATTTAAATAAAAATTAATGTGTAGAATATTTAAATATGTAATTTATTAATGACTACCACGATATTTGCTGTCCGATCTAAAAATGTATTTATGTCACACCTGGTCATAAAGTGGCAATTATCGCACGCTGCGCGCGCGGTAAATGCCACTTCCTGGTCAGGGAGTGACATACAATTTTGTACTAACACGAGCGCATACCACACCCTTCTACATAAATTAGGAATATCGCATACTACAAGCGACAGATTAAAATTTAAGGCCTTGAACAACTATATGTAACAAACTATATAGCATTTAACTATTTTTAAGTATCATGATTTGTAATACCCTAACAGTCTGAAATATTAATTTGTAACAACTGTACAATTACCATGGTTTGCAATAAGTGAATTATGAAAGACTCAGATCACATATTTATCGATCTTGCCTTCGGCTCGGGCGTCAAATTCCTGCGATCTGAGACATTCATAGTGTTACCGCCCTTGTGTAATATGCTATTATGTCACACCTGGCCATAAAGCGGCAATTACCGAACGCTCCGCGCGCGGGAAATCCCACTTCCTGGCAGGGGGTGACATAAAACTTTGTACTTAACACGGGCGGTAATAAAGAAAGCCTAAGATCGCATATTTATCGCCCTTGCCTTCGGCTCGGGAGTCAAATACCTGCGATCTGAGACATTCTTTGTTTTACCGCCCTTGTTAAGTAATGTACTATTATTTCATGTTGCAGCAACTCTAAGAACGGTGAAGGAGGCTCTTGGGCGGGCTCGCTCGGTCAGGCGGGGGCGGCTGCAGGCGGGGGCGGGGCAGACACGAGGCGGAGGGAAACGGTTCACATGCAGCGACTGTCACTACCAGTGTCAGTGGAAATCAGACTTACGGCGTCACCAGAGGATACACACTGGAGAAAAACCTTTTAGATGTAGTCACTGTGACTACAAGTGCAGTGATAAGGGAGATTTAGTGAAACACACGAGAATACACACTGGAGAAAAACCATTTCAATGTAGTCACTGTGACTACAAGTGCATACGGAAGACACAATTAGTGAGTCACGAGAGAAAACACACTGGAGAAAAGCCATTTAGATGTAGTCACTGTGACTACAAGTGCAGTCGGAAAATAAATTTAGTGAGCCACGAGAGAATACACACTGGAGAAAAACCATTTAGATGTAGTCACTGTGACTACAAGTGCAGACTGATGACAAGTTTAGTGTGTCACAAGAGAAAACACACTGGAGAAAAACCATTTAAATGTACTCACTGTGACTACAAGTGCACTTATAAGGGAGATTTAGTGAAACACAAAAGAATACACACTGGAGAAAATCCATTTAAATGTAGTTACTGTGACTACAAGTGCAAATTCAAGACAAATTTAGTGAGGCACAAGAGAATACACACTGAAGAAAAGCCATTTAACTGTAGTCACTGTGACTACAAGTGCAGACAGAAGACACAATTAGTGAGGCACGAGAGAAAACATACTGGAGAAAAAAAAAGTAATTTAATTTAAATGTAGCCACTGTGACTACAAGTGAACACGGAAGGGAGATATAGTAAGGCACGAGAGTATCCTACTCATTTATTTGCAATGGATCATATACATTACACGTCAGAAACAATGATAATATGTCAAGGTATAAATGATTTACAAATTATGTTAACTGTCACAGTAAAGTTTCTGAACTATATAAGGGATGGAGAGAGTAGAGGTGATAGGCTCGCGTTGATGTAGTATAATGAATGAATTCCTTTATTAAATATCTTCCTATCTTTATATACATTTTAGGTTGTGCTTATACAAGCAATACGCGTTATTGTTACAGTAAACTATTGTTACTGTTAAATACTAATAAATAGCCAATCGCTATATTACACCTCCCCCGAAAGTTCCCTTCACCCCCGGGGTGGCAGAGAAAAAAAATAACGCATGTTACTTGCTTACAATTTGAAAAGAAACTTGGAGAACTGCTATAAGTATGAAGATTATATTAGTACTTATTTTATCATAACTAAATATAATATATCCAAAAGAAAAAAAAAATGGTTCTCCTGTGTTAAGTCTTAGTCTGTCTAGTTCTAGTTTTTATCTATCTCAATATTTATTTATTATCGTATTGTATTATCATTACGGTATTGGTATCGGTACATCTCATTAATAATCTAATGCCGTTGGAGTCTTCAGCTCCTAATAAAATAAACGGGAATGGTTACCCAGGGCATGGTCACCCTACAAAAATACTCAACTGGCTACGCATCTTTGCGCACCTTCATCTCAACAACATACACGGGAATGGCTACCCAAGGGCATGGTCACCCTTAAACAATATCGGCATATCAGGCCTATACCTCTTCGGCTGCCTGTACTTAGAGTCACTAATACATTAAGACATTGTAAGTCTCCAATAACTTTCACGAAGGATTACGGTTGATCTCGTCATGATCAAGTTAAAGGACATGTGCTCTAACTAAACTTCCTTTCGACTCAACTACTTATTTACCGTACCGTACGTAAGTACTGAAAAAATATTAAATTATTGTTCAAAGCTATTTCTGTAATTGTAACTAATTAAATTTCTGGTTTTAATATTTAAATCTTAGTCTTCCTGCAGAGAAGAAAAGATAATTGCAAATAATCGATTAAACTCTCACTAAATTATCAGGTGATCAGTCTAATAATCAGTTAAAGTATAGGTAATTGTTAAGTCTATTGATGTAAAATTTCCTAAGTGTGAGTATCAAATTTCATTTACTTGAATATTAAAGTTACTTTAAATCGGTGTACACGCGCGACCTAGTAATAGTTTTTTGCTGACGCGTTTAGCGCGCTGACCCCGGATGGCACGCGCTACTCGTCATGTATTGCGAAATTTTAAATTATGTAGTCTAATTATAGTGACACTAGAAGGATGAATAATTTATGATTTTAAGACATATTTAACTATTATGAAACACGAAAATGGAATGCAAAATTTTCAGCGACAACCTTTTCTATTAATAAATCTTAAAAGAAACAAATTACTTTAAAAAAAATACGCATTATGACAAAATTATTAAAATAATACGTCACTTATACGTGACCTGTCGGCGTCCTGACGTCCTGGATGCTGTGGTGGCGGCAACTCGTCCGTGGTTCTCCATCGTGACGGCTGCGTCGGCTGCTGTTGAATCCGGGCCGGGATAACCCTGGACTCCCTCGAACATGGGCCGGGATAACCCTGGACACCTCATGAATCTGCGAGCCGGGAAACCCTGGACAACGCTCTTCTATGTTCTTGCTTGATTTCTTCTTTCTTCACGTTCTTCAAAATAACTTTTATTCTTCTTTAACTATACGTTCATTGTTCATTGAAATCTTCTTTAACTCCATTCTTCTTGTGCTTCATAAAATAATCTTCGTTATTCAAATAGTTTTAAAATTGGATCTTCTTTTTTCGTTTCCTCTTCATTTTTCCTGATTTATTTATTTAATTCCGTTCTTGATCTGACTGCGTTCTAGAAGCTCCTTGTGGTTCCTATGGCTGGGTCGCCATGAACTATTATGAGGTATGCGGGGAGAGTAGAAGTGATAGTCACGAGTGGTTGTAGTATAATGAACTAATTCCTTTATTAAATATCTTCCTATCTTTATATACATTTTAGGTTGTGCTTATACAAGCAATACGCGTTATTGTTACAGTAAACTATTGTTACTGTTAAATACTAATAAATAGCCAATCGCTATATTACATTTCAATTAAATTGGAATTTTAAAAATTACTATAAAATAAACATATTATTTAATATTTAAATGTCGCATAATTCAGTTACGTTATAATAGGCATTTTCAACGAGCCATGATTTAAGTTTGTTATTTAAGGAATTCCCGTTCAGTTCTTTAACACTGTTTGGGATGGCGTTATATATTTTTGGACCAATCATGCGGGTAGTTTTGGTAGACTTGGTTAGTTTGCACCTAGTTGTAACAAGTTTGCCGCTATGGTTGCTCCGCAGATTTCGTGAGCTCTCCGCTCTTTGGGGAAAGGATTCAATGTTGTTTCTCACTTCTCACAAATTTGACAATATTGAAGATATACAGGGATGGTATTGTCAGTATACCCAGGGAGGTAAAGAGCTGTCGAGCTGGTGAGCCGGGCGGGGCCTGAGCTATTATTCTCACTGCTCTTTTTTGCAGCACGAAGACGCGGCGCCAGTCAGCGGCAACTCCCCAGAACTCAATGCTGTAACATACTACTGAGTGAAATAGTGCGAAGTAGCTATTACGTAATTGGACTTGTGGGAGTACAAGAGACAGTCTTTTTAGAGCAAAACATACACCTGACAGTGTTTTACAAACTATTTCTTTGAAACTATTTGAGTGTCCCATCTCAATGCGGAGTCTATACCCAAGAACTTGGCTGAGTTGACTTGTGGGAGGGTTGTGTGGTTAGGTTAGGTTAGGTTTATCTCAACAGGTAGTGGTCTGGGTGGTCGGCCACCTAAGTTAAAAAGCAGGACTTGGGTTTTGGCTACGTTCAGGACTAGTCCGTTTGCAGAAAACCAGTTTATAAGTTTGTATACTTCACTAGTGATCAGTGCTTCTAGGTCGTCAATATTATTGGCAGTTATTATATCGCAAGCGTCGTCAGCAAAAATGTACATATTTCCATCCACAGGGTCAGGTAAGTCGTTAACTTGCATTAAAAAGCATAAATTAGCGAGGGAAGACCCTTGAGGTACACCTATACCAACGCTGCCCTCGTCAGACCTTGTTTGTCCACCATTCAAAACAATAGATTGTTGTCTAGAGTCTGACCAGCGAAACGTGATACTGAAAATAGCCGCGAAATTCAAAAAATATAAGTATGGTATCCCTGTACATACAAGGACTAAACGATTTTGATCGTTTTAGAATTAAATAAGTGAATAGAATATTTTATAGTGCACAGCAAAGTGAAAACTGCATAAAGAAAATTAAACATTAGGTAACACCATGCAATAAAAGGCGTCGCTAAAAAGCGATCTCTTCCAGTCAACAATTGCGTAGGTAGCAGCAATTTAGCCTTTGCAATAGTTAACAGGTAGTGCGTGATTGGGAAGAGCGAAAGAGTAAAAACGCGTACATCAATATTATCCATTAAAAATATAGTCCCTAGAGGACCGAGCTTTGCTAGGCGTTTTCCCGGGCATGAGACCTAGCTACTAGCTAGATCGATTGCTCGCCCCGGGACACCATAATCAAAATCAGACGAACAAGCCTTATGAAACCTATTTTTAAATCCAAGATTTTAAACGACAATAAGTTTATAGCGGATCTTAACAAATGATCTAAATTATCACATACAAACATGATTAATAATACCCGAAAGATAATAATAAAGATCTTTATTTTAACTTATGGGGATTTGGAAAACTTACATACTGTTAGACAGACAGTATAAGTAGGTCTACCACACACAAAAAGAAACAACACATCTGCCTGTTTAGTACCCATCATTTATTTAAAATTATTACAAATCATTTCCTTAATTAAACTTAGTTTAATTAACTATCATAGTCAAAATCAGATTCCATAAATTCGATTGGTTCCTCAAAATCACTGCTTGAGTCCCTGTCACTTGTAACATTTATAATGAATGCCTCTAAAGTTACAACGATGCCATCTCGTTCTATATATTTCTGCTCCATATGCAGAACATGGTCAGTGCATTTTTTCCAGTCACTTGAAGTTATTGAACCAAATCGTTTTTTCTACATCTAGTAGTTTAATAGTAGCAGTACTTACATCTGAAACAAAAGAAAATATTTTCCTTAAAATTATATTTTTAGAGTCACAAATATCTAGCACATTATTTTATTACATTTTATAAATTAGAAAAGCACCTTTATGTGGTAATTTGGTAAATTACTCACACTATGGAACCAATAGGGGTGGTGCGGTTAATAAATTGCAAGTGATCGGAATCAACCAAAGTGAAACTCATCTATCATTCATATCAATTAATTTTTGCAGCCTTATGTCTGCTGGGAATCTTATACATGAATTTATTTAATATACATATTAAAAATCCTGAACCGGAGGGAGGTGAGGTGATGCAGGATCGGGCTAAGTGGTGTCAAATCATGTTAGAGGCCAAGGCTCACTTTGGGTTGGTGAGCCATAGTAGTTATATACTATGATATGATATAATTTTGGATTTCAACACACTTAGTATATGAATTAATTGACAGAATATTTTACCTGTCATCTCAGAGATTTCTTGCACATATTGAAGTTCTGTTTTGAACTGACTATTCTCCTCTAGTTTTTGTAACATCATCATCCTCCTAGCGTTATCCCAGTACAGTTGCATCCTGAAGGATGCCTGGGGTCCGCTACCTAATCCCAAGATTTATGTAAACTCTTCATAGCATTGGTAATATCATTAAAGCTGCTGCTGTCATCGGCATTCTCCCTCATTCTCTCTGTAATGAAATGGTAATGAAAATACACACAAAAAATATAATTTTCTCTTCTCAATATAACCGGATCAAAGGAACATAACGTCTACGTAGGTACTTTTACGTAGGAGAAACCTCCCTTTCTAACTCACGCTATAAATTGAAGAGAAATTTAACGAATACTATTTTATGTCCAATGAAATATCTCTAAATAAACATGGAATGTACCAACGATTCATCAAATATCAACATCATTATAGTGCACTAACCTGTGACAGATATTATTTCATGGAAATATCGTTCTTTCTCGCGAAAAACAGAGGCTCGTTCTTCCTGTTTCGCTTTAAATTTACACATTATTGTATAAATTAACTTCCTCGCTGCACTTTTAATAGGTTTCGACATAATAACACAAGATAACCGTTTATTATTCCGAAAATTGACACAATGTGACAACTAACATACTGTGGTTTGACAAGTGCTGGGTATTGCCATATAAAGAATCCTGTTTCAAGGTCAATATCACGTTTCGCTGGTCAGACTTCTATCTGTTAAGTAATCAATCATCACGTAACGTGGGGCCGCGTAGTCCGAGGTGCTCAAACTTTTTTGCTAGAACGCGGTGATCGCAGAGGTAGAAAGCGCGTGTCATATCGCACATGAGAATGGCAACGTGAGACGAGATTTCTTTAGCTTGCATTACGTTATGAACCGTTTCTCGAATAACAGAGACGCACGAGCGGTTTCGTCGATAGGCGTACTGTTTATCGTGGAGTAAATTAAAGTTTTCTAGGAACGTATATAGCCGGTTACTTAAGCCTGCTTCGAACAGTTTGGCAATCGTTGGAATTATACTTATGGGTCTATAATTTTGGATATCATTTTTTTTTACCTTTGCCCTTATAGACGGGTACTACTTTAACTTTTTTAAGGATGCTAGGATAAATTCCTAATTTTAATAATTTGTTAAAAATTGTCGTTATTTGTGATATGACGAAGGGAAGGCCAGCTTTAAGCAACCTTGTTGATACACATAAGATATAACCCTTTGCTTGTTATCACCATGAAGTGCATTATTAAATCAGTTTTACGGATACATCAGAAGTCTGAACGTATAGACAGAGCAAAACACCTTTTTAATGTGGTCGACCAAGGAAGAAGGGTTGTAAGGCTCAAGACTCGGAGGCAGGACTTAGTGTAAGGCCTGAGTGGACGCTCGGAGCGGAGCGTTCGGCGGGGCGTGCGGCGGGGCGGGCGAGCGTGCGTCATATTTGTGCAGCGGCGACTCAGGACACCAGTATGAGTTTCAATTGTTTAACATGCAGGCGACGCTGCACGCCCATCTCGAGCATCCACTCAGGCCTTAGAATTCGATTGCGCCTAAACTGGAAATTGTTCAACATTGTGTGCGAAATCAAGCTGTAAATTGTATACCTGTCTGCGTAGTGATTTTAAATCATAACATCCTCAAAAGTAGACAGGGACTTACTAATTTAAAAATGTTTTTCGACGCCCGATTTAGCTTAGTTGGTAGTGACCCTGCCTACGAAGCTGGAGGTCCCGGGTTCGAATCTCGGCTAGGGAATTTATTTGTGTGATGAGCACGAATATTTGTTCTTGCGTCTTGGATGTTTTCTATGTATTTAAGTATCTATTTCTCTATATAAGTATGAATATCGTCGCCTAGTACCCATAGCATGTACAAGCTTTGCTTAGTTTGGAACTAGGTTGATTTGTGTAAGATTGTCCACAAATATTTATTTAGTTATTATTTTTACCAAGTAAAAGATTTTGTTGACAATCAATAAATTACTTAGAGTGTAGGTAAACGAAATTACATTAACATTAAAATAAAGTAATAATAAGGAATATATTGTTATACAGATTTAACAATGACAATGAATTTTGTCAATTTTGAAATTTCTTATCCTATAGTACAGTCAAGGGCACCAATATGTATACACTTTTTCACCTTATTCCGTTGAAATGAGGTCCAAAAATGTATACATATTTATGCCCTCGACTGTACCTATTACCCTATTAGCTGAACGACATTTCATTGTTTCTCTTTTATCTTAGTTAAGTTTGAATATGTGACATTTGACCATGATATTAATAAATTATCTTATCTTACCTGGCCACTCCTTATTCACACGTAGAAACAAACATACAAGTTTATATCGGATGCATTCCAGCGAAAAACATTTTATTACAGCTGAATACTTGAAACACAGCGTTCCGCGTTCTATTGTCATATTGAGGCCGCAACTTGACCTTTTATTCCCACCCTCGTCTGCGGCTCCAGCCTGAGATTACCGCAATGATCAGAGCTCGCAGGGTAACAACAAAGATAATCGGAAACAAGTTACAACAGGCACTCTTGTGTTGTATCACAGAATAAGTAAAGTACTACGTACTACAGAATAAGTAATATTAGTACGTACGTGCTCAGACTAACCTCGACATCAAATAACAATACCACTACCGAGCAAGATGGCCTAAAACTTTGTTCAAGAGAGACATATCATTTGTGATCCGTTTTAACTGCCACAAACTATTTGTTATGACTTTTTAGCAAACAAACCCAAGTTAAGAAGGTTCTTTATAAGCCGTTATCAAGTTCTCAATTAATCTGCATCAGAGCTTTTCCATCCCTCTTGGTGGCACGCGTGTATGATCTCTATAGAATCTTTACTCTGTGTCTTTGACATTCCGGCTGTCCATGCTCGCCCGTGGCGATAAGCCTAAGTGAGAAAAACTGTACCTGTATCTTAATAGCATTAAGATTGAATTTCGCCTGGCTAAAGGTTTTTCACTATACCAAAAGGTTTATGGATAATTTAAAAAAATAGAAAACCGACTTCACTTGTTACCGGTGACCGAAGAGCTGGCAGCTATCTCGCACAAAGAATTAGTTTAGCTATTCAGCGAGGGAATGCTGCCAGCGTCTTCGGTACAATGCCGCAGGGGCCATTTTTAGATTTAGTTTAGTTATAATTTTTTATTTTATAGTTAATAGATATATGTAAGTATTAGCATGTAGGTATTTGTTATTGTATTTTTGTTTCTTAATATTATTATGTCATAATATATTTAATAATATTGTTACTCAAATGTACAAATTTTAACTAAAAAGTAGAAAATAATATAATTCAGTACCTTCAAAGCAAAGAGCTTACAGGACAATTAATTAATGTAATTAGTTAGTTACTTATTTATATACATATTCACAATATATAATCAGTTATTTTTGGAGTTGTTGCCAGCTCAGGAGGATAAGTACCTAGTTTCCTGCTTTGCCACAAACTTTCGACACTCGGAGCGGCGGCGGCGCGCGCAGCGGGGCTGGCACCGACTCCAAAAATACGTGATTATATATTGTGAATATGTATATTTTATGGGGTTTATGAAGTGGCCGACCAAGGAAGAAAGGTTTGTAAGGGACAATATAAGGTTTAAGATCATTTAATCTCATAAAGAATTATACAATTCACTTACATGAGAGAACACTTAACTAATACACAAACTTTGTTATGAGCGCACAAAGACAAATAAGTGCGTTAAAAAAATTAGGGTAGTACAAAATAGTGAGCGCGCACTCGGCAAGCTGCGCATGCAGCGAGCGACAATAACAGCGGAACAAGTAATACACAGAATCCTTACAACTAGATACGAGCGAGTATATATGAGCGATAAACCGAAAATAGTGCGAAAATTTCGGGGCTTTGTAGCTGCCAAAAGTTTTATTTTACTAAACGGTTAAAACTCACGTATTAATTGTCACCTCGGGCGACATGTTTCGAACTCTTCGGGAGTTCTCCCCGAACCCCCGAACTCCCGAAGAGTTCGAAACATGTCGCCCGAAGTGACAATTAATACGTGAGTTTTAACCGTTTAGTAAAATTAAATTATAGCATGTCTCACGAAAGTTTAAATTCAAGTACTGCCAAAAGTTGTCCCGAGATTACTCGTGCTACCAGTTTTGATATTTAATATACTCAGTTGCATCCAGATACGAAATTTAAATAAATAAGATCTACTCGTCCACCTCTTGCAACATAGTCCAGCGTTGAACCTCTACTGACGGGCGTATTACGTCAGCACTTGCAGTCACAATGAGTTTTTCACCAGTTCATGTTTCCCCGCGGGAACTTTAAGTCTGCCTTGCGACTGCTCTGATATAGACAGGAGCTCCTAAATAGTTTTTTGTACCGTGTGTTTTCTCTCGTGACTCACTAAACATGTCTTTTGATTGCACTTGTAGTCACAGTGCCTACATGTAAATGGTTTTTCTCCAGTGTGTATTCTCTCGTGCATGACTAAATGTGTCTTCTGTCTGCACTTGTAGTCACAGTGTCTACATTGAAATGATTTTTCTCCAGTGTGTATTCTCTCGTGCCTCACAAAATTTGTCTTCTCTCTGCACTTGTAGTCACAGTGCCTACATGTACATGGTTTTTCTCCAGTGTGTATTCTCTCGTGATCCACTAAATTTGACTTCTGTCGGCACTTGTAGCCACAGTGACTACATTTAAATGGTTTCTTCTCCAGTGTGTATTCTCTCGTGCATGACTAAATGTGTCTTCTGTCTGCACTTGTAGTCACAGTGTCTACATTGAAATGGTTTTTCTCCAGTGTGTATTCTCTCGTGCCTCACAAAATTTGTCTTCTCTCTGCACTTGTACTCACAGTGACTACATTGAAATGGTTTTTCTCCAGTGTGTTTTCTCTCGTGACTCACTAATTGTGTCTTCCGTATGCACTTGTAGTCACAGTGACTACATTGAAATGGTTTTTCTCCAGTGTGTATTCTCTCGTGACTCACCAAAAGTGTTTTGTTTCTGCACTTGTAGTCACAGTGACTACATTTAAATGGGTTTTCTCCAGTGTGTATTCTCTCGTGACTCACTAAATGTATTTTTTGTTTGCACTTGTA
Source organism: Cenopis cana (assembly GCA_951800055.1). Classification (NCBI taxonomy): domain Eukaryota; kingdom Metazoa; phylum Arthropoda; class Insecta; order Lepidoptera; family Tortricidae; genus Cenopis; species Cenopis cana. Next base: position 1,745,592 of record OX637496.1, read on the forward strand.
GTCACAGTGACTACATTGAAATGGTTTTTCTCCAGTGTGTATTATCTCGTGACTCACCAAAAGTGTTTTGTTTCTGCACTTGTAGTCACAGTGACTACATTTAAATGGGTTTTCTCCAGTGTGTATTCTCTCGTGACTCACTAAATGTGTCTTCTCTCTGCACTTGTAGTCACAGTGACTACATCTAAAAGGTTTTTCTCCAGTGTGTATCCTCTGGTGACGCAGTAAGTTTGATTTCCACTGACACTGGTAATGACAGTCGCTGCATGTAAACCGTTTCCCTCCCCCTCGTGTCTGCCCCGCCCCCGCCTGCAGCCGCCCCCGCCTGACCGAGCGAGCCCGCCCAAGAGCCTCCTTCACCGTTCTTACAGTTGCTGCAACATGAAATAAATACATTTTCAAATCGGACAGCAAAGTCATTAATTAAATTACAGGAGTCATTAATTAAATTCATCAGGAGAGGTAGGGTAGGGCACAGCAAAATGTCATCTCTTGCTCGAATTTGGAGCAGCCCAACTGGGGAAGTACCTCCGCCTTGCAGAACACCACAGCCATAATAACATTTTTTGCTGTATGTTGTACAAGTATGTAGTGTTGTGTTCCTGGAGGTGAGCAAGGTTGCCAGAGCTCCCGAGGGTGCACTGTGTTGAATGCGAGGGACCTTTTATCCCTTCTGCTGTCAACACAGTGAATCCTTAAACTTTATACAGGGTCTGCAACGCGCACGTCTCTTTCGGAGTTGCGAGCGTCTATAGGCTGCGGCGTCTGCTTACCATCAGTGGCGTGCACAGAGTTTTTTGACAGGGTAGGCAAAAAAATTAGAGCTATGAGAATTGACTTAGCAATAAGTATTATTTATTTTGAAACGTATTATCTTTTATTTTTAGCACGCACACACCATATTTGCACAATGAAAATTATCCATTTTTCCAACAAAATCTATCACTTCACACTTTGAACCGAACACTGACACTCAACACAACAAACAAACAAACAATTACATTTTTATTTATGCAAACAATGGCGACCAAGAAGAAAAGTAAACAAACTTTGTCATTCAAATATACCCGGAAAAAACGAAATAGTTACCGTATTTATCGTTTTAAGCACAAATTATTTGACCAATGCAACTTTTTCAAATAGCCGTATAATCTCGCTCGTCGTAGGCGCTCGGGATGAGGCACTGTCTTTCCGTGCGTTTGTGTGCGTGAGTTTTGCTGCTGTATACCTCGTGCTATAGAGGTGCACACTACAGTGAATCCGCGTCGCTACACACCCACACATAGATAAATGTAGCCTAATCTAGGCAGAAATAGTTTTTGCCTTCACCGCAGACGGCGGCACGGCGGCGCTAGTGCAGCGTGATAATGTATTAGTCCGCATCGCGTTGGAATAATAGAAATTTTACTTTGAAGAGTCAATAGATGGCGTTAACGTTAATTTATGGTTTTGTGATTTTTATCCATTGAACATTGATTATAAAGCCTAGATAAATATAAATGACTGTCACAATGTCAGGGTAGGCAATGTCTTTTTGTCTTTATGGACTGCACGCCACTGCTTACCATCAGGTGTACCGTACGCTTGTTTGCAACCGTTATCGTATAAAAAAATATATTTAAATAGCATATTTACATATGATATACATTAATTTAATTATTGTCCCATCGAACTGGGTTTTCATGTCAAAAGCCTCAATGTCTTAAGAAAATTTGCCAAGTAAACCAGTGTAAAACTTGACATGAAAATGCTATAATTTGAAAGGCCTGACTTTAAATATTAACCAACTCACCTGTAAGTGCAGACTTATTAAAATCTCCAGAAGGTTCTGACGAGTGAGTGTCAATGTGTTTCCTTAAAACCGACTTGTCCTTAAACGTGTCGCCGCACTGGTGACACTGATAGGTCTCGCTCGACGTGTCGGTACAGTCGCTAGTCTCGCTCGTGCTTGGCAGCGTGTATGTGTGCCGCCCGACCCGGCACGAGCGCCGCGCCGCGTCCACCAGCAGCCGCTCCAGCCTGACCGAGCAAGCCCGCCCGAGAGCCTCCTCCGCTCCGTGACCAGACACTGGAACATATATCACATAGATCATTCATTATTGTCAGACCATCTTTATCCAATCAAAACTATTAGAATTACGATTAATAACGGGATATTTACCATGTACAATCGTATAAATCGTAATTCTAATAGCTGTAACAGACGATCGAACCTGGTGCGCTCCGCACCGCGACCTTGGCCCGCTCCGTACCATATTCGATAGTGTGTACAGCGGTCCGCCGGACAAAATAATAATATTGTCACAGCTATAATGTAAATGACCATGTGATCTTAAAATCAATCAAAACTAATCCCAGAATAAGCAAATCTTGGATGGGCTCTAGGGGATAATATAACTGTGGATGCAATAAATGATATGACTATGACAAATAACATAACCTACTTATATAGATAAATATAAAGGATACATAACTTCATATCAAAACATCTAAGACACAAGCAGAAACAAATATTCATACTCATCACACAACTATATGACCATTACAGCCCAGGATTCAGAGCTAAAATGGTTGATGATGGTATATAAAAAAATACAAATTGTGGAGTGAAATACAATTTACAGTCATTCATGATATTTCAACTTATATCTAAATGACAGCATTGATGTTAAATGGAATTATCTAGAGTAAACCGCAGAAACAACCAGAAACATCAATCACTCATCATTTTAGTTTGCATTAAAAACTTGACTTGATATGCTATGGTACTGACCTGGAAGTGTGGGAGCCACACAAGGCCGGTGCATCTCCTCGGGGCCCAGCACGAGCTCGTCCTTGATCTGGTGGTCTGCATACAGCTCGCACAAGGCAGCACTGTCCTTACACTCCGCCTCCTCCTTCACATGTGCCCCGGTCTCCTCACTGTCACACTCCTCCTCAGCCTCCTCTTTAACAAGCACCTCCTCCGGCTCAGTCTTCACACACAATGTTTCTAGCGACATATTGCTTTATGGGCCTAATCACAAATGGCTTGAGTGACTTCAACACCTGCAATGGAATATTGAGACTCTGTCTTACACCAACATCCATAGAGCTTTTATCTCAATGTGTTACAAGTGGTTTTAAAACTAAAACGTGGAACGCCTATTGCTAGCTTCGTAGCTTCAACGTAATCTAAGCAACGCCACTGTCTGGAGGTTAGCAGGTAACATATATAAAGTTAGAAATAATCTAGACGAAACGAAACAGACATACGGAATACATAAATCTTTAAACAAGCAATAACACTAACCTATTGTATTTAGGACTGTGACGAACAATACAATGAAGCCTTTGTCAAAACAAGTGGTCACACTCACACCATAAACGCCACGCGTGCAGTAATGGTTGTTTCACTTCACAAGCTGAACTGGAATGTTTCTCTCGACTACGTAACTAAAAAACACGTTATAGTTTTCGCGATAGTTTTTATCAGCAAGCAAACTTAACTAAACCACAAATAAGATAAGATAAAGTGTGTATGTAATTATGTCGTAGAAAGAGGATATATAGAAGGAGGGTTAGCGAATCACACACAAGGACGGAGATATTGTGACAGTTTTTTCTGGGGTTACCACAAAAAGAATAATCTCCCCATTTTTACTGACAAGTAGGTTTTTAATTATTGAGAATCTTCAAAATAAACTGTTAGTAAATATTAGCGGGCAAACACAAAACATCCGATGTCCTCCCAATTACGATATAAATGTGTACTAATTTAATACCTACATTAAAGTTAACAAAATCACGATTAGATTAAAACGTCTTAGTTATTCAGCCATTATAATAATGAAATTCACAATAGTATTCTAATCACGTCACAATTAATTGTTTAATATGTTATTTTTAACATTCGAGCCGGTTTAGTTTACCCAACATTATGGGTAACATATTTTTTTATACTCTGGCCACTGGTTCATCGATGACATTTCGGTGACAACGGCCGGTGACAAATAATCGGTTCCTTATACGCGATGAGGGACAGAAGATATGTCATTTTTTCTCGCTCCCACGTGTGTTATTTCCCGTCGGACTCGTGGTCACCCCGTTTGTCTATGCTTACATCTCCTTCACACACCTTTGTATGTGTGTATCACCAGTTCCATCTTATACTTGTTTCATGCAGAAAATAAATTAAATAGCCGACTCTATCATGTGCTAGCCATCGATTTAAAGTATTTGAAATCGATGGTGCTAGCAAATCGTACAAAAAATTATAACTGAAAAACGCCACAATGATCTTGGTGGCAACGTCACATATCCGTAGAAAGAGGATATATAGAAGGAGGGTTAGCAAATCACACACAAGGACGGAGATATTGTGACAGTTTTTTCTGGGGTTACCACAAAAAGAATAATCTCCCCATTTTTACTGACAAGTAGGTTTTTAATTATTGGGAATGTTCAAAATAAACTCTTAGTAAATATTAGCGAGCAAACACAAAACATCCGATGTCCTCCCAATTACGATATAAATGTGTACTAATTTAATACCTACATAAAAGTTAACAAAATCACGATTAGATTAAAACGTCTTAGTTATTCAGCCATTATAATAATGAAATTCACAATAGTATTCTAATCACGTCACAATTAAATTTTTTATCTGTTATTTTTAACATTCGAGCCGGTTTAGTTTACCCAACATTATGGGTAACATATTTTTTTATACTCTGGCCACTGGTTCATCGATGACATTTCGGTGACAACGGCCGGTGACAAATAATCGGTTCCTTATACGCGATGAGGGACAGAAGATATGTCATTTTTTCTCGCTCCCACGTGTGTTATTGTCTATGCTTACATCTCCTTCACACACCTTTGTATGTGTGTATCACCAGTTCCATCTTATACTTGTTCCATGAATTATGTATGAAAAAATGACATGACTGGAAATAGATAAGATAAGACAGCTAACTTCACACATCGCATATTGTGATCCCGACTAAAGCGCCACCAAGTGCCTAAGTTAGTAACTATTATCTAGTATCAGACGTGACCAAAAGCTTGAAAAACTTACAAAAAGTGCACCCACCGCTTGAATGTAACCCGGGTACATTGACTCTGAAAGTAATATGCTTTACCACAGGGCTACGTGTGAGTTGTTAGTATTGTTACGAGCGTGGGGTTCGCGTGGATAGAAAATTCACTAATTAAAACGAGCATTTTATAACGGGATAAACTCTTACAATAACACCTACACACACAAAAAAACGTAACTAATCGCACGAAATTAACACTAACTGTACTTACTACTTAAAACGTCACTAGTCGCACTAATCACTTATGATCCTTCGCTCCGATCTATCTCTTCGATCGCACTGCATCGCAGTTGAAAGTGAACTAACTCCTCCCCTCCGGCGGTCAGCCGCCCTTTTTATACTCCGTGAAAAGACTGTCGAACATTCTAGCCTATTCCAGTAGTAGGTACTGTCGGGAATAGGCGAGAATGTTCTAGTCCATTGCTGTCTCTTTCCTATGGTGATTATCTCTGTCACGCTCTTCTGGAATGCTCCGAGTATAGCTATCTCTTTCTACTACTGCTATCTCTGTCACTTCTGCTTGAAATTTTGCCATATACGGATTTGTACTTCAGAGGCCAATAAGAGATCCTGAAAACGCCTGAAAACGGGTTTTTGTTTATAGCGTCATCTAATAGAGGGTTGCCTGAATCGGACTGAAAACATATTTTAGGCGCCTGAAATCGATGGCAACCTGGGTGAAATTTTGATAATCTGATATAATATTTATGTGATAGAGCGAATCCTGAAATGGCCTAAAATGACCTTTCAGTGTGCTGAAAACGCTTCTAAGGTACTAAAATTTACGTTACAAGTTTTTGTCGAGTCCACCGGCGTAATAGTATGCATCGAATTTTCGAATACCTTTTTAAACGTGCCGTGCCACATTTAGAAAGACAATTCGTGCAAGTTTGAACAACCTTCACACTAGGTGGTACTATCAATCCCGTCAGCTTTCCTCTAAGATGAACGATGAACAACCACGCAAAAATCTTTGACAGTTCTGTAATGGTTCTGTGCAAAATCGTAGAAAGAGGATATATAGAAGGAGCGTAGAAAGAGGATCTATAGAAGGAGGGTTAGCGAATCACACACAGGGACGGAGATAATGTGACAGTTTCTTCTGGGGTTACCACAAAAAGAATAATCTCCCCATTTTTACTGACAAGTAGGTTTTTAATTATTGAGAATCTTCAAAATAAACACTTAGTAAATATTAGCGGACAAACACAAAACATCCGATGTCCTCCCAATTACGATATAAAAATGTTTACTAATTTAATACCTACATTATAGTTAATAAAATCACGATTAGATTAAAACGTCTTAGTTATTCAGCCATTATAATAATGAAATTCACAATAGTATTCTAATCACATCACAATTAAATTTTTAATCAGTTATTTTTAACGTTCAAGCCGATCTGGTTTACCCAATATTATGGGTAACATATTTTCTTACACGCTGGCCACTGGTTTATCGATGACACTTTGGTGGCATAGGCCGGTGGCCATGGAACAAGTATAAGATGGAACTGGTGATACACACATACAAAGGTGTGTGAAGGAGATGTAAGCATAGACAATAACACACGTGGGAGCGAGAAACAATGACATATCTCCTGTCCCTCATCGCGTATAAGGCAGCGATTGTCTGCCACCGGCCTATGCCACCAAAGTGTCATCGATAAACCAGTGGCCAGAGTATAAAAAAATATGTTACCCATAATGTTAGGTAAACTAAACCGGCTCGAATGTTAAAAATAACAGATTAAAAATTTAATTGTGACGTGATTAGAATACTATTGTGAATTTCATTATTATAATGGCTGAATAACTAAGACGTTTTAATCTAATCGTGATTTTGTTAACTTTAATGTAGGTATTAAATTAGTACACATTTATATCGTAATTGGGAGGACATCGGATGTTTTGTGTTTGCCCGCTAATATTTACTAAGAGTTTATTTTGAAGATTCTCAATAATTAAAAACCTACTTGTCCGTAAAAATGGGGAGATTATTGTTTTTGTGGTAACCCCAGAAAAAACTGTTACAATATCTCCGTCCTTGTGTGTGATTCGCTAACCCTCCTTCTATATATCCTCTTTCTACGCCGGTGGCAGACAATCGCTGCCTTATACGCGATGAGGGACAGGAGATATGTCATTGTTTCTCGCTCCCACGTGTGTTATTGTCTATGCTTACATCTCCTTCACACAGCTTTGTATGTGTGTATCACCAGCTCCATCTATACTTACTTCATGTTTTGCACAGAACCGTCACAGAACTGTCAAAGATTTGAGCATGGTTGTTCATCTTAGAAGAATGTTGACGGGATTGATAATAGCACCACCTAGTGTTAAGGTTGTTGGAACTTATACCACTTATTGCCACATATAGTTACAATATAAAAAGGGCGTTCATAATTCAGAAGCGAGCGATAAGAATAATGGCGCGTATACCACAGTGGGTTTCCTGTAAGGACTTTTTCACTAAATTAGGAATTCTAACTGTGCCAAGTCTTTACATTCTGATACTTTATACGGACTTAGTAAAATATTTGGCAAGAAATGAATCAGAAGAGGATTGGGTGGCAAGACTCGCAACGAGGACTAAAAACCTAGACCACCCCATTACTCTGAAGCTCAAAGTGACGGAATTTTGTGCTCGTTTCCAGGCTGTAAAAGCTTTTAATAGGCTACCAATCGAATTAAAGGCTGTTTCCAACCCTCATACCTTTAAAAATAAATTAAGGTCATATTTATTAAATAAATGTTTTTTATTCCCTTGAAGAGTTTTTCCGATGCAGTAATTAATTAAATTAATATGATGCAGTAATGAATTGAGTACCTAAATTATGAATATTGAATCTGACATATGTATTTATTAATTTGATTGTTGAAGATGAATAACAATTAAAAACACGTTTGCCACTTGAAATATTGTCTTTAATAATATTACCCCGTGTTACCCTAAGACATGAGAATGACAAAATGAAAAAATATATGACAATTTTGAATATGTAAAAAAGAACAAGTCAAATTCAAATAAAAATTAAAAAAGGAAATATATAAAAAAAAGGTTAGTTGGCCGGTCGGCAACATGGCCCCACGCGGTGTGGAACACCAATTAACAATTTAGTCGCACTAGCTTGCGGACCGGCCTACGCAGCACACCCCCTTTAGTCGCTACATTCACCACGCGGACAATATTATCCCTACCGGGGAATACTTTCGTGACTCGTCCAATTGGCCAGCAGTTTCTTGGTAGATTGCCGTCCGCGACCAGCACCAGATCACCCGATTTAAGCTCTTCAGGAGGTGAGACTGTTTTCCGCAGTATTAAGAGCGGCAAGTATTCTTTAATCCACCGTTGCCAAAAATGTTCTGCGAGTCTTTGAGCCTTTCGCCAGTCTGCGCGTCGTGAAAGATCAGCTTCATCAAATTCTCTAAGGTTCTGGTCATGGCTTGAGGTGCCAATCAGAAAGTTGAAGGGAGTCAGTGCTTGTTGGCTGTCCTCGCTCACGGACACGTGGGTAAGTGGCCGGGAATTAACAATAGCTTCTACTTCTGCTAGCAATGTGTTCAGGACCTCAACCCTCGGTGATCGATCTGTTAAAGTGATCTTGAGTGCAGTTTTCACGCTGCGTATCAGACGTTCCCAGCAGCCACCCATAAAAGGAGCCGATGGTGGGATAAACTTCCACGTTATTCCTCTATTTGTCGAGAAGTCGTACAGCTCGTGTAGAATATTCGAAGCGCCAACAAAAGCCGTTCCGTTGTCAGAGTAGATGCACGTGGGGCAGCCACGTCGCGCTATGAATCGTCGTAGGGCCAACAAGGCAGAGTCTGTGGATAGCGATTCAACTACTTCGATATGAATAGCTCTGACAGTCAGGCAGGTGAATAGTGCTACCCAGTGCTTCATGGATCGCCGTCCTGATGTGACATTTAACGGGCCAAAAAAATCCAAACCGACGAAAGAGAACGGACGAACGTGAATTCAATATGCGGAAAAGACAATGTGTCGTTAACGGTGTTCCATGAAACTCCTAGGACGCGTGTTGATGGTCGCGAGTCTGAACCTACGTTTATTGTTGTGGCACCAACAGCGCAAAGATCGGGAGGTAGCATGGTGAGAGCCTTCGCGGAATTCGATACCCAGGACCTCATTTCAAATTTGGCTGCAGCTAAAACTGAGACAATATCTGAGGCTAAAAGTGCGGCTTCTTCTTCATTGTCACAGCCACCCAAGTAATCGTCCATGTACGTGTCACGTATAATAGCTGTTGCGGCTTTTGGGTCTGATCTCTGATGTTCGGTGGCGATTTTATTTTTGAGGTACAAGGCCGTAAACGGACTACATACGGCACCGAACATCATAGACGACATGCGGTATTCCTGGATAGGTTGTGTAGGGTTGTCGCGCCATAAAAAACGCTGGGCGTCACGATCTTCTGGTCGGATTTTAACCTGAGGAAACATTTCCCGTATGTCAGCCGAAAGAGCTACACGGCCTTCTCTGAATCTCATTAAAATAGCTAACAAGGATTGTAGAAGGTCGGGCCCTGGCAGTAAAAGGGAATTTAGGCTTACACCTTCGCATTTAGCGGCGCAATCACAAACAATTCTAAGTTTCTTTTTTTTGTGGATGAACTACTCCGAAATGCGGTAAGTACCATAATAAACCAGTAGGGCTGGCAGTGCACAATTCTGCATAACCCTTATCAAGCATGGCGTGAATATTTTGTTTATATTTACTGGCGTAGTCAGAGTCTTTAGTCATTTTTGATTCTAGAGTTCTAAAACGGCGTAAAGCGAGTGGGCGGCTGTCGGGGACCCGTTCGATATTGTCGCGCCACAGCAGCCCTGTCTGGAATCGTCCAGATGATAGACGCGTAGTAGTTTCCTCTAATAATTTTAAAGCTCTTCTGTCTTCAACAGAGCGGCAATCCCTTTTTTCTATACCTATAGAATCTAAATTATAATAGTCTTAGCTTCTGATCGCGAGTACGTCTTCTTAAACATGAGCCAGCTGGCGATGCTACCATCGAACATAGGAAGTTTAATACTCACCTGTCTGTTATTCTTGCTTCCGAGATCCGCGATAACTTGAGCCAGTTTAATAAAAGAGTCTTGTGTCTGTATATTATTAGTTTTATTTTTGTCATCACTAATACAATTCATAGGTGGTAATTTAGTGTGGTGTGTGCCTGAAATGTGTGTAGTGTTAATTTTGTTGATGAACGGTGGGCACTGGTCTCCGCGCGGCACATTTGCGCTTGTAGAGGCCGAGAGGCGACGGGGACATTAGGTGCAGTTCCCGCAGTAGGTACATCACCAAACTCTAAGGTGCTGCAAGGGAATTGTTCATTATTGTCACGTACATTATTTTCGGCACATTCAATTAACCACCTTTGAGTAGAGTTGCTTTTTTCAGTCGCAGCGGACTCAATAGCCGCGAGTTCAGCTTGCAATTCGAGCTCGGCTGCCTTTTGTTCATGCTCAGCTAGCTTTCGCTCTCGTTCCCTTTCTTGTTCAGCTAGCTTTCGCTCCCGTTTCCGTTCTTGCTCAGCTAGCTTTCGCTCCCGTTCGGCGTTCAAGCGAGCATGCTTTGCTAGGGCAGCCAACTTTTGGGTTTTGGTAGAAGCTCTCGATGAAGCTGTGGAATGTGCACTTGGAGGCACAGGGTTTGGTAAATGGACCGTTAAAAAAGGTTCGTGAATGTCTGGCTCCTGTAAGAGAGCCTCATCGTGGAGGGATTGAGCAGACGTAGCGCCTGACGATGAAGCTGGAGCGATGTCACTTACCTCGGTCCTCGGCAATTGTTTTCTTGTTACTGATCGTGTTACGGGCATTATCACTTCCCATTAACTTCTGACACCAATGTTGAAGATGAATAACAATTAAAAACACGTTTGACACTTGAAATATTGTCTTTAATAATATTACCCCGTGTTACCCTAAGACATGAGAATGACAAAATGAAAAAATATATGACAATTTATATGACAAAAAGAACAAGTCAAATTCAAATAAAAATTAAAAAAGGAAATATATAAAAAAAAGGTTAGTTGTCCGGTCGGCAACATTGATATACAATTTTTTTTAGCATGTAATTAGTTTATAAGATTTTCTGACACAATGTAATATTGTTATAGAAATAAATAAAAAATGAAATGACTTATTCATAAATTCGATGCATGCCTAATTAATAGTAATTCAGAGTCAATGTTACATTCCAGCGGCTGGTGCACTTTTTGCAAGATTTTTAAGCTTTTGGTCACGTGTATCCAAGATAATAGTTACTAACTTAGGCACTTGGTGGCGCTTTAGTCGGGATCACAATATGCGTTATTTTACTTATTTTAGGAATTCATTTTTCACAAGGAGGGTTAGCAAATCACACACAAGGACGGAGATATTGTGACAGTTTTTTCTGGGGTTACCACAAAAAGAATAATCTCCCCATTTTTACTGACAAGTAGGTTTTTAATTATTGGGAATGTTCAAAATAAACTCTTAGTAAATATTAGCGGGCAAACACAAAACATCCGATGTCCTCCCAATTACGATATAAATGTGTACTAATTTAATACCTACATTAAAGTTAACAAAATCACGATTAGATTAAAACGTCTTAGTTATTCAGCCATTATAATAATGAAATTCACAATAGTATTCTAATCACGTCACAATTAAATTTTTTATCTGTTATTTTTAACATTCGAGCCGGTTTAGTTTACCCAACATTATGGGTAACATATTTTTTTATACTCTGGCCACTGGTTCATCGATGACATTTCGGTGACAACGGCCGGTGACAAATAATCGGTTCCTTATACGCGATGAGGGACAGCAGATATGTCATTTTTTCTCGCTCCCACGTGTGTTATTGTCTATGCTTACATCTCCTTCACACACCTTTGTATGTGTGTATTACCAGTTCCATCTTATACTTGTTCCATGGTGCAAAATATTTTGTCTGACAGCTACAAGCTACAAGTGCGTTTGGAAACCTAGAGGCAGTGTTGCAAAAGTTACCGATTTATCGGTAGAACTCCCGATTTCGATTAGAAAATACCGATACACCGATTTTAGGTGTCAATCTCCCGATTTTATGACCATACAAGGTTTTATTAATAAATTCAGCATTTTCTTAATAAATATGAAAAAATTCGCACGAATAGCGAGGCGATTAGCGAGTTAACCCGAGCATGCATGGACGTGTACACGGAAACTCGCCTTTCAATATAGATACACCGTATAAAATAAAAAATAAACTAATTTTTCAGCGTTTTTTTAAGTACCAATCTAAGTATTTGCATCGAATTAAAGATACTACACGGAACCAAAAATATCCATATAAATCAAAGTAGTGATTACATGTAATTATTGCCAGAAAAAATAGGTAAGATTAAAATTCTGGCATTTAGGCACATGTTAAATTAATTAACAATGGTCATTATCACTTTAAAAAAGGATTATAAAGTGGTTTTCTTCATAAGAAAAAAGAGCTCCCGATTTCTCCCGATTTTTAGATGTTAGTAACACCGATTTCACAAATGTCAATTTTGCAACACTGCCTAGAGGTCAGTGTTGCCAGAACGTGCTTTTTAGCCAAGGGCCTGACACGCTTTGTAAGAGAAAGATAGCCTTATTGCGATTCCTATGAGAGGAAGTAGAAAAAAGTGCGATGTTTTGTCCTTATCACCGACCGGACATTTTTTCATGGTCGGGTAAAAGTAATCTGTCATTAGTGTCAAGAAGATTGCAAAACAAAGTGGCAATATTTTGCAGTGCAATTTATAAGTGGAAAATTAATGATGAATTTGGTTTAAATGAATAATAATTTACCAATCATCAGATCCGTAGTGTTTGGTTGTTCAGTGCAAACATGGTGGGGTGTTCAGTGTTTGGCTGTAAAAGCAATTTCGATCGAAAAAAGGCGGATGTTACATTCCATGCGTAAGTACATTTTCTTTGAATTTTGGACCCGTGTTTATTTCTAAAATCTCACCGGAACCAAATTACTGAGCTAAATCATTAGTTATATCATGAGACAAAAGATGAAATAGGAAAAATATGTGAATTAATTAAAAAATAACCTCCAAACATTTGACATACAAACCGGTCAAATCGCGTAGTAGAAATCTACCATAGAAGCCAGCTTAGCATTGATGTCCCACCATTCAGTCGGTTTATAATTCGATTTCGGGATACCAACAAATAATAAAAAAATCCCCTAAAGATTACCCCACGTTTCGGGAATTTCAAGTAATTTGATTTTTTCAGTTTTTCAACAGAGGATGAATCCCGAAAAAATGGATTTGAGGACTGAGTGAACAGGAAATTAAATTGGGTAAAATAATCTATAACTGCTTATTACATATTTGTTTATTTATTGAAAAATAAAGTTATAAATGTAATATATTATTGTAAATAAATTACCTGTTCTAAATTGAAGTTTATTCTTTTATTCCAACAACTACATAATTTATCTGTGAAAGACAAAAAGGGGCATGGAAATAGTAAGCACTATCTGGTTACATTACTTATATAAGCACTATCAGGTGGTTAAAGCATAACTCCGTATAATTTTTACATTGATTTTATTTATTTTAAATTAATAATGAATTAATATTAATTAAGACAATAACTGATTTGAATTTGACAGCAACTTGATCAGAACAGCTTGACTGTCTAACAATAAGTGACGACGTCGCGTCCGACCGCTCTTTTTATACCTGCCCAAATGGCGCCACCTCAGTCGGACGTGCCGTCACTGTCAGGTGTTAGTTAGGAACCACGTGATCTCACAATCTACCAAATTAATTATATATTAAAAGACCACGTGTTTCCTATTTTAATTAGAATTTCTTACATTCGGCCTTTCCTGACATTAAGTTTGTCCCAAACTTGCTTTTATACATATATTATCATAATAATTATAACTACTCCTCCTAATTATAACTACTACAATCTAATGATGCATACATAGATTAAATTCCACTTATACTCTTACATCTAATACAAGTCAAATTCATTAATCGATGACCCTAATTAAGTCATTTAAACCCGAATAACAACATCGATCGCACATTTTTTTTTTATATTAGGTATTAACTATTTAACCATACTACTCTATATTTTTCCCTTAACAATACTAATCATATCCCATTCAACCATTCTACTTCATTTCAACATACTATTCCATATTACAATGCTATACCATACTATCACAATAACATATTAACCATACTATTCCATACTAACCATCCTATTCCATACTAACCATACTATTCCATACTAACCATACTATTCCATACTAACCATACTATTCCATACTAACCATACTTCAACATAATAATCATTTTTACTATCAACAATATACGTACACTCTTTATACCTATATTAATTACTGCAAGTATTACGTCATAATAAATAAGAATGCCTAAGTAATATGCTGACTTAATTCATATCAATCTTAGTAAGCTTTGACCGCCCATATGGCTTCACCACTTTTCAATGCTATCCGTACTACTCAATTCATATATAACAACTCATTTATCAACTCGTTCGAATAACACTGACATAAACAATCTGACAATATAAAGAGTTACATATTACAAATTCATTAATACCGATACACCCATAGAATCGACAAATGCCACTTCGACCGTAATAATATATTTTCGTTAATCGTGCACAACAGAACCAAACTATTTATTTACCATGATCGCAATTTTCAGATTCCGAGCTACTACTACCACTCGTATCGTCCGTTCGAGTTGTAATCCATGGCTTGATACGATCAGCTGCCCATATATTACAATATTTTCTCTGCGTAATATTGGACCCTACAATACTAGATACTTCATATCGATCATTTTCGAGTACTTTAGTTATTCTAAATGGGCCTGTGAATTTTGGAAGTAGCTTTTTACTTTGACCGTCGTTGCCGGGAGTTGGTTTCAGTATCTTGACAAGATCTCCTTCTTTATATACTCTAGCCTTTATTTTGTGACTATCATACCTAGCTTTTTGGGCTGCTTGATCTTTCTCGATATGTGAATTTATCTCTGCTCTAATGCTATCGGTAACACTTGGCTGTCGTGTATTATGTAATATTCCCGCAAATGCATTGTCACCCTTACTGACCATTCTAACACCAAACATTGCCTCTGATGGAGTTTTGCCTATGCCTTTATTCAGGGTGTTATTTAATCCCCACTGTAATTTACCTAACATACTGTCCCAATGTCTTTCCCCTAGCTTATTAGAATATGCCGTTAATGAGTCGAGTATTGTCCGATTATAACGTTCCACCTGCCCATTAGCACGGGGGGTGCACACAGCATTCAGAACATGTTTAATTTTTGCCTGTTCACAATATTTTTGAAATTCTTTTGAAGTAAAGGAAGTTCCGCGATCCGAAACAAGTCTGCTAGGGTAACCGAAGGTCGTAAAAATCTCTTCCAAAGCACGGATGGTTAAACTAGATTTAAGGTTTCGCAGAGGCTTAAGGAAACAGAATTTAGTGAAGGCATCAACGCACACTAGGAGGTACGATTGGCCCCTTTTACTTTTCACAAAGGGCCCTAAATGATCGACATGCACAGTGTCAAAGGGCCTGTCGACCTTGTGGATCGGATGCAGTAGGCCTTCTTTTGGTCCAGCCGGTTCTTTACTATACGCACACTCAATACATGCGCGGACATATTTGGTAATAAAACGCCTCATCTTTGGAAACCAAAAATCTTGTTTAATTTTCTCCAATGTCTTCTCAATACTAAAATGACCTATATCATCATGATTGAATCTACAGAGTTGAAACCGAGCAATTTTTGGTACAACCCATTTTAGTTCAGTCCCTACTTTCCTAAACAGCTTGTTATCCTTAAATATATAGTTTTCTTTAATGTCTGAATACTCTTTGTCTTGTAAAATTTTCCATATACGCTGGATTTCGCTGTCATTTAATTGTAAACTTAACAACCAATCCTCCTGAGTTATGCGTAAAATTGAAGGGATCAGGTCTTGGGCTACATCGTGTTCACTCGGCTGAGGATTCCTACTGAGAGCGTCGACATGAGACATAGTATGTCCTGGTTTGTATTGGATATCGAAGTCATATTCTTGCAATGCTATCCACCACCGTGCTACACGAGGGACGAGATCCCTTTTGGCGAAAGTGGCTCTTAGCGCGCTACAATCAGTAACCAGCGTAAATTTGATGCCTACTAAATATACCCTGAATTTTTGAAATGAATTAATTACAGCCAAGGTTTCTAATTCATACGCATGGTAATTCTGTTCTTCTACGCTAGTTTTGCGACTAAAATACGCTATGGGTCGTAATACACCAGTTGTATGATCTCTCTGCATTAAAATACCTCCTAAACCATGTTTGCTAGCGTCAGTATGAATCTGTGTCTCACTTCGCGGATCGTAAATGCCTAACAAAGGTCTTTGTGTCAGTGTGTCCTTCAATTGTTGAAAGGCCTGTTCCTGTTCGGCTGCCCAACACCAAGAACAGTTCTTTCTGGTCAGATCAGTCAGTGGTTTAGCAATCAGAGCGAATCCCTGGATAAATTTGCGAAAGTAACTAGCAAGTCCTACAAATTGTCTTACTTCATGTACATTCCGAGGGGTTGGGAATCTAGAGACTGCAGCAATCTTATCTTTTCCCGGCTTAATTCCTTTCTCGCTTATTTCGTAACCCAAATACTCTAATTCTTCTTGTAGAAAATTACATTTTTGTAAATTTAAGGTTAGCCCCGCGTCCTGTAATAGCTTAAATGTATCTTCTAACCTGCTCAACTGTTCAGTAAAGTTTTTTCCCGGTATCAATATATCGTCCATGTAAGCGAGAGTGGAATTGAACCGAGAATTGCCTAATATTTTATTTATGGTTCGCTGAAAAACCGCTGGTGAATTAGCTAGCCCAAAAGGCATTTTCTTAAATTGATATAACCCGTCGGGTGTAATAAAGGAAGTGTATGGTCTGCAATCCTTTCGTATCGGTATTTGGTAGTACCCACTAGCAAGATCTAAGCTTGAGAAATATTTATTTCCATTTAACATATCTAACTGATCCTCAATCCTAGGCATTGGGTAATGATCCTTAACAGTCTTGTGGTTCAATGCCCTAAAATCGACACAAAGTCTATGTCCACCAGTTTTCTTTGCTACTAATAGAATAGGACTTGCATATGAGGAATTAGATTCCTCGGCAATGTCATTTTCTATTAGATCCTTCACCATATCGCGAACAGTCTGTCTTTCTGTATAACTCAGTCTGTATGGTCGATAGACAACGGGTCTTTGATCATTGAGTTCAATTGTCATCTCAGAGGTATGCGTACATCCTAATTCGGACAAATCTTGAGCAAAACATGGTCGATATTTATTAATCAAGTCAACAAGGGCTTTCGATTGTTCGTCAGTTAAATTGGGATTCATTTTTATATCATCTTTAGTAAGCGGTTCAAGAGTGGACTCATTTTTTATTCGATTGCAAGTAGGAATTATATTGGGATTGTCTGATGCCTCAGAGGGATCTATGACAGTGGCCAGATCAGCGCGTACAAATAAGGATCCAGCTTTAAATGTTATGGGCTCCTTGGATTGATTAAATACAGCTATTTTACAATCTCCATTATTTAAGCTATATAACCCACCCAACACGCAATAGTCACCGTTTTTGTGACTCCGAGAGCTATCTTCGATCAAAATATCACCATTACTTTTTACACTGCTTTCACAGGTTATGAAATCAAATGAGTCCACTTGAGTATCAGTCATGATCCTAAGTATCACTTTGTCACTAGAAGGTTCAATATTATTCGGCAGTGCTGTCCAATCCGTCGGAGTGTCTCGTCTAGTTATGTCAAGTCGGTCATGTGTTTTCATTACTACAACTTCAGGCCTCTCGGTAAAGTTCTGCCCTACTAAGATCGATTCGGTCAACACAGATGTGTCAACGATATATGCCTCTATATCAGCTGTAACCCCCCCCTAAGGTTAGATTAAATCTAGTACGTCCTAGTGGTGTGTATGAATTGTTGCCAAATCCACGTATAGTCGGTATGTCATTACCTAATTTGGGTAATGAATTTTTGTCAACAACGTCCTGTCTGATCAATGTACAATCGCTTCCAAAGTCAATATAGCACTGCAATTCGATATTGTTATTTATAATCACTTGCTTGTAATACTTTGAATCAGGTTTGAAACTTTGGGCAAACATAGTTTTCTTATCGGCGCTTTTATTACTATTACCGCTATTTGTTTTGTTACGGAAGCAATCATTAGACGTATGGCCAATTAAATTACAATTATCACATCTAGCAAGCGGCTTAGGACATTTCGTTGAGATATGTCCTTTTTCTTTACAATTATAGCACATAACGTCTTTGTTATTAGTATTCCGGCAATTGACGGCACGATGCCCTGGTTTGTTACATTTAAAACACACTGTTTCATTGGAAGCGGTTGTACTTGGTCGTTTTAATGTCGTTCTATGAGCACTTTCTTTGCAAAAATCCTTTAAAAATTTCAACAAGTCTTCTGCGTCAGTTAATCGAGCTGCCATAGCACTGGAACGCAAAATCTTATCGTCTATGGCGTGAACCAGACAATCGACAGCCTGCTTGCCTTTAATACCACATGCGTTTAGTAGAATCATTTTGTCATAATAGTATTCATCAACAGACTCCCCATGTTTTAAAGTTCTATCTAACATTTCTATTAGTAAAGCAGCGTAATTAGTTTCAGAGGGAAATGCTCTTACTAAACGTGCCTGCCACTCTGTCCATGTCATAAGAATAGACTGCAGCCCCTCGTACCACTTCTTAGCATAGCCGGCTAACTTCGGCAACGCGAAATGTGAAGTTTGTTCATCAGTCCAACTATAAATTTTAGCACACTCGTTTACTTTTGCTATCCAATTTTCGATCTTTTGGTTCTTTTGTGCAGGATCAAAGTTAGGTATAATATTTTTATCATATGACATTTTATGAGTGTTTGATTTTAACAAACTTTGAAAAAACATCGCAAAATCAGTCAAATTAGATGGTAGACTGGCTTTAGGTACCTCGCTACTATCCCGTGAAGCTGCAGACGTGTTGTTCTGCTCCTCACTCGACCGCAACACTGGATGCTCGACCGCCTCAGCACCTTGCTGCTGCCTCGGTGCTGGATCAACCGCCATACTCGCTACCGATGACGTAGCATCTTGTGTTCTTATCTCTTGTTCGGTTGTGTTTCGCTAGAATGCATAATAATAAAAGCGTCACTACCTATCCGTAACACATTAACAACTAAATCTATTCATAGACACACAATAACCAAAAGCCACGTATAATTATGTATGTAAGCACTTTATTGCACACAATAACGAGTTAAAATACGTAAATATCACAAAAGATAGAAGTACAAAGGCGAACTACATTACGCGTACTTATTTAGCCGTTTAGCATGCATTAATAATTTTATCTAGTACTCTACGAACAATGTGGCACTTTATAATTAGTATGTAAAAAAAAAAGACACAAAACTACCCTTGAAAACAATTACAAATGAAAAAAAAAAGAATTACTCGCCTGTTCAGTTACCCTTTCGGGTGTGTGTACCGGAATCATGCGGAGGCTTATCCGGTGTTGACGAACTTTCACGATGGCCATCGTGCCGCCTCCGCTTTGAACGTGATTTGTGTGGCACTGGGCGTGATCTCCTCTTCTCAACGCGATAGCTTGTTGTGGACTCCACGGATCGCTCCCTGCTATCATGATCACGCCGATGGTGTTGGCTAGATCGTTGTTTAGATGTACCACGATCTGTACTCTCGCGCCCTTTCGAGCGGGATGACCGCCTTTTTTTACGCCTACCACTACCGCTGGGCATATTGGAGTGCAAGTACTTTATCACCACTTCTGATATAAGCACTATCAGGTGGTTAAAGCATAACTCCGTATAATTTTTACATTGATTTTATTTATTTTAAATTAATAATGAATTAATATTAATTAAGACAATAACTGATTTGAATTTGACAGCAACTTGATCAGAACAGCTTGACTGTCTAACAATAAGTGACGACGTCGCGTCCGACCGCTCTTTTTATACCTGCCCAAATGGCGCCACCTCAGTCGGACGTGCCGTCACTGTCAGGTGTTAGTTAGGAACCACGTGATCTCACAATCTACCAAATTAATTATATATTAAAAGACCACGTGTTTCCTATTTTAATTAGAATTTCTTACATTTACTACTTTCATCGTCTAGAGACTTAAACATTTAGCATGGTTCTTTGGGTGACGTGATGACCAGCAAGTCAAGCGGCGAGCAGGAAGGCCAGTGACCAGCGGCGAGCGGCGAGAACAAAATGTATAGATTTGGATCAGTGAAATCGCCGTTTGATGCAACTGTGATAACCGGTGACTATGTATTTATAGGTAAGATTATCACAAAAAAAGTGGCCGGTCGGGATCACTTATTTTACGATATCGCCTACGATGTTGTGTAAATTTAGTTAGTGAGTCAAAATGGCGACTTAGTCACTATGGAATTTGATCACTTGTAACTAAGTACTATCCGACTAAATTTTTGGGGTAATTTTTTGCAACCATGGTATCCCCATATTTTGACGTCATAATATGAGAAAGACATAGCCCCGGTCGCTTGTTGGCGCATCTATAACTACAGAGTATATACTATATCTATGTTTTTAGCACGGTTTTACGTGCTTTTTTGGATACGAACGTGCTTTTTCCGTGCGCTCCCCATAAACGTGCTAAAACCGTGCTTTTTCAAGTGCTATGTAGAGCTGGGTCGTTGCAACTTTTAAGTGTAACGAAACGTAACAGCTTTTCATTATCTGGAAACAGCTTCACGAAACAGTTTCAAAAGTAACTAGTTTTTCTCACTGCGGCGCCCGACAAAACGAAACGAACGAAATAAATATTTATGAATTTTCAAAATTAAGCCTTAACTTCTTGCGAATAGAGCGCATTTTTGTCAATCATCAATACAAAACGTTTTTGGCACAAAGCGCGCCCACCCGAACAAAGCTAAGTTTTGTTTCGTTTCGTCGTTTCGATCGATGAAAGTTATAGGTTATAGTTTGAGTTATGTCAGTTTTGAGTTTCGTTTCTATTTTCATGTACTGTAGTTTCATTGTTGCGTTGCGTTGCAGCTTTGGTGGTCGTTTTTATAAAAACAGTTTTTTGTTCTCATAAGAAAGTGTTATTCCGTTACTGTAAGCGAAAGCGTTTTACGAAACGCTTATTGAAAAAAACGCTCAGCTCTAGTGCTATGGTGCTTTATGATTTTACTACTAAAAATTGGCAGGTAATGTTGGTTTGGTCCTCTCTTAAACTGTTTTTTTTTCAAACAATCATTGTGTCAAACGATCTTTCTCTCATACCCTACGCTTTGATATCCTAAAGTTAAAAGTTATGTCTTACCTGTGCTGTGGTTGCAGGACAGGACTGTTCTGTCCTGCAACTGCAAGCTCTATCGTTCGTGTCATGCAATGTGTACACGATGTAAGTAAGGGCTCAATACTCTGAATGTGAATGTGACGTACTTATTAAAAAAACCGGCCAAGTGCGTGTCGGACTTGCACATTTACGTTTCCGAACCAACCACAAAAGTAAGTGGGTTTGAACATGAAAAATAAGGAAATTTTAATAGAAAAAAAACCTGTTTTTATCAACACCTATATAAGTATTTGTTGGTAAAATACCCGTAATAATGAACAGTATCACCAAAATTCAAGTTCATGGGGCAACGGGAAGAAAAAAATAATCTTATGAACAAAAATTTGTGATAGACGACGGACGGACGGACGCGTGAGTGACAGGAATAGGATTCATTTTGGATCCTTCGGGTACGGAACCCTAAAAACGTGCTTTTTATTCCAAAAACGTGCTTTTTGGACGCAAGACCGTACTTTTTGACGGAAGTGCTCTGGCAACACTGCTAGAGGTAGTATGCAGTGGTGTCCGACTGAAGCAGGTTTTTCCGTATTTTAGAAGCTCCTAGTAGAGCGTGGTGATTATTTTCTTTGTTGAAAATCATAACGTGTTTGTAGTCCGGAGAAATACCTCAGTTCAGCCTGTGATGTGATAACCATCACTGCTCGCGTAGCGTTTATATGAACGTACTGAGGAACGTACGTGGCGTCTTCCGTCTTGCTTTGCTTTTGAGTCTTTTGACAGGCTTCATTCATTATTTCCATACGTTAGTATCTCCTTAGTAGTTTGTGTTATTTCCACTTCATTCATTAATTTTATAGTACCTAATTGATTGTATTGTTCGTCACAGTTAGTGTTATTGTGATAGTATTTCGTATGTTTATTTCGTTTCGTCCAGACTGTCCCTAAATTTCTGCATGTCCCCTGCTGTGCTAACCTCCAGAAAGTGGCATAGATTAGATTACATTGACGCAAGCAGCAGGCGACCTGTGCCGTACAAATCGACCTATTCGTCCTAGTTTCAGTTTAAAACCACTCGTAACACATTGAGATAAAAGCTCTATAGATTTCGCTGTAAGACAGTATCTGAATATTCCATTTAAGGTGTTGAAGTCACTCAAGCCATTTGTGTTAAGACCAATAAAGCAATATGTCGCTAGACACATTGTGTCTGAGGACTGAGGCAGAGGAGGTGTTTGTGAAAGAGGAGGCTGAGGAGGAATGTGACAATGAGCAGATTGGGGCACATGTAAAGAAGGAGGCGGAGTGTGAGGACAGTGCCGCCTTGTGCGAGCTGTATGCAGACCACCAGATCAAGGACGAGCTCGTGCTGGGCCCCGAGGAGATGCACCGGCCTTGTGTGGCTCCCACACTTCCAGGTCAGTACCTTAGCATATCAAGTAAAGCTTTTTGAATGAAAACAAAAATTGATGTTTGTGTTTGGTTCTGCGATTCACTGTACATAATAGTACATATGTTATATAAGTAGGTTGTTATTATCCACTAAAGCCAGTAGTCCAAGCTTTGCTTATTCTGGGACTAGTTTTGATTGGTGTAAAGATGGTTTCCCAATATTTAATAATCTATGTACCTATGTTATTTATGTTTCATCAGTGGCTGGTGACGGAGCAGAGGAGGCTCTCGGGCGGGCTTGCTCGGTCAGGCTGGAGCGGCTGCTGGTGGACGCGGCGCGGCGCTCGTGCCGGGTCGGGCGGCACACATACACACTGCCAAGCACGAGCGAGACAAGCGACTGTACCGACACTTCGAGCGAGACCTATCAGTGTCACCAGTGCGGCGACACGTTTAAGGACAAGTCAGCTTTAAGGAAACACATTGACACTCACTCGTCAGAACCTTCTGGAGATTTCAATAAATCCGCACTTAGAGGTGAGTTGCTTAACGTTTTAAGCCAGACCTTTCAAATTATAGCATTTTCATGTCAAGTTGTACACTGGTTTACTCGGCAATTTTTCTTGAAACAGTTAGGCTTTTGACATGAAGACCTAGTTTGGTGGGAAAATCTTTAAATAAATGAATGCATATAATATGTAACTATTGGCTCTGGGAGCTGTAGGCCTCGTGAGTGTTTTATTATCGAACCTGCTCACAAAACTTCACGAGAATTGGTTTAGAATTGCGACCTGTAGAGGAGAACCATACCATGTAAAATGATTTTTCTTGAAAATTTTCAAAAATCTCGACTAAAGAATTCTATGATGTTGTGGAACCTGTTCACAAAATTTTACGAGAATCTATAGAGGAGAACAAACCTAAATTCGACCGTAGAAACATACGAAATCATTGATATATATTTTTTTAAGGGAAGTGAATATAATGCACACCAAAATAAATATTTGAATCAGCAATTTTTTTTCCCTAAAAATATATACTAAACAACACCAAATGGAGACTACCGATCACCAAATAAATAATAGATCATCAAATGTGGTAACAAAGTGCAAAATTAGTAAATGCACACCAAATTTAATTTTCAACTACCACTTGGCGCTTTTACCAACCAATTTTATCAAATAAAAAGTATAATAAAATGTAAATATATTACCCAAATATAGTTAACTCACTTCAAAATTAAGTTAAGATCTCACGGATTTGTCATAGGCACCCCGCAAAGCGGGGCGCCGTCGATACGCTGGCGGCTAGGAAAGGGCAGTCATCCTTATAGTATGTAAAAATTATGGCAGATTAGTGGAAATGAAATTATGGAAATCACTAGTCTGGCCAGACTATAGTAACCCAAATTTAAGTTCCACTAAAATTTGCCAAATCTAAATTATTAGGCAAAAACAATGGTAAACCATATTTGGCAATCAGTTTTAAATATTGGTTGTAATTTGACACTAAAATAGGGGTGTAATTTTGGTGGTTATGTTCCCCTTTTCAGTTGTACACTAAAGTAATTTTTGCCGTTAAATTTTCTATATAATGGAGGTCGGCTGTAAAATTTTGGATACAATTTTACACTAATCTGGGTGTATACATTTGGTGATCATTTTGCTCGTTTTGGTTGTACAAAGCAATATTTTGGTGTGTTATTTTAAATATAATGGTGATCAATTGTAAAATTTGGTTTACAATTGTATACTAAATTGGGTACATAAATTTGGTGTGCATTTTACCCATTTTGGGTGTAACAAAGGAATATTTTGTCGCCATATTTTACTACATTTGGGAGTATGTTAAACTACAGCCTTTTTTTAATTTCCAAAAACTGACTACAAAAAAACTTTTTTTTAATTTTGGAATCTGATCACAAATTTCACAAGAATCGGTTGAGAAATGCGACCTGTAGAAGGGAACAAACGGAAGTACATACGAAATCATTTTTCTCGAACCCGAAGCAGAGATCTTCGTTTCACTCGGTAATTATTAATGACTTTGCGGTCCGATTTGAAAATGTATTTATTTTATGTTGCAGCAACTCTAAAAACTGTGAAGGAGGCTCTTGGGCGGGCTCGCTCGGTCAGGCGGGGGCGGCTGCAGGCGGGGGCGGGGCAGACACGAGGCGGAGGGAAACGGTTTACATGCAGCGACTGTCACTACGAGTGTAACCGGAAATCACACTTACTGCGTCACCAGAGGATACACACAGGGGAAAAACCATTTAAATGTAGCCACTGTGAGTACAAGTGCAGGCAGAAGATACAATTAGTGAATCACGAGAGAATACACACTGGAGAAAAACCATTTCAATGTAGTCACTGTGACCACAAGTGCAGTCATAAGGGAGATTTAGTGAGACACACGAGAATACACACTGGAGATAAACCATTTAAATGTAGTCACTGTGACTACAAGTGCAGTCTGAAAATAAATTTAGTGAGTCACGAGAGAATACACACTGGAGAAAAACCATTTCAATGTAGTCACTGTGACTACAAGTGCAGACAGAAGACAAATTTAGTGATTCACGAGAGGAAACACACTGGAGAGAAATCATCTAGTAGCTCCTGTCTATATCAGAGCAGTCGCAAGGCAGACTTAAAAGTTCCCGCGGGGAAACATGAACTGATGAAAAACTCATTGTGACTGCAAGTGCTGACGTAATACGCCCGTCAGTAGAGGTTCAACGCTGGACTATGTTGCAAGAGGTGGAGGAGTAGATCTTATTTATTTAAATTACGTATATGGATGCAACTGCGCAAATTAAATATCAAAAATGGTAGCACGAGATATCTCGGGACAACTTGTGGCAGCTTTGTTGCTCATATATTCTATGCATCCTTGCTTAAAGTTGCTTACTAGCAAGTTGAAGGACATGTCATTCTGCGTCTAATGAGCGAAAAAGTAGAAAACCATGGTTTTGTAATTTTGTTCAAGTATGGACAAAACTGTAGGTAGGATGTTGTGTCTGCGATAACTCCACATGTATGTGATGGTCCATTACAAAAGGGTCCTTATGGCACTTTTGAGTTTCGTAGATATCAGCATTTTAGTAAAATACAGTAAAATCTCATATTTTTTGTTTTTTGCATATTGATAAAGTATAAGACTAGATGTGTATTTCTAGCTTAGTTTCACACGTATAAGTTAAGTATTTCTACCTTAAAATTTTTTGTAAAGTTTAGTAAAAAAGGGCCCTTATGGCAGAGCGCAGATAATAATGTTATAAAATATGTTAATAACTTTTTCTAATTACTTCTAACCATTTTCTGTATTATTTATTTGCCTTTTCTGTTTACTGGATTAGGTGGTACACGTTATAAATACCTATTTCTAGTCTCAAGTCAAGGAAGTCCTAGTCGTGCATGACCGTTGCAAACATTTTTGTTTCTTATTACATTTCCTATTGAATTGTATTTTTAGAGTTCCGTAGCCAAAATGGTGTAAACGGAACCCTTATAGTTTCATCATGTCTGCCCGTCTGCCCGTCCGTACGTGCGTCCGTCCGTCCATCTGTATATCACAGCCGACTATAAGCTCTACAATTATGAAAATATATGGTAGGAAATTACTATTCTATGAATTGCTACATAATAGTAATGTGAAATTTAAAAAAATTGGTAGGTCCCCCCCCGCCCACCCTCTAATTTCCAAACTAAGAAAATTCTGAAAAAAAAAGAGGTGGTGTACAGTCACCAGCGCTAATATCTGCCAAAACAACTATTTATTAATGTACAGTCACCAGCATCAATATCTGCTATAATAAAGGCGGCATAAATATCTGACCCGTCCTTTCGGCCCTACAAATGGAGCTGTGTCGGATATTTATGCCGCCTTTATTATAGCAGATATTGATGCTGGTGACTGTACATTAATAGATAGTTACGACGATTTTTGGTTTGATAAAAATACGGCTACTGGTTTTTGAGTAATTGCTGAAAAACTGTTTTGCCCAAACAAAAGGGCGTAAGTGCCGTAAATTTACTATGAAGATACGACCTTTTTCGATTCGACGTATTGGATAGTAGGTTTAAATGTGAACTAGTAGGTGTCGGTACGGAACCCTTTATTGTGCATGGTCCGACACGTACTTGGTCGGTTTCTTTTTAAATAGAGTTAAAAAATAATTATTACTATGCGAAATTGCTTTTCCGTATAATTTAATAATTACGCAAAATTCAAAAAACTTGTAATGAAAAGATTTATTCAGAATTACGTTCTAATACAAGATTGCTACTTAGATAATGTAAATATTATTATTTACTTACATTTTTGGTTACATTCGTCCAAAAGGGCCCTTTTCTCAAATGTATGGAAGTAAACCTTGATTTTCATGTAACTTTAATGTGTAATGCTTGTCTAGACTTATTATAGGTAAGTATGGTGTACTACACGGAAATTGTTAAATTTATTCGTGACGATATTGGAAAAATATCATTTTCTATATTTATAAAAAAAAATATCACGTTAATTTTTTTGTTATTATTTTCCAGTCGAAGTGTAAAGAAAACTATTTTCTAGCATACACTATGACAAAGATCACAAAATACGAAATAATAATTCACATATTACAAATTTCTTTATTTTTTTACGATCGGCGCCTTGCACTGATCAAACGCCATTTTTTCTCAACGGGGTAGTGGAATTGAAAAATCTTTGATTGTTTCATATAGAAGAGAACCTCAGGATTCAGAATCTATCATCATCTATGTAACTTCCCACGGGAACATACTTTAAATGAGTTTTAAACTTCTCTTAGTTATTTCTCTAAAGAGCATTTTTGGGTTGCGTAACTTTGACGATTAAAAAAAAAAAGTATGGCACTTAGGGACATAGTTTTTATTGTTTTTGGTAGCTTATGTATTGTAGATTATAGATCCGTGCTTAACTCAATACCGACCATAAAGGCCCCAATGAGCTGGACCATCACGTATAAATTAGGATGATTATTAATTAAAGACGTACGTATTATTGAAATCAATTCGTGGCTATCATTCAGCTCCCCCTGGGCTCCTCATTACATTATATGGCGACCCTGCTCATCGAACCAAAAAGGAGTCATTCACATGATACGCAGTACATATGAGCGCCGATGGGCAATGGGCCGGCGGCGGCGGCGTGACCTTGTAAAAACTTTAGGTTCAAAACAAAATCTTACATATTTATTACATTAAGAGGCGTTGAATACGATTTTTTATTATTTGTTGCCAGACACGCCTGTCAACCCCCCCTCCCCCCCAGCACCTACCGGTAGTCCGGAGAACTACATCGATACACACAAGTCACGCACACATACATGCATACACCTACACACGTACACACACATTCATACATCCACGCACGTATATTACATATAACATAACCTTTTTGTTGAAACCTGCAATGTGATTAGCAAAGTTAGGACGAAAACGTTTCTAAAATATAAATGAAATAACATTGTAGTTACGTTTTCTTCCATACTACGCTACGCTAGCCACATTGTAGGTTTCCAACTAAACACAAGCTAAAGGCACAGAATAAGTAATAGTACTACGTACTAAGGTAACACATCTGAGAAGTAAAATACGCAATATAAGTAGAAGTATTTATTTTAACCACATCATATATATTTAACAAAAATAAACAAGTCACAATCTATCTATACCTACACATGAACAATTATACAATGATATTAGTCACGACAAATATTATACGAGTTTGGAAGCAAGGCAAATACGGAATAAACTTGCCTATTTAATAGCTGTATCCACGTAAAGCAGTATTTAAAAAATTGTTCACAGCATTGTTTAAACACAATAACCACAATGATGAAACTCCGATTTTTTTTAATGAAAACCTGTTCGTCAACATGACTGACTGACATTTCAACCGCCATAGTGTTATTAGAGTTCGTTTTCTTTTTTTCTAGACTAATTTATAGTATAGAAATGTCTATGGATTTGATTTAAAAGATTTTATTCATTTCAATTACAAAATACACTTAATAACAATAAATTAAATCCTAACGATAAATGTAAAATTTACTTCTAAATCCTTAAGATAATTCACATAGTGGGTCAAATATTTACAATTAAAAGCGCATCCTAACGCTCCAGCGGTATGGACAACACCCTCCTGCCCGCCTGGTGCGCTGGTACGTCTGGACGCGCCCATGAATCTATTCTATACCTATATAAGACGGATTGAGTACTGCGCCGAATAAGTGTGACCGACAGAGGTTACACTAGGTGGTATCTCGTTGTAATTAGGGTGACCAAATACATCTATTGATATAAGTATTAGTTAAGCGCCATGTCCTCCGCTAATGTTCCTTGCGTTCTGGAACCCCAAGGTTTAAGCCGAACCGATGGCAAGAGACCGGACGTTCTTACGCTGGTACCCTGGACCAAAGGGCGCAGCCTGCTATGGGACGCTACTTGTGTGAGTACTTTTGCACCCTCCCACCTTACCCACACAAGTATGATTTTGTTCCGGTCGCCGTCGAAACGGCGGGACCTTGGGGTGCCGAGGCAAATAACCTTATTAAAAATGTAGGGAGGCGCATGACGGACAGGGGCTGTGACCCACGTTCCGGCTCTTACCTGGTCCAACAAATTTCTGTCGCCATACAGCGTGGCAACGCAGCCAGCGTCCTTGGCACTTTTGGACCAGGTCTGAGCCGGACGTAGTACACATGTATATAGATTTTATTTTTAATTATGTAATTTACCTGCATACATCCGCGAAGAAATTCAAAGTTGTATGTGAAGTCCCCAACCCGCTCTGGGCTAGCGTGGGGACTACTGCCCAATCCCTCTCATCTATGAGAGGAGGCCTGTGCCCAGCAGTGGGACGTATATAGGCTGATGATGATGATGTAATTTAGTTTTATAATTAGATTTTAGTTTCTAGGTTACCTTTAATTTTAATTAGATATATTTTAAGTTTATTTTTATTTCATTTAGGTTTATTTTGTATGTTGATTATGATAATTATATCTTTGTTAGTTAAGATAAAATAAGATAATCATTTATTTCAAAAAAGTTCTACAACATAGTAACCAGGGGTCTCCACACTAGGCTACGCCTGTATCGTGGAGAACCAGTTAAAAGTTAAAATACATTTCTGAAATAAGTTCGATCCTACATCTGGTAGAATATGGAAAGTATAGCGATATTAAGCTTTGAACATTGAAAAGTTTTATACTTATTCTAACTTAGGTGTAGAAAAAAGTTTCGGCATAATTAAGAGTCATCAGAAATTTAAGTATTATTATTTATTATTTAAAAGTTTGTAATTGATTATTTAAAATTGACATGTATTTTCAAACACAATTTATATTGTTAAATCAAATAAAATAAATGAAAATGAAATGAAATGAAATAGCTTTTTTAGCTTCATTTAAAGTTTTAATATAGGTTCTATGTAAAACCACATTTAATGTAAATTGAGTCTTGGATGTTACTATAAATCTCAAAGTGTGTCTGTTTGTTACATCTTCCCGCTTAAGGCGCAGGGTAGGGCAAGGCCTTCCCCATACAAACTTTGTGCAGGTTTTATTCGTCGGTTTTGGCACTAACAAATATAATATTTTTTTTGGTTGTAAATATTAGATACGTGAAGATCGTGATGTGAAAATTTTCCAATTATTCAAAAATATTCAATATTAAAAAATTAAAAAAAAAAAATAATAAAAAAAATTTTACATCGAAATAGCTATCAGAAAAATAAGCATACTGACCAAAAATCATAACTTTAATGCAAACACAAACGAAGTAAATCCTGCACAAAGTTTGTATGGAGAGAGCTTGCTCTACCCCTCCTCTTAACGAATTTAGATGAAATTTGGTATGGAGGTACATTGGATACTTTTTTTGCCGAAAACAACAATAATATTATGTCATTAATATTGAGTATCTTTTAATTGTTAGTTGCACCGCCAACAATTTTTCTGCTTCGCCTTAAGGTTGACTGGTAGAGAATGCAATACGGTATTAAGTCCACCTTTTGTACGATAAGATTTTCTTTTTTATTAATCAAATAAATAAAACATGAGGGTGGAAATTTGTATGGAAGAGCGAGAACTAGGTAAGTGAATGAAATAAAAGAATATAAATGGAATCCTAACGCGATGAACGAGTTCTACGCAGACAAAGTCGTGGGCAAAAGCTAGTTAATAAAATAAACATAGAAAACATTTTAGTCAATCAAAGGTTTAAGTATTGTCAAATTAACTTCTAGGCGTGACAAGCCTTTTACAAACTACTTAAAATTACAGTAAGGCATACCATTACGTTATACATTACTAGCTTTTGCCCGCGACGCGTTTATGGAATACCTAAACGACTTTGCACAAATACCGAACCGAATGTATTGCATCAAAACCAGCCCAAATCATAGTCACCCTAATAATAGTGTATAAGTGCGAGTGGGACACCCACCACTAGTTGGTTGCTCTCGCTCGGACCACTTTTTGCTGCTCTTATCATAACACGATTTAACTTTATGGCTCGGGAATATGGTTCAATTTAGATTGGCGGTTAAAAGTAAGAACTCAATCCGTCAATCGTAATTAGGTCGCCGTACAGATCCGTGGTTACTGCTAAACACTGGTTTATTACCATATTACAGGCAGGTGGCCACATTATTATTTTTTTGATTTGTGTGTCTGTTCTGATGTATCCGTAAAACTGATTTAACAATGCACTTCATGGTGATAACAAGCAAAGGGTTTTATCTTGTGTGTACCCTCTCGTGCCTTACTAGATCTCCCTTCCGCCTGTACTTGTAGTCACAGTGACTACATTGAAATGGTTTTTCTCCAGTGTGTATTTTCTCGTGCCTCACTAAATTTGCATTTAGACTACACTTGTAGTCACAGTAGCTACAATTAAATTGTTTTTCTCCAGTGTGTATTCTCTCGTGACTCACTAAATGTGCCTTCTGATTGCACTTGTAAGCACAGTGACTACATTGAAATGGTTTTTCTCCAGTGTGTATTCTCTTGTGACACACTAAATTTATTTTTTGTCTGCACTTGTAGTCACAGTGGCTACATTGAAATGGTTTTTCTCCGGTGTGTTTTCTCTCGTGAATCACTAATTGTGCCTTCTGTGTGCACTTGTAGTCACAGTGACTACATTGAAATGGTTTTTCTCCAGTGTGTATTCTCTTGTGACACACTAAATGTATTTTTTGACTGCACTTGTAGTCACAGTGGCTACATTGAAATGGTTTTTCCCCTGTGTGTATTCTCTCGTGAGATACTAAGTGTGACTTCCGATTGCTCTTATAATCACAGAGACTACATCTAAAAGGTTTTTCCCCTGTGTGTATCCTCTGGTGACGCAGTAAGTGTGATTTCCGGTTACACTGGTAGTGACAGTCGCTGCATGTAAACCGTTCCCCTCCGCCTCGTGTCTGCCCCGCCCCCGCCTGCAGCCGCCCCCGCCTGACCGAGCGAGCCCGCCCAAGAGCCTCCTTCACCGTTCTTACAGTTGCTGCAACATCAAATAATAGCACATTACACAAGGACGGTAACACAATGAATGTCTCAGATTCCAGGAATTTGACGCCCAAGCCGAAGGCAAGGGCGGTAAACATGCGATCTGACACTTACAGCATTCATTTATTGCAAACCATGGTAATTGTACAGTTGTTTCAAATTAATATTTCAGACACACATGGCACCCTGTTAGGGTATGGCATATCATGATACTTAAAACTAGTTAAATGCTATATAATTTGTTACATAAAGTTGCTTAAGGCCTTATATTTTAATCTGTCGCTTGTAGCATGCGATATTCCTAATTTATATAGAAGGGTGTGGTATGGGTTATGTGTTTCTTTATTACCACTTATTTATTATTTTATTTATTATTAAAAACATAAGAAATTATACAAAAAATGACTAAACGACACCGTTAAACCACAGCTTGGTTTGTCTCGGTGCTTGTGTTAGTACAAAATTGTATGTCACTCCCCGACCAGGAAGTGGCATTTACCGCGCGCGGAGTTTGCGATCCGTCACTTTCTAATAGCGCCAATCAGAAAAAGACGCGTAGCTCGAGATAAGTCGAGATACTTTCGAGCGCAACATGTGCTACGGGCGCAGGTGTGACATAAATACATTTTTAGATCGGACAGCAAATATCGTGGTAGTCATTAATAAATTCATAATCATAAATCATAATAGCCTTTATTGCCGAAACTAAAACAGTATTAAGGATTGTCCGGATTAGTGTTCAGCGTGTCTTCTGACACAAAGGCCTCTCCCAGCTGTTGCCATTGCTTTTAAGTGTATATTAAGAACTGCTATTCTATCTGATATACCCTTGAATTCATCAATGTTTCTTTCTAAATGTTTTTTAACCATAAAGCCAATTCCGTGGCTTCCTTTTGTTTCACCTTTGTAGGAGGATATATATTGTTGGTGGTCTTCAATACTTTCCCCTAATCTTCGCACTTCACTTAAGCCTAATATATCCCATTTTATGTTACAAAGTGCTAGCTCTAGTTCGGTAAGTCTCTCTTTTGTTCTTAGTGTTAAGCGGTTCAATGTTGCTCTGTACAGTTTGTTCTAATTGTTTTTAATGTTTCAGTGTTTCATTAATGAATTACATATTTAAATATTCTACACATTAATTTATTTAAATATAGTCCCAAATGCCTTAGTAGTAGCAGTAATAAAACTCGTTATTGTACAATAAAACTGATGAAAAATACAAAAGGAAATGGTATGTACAAAGGCGAACTTATCCCTTGAAGGGATCTCTTCCAGTCAACCCATTAACAATTTCCCAGTAAACCAGCACTTAACTTGAAAATGCTATAATTTGAAAAGTCCTGACTTTAAATATTAACCAACTCACCTGGAAGTGCAGACTTATTAAAATTTCCAGAAGGTCCTGACGAGTGAGTGTCAATGTGTTTCCTTAAAACCGACTTGTCCTTAAATGTGTCTCCACACTGGTCACACTGATAGGTCTCGCTCGACGTGGAGTGTGGCCCCTATTTTCCGAAAATCATTTTTTCTGTGTGTCAATTAATCCGTTCCCATATTTTCCCAGTGGCATTTTTCCCCAGTCACCTATTTTTAGTACTTTTTTTATTTTTTCTTCCTTTTCTTCCCAGTGGCATTTTTCCCCAGTCACCTTTTTTTAGTAGTTCTTTTATTATTTCTTCCTTTTCTTTCCAGTGGCATTTTTCCCCAGTCACCTATTTTTGGTCGTTTTTTTACTTTTTTTTCCTTTTCTTTCCCTTCTTTGAAATATCTAGGATTCGCTCGGGAGTATCGAACAGTTTGGTGTGCGAGTGAACGCCAACTCAAGCCATACCACGGATCTATACCTGTTATAGATCCGTGAGCCAAACTATTAAATACTCACGTGCGATTTACAAGATAGTAAGGCGGTTGTGCTCAAAATCACATTGTTTCTGTTAATCCAGTCATATCAAGCAGTCCAGTCATATATCTATCACCGTCAGATTGTAATAACCGTTAGTTTATAATCTAACGTAGCGAGATCTCGCGAGATTGTAAACTGTCGAAAGTTTATAATCTACCGTAAAATAATGCGTTAAATTGTAAACTGTATGTCACGGTTCACATCTTTCGACGTGAAACTTGCAACTTAGGTTAGGTTCGTTCGTTTTCTTGTGTTCCTCAGAGCGGAAATAGAAGCCCCGCGCAGCGGGGCTTCGTCGACTTGCTGGTTGCAAGCACAAAAAAAATCGGTTCACGATATTTCGATAGTTTACAATCTCGCTAGTTAGATTATAAACTAACGGTGTTTACAATTTTACGGTGACATATGCATATATTTCAATTTTGGCGTTGAAAGGGTTAAACATGAAGCATATTTAATAGCTCCTCCTCTCATCCTCCCTCTCATCTAGGAGAGGAGGCCTGTGCCCAGCAGTGGGACGTATATAGGCTGATGATAATGAGTTGAATTCAAAAGTTGTTGGATACTAAGTCAAAATAGTAGTACGCTATGTCAAATTTAAATCAGTGTGACAAATTACTAAAATATGTAGTGGCTGACAAACTCGACTGTGCTTGACCTTCTGATATCTTGTGATAATGTTCTGAACTACTGTCGGTTTATTGTTATTTTATTACACATGCGTGTAGTTAAAATTTTAACCTTAATACCCAAAGTTAAGGTTCAAACTGAATAGAATTACAGCAAAAAGTTACTTGCGCTTAAATTAATTTCCAATACATAACTAGTTTTAATAGGTTTTATGAATTTGAAATATCGATAAATATGTGAAAGAGGAAAAAAGCCGTCCTCTCCCGGCGAAAAAAATATACAATGCCAATCTTTTGTTATCTGACCTGGGATCCCAGGGACGGGTAGACGACGGGTTAATTTTGTAAAAAAAAAACTTCTGTTTATTTTCACCATTGGGAATAAAACAGTCGTGTAAAAAGAGAAAATATGGGAAACGGAAAAAATACTTCATGAAAAAATGCCCATGAAAAATAAAAATATTGCGAGAAAATGGCATTCGGAAAATAAGGAAGCGGAATCATTGCGGCCAAGAAAAAATGCCACTGGGAAAATATGGGAATGGAATAATTGACACAAAGAAAAAACGATTTTCGGAAATTAGGGGCCACACTCGTCGGTACAGTCGCTAGTCTCGCTCGTGCTTGGCAGCGTGTATGTGTGCCGCCCGACCCGGCACGAGCGCCGCGCCGCGTCCACCAGCAGCCGCTCCAGCCTGACCGAGCAAGCCCGCCCGAGAGCCTCCTCCGCTCCGTGACCAGACACTGGAACATATGACATGATTATTAAGTATTATGAGTTGGGATACATAAATCAAAACTAGTCCCAGAATAAGCAAATCTTGGACTAGGGCTCTAGAAGATAACAACATAACCTACTTATATAGATAAAATGCCTTATTCAAACCTCATCATCATCCTCCTAGCATTATCCCAGTACAGTTGCATCCTGATTGATGCCTGGGGTCCGCTACCTAATCGCAAGATTAAGCGTAAGCACTAGTTTTTAAGAAAGCGACTGCCATCTGATCATAAACTCAAACCTATTTAAGCTAAAATACCATTAAAATTTGTTTCTTTATCTGTCACTTTGAAATTTGTGTTTGTGAGAAATGGACAAAACACAATTTAGTTAGCAGAGGTTTGTTAGGTTTCGTGAATATGGGGGAAAGATTATATGTCACAACAAAACATCTAAGACTCATGCAGAAACAGATATTCATACTCTTCACACAAATTAATGACCATTCCGCCCCGGATTCAGGGCTAAAATGGTTGAAAGTGTATAAAAAATAGAAATTGTGGAGTGAAGTACAATTTCTAGTCATTCGTGACATTTCAACTTACATCTATGGCAGCATTGATCTTAAATGGCATTATCTAGAGTAAACCACAGAACCAAAAAGGAACATCAATCATTTATCATCTTATTTCTTAGTATTCATCTTAGTAATCATTCAAAAGCTTGACTTGATATGCTAAGGTACTGACCTGCAAGTGTGGGAGCCACACAAGGCTGGTGCATCTCCTCGGGGCCCAGCACGAGCTCATCCTTGATCTGGTGGTCTGCATACAGCTCGCACACGGCCGCACTGTCCTCACACTCCGCCTCCTCCTTCACATGTGCCCCGGTCTCCTCACTGTCACACTCCTCCTCAGCCTCCTCTTTCACAAACACCTCCTCCGCCTCAGTCTTCACACACAATGTGTCTAGCGACATATTGCTTTATTGGTCTTAACACAAATGGCTTGAGGGACTTCAACACCTGCAATGGATTATTCAGACTCTGTCTTACACCAACATCCATAGAGCTTTTATCTCAATGTGTTACACGTGGTTTTAAATCTAAAACGTGGAACGCCTATTGCTAGCTTCGTAGCTTCAACGAGTTCAACGTAATCTAAGCAACGCCACTGTCTGGTTCATAAAAAAGTTAGAAATAATCTAGACGAAACGTAAAAACATACGGATTACATAAATCTTTAAACAAGCAATAACACTAACCTATTGTATTTAGGACTGTGACTATTAGAGTATTGTGTGTATGCACCTTAAAGCTTAAGACAAGAATGTGTCTATGGAATGCTATTTTATGAAACAAATGATTTTGTCTCTGCGCTTGCTGTCATGTTTACTTTCCTTCCGGCGCTCTTAGAATAAGCTGCTGTACTTGTCTTGTGTCGTCCCACTTATACAATTTTATCTTTAAACATCCAGTACTGTGATAGTTATTTTTATGCTAATTAATGTGATTTATTTGCCCATATATCTATACAATATATTGGTGCATATATTGGGACTAGTTTCATTTTTCTCTTCACTTCACCACGCTCCTACGAGACGGCGCGGCAACGATCTCCACGCGGGTCCCTCTCCAGTGCCAGGCCGTGCACTAATAGGTTATAGAGCCCAGAGAAGTGAAGAAGAAGAAATCACAAAGTTAACAAGTAAGATTGTCACATTCATAACCTCAAAATGACCGGCGAGACGGCTACTTCATCAGGCAATGGTACTACCACATTTAACACTCAAATTGATCGTCTGGATGGAGCTCGCAACTTTTACGCATGGAAGTTCGCCATGCGGATGTCATTGGTTCACGACGGATTATGGAGTTTGGTGGAGGATGGAGCCACGGAGGGTGACGTTCGTGACCAGCGTGCCCTCGCTCGCATATGTTTGGGAGTAAATCCTAGCATGTACCAGTATGTACGGACAGCTAAAACTGCTAAAGAGGCCTGGAAAAACCTCTCTGACGTGTTCGAAGATTCTGGTTTGGTACGTAGAGTTCTGCTGCTTCGGCAATTGCACCGCATGGAGTTCGCCAACTTTACCAGTATGGGCGATTACATTGAATCAGTCATGACAACAGTCCAACAACTGGAAGACATCGGGAAGACCATCGAGGACAAGGAAGTCGCTGAAATACTTCTGAGCGGTTTGTCTTCGGAATATGACTCAGTCGTGTCGAACTTGGAAACAGTTAACATGACCAGCACACTCACTAGTGAAGTGGTGAGGGCTAGGCTCCTGCAAGAGGAGACAAGAAGATCTACAGATGGTAATACAGCGTTCATATCAACCAAGAAGGACTTCAAGGTGAAATGCCACTACTGCAAGAAGATCGGTCACCTTAAGAAGAACTGCTTCAAACTTAAACGAGATCGGAAGCAATCTGTGGATCATGCTCTGTCTGCTTCTGCAATGTTAGTTCACACTGATGATTATTTCCTTGATTCAGGGTCTACGAGCCACATGGTTAATTGTAAGGCATATTTTCTAAATTTTAAACCCAGTTTTAGTAAAATTAAAGTAGCCAACAATGATGAATTGGACTGTGTAGGCAGCGGTGAGATTTATTTAAATTTATTTAATAAGCAGAAACTCTGTAATGTTTTGTATGTACCAAAGTTATCCACCAATTTGATATCTGTCAGTAAATTAATTGAAAATGGTTATGAAGTGACATTCAACAGGGCTGGCTGTGTGATCCATTATAATGGCAAAAAAGTAGGATCTGCTGTGTTACAAAATGGGATGTATCGTTTAAATGTAACAAATAAGTGTGAGGTTTTGCGCAATAGGGAGGATTCAAGGTTCTTGCAAAGGCAAGAAGCCACGAATTCCGCAGTGTCTGATATGGATTTATGGCACGCACGTCTAGGACATATCAACAATAGAGACCTACTTAGTATTAGGGATAGGGTGCCTAACTTTTGTCTGTTACAGGATCAGCAGGAAAACAAATGTGTCCCATGTTTGGAGGGCAAGCAGACCTCCAAACCGTTCCCGAAGGGACCAAGCAAGGTCGTAGACAAGCCCCTTACCCTACTACACTCCGATGTGTGTGGCCCGCTTCCAGTCAGCTTGGGTGGCGCAAAGTATATTCTCACAATAACGGACCACTACTCCAGGAAATCCTTCGGATATTTACTAAAAAGGAAAAGCGAGGTTAGTGAACGTTTTATTGATTTTGTTACTATGGTTGAAAAGCAGATGGGTTTGCCAGTTAAAACTGTGAGAACAGATAATGGATCCGAATTTGTGAATAAACAACTTTCTGAGTTTTTTAGGAAAAAGGGTATTGTGCACCAAACTACTGTACCTTACTGTCCACAGCAGAACTCTGTAGCTGAGCGGTTAAACCGCACTTTGATGAATAAAGTCAGGTGTATGCTACAGCATTCGGGCCTAGACCGGCGCTTCTGGGGAGAGGCGGTAACCAGCGCTATTTACCTGCGGAACTTATGTCCTACAGCAGGGTTGGGTGGTCGGATTCCGGAGGAGATGTGGACTGGGTCGAAGGTTGACCTCAGTCATCTTCGTGTTTTTGGCTGTGTGGCTTATGTTAAGGTACCAGATGTCAAGCGTAGAAAGTTGGATGCAAAAAGTAAGCCATTTGTGTTTGTCGGGTATTCCGAAACGTCAAAAGGTTACAGATTGGCTGACTGTAGTGACCCTAGGAAAGTTGTTATATCTAGAGACGTCGAATTTTTAGAAGGAAAGTTTTACAATTTTAATCAAAATGACATTAATAATGTGAATTTTAATTTTGAATTTTTTGAACAATTTAATGTTATTGATAATGATTGTTGTGTGAATGAGAGTAGCACTGTTACAGATTGCGGGAAAGATAGTACTGCAATAGATCCCCTTGTCACATACAGGAATGACAGTACTGTTAGTGATGTTACTTGTGTGAATGAAAGTAGCACTATTCAAACTGACAGGAAAGAGAGTACTGCAGTTGATGCCTGTGTCCCTCACAGGAATGACAGTACTGTGAATGATGCCAGGGTAGCCAACAGGAACGATAGTACTGGAGGTGATTTAACCTGTGTGAATGAGAGTAGCATGGACGGCATAAGTGACACTTGCAAGGCTGATAATTTGGTAGGGAATGATAGTACCACAAATGACGTTGCGAATGACAGCAACGATTACAGTTATATCCGAAATGAACATGATTATTCTATGACATTTTCAGGATCGGGAGACGACAACGACTACTGCACCGTGAGCGAGAGCGAGTCTCTCGCTGACTGTCCTGATGATGACGCGGCCTGGTCACCGGGCGCGGGTGTCGCTCCAGGGGAAGCTGTGACGCAGACGCCTACCCCGTCGCTGACGTCTGCGGGACGTCCTGTGCGTAGTACTCGGTCTGTCCTACCTAAGAGGTATTGTGATACCGATTGGTCGTTATTGGTAAATAATGGTTCTGAACCAACTTCATACAAAGAGGCTATGTCTTGTCATGAGGCTGCCGAGTGGCGGAAGGCCATGCAAGACGAGTACGACTCGTTAATGGTAAATAAAGTATGGAAGTTGGTTGACCGACCAAAAAATACTAATATTGTCAAGTGTAAATGGGTATTTAAAGTGAAAAGTGATGCAGCGGGTAATTTTGTACGCCATAAAGCTCGCTTAGTAGCGAGAGGTTTCACTCAAAAAGAAGGCGTGGATTTTCATGACACTTACAGTCCTGTTGTACGTCATTCCACCATTAGAATATTGTTTAGCCTAGCAAATGAGTATGATTTAAACATTGACCATGTTGATGTAACTACGGCTTTTCTAAATGGTAATTTAAATGAAATAATTTACATGGAGCAGCCAGAGGGCTTTAATTGTGATAATGATAAAGTTTGTTTGTTGCAAAAGAGTTTATACGGATTAAAACAGTCTAGTCGCATGTGGAATGCCCGTATACATAAGGTCTTATGTGACAATGGTTTTATTCAAAGTAAATGTGAACCTTGTGTATACTACTTTAAGTCTCAAAATGATTTTATTGTTATTGCACTGTATGTGGATGATTGTTACTTGTTTTATCGCAAGGGTAGTAAATGTAAACAAAGATTATTACAAGTTTTGGAATCAGAGTTTGACATTAAAAATCTAGGTCCAGTGCAAAGCTATTTAGGCATTCGTGTCACTAGGGATAGGAAAAACAGAACATTAACTTTAGATCAGTCTGTTTATATACAAAATATTCTGAAAAGATTTAACATGCAAGACTGTAAGGCCGTATCTACTCCACTGGTTCCCAATAATAAATTGTTAAGGGAAAGTGAGTGTCTGGAGGACGAGCAGTATAAATACAGAGAGTTGATGGGTTCAATCATGTATCTTTCAGTTTGCAGTCGTCCCGACATCTCATTTGCCTGTAGCCAACTAAGTCAGTTTAATAACTGCTTTGGCAAAACGCATTGGTTAGCTGCAAAACGTTTGCTGAGGTATCTGGCAGGTACAATTCATTATGGTTTACATTATGTAAAAAGTAAGGAATTGATTTTAAGTGCATATACTGATGCCGACTGGGCCAATGATAGTTTTGATAGGAAATCTTATACAGGGTTTGCAATTAAATTAGGCTCTAATGTAATTAATTGGGAATCCAGAAAACAACAGTCAGTCGCCTTAAGCTCAACGGAATCTGAGTATATGGCAATAGCTGATGTATCCAAAGATCTCTGTTTTATTAAGCAACTTTTAACAGAATTAGTACCCAGTGTAAAGGTGCCCATCATTGTGTTTAATGACAACCAGTCTTCTCATAAAATTATTGAAAATAAAGATGTTAGTCACAAGAGAACAAAACACATTGATGTGCGCTTTCATTTCATTAAAGACTTAGTACAGAAGGGATTTATGTCTATTAAATATTTATGCACGGAGAAAATGTTTGCAGATGTACTAACAAAGGGTTTGAACTCTAGACAGCATAGTGTTTTTAGGCATGAGTTGTGTTAGGCCTTGTTAGTATTAAGTAAACAATTGTTGCTGTAATTATGTAAAATGATCTTGGATGCTATATGAAATGTATAACTATATGCCTGTTATTTATAGGCATGTTATATTGTAGTTTGTATAATAGGAATGTTATAGCTATGTACCTATATGACTGTTGTTATGTGAATGTTAATGTAAAGCTGTGTTATATAGTTTAACATAAGTTTTAATGTGCATAAGGGGAAGTATTAGAGTATTGTGTGTATGCACCTTAAAGCTTAAGACAAGAATGTGTCTATGGAATGCTATTTTATGAAACAAATGATTTTGTCTCTGCGCTTGCTGTCATGTTTACTTTCCTTCCGGCGCTCTTAGAATAAGCTGCTGTACTTGTCTTGTGTCGTCCCACTTATACAATTTTATCTTTAAACATCCAGTACTGTGATAGTTATTTTTATGCTAATTAATGTGATTTATTTGCCCATATATCTATACAATATATTGGTGCATATATTGGGACTAGTTTCATTTTTCTCTTCACTTCACCACGCTCCTACGAGACGGCGCGGCAACGATCTCCACGCGGGTCCCTCTCCAGTGCCAGGCCGTGCACTAATAGTGACGAACAATACAATGAAGCCTTTGTCAAAACAAGTGGACACACTCACACCATAAACGCCACGCGTGCAGTAAAAGATACGTTAGTATCTCCTTAGTAGTTTGTGAGTAAAAGATAAAACAGGAAATAGATACCTAAAATAAAGCATATTGTGATCCCGACTAAAGCGCCACCAAGTGCCTAAGTTAGTAACTATTATCTTGGATACACGTGACCAAAAGCTTAAAAAAACTTACAAAAAGTGCACCCGCCGCTGGAATGTAACATTGACTCTGAATTACTTTGAAAGTAATATGCTTTACCACAGGGTTACGTGTGAGTTGTTAGTAGCTCCAACAAACTTTATAGCTGAAACAGACGATAGACGATCGAATATGGTGCGCTTGGCACGGCGACTGTGACGATTAAACTGTCATGGCGACCGGTAGTGGGCCGCCCGGTGCCGAGGGCACTCTGCAGCCGTCACTCGGCCCGGGCGGACGCACTCCCGTTGGCGATGTCCAAATGCTATATTGTGTTTCTATTACTTACCTCCTGCGTCCGTCCGTAAGACTTACCTCAAGTGACCTAGACGTCACAAGTGGCGACGAGTTTATGGGTAAGTCGTCAATCTATTTGGAAAAAGGAGGAGTGAAAGAATGGGAACCAGTTCCATGATAACGGAAATGCCGAGTGTTACGTGCTACCAACACAGTGCAGTTAAAAATATTCTTGCATTTTACTTATTATTTACATTCATATTTTGGATATTTCATCAGTGGAATGGATGAAATGTATCAGAAGTAAAAAAAAAAAAATGGTCCTTTAATATATTGTACAAACGTTGTCATGTCGGATTATAAATTCAATTCCCATGCGTGATCTATCACCTACAAATGACAATAATAAACCATAATCAATTAAGATCTCCACAATCAAACTGAAAAACTAGTTTTGTGGAGCGATGTATTGTGATATGTCTTTACTTTGCCGGTGTTAATTAAAATATAACAATACCGATTTGGTTCAATTGTGGCCTATTTCTATTTTGTTATTTTGATTCCGTTAGTAAAATGTTTGATTAAATGGAGACGAAATTATTTCCATGACAAAGATGTATTCTTTTACTGTGCGGGTAGACACGTGAACTACGCATTAAATAATATTGGTAAGCACTCCTAAGTCCTAACGGATCGAGTAGTAAGTCCGACTGGGCTGGTACTAAAATAAAGAAACAGCATACACCAAATGGTATGGTATAGAATATATATTTATGGTGAATTTGAGTAGTAGGTCTGTCTCCATAGACCGGTACTAACAATGAGTAGTAGGTCTGTCTCCATAGACCGGTACTAACAATGAGAAGTAGGTCTAATATAGACCGGTACTAACAATGAGTGGTAAGTCTGTACAGACTGGTACCAACAAGAAGCGACAAAACGCTGACATGCCATATACCTTGTTTTGTTTTAGCATTAAGAAGAATGGCACAAAAACTATTCACGATATTTTTATCAGGCACGTTTAGCGATGAAATAGTGTACTAGTCATCGGGTTTACTATTATAAAACGGTTTTATTTCA
Source organism: Cenopis cana (assembly GCA_951800055.1). Lineage (NCBI taxonomy): Eukaryota > Metazoa > Arthropoda > Insecta > Lepidoptera > Tortricidae > Cenopis > Cenopis cana. The sequence goes on from OX637496.1 coordinate 1,789,445, forward strand.
TGCCAAAATTAATTAGTTTTCGTTATTCATAAATAAGAGAATAAGGGTTGTATTATATATTTACTTAATACATTTTTAATTGGTAACGAAAATATTAATTTTGTTTCGCCGTTTCGGATCATTCATCTAAGTTGTACATTGTACAATAGAAACCCAAAAAAGCATAGTTTGTGAGATACCGGTTTGTTTTTAGAATGTTATTTCTAATATTCAACAACTGCTACTTGTCTGGATCTAGATCCTCCGTGCCAATTCAGTGTGTGTTTACAATCACTACTGTTATTTGCCTAACTTCTAATTATAAAATAAACAAGGTATAGCTTCCACACAAATTACAACGGTATTAATAAGTGGCAAAGAAAAGAACAGACCTGCTGAGAATCACAGGTAGTTTACTTATGCCACAGATCTGTCGAGAGAAATACAGAATTTCCGGGTTGATTACATCACCTGAGTGATATGACAATGTTTTATCAATAAATAAATGAATGAATGATTCTCATCTTTAAAGTTAATTGATGTCCACACCGGCCCGAACGTTAAAGGAAAGTTAAGGAAATCAGAGTGCAATGTAACCTTATTGTTGTCTTCGGGTTACTCTATACCTAGGCACCAGGAAGTCTGCGTGACACCTACCGGTGTCCGAAATAAAGATTAAATAAATATGCTGCACTTGGTACTTTCTAATTTGGCTTTAGATTTCTTCATGTCACTATATTATATGTGACGACTATATATTATAAATAATAGAAATATTTGAATACGAATTTACAATAGCATTTATGATATTACTACACTTATACACACTACACTTATTATGTGTGTCTGTGTATGTCGTGCTTTCTTGCACTAATTAAGTATGTGAAATAACTAAATAAATTGTCAATATCGAATAATAATTGCCAAAATAAAAACGATAAATCTAAATATTAAATGTTAATTTTAAATATTTCATTTAATAATAAATATTTTACACTGTAATTGATGTACTATTACTTATTCTGTAGTTGTTGTGCAATACAATGTTGTATTGTTATGAAATGAATAATGTCAATTATATTATATTCCCATACATCGACACAAGGAATACATATGACTGATTTTCAGCGGGTAGGCTTTCGTTAGGTCAGTTACCCGTAGATTTTTGCTGGAAGTACCGAACGATGCGGTATTACATAAGACTTCCAGTGAATTTGCTTTTTCCTGTAACTCAAAGTAAATAAAGGGAGAGCGTACCTATGAAATTAATTTGTACCTAATAAGGTGCCAGGTACCTACTTACGATACAAAATAGGGAAAAGTGGTAAAATAAATTAGTAGACTGAGACCCTAAGGGTCGGTCGGTACTAACAAACAAGAAGTAAGTTGTATGTTCAACTGGTACTTACAAACAAAAGAAATATATATTAGTAAACTTATGCGCCGAGCGTTGGTTGGTACTAAAAATAAAATTGTATTGGCTGCTCAGTCCAATAGTTCAAAACTTGCCTTTCAAGGAATTTTAATTTAAAAAAAATCTTAGAAAAGGTACTTGATGAAAATTAACAAAGTCGTGTCTGAAACTGGATATGTTAGTTAAAGGCATAAATGTATGTAAGTTCCCGAATTGACAAAAGTATTTGAACGCTCTCACAATCTTTTCAAAAGTCATGCTCGCATGTTTTGTATAATAGTATATTTTCGATGTGGACTGCTCCATACCGGAACGATTGGTCAAGTTCTAGCTAGGGTTGAGCACCAAAGTGCAGGTACATATTATTTATGTTACTGATGATTTATATGGGCTAGGGACTGGAATACTTTAGTATATCGAACTCTAGTATACCAGGAGGATATTAGCAACAATAAAAATAAAACAAATTTAATCCTGTTCAGTTTATTGCACATTTAATATGAAATATAAGACGGATGTGCCTAACTAAACTGAAGCACATGCAAATAATTTAAATTAAACCACGTAAAATGAACTGGAAATACAAAACATGTGAGTTAATACAGTAATAATAGTAATTTTCCTGGAGTTTCTTAGCCTGAGCCTGGGGTCCGTATCATTTGGTTCCTGACTCCAAGATCTGGCGTCAGGCAATGTGGTAACAAGGATTATTGCTTACAAAAATGCACGAATCAGGAATAAATGTTAAAAACTATAACTACAGAATAATTGGTTATCGTAGTACCTGGAGAGTCATGATGTAGAGTCATGATGTAGAGTCATGATGTAGAGTCATGATGTAGAGTCATGATGTAGAGTCATGATGTAGAGTCATGATGTAGAGTCATGATGTAGAGTCATTATGTAGAGTCATTATGTAGAGTCATGATGTAGACTCAAGATGTAGAGTCAAGATGTAGAGCGGGTTTGGTATAGTAATTAGTAAATGCAAGGTGTTTCCTGCCTAACAAAACCAATGTTGACAACTAGAACACGGCAATCATAGTCTGCCGTTAGAGCGTTATATCTCAGCTGTTTACGAGTCGTCAAGTTGCCGTTTGCCTGTTACTTATCATCGTAGGCACGATGAGTGTCACTAACAATTATTACTAGAGTCACTAAAAATTCCGGATGACATTTTATGTGCGCGACAGCCGGGTCAGCCGAAATGCCAAGAATGTCAGGAAATTAGCATTTTATGTAGGTACTCGCAAATTTCATCATGTTCCTGCTCTAATGAGGTGTCTCTTTAGGGTTGGTTGAGAACCAAATAGCGATACCTATGTTGGTTATTTTGGAACAGTAAATGCAACTCAAGGCGTTGTAACTCGGAAAGGAATGATGTCGATACCGAGATATGGATGCCTAGATTAAGATCAAAATCCTTAAAACAAAGCCCCTGAACGGGATTGGTAATTTGAAGGGTTGTATTGTTTACAACGTACTGGAGACAGTACAATATTATAATTATGTCCTAGATAATCTTGGGTTCCGATCCTACCTACCTACTAAATTTAGGCAGGAAAAGTAATTGGGAAAATTACGCACAGGACTCTTAACTTGGGGATGCAGAACGATAAAATCAATGTAGAATTACAAAATATGGTAAAGTTTAGTTATTTGCCATGTTTTCTGGTAACTGTACCCGATGAGTTATGGCTCATCGCATTTAAATGGGTGTTTAGTCATTACCACTCAGGATGCGTGTACTGGGTGAGTACAGCAAATGGCAGCTGTATTGCCTTCTCGAAGATGTCACGGTTCGAAATAAATGCCATACGATAAATTAATGAAGAATGCGTCTTGGAATATTACTTTCATAAAAACCGGAATTGTTTCCAATATTAAGTGGTGTACCCCTACACCTATCTTTTAAAAATAAAGCTTTCCATTCATTTGGAAAAACAATAAACCATTATACCTGCCAAATAACACAAGTTATGTTGAAAGACACTTTAGAATTATGTTCAAATGCAAATAAAACTAAAGTTCTAATAAAACTATAATGGTATATTAAAAAGTAAATAAAATAAAAATCAGTTTAATTATATTTTCAAGTAAAATAAATCATAACAAACAAAACGCGACATTTATGTATAATAATGCGCAAATAAATTATATTGCGCGAGTATCAGATAAAATCTTTTCAATGAGAACAATCTAAAAGTAAATACTTATATTGAGACTTTAAGTTTAATAACTACTTGGAGAGCTTCTTGCGGTGTGTCGTCTTTTCAGATGCCTGATTTTCCGAAGCGCTGGTAGATTCATCTAGTCAAAAGGTATTTTGGTATTAAACGCGATCAACTTAAACTAATTATGTTACAATAAAATAAAAACTGCCAATTCACTCATATATTTAAATATCAGAATGACCGAGCAGTTAAAATTATAAATTTTTATTCCCTTTCTTAAAAATTGTAGTGTCTCAGAGCACGAGTCATTTATCAATATGAATGACCGTCATAGACCCTTTTCGAAATCTGGTACCTCAAATAATGTATTTAATTGGTTATTAATAGCCATCAATTAGCTCAATATTTAAAAAAAAAGAGAAAAAAAAGGGACTGGAAACAAGGATAAGACGTTGCCGGGGTATAATGCTTGATGACGATGCTGGCTATCTTATAGTCAGTCAATAGGTTCGGTGTTTTGAACCAAGAAGTCTCTGTAAATAAGTATTGTACAGTAATTAATTTAAGTCATGCAATATTTACAATATTCAATGAAACCACTGAAGCTGTAGAGTGAATTAACCTGATTATTATGTAACTATACAAATAAACTCGATAATTTTGTAAATTACCATGATGTTGATTGTGATAATCGGCGCATAACGATACGAACGATAATTAACAGATTTTAAAGAATGTTTCTAAAAATATGGTCGAGCCTTTATATTCTGTCTGTAAAGAAATGTGATTTATAATTATACAATTCGTGTGGATAATACTTATGTGTCATATTTAAAAGTTGATAACATGTTACTCTTAATCTTTGTGTATATTAATCTAATGTTGGTGTATACTTATAAGCTAGGTTATATGCATCGATTTGTGTTTCAAATAATGACATATTTAATTAATATTAAACTTGTCGGAAAGGAAGAGATGTGACGATTAAACTGTCATGGCGACCGGTAGTGGGCCGCCCGGTGCCGAGGGCACTCTGCAGCCGTCACTCGGCCCGGGCGGACGCACTCCCGTTGGCGATGTCCAAATGCTATATTGTGTTTCTATTACTTACCTCCTGCGTCCGTCCGTAAGACTTACCTCAAGTGACCTAGACGTCACAGCGACCTTGGTCCGCTCCGCACCATATTCGATGGTGTGTACAGCGGTCCGCCGGACATTATTATTATTATTGACGGTGCACTCTGTCCGATGATTCTCCCACTGGATTTGGTGCGGTCCGCACCAAGTTTGAACGTGTGGACGGATCTGCCATACAAATATCGTCGGAGCGGACCAAGGTCGCGGTGCGGAGCGCACCATATTCGATCGTTTGTTCATGTGTCACATGACACGGTGCGGTGGTGTGGCGTGTCGAGCGCACCGCACAGTCCGTCGGTGCGGAGCGCACCATATTCGATCGTCTGTTACAACCTTAACACTAGGTGGTGCTATTATCAATCCCGTCAACTTTCTTCTAAGATGAACAACCATGCACAAATCTGTGACAGTTCTGTGACGGTTCTGTGCAAAATATTTTGTCTGACAGCTACAAGTGCGTTTGGAAACCTAGATGTAGTATCCGGAAGTGTCCGACTGAAGCAGGTTTTTCCGTATTTTAGAAGCTTCTAGTAGAGTGTGGTGATTATATTCTCTTTGTTGAAAACTATAACGTATTTGTAGTCCAGAGAACACCTCATTTCAGTTCAGCCTGTGATGTGATAACCATTACTGCTTGAGTAGCGTTTATATGAACGTACTGAGGAACGTACGTGGCGTCTTTATTTCGTCTTGCTTAACAACTTTACTTCATTCTTAATTAATTCCACGGATTAATTTAATTCATTCGCATCGCAGCAAGCAGTATGTATAATTATAATTGATCGTATTGTTCGTTACCAGCCCTACCTATATAAATTAGTGTTATAGTGATAGTATTCCTTATGTTTATTTCGTTTCGTGCAGATTGTTCCTAAATTATTGGATTATACCTGCTAACGGGTGTTTGGTTTGGGGTGGGTGGGATCTACCTCCTAGTGGTCCACCCCGGGCAACGTCGCCTCATTGGCGGCGGCTGAAGATCCCACAAAGCGGTGTGGTAGGCCTGAAGCAGTCGCAAACGGCCGCCTGGTTCGCGACCACCCTCCCACCGAAGTCCAGCGCCAAGCGACCCTTAGTGTTCCGCTGAGTGTGTGGGAGTACCAGTGCCTTTGGGGAAGGAAATGGAGAATGTCAGCTGCGCAGCCCAAGTCCGGTCTGGAAATTGTTGGGCTGCACTGAATCGGGTGACTTATTCTGGAGGCTAGCGGGATCCTAAGCACGGTCTCTAGCCGTAGGCCGACCGCCGGTAGTAGGGGGCCCAATTAGCACGTTAGCCGCGTGTGAAAGGCTGCCCCACACAACGTGCGAAAAATCCCGAAATGCTCCACCGTGCCAGTTGGCGACTGGAGGGGAGGACCCGGTGGCCATTTCGGGGGGGTTAGGGCGTCCCCGCAGGCTCCAAATGAGTTCCCCAAAGTTCCGTGTAGCTCCACAGTTCCTGTTGGACAACTGGGCAGCGCCTCGATTTTTTCCTTTACTTCCCCACAAAACACTCAACAACACCTATGCAGAAGAAAAGAAAGAATTTTGGTAAAAAACGGCTGCACTTCCTCCCTCTCAAAGTGCACCTCTCTAACATCAGAGGGTTGCACTCAAACATCCATCCGGTCCATCACCACCTCGAGACCGAGAAGCCGCACCTATTCTTTCTCACGGAGACGCAGATAGCGACACCGTCTGACGTGTCGTACCTCAACTACCCGGGGTACTCACTTGAACACAGATTCAGGAAACACGCTGGGGTCTGTGTGTACGTGCGTGATGACATTTGCTGTCTGCGTCTCCGTTGCTTTGAAGGTACTGGGTTTTCGACCATTTGGGTTTTGGTGGATACAGGAGTAGACAAAACTGTCTACGCATGTATCTACCGTTCGCACAATGGTAACCAAGAGACAACCAAACTCTTTGACCATCTTATTGAGACGGCAGATCTTGCCCAACAGCGGTATCCCACGGCGGAACTAGTCTTCCTGGGGGACTTTAACGCACACCATAGTGAGTGGCTGTTCCCATACCAGGAAACCGACCACGCTGGGAGAGAGGCGCGTAAACTCGCATTGACGCTAGATCTCACCCAGCTGGTGAACGTTGCGACGCGGGTGCCTGATGTTGACGGACATACACCCAATTGCCTTGACCTTCTGCTGACAACGAATCCAGACCAGTACTCCGTGTCGGTTTCCGGCCCCCTAGGGTCATCCGACCATTGTCTGGTGAAGGCCGTATCAATCCGCTCTCCTCCTGATGACAGCCCCAGAGGCACGAGGAGAGTTTGGCGATACGAGTCAGCAGATTGGGATGAGATGCGGCACTTCTTTGCGTCTTATCCTTGGCGGCAAATGTGCTTTTCTTCGGACGACCCCTCGCTCTGCGCTGACGCGATTGCTGACGTGATACGGCAGGGGATGGAATTCTATATTCCGTTCTCAGACATCCCGCTCGGTCACAAAGCCCGGCCTTGGTACAATGCGGACTGCGCGCGTGCTGAAGCCAGAAAAGAGTCTGCCTACCAGGCCTGGGTTCAAGCTCGTGACCGCAAACTTCGAGCTCGAAGGGTTCGTTCTAAGAAGAGGGCATTCAACTTAGCCGCCAAGTCTTGCAAAAGGGTGATCCGTAAGGCTCGTTTCGATCACATCCGTAGAATAGGGGCCAGACTAGCAGCCTACCCCCCTGGTAGTAAGCAATTCTGGTCCTTATCTAAATCGATCGAAACTAATTTCTGTCGTCCGATGCTTCCTCCCATGCAGAAGTCTGATGGCTCGCTAGCTTTCACGGCATTAGAGAAGGCCAATCTCTTTGCCTCTCTGTTTGCTAGTAATTCGCGTCTGGACACTGGCTCTCATCTGCCACCATCAATACCTCAATGTGGCTCTTCAATGTCGGAGGTCACGATTCATAACAAAGAGGTCCGTAGAGCACTGCAGAGTCTAGACGTGAACAAAGCTAGTGGGCCTGATGGTATACCTGCAAGGGTTCTGAAGCACTGTGGTCCCGAGTTGTCTCCTGTTCTTACACGCTTGTATCGTCTCTCTCTCAAGATGAATACCGTACCGGCATCTTGGAAGCTTGCCAATGTGCAACCTGTGCCCAAAAAAGGTAGTCGTGCCGATCCCTGCAATTATCGACCCATCGCCATCACCTCCATACTCTGTAAGGTTATGGAGAGAGTTCTGAATAGTAAGCTGCTGACATACCTTGAAGCTAACGACCTTCTCAGTGATCGGCAATATGGGTTTCGCCGGGGCCGTTCCACTGGGGATCTTCTTGTGTATGTCACGCACTACTGGGGCGAGGCCATCGAGAAACACGGTGAGGCTCTTGCCGTGTCTCTTGACATCTCGAAGGCCTTTGACAGGGTTTGGCATGCTAGTCTGCTTCGCAAGCTTCCTGCATACGGTATCCCTTCTGGCCTCTGTAGCTGGATATCTGATTTCCTGAGTGAGCGGTCGATCCGAGTAGTCATCGATGGCTGCTCGTCGGACCTCATGGCTATTGATGCCGGTGTTCCTCAGGGATCTGTTCTCTCCGCGACCCTTTTCCTGCTTCATATTAACGACCTTCTTCTACCAGGAGTGGTCGCATACGCAGATGACAGTACGGTCATGGAGAGATATTTGTCTAGCGCAGGGGCTGGTCGTGACGAAATTCGATCTGAGAGAGAGACAATGGTAGAGCGAATGAACTCAACCTTAAGTCTTGTCTCCCAATGGGGTGACAACAATCTGGTTAGTTTCAACGCCACCAAAACGCAAGCGTGTCTGTTTACCGCAAAAAGGAGCTCATTCAATCTGGCTCCTACTTTCCGAGGTACAACCGTACCTGTAGCCAACGATCTCGAGCTGCTTGGCATGAGGTTAAGCTCAAACCTTAACTTCGGCACTGCCATCGAGTCCAAAGCCGGAACAGCGGCCAAAAAGTTGAGCATCCTAAATAAGGTCAAACGATACTTCACGCCTGGGCAGCTTCTTTCTTTATACAAAGCCCAAGTCCGATCTTGCATGGAGTATTGTAGTCACCTTTGGGATGGCTCGGCTAAGTACCAACTTGCCGCACTCGACTCGGTGGACCGCAGAGCCAGGAGGCTCATTGGCGACGGTCAGGTAGTAGGAAACAAGCTACAGAGCCTAGCACATAGACGCAAAGTAGCATGTCTGTGCGTCTTCTACAAATTGTACTTCGGAGAGTGTGCTCAGGAGCTCCATGAGCTCATACCGCCTTCCCCCTTCTTCCATCGGACATCCAGACGTACGGCTGGATACCATCCTTACTTGGTCGAAATTCCTCTTATTCGAACCAAGCGCTTTGCATCATCTTTTATAATGCGCACTTCTAAGGTTTGGAATTCTCTGCCGGCGTTTGTGTTTCCGTGCTCATATAACCTAGACCTTTTTAAGGCACGAGTGAATAGGCATCTTCTGGGTGAGCTCGCTTCATCGTCGGCCTCATCTTTGCCCCCTGGCTAGATGCTGGCCAAGAGCGATCCCATTTTTAATAAAAAAAAAAAAAAAAAAAAATAACGTCCAGAAAGTGGCATAGCTTAGATTACATTGACGCAAGCAACAGGCTTTGACACCTCTCCGTACAAATCGTCCTAGTTTTAGTTTAAAACCACTCGTAACACATTGAGAGAAAAGCTCTATAGATTTCGCCGTAAGACAGTATCTGAATATTCCATTTCAGGTGTTGAAGTCACTCAAGGCATTTGTGTTAAGATCAATAAAGCAATATGTCGCTAGAAACATTGTGTGTGAAGACTGAGGCGGAGGAGGTGTTAGTGAAAGAGGAGGCTGAGGAGGAGTGTCACAGTGAGGAGACCGGGGCACATGTGAAGGAGGAGGCGGAGTGTGAGGACAGTGCGGCCTTGTGCGAGCTGTATGCAGACCACCAGATCAAGGACGAGCTCGTGCTGGGCCCCGAGGAGATGCACCGGCCTTGTGTGGCTCCCACACTTCCTGGTCAGTACCTTAGCATATGAAGTCAAGCTTTTGAATGATTACTAAGATGAATACTAAGAAATAAGATGATAAATTATTGATGTTCCTATTTGGTTTTGCTGTTTACTCTAGATAATGCCATTTATTTAATATCAATGCTGCCATAGATGTAAGTTGAAATGTCATGAATGACTATAAATTGCACTTCACTGCAGAATATATATTTTTTATACACTATCAACCATTTTAGCTCTGAACCCGGGGCCGGAATGGTCATTTATTTGTGTGAAGAGTATGAATATCTGTTTCTGCATGAGTCTTAGATGTATTGACTTGACATATATATTATCCTTGTTAGCATTACTCGAGATGTTTTGATATGAAGTATAATCTTTCCCCCTTATTCACAAAACTTAACAAACCTCTAAAGTGTGTTTTGTCTGTTTCTCACAAACCCATAGGTATTTCAAGTGACACAAAGAAACAAATTTTAATGGCATTTTAGCATAAATAGGTTTGATCAAAGTTTATAAAACATTTTATGTATATAAGTAGGTTATGTTGTGATCCCCTAGAGCCCATAGTCCAAGCTTAGCTTATTCTGGGACTAGTTTTGATTTATTTACGATAGTCTCCCAACTCATAATACTTAATAATCATGTCATATGTTTCAGTGTCTGGTCACGGAGCAGAGGAGGCTCTCGGGCGGGCTTGCTCGGTCAGGCTGGAGCGGCTGCTGGTGGACGCGGCGCGGCGCTCGTGCCGGGTCGGGCGGCACACATACACGCTGCCAAGCACCAGCGAGACTAGCGACTGTACCGACACGTCGAGCGAGACCTATCAGTGTCACCAGTGCGGCGACACGTTTAAGGACAAGTCGGTTTTAAGGAAACACATTGACACTCACTCGTCAGCACCTTCTGGAGATTTCAACAAATCCGCACTTCCAGGTGAGTTGCTTAACATGTAAAGTCAGGCCCTTCAAATTATAGCATTTTCATGTCAAGTTTTACACTGGTTTACTTGGCAAATTTTCTTAAGACATTGAGGCTTTTGACATGAAAACCCAGTTCGATGGGACAATATTTAAATTAATTTATATCATATGTAAATATGCTATTTAAATATATTTTGTATACGATGACGGTGGCAAACAAGCGTACGGTACACCTGATGGTAAGCAGACGCCGCAGCCTATAGACGCTCGCAACTCCGAAAGAGACGTGCGCGTTGTAGACCCTGTATAAAGTTTAAGGGTTCACTGTGTTGACAGCAAAAGGGATAAAACGTCCCTCGCTCTCAACACAGTGCATCCTCGGGAGCTCTGGCAACCTTGCTCACCTCCAGGAACACAACACTACATACTTGTACAGTAAATAATGTTATTATGGCTGTGGTGTTCTGCAAGGCGGAGGTACTTCCCCAGTTGGGCTGCTCCAAATTCGAGCAAGAGATGACATTTTGCTGTGCCCTACCTCTCCTGATGAATTTATTTAATGACTCCTGTAATTTAATTAATGACTTTGCTGTCCGATTTGAAAATGTATTTATTTGATGTTGCAGCAACTGTAAGAACGGTGAAGGAGGCTCTTGGGCGGGCTCGCTCGGTCAGGCGGGGGCGGCTGCAGGCGGGGGCGGGGCAGACACGAGGCGGAGGGAAACGGTTTACATGCAGCGACTGTCACTACCAGTGTCAGTGGGAATCAGGCTTACTGCGTCACCAGAGGATACACACTGGAGAAAAACCTTTTAGATGTAGTCACTGTGACTACAAGAGCAATAGGAAGTCACACTTAGTATCTCACGAGAGAATACACACAGGGGAAAAACCATTTCAATGTAGCCACTGTGACTACAAGTGCAGAAAGAAGACACATTTAGTGAAGCACGAGAGAATACACACTGGAGAAAAACCATTTCAATGTAGTCACTGTGACTACAAGTGCAATCAGACGGCACATTTAGTGAGTCACGAGAGAATACACACTGGAGAGAAACCATTTCAATGTAGTCACTGTGACTACAAGTGCAGACAGAAGACACAATTAGTGATTCACGAGAGAATACACACTGGAGAAAAACCATTTCAATGTAGTCACTGTGACTACAAGTGCAGAGAGAAGACACTTATAGTGAGGCACGAGAGAATACACACTGGAGAGAAACCATTTCAATGTAGTCACTGTGACTACAAGTGCAGACAGAAGACACAATTAGTGATTCACGAGAGAATACACACTGGAGAAAAACCATTTCAATGTAGTCACTGTGACTACAAGTGCAATCGGAAGGCACATTTAGTGAGTCACGAGAGAATACACACTGGAGAAAAACCATTTAAATGTAGCCACTGTGACTACAAGTGCAGTGAGAAGACATATTTAGTGATTCACGAGAAAATACACACTGGAGAAAAACCATTTAAATGTAGACACTGCGACTACAAGTGCAGTCGGAAGACACATTTAGTGAGGCACGAGAGAATACACACTGGAGAAAAACCATTTAAATGTAGCCACTGTGACTACAAGTGCAGACAGAAGGGAGATCTAGTAAGGCACGAGAGGATACACACAAGATAAACCCTTACCCCCCCTTAGCTTGTTATCACCATTAAGTGCATTGTTAAATCAGTTTTACGGATACATCAGAACATACACGCAAATCAAAAAATATTTTAAATGCGGCTACCTGCCAGTTATATGGTAATAAATCGCTTTAGTGTTTAATAGTAACACAATAGTTTACTGCGACGTTAACGCATTGCTTGTATCAGCGCATGGACACCTCTCCCTCGCCCAGACAGATCATGTTGAGCCAAATTGCAACCGGAAAGCGCATTGTAGACGTCCCATGCTCCAAGTCAAAGACTGCGTGAAACGCGACATGATTGCATTTGATATCGACCGCAGCGCTCGGGAAGATCTTGCTGGAAATCGCGATGAGTGGAGAAACACTTTCGCAAAAGGTCGCGAAGTCCGCGATAACACCTGGTCCCAAGATCTAGCCCACAAGCGCGGTAAAAGGCATAACCGTTAAGAGGATGCTGGTGATACGGATCCTCAGCTCACGTTTCAGAAATGTGGACGCATATGTCGATCCCGAATTGGATTATATAGTCACGAGAGGAGTTGTTTCTCGCGTGCAGACGCTGTTTAAATCTGTCAAGATGTAATAGGCCCGGTGATGATGTATCTGCGATAACTCCACATGTATAAATTAGGATGATTGTTAATTAAAGACGTACATTATTGTAACCAATTCGTGGCTATCATTCTGCTCCCCCTGGGCTCCTCATTACCAGACCTATATCGATAAACTCAACTATTGATGCTAAGTCTATATACTAGTGATCACTCAAGGGTTTGTTTGTAAAAATATGTTTTTATTAAAAGTAAAAAAATATGATAATAACTCAATACTCTCCTTCGTTTTTAAAGACAATTTTATAGTTTTACTCGTCCCAATTTTTTTCTTGGTGAATGTCCCATCTACTATTATTAAAGTAAACGACGACATTGACAAGTACCTATTGTTTTATAGTGAGTGTCTAAGTAGGTAGTTTACTTCTAAAAAGTTAAATAACATTAACTATTTTGTAGTGCAATAGGTATTACGCCCTACCTTTATATAACCTAGCGATTATTTAAAATATGCTATGTTGAACAATAGAACAAAAAACACAATGCTGGGGGCGGTCACTAGTATATAGAACTAGCATCGATAGTTGATTTTATCGATGTAGGAACTCCCTACTTGTCAAACAATTTTGCCCCGCCGATTCCTACGTCTGCTCATTACATTATATGGCGACCCTGCTCATCGAACCATAACTAAAGGAGATACGCAGTACATATGAGCGGCGTTGGGCAATGGGCCGGCGGCGGCGGCGTGACCTTGTAAAAGCCTTAGGTTCAAAACAAAATCTTACATATTACATTAGCGCCTGTAGAGGCAAGGCCTTCTTCATACAAACTCTGTGCAAGTTTTATTCGTCGGTTTTGGCACTCCCGCATATAATTTTTTTTTGCTTGTTAATATTGGATATACGAAGAATGTCAAGAAATAAAATCAACATTACAAAATAATTAAAATTAAGTAACAAAATACAAGAAATAAAATTCTGGAGGTTCTGGCTAACAGAAAAATAAGCACAATGATCAAAAATCATAAGTGTAATGCATAGGGACAGACAGCAGGAAGCGAATTTGTTTTATACAATGTAGTGATTCTGTGGCCGCGCGGTATTTTGGATTATGAAAATGCTCGATTTATAACCGAAAATACTAAAATCGTTATGTTTCCCTTGAAATTTTGAAGAGTTCCCTCAATTCCTCATAGATTCATAGATTCCATCGTCAGAAGTGAACTTTGAGAACAACGGGACCAATCCGGAAGCATATCCTTTCAAACAAAGAAATAATTTTCCAAATCTGTTCATAAATGGCGGAGTAATCGCGTAACAAACATACAACAAAAAAAACATACAGGCTAATTGAGAACCGCCTCCTTTTTTAAGAAGTTGGTTAAAAATAGTCCAAGTTACTAAAATGAATTATTGAATGGAAGAGCGAGACCTCCTGATACAGGTGCATTAAAACCTACTAGGAGGCCTCAACCACTATTGTCAAACTAATATTTAAAGTTATCCAAATAAACGATTTTATTTATTTATATTATTTATTATTAATACAGGGAAAAAATCTGAAAACTATACATTTGTAATTAAATCTTACAAAAATATCGTACTCTCTAATCTGTATATTTTTTACAATTGAGGCATAGACTAGGGTAAACATAATATTCAAACGCAGATGGTTAAAAACCACATCATACTTGGACTGCATTTCGATTTCTAACCATGGTTTTCTATTTTTCTATCTTTAACTTGCTAGTAAGCAACTTTACGCTAGGATGCATGACATAGAATATAAGGTTTAAGATCATTTAATCTCATAAAGAATTATACAATTCACTTACATGAGAGAACACTTAACTAATACACAAACTTTGTTATGAGCGCACAAAGACAAATAAGTGCGTTAAAAAAATTAGGGTAGTACAAAATAGTGAGCGCGCACTCGGCAAGCTACGCATGCAGCGAGCGACGATAACAGCGGAACAAGTAATACACAGAATCCTTACAACTAGATACGAGCGAGTATATATGAGCGATAAACCGAAAATAGTCCGAAAATTTCGGGGGTTTGTAGCTGCCAAAAGTTGTCCCGAGATTACTCTTGCTACCAGTTTTGATATTTAATTTACTTAGTTGCATCCAGATACATAATTTAAATAAATAAGATCTACTCCTCCACCTCTTGCAACATAGTCCAGCGTTGAACCTCTACTGACGGGCGTATTACGTCAACACTTCCAATCACAATGAGTTTTTCATCAGTTCATGTTTCCCCTAAAGTCTGCCTTGCGAGTGCTCTGATGTAGACAGGAGCTACTAGATGATTTTTCTCCAGTGTGTTTTCTCTCGTGAATCACTAAATTTGTCTTCTGTCTGCACTTGTAGTCACAGTGACTACATTGAAATGGTTTTTCTCCAATGTGTTTTCTCTCGTGAATCACTAAATTTATTTCCTGACTGCACTTATAGTCACAGTGACTACATTTATAAGGTTTTCCTCCAGTGTGTTTTCTTTCGTGAATCACTAAATTTGTCTTCTGTTTGCACTTGTAGCCACAGTGAGTACATTTAAACGGGTTTTCTATTATGTCTCACTAAATCTCCCTTATGACTGCACTTGTGATCACAGTGACTACATTGAAATGGTTTTTCTCCAGTGTGTATTCTCTCGTGAACCATTAGATTTATCTTTTTTCTGCACTTGTAGTCACAGTGACTACATTTAAATGGTTTTTCTCCCGTGTGTATCCTCTCATGCCTTGCTAAATCTCCCTTCCCTCTGCACTTGTAGTCACAGTGACTACATTGAAATGGTTTTTCTCCAGTGTGTATTCTCTCGTGACTCACCAAAAGTGTTTTGTTCCTGCACTTGTAGTCACAGTGACTACATTTAAATGGGTTTTCTCCAGTGTGTATTCTCTCGTGACTCACTAAATGTATTTTTTGTTTGCACTTGTAGTCACAGTGACTACATTGAAATGGTTTTTCTCCGGTGTGTTTTCTCTCGTGAATCACTAATTGTGTCTTCTGTGTGCACTTGTAGTCACAGTGACTACATTGAAATGGTTTTTCTCCAGTGTGTATTCTCTCGTGACTCACTAATTGTGTCTTCTGTGTGGACTTGTAGTCACAGTGACTACATTTAAATGGTTTTTCTCCAGTGTGTTTTCTCTCGTGACACACTAAACTTGTCTTCAGTATGCACTTGTAGTCACAGTGACTACATCTAAAAGGTTTTTCTCCAGTGTGTATCCTCTGGTGACGTCGTAAGTCTGATTTCCACTGACACTGGTAGTGACAGTCGCTGCATGTGAACCGTTTCCCTCCGCCTCGTGTCTGCCCCGCCCCCGCCTGCAGCCGCCCCCGCCTGACCGAGCGAGCCCGCCCAAGAGCCTCCTTCACCGTTCTTACAGTTGCTGCAACATTAAATAATAGCACATTACACAAGGACAGTTACACAATGAATGTCTCAGACAAAGAACATATTTAACATGTGCATAGTAATATATAACAAACTAGACTACTGACATTGTTCCGTAAAATTTGCTAATTATGTGGATATATTTAATTATTATTATTGTATTAATTATGTCGCTCCTACAAAATGTTTGCACGCCTGCATGCAGGCTGAATGCACTGGACTTTCTTTTATTTTTAACACCTTATTTATAACATGTATTCTGAGCAAATAAAATCTTTGAATCTTTGAATCAGATCGCAGGAATTTGATAAATATGCGATCTAAGACTTTCATAATTCATTTATTGCAAACAATGCAATGGCAATCATACAGTTGTTACAAATTAATAATACATACACACATGGCTCCCTGTTAGGGTATGGCATATCATGATACTTAAAACTAGTTAAATACTATATAATTTGTTACATATAGTTGCTTATGTACTTAAATTATAATCTGTCGCTTGTAGTATGCGATATTCCTAAAAGAAGGTAGAAGGGTGTGGTATGAGTTATGTGTTTCTTTATTACCGCTCGTGTTAGTACAAAATTGTATGTCACTCCCCGACCAGGAAGTGGCATTTACCGCGCGCGGAGCATGCGATAATTGCCACTAAAGACCAGTGGCTAGCATAACATGCATCTCGTCTCTACTCGCGCGCGAGATAGGCTACCTGTCACTGTCTGATTAATGCTGTCAAAAAGTACTTACCAAGGGCGATAAAACAAAGAATGTCTCAGATCGCAGGTATTTTACGCCCGAGCCCAAGGCAAGGGCGATAAATATGCGATTTGAGGCTTTCTTTATTATCGCCCGTGGTTAGAACAAAATTTTATGTCACCCTCTGGCCAGGAAGTGGATTTTTTCACGCGCGGAGTGTGCGATAATGGCCACTTTATGGCTAGGTGTGACATAAATACATTTTTAGATCGGACATCGTGGTAGTCATTAATAAATTACATATTTAAATATTCTACACATTCATTTATTATATAGTCCCACCAAGCTAGGTCCTACCAAATGCCTTAGTAGTAGCAGTAGTAAAACTCGTTATTGTACAATAAAAGTGATGAAAAATACCTTAAATCCCTTTATGTCACACCAGTGGGGCTAGCATAACATGCATCTCGTCTCTACTCGCCCGCGAGATAGGCTACCTGTCACTGTCTGATTAATGCTGTCAAACAGTGACAGGTAGCTTATCTCGCGCGCGAGTAGAGACGGAATGCATGTTGTGCTAGAGGGGCTGGCCATAAAGTGGCCATTACCGCACGCTCCGCGCGCGAAAAAACCCACTTCCTGGCCAGGGGGTGTAATAAAATTTTGTACTTACCACGGGCGATAATAAAGAAAGCCTCAAATCGCATATTTATCGCCCTTGCCTTCGGCTCGGGCGTAAAATACCTGCGATCTGAGATATTCTTTGTTTTATCGCCCTTGGTAAGTAATGTACTATTAAGGGATCACTTCCAGTTAACCTTAATGTCTCAGGGAAAATTTCCCAGTAAACCAGCACTTAACATGAACATGCTATAAACTGAAAGGTCCTGACTTTGAATGTTAAGCAACTCACCAGGACGTGCAGACTTATTCAAATCTCCAGAAGGTTCTGACGAGTGAGAGTCAATGTGTTTCCTTAAAACCGACTTGTCCTTAAACGTGTCGCCGCACTGGTGACACTGATAGGTCTCGCTCGACGTGTCGGTACAGTCGCTAGTCTCGCTCGTGCTTGGCAGCGTGTATGTGTGCCGCCCGACCCGGCACGAGCGCCGCGCCGCGTCCACCAGCAGCCGCTCCAGCCTGACCGAGCAAGCCCGCCCGAGAGCCTCCTCTGCTCCGTGACCAGACACTGGAACATATGACATGATTATTAAATATTATGAGTTGGGAGACACATAAATCAAAACTAGTCCCAGAATAAGCTAAGCTTGGACTAGGGCTCTAAGGGATAACAACATAACCTACTTATATACGTAAAATGTCTTGTAAACTTTGATCAAACCTATTTATGCTAAAATGCCATTAAAATTTGTTTCTCTTTATCTGTCACT
Source organism: Cenopis cana (assembly GCA_951800055.1). Taxonomy (NCBI): domain Eukaryota; kingdom Metazoa; phylum Arthropoda; class Insecta; order Lepidoptera; family Tortricidae; genus Cenopis; species Cenopis cana. The sequence continues at coordinate 1,807,736 of OX637496.1, forward strand.
TGAAATATGGGTTTGTGAGAAACGGACAAAACACACTTTAGTTAGCAGAGGTTTGTAAAGTTTTGTGAATAAGGGAAAAAGATTATATTTCATATCAAAAGATCTAAGACTCATACAGAAACAAATTTAATATTCATATTCATCACACAAATAAATGAGCATTAGAGCCCAAGATTCAGTTGTGATGGGTGGCCGCGGCCACACACACAAATCCTCCTGCCTGAAGGGCGTCTAGGGAGGTTTCCTAGCAACTCAGCGGGTTCAGGAGCACCTATTCGGGAGTAGGGTAAAATAAGAACACTTATTTATCACTTAACACACAATGGGTCTTACGCCCTTTTATTAATAACCAAACTCTACTTAGCTAACGGATCTAACACTAAATCTAGACGGGAACGGTACGGGAGTGCTCTACGCGGATCCAGAGCTAAATATACGGAGGGCGGTATCTAGACCAAAGCCTGGGTCTGAGCGAGGGGGAAACCCCGCTGCCTCTCAGCTAAGGTGCCTAACAGTCCCCGGCTCGCGAGGAGGGTGAACCCCGACGGCCTCGGTGGGATCCTAGCGGCGCGGCCTAGTCTCCCGGCTAGCGAGGAGGGAACCCCGACTGCCTGGAGGCCTAGGTGGTCCAGGGCAACGAGGGGGGAACCCCGTTGCCTCGAAGACCGATATCTACTGGGCCAGCGAGGGGGGAACCCCACGGTCTCAAGTAGAGGGCTAGTGTTCGCTACCGCGGCGTAGCTCACACTGCCCCCGGTTCGGCGGCGCGGCCGGTTTTATTTACTCGCGGGGTGAGGTGGCCGGTGCGGTGTGCGGTCGGTGCGCGCGCTCTCCGCGCGTCTCTCCTGCCGCTCGTGACGTCGCGGCTTGGGCGCTACGTCACACAGTGCTAAAATGGTCGATTACAAATAGTATATGAAAAAAAAATATATATATTTTATTTTATTGTTATAAAATCCACAGCACACTTTACAACATTTTTAGAAAAGTTACATATTAGTTTACCATTGGCCAATTACGGATTTACATTTTACTTGCTAAACACTTTCAAACTAAACCATACATTACGGCACAAAATAAAGAATATACAGAAGGTCCGTTCCCACCGTTCTTGAAAATACATACCTAAACTTGCCTGACTCACAGGGTTGCTTCTGTATTGATTCTGAATTTTAAAAAGGAGCAGATAAATTAAAAATTCTTCAACATGACATTTAAATATGAACCAGCGTATCTTGGTAAAAAACCGGCCAAGTGCGAGTCGGACTTCGCACATTTAGGGTTCCGAATCAACCTCAAAAATATGATTTATTCATATATTAGTATTTGTTGTTAAAATATACGTAATATTGAACATTGTCACCAAATTTCAAGTTCATAGGTCAATGAGAAGTCTAAAAATTCTTCGGAACAAATTTTGTGACAGACGACGGACGGAACGGACGGACGGACGGACGTCTGGGCGACACCAATAGGGTTCCGTTTTGACCCTTCGGGTACGGAACCCTAATAAATTGATGCGTGACCCGCTGCGAGTTGTGACTTGTGACCGGCGGCGGTCGAGAGCGCCAACAAAGAATATACCTAAAATAAATAAAATAAATAAAATACCTAATTAATTAGGTACCTACTTAACTAAACCATAGTACTACTTAAATACTGGCGTTTTACCAGCGAACGATAAGATGAATGTGTAATGGTTGATCGTCGTTATCAAAGCGGCAAGTTTCAAAAAATTACCTACCTACCTAGGTATTGTAACTACCAAAATGAGAAAACCGTTTTATTTTTTACCTTTCAATATCGTTTGAAAATTTTAAGAAAGTGTAGGCACAGTTTTTTGTTGTATTTAAGTGTATTTAAACAATAAAATACATTCCAACTGTAATAATATCGGTTATTCATTTTGACGTACGTGACATAAAGTACCTACGTAGCGGCGAGGACGTCAAGTGATCAACGCGCGCACAACTAGCACTCGCGACGCGACAGTGACAGTCGCGACTAAGCTAGTCCGAAATCAACCGAGAATGCCTGTAAATGTTACGTCTGTGTGCGTGCGGCGAAAATGGCACTTTTGTACTGAGCGGACTCTCTGCTCCGGCGCGCGCCGCCGCTATTTACTTTGTGATTACGGTCAGACATATTCCGACTCATAGACAAAAAATTAATTAAAGTAAGTATAAAGTAAAATGTTACAATTTTAAAGTTAAAAATCGTTAATAGGACATAGTTAATAGATAATTTGGAAAAAAAAAGTATGCAAAGTAATAGACAAACATTTAAAAGTTTAAGTTTGGCTGAGGTTGGTGGCTGTTTAGGCTTGTGTGTGAGTGAGTGAGTGAGTGTGTGTTGGTGTGTGTGTGGAAATTATGGAGTGAAATACAATTTATAGTCATTCATGAGTTCATGACATTTCAACTTACGTCTAAATGACAGCATTGATGTTAAATGGAATTATCTAATCATCCAGAGTAAACCGCAGAACCAAACAAAAACATCAATCATTCATCATTTTAGTTTTCATTAAAAGCTAGACTTAGTATGCTAAGGTACCGACCTTGAAGTGTGGGAGCCACACAGGGCCGGTGCATCTCCTCGGGGCCCAGCACGAGCTCGTCCTTGATCTGGTGGTCTGCATACAGCTCGCACAAGGCCGCACTGTCCTCACACTCCGCCTCCTCCTTCACATGTGCCCCGGTCTCCTCACTGTCAAACTCCTCCTCCTCTTTCACAAACACCTCCTCCGCCTCAGTCTTCACACACAATGTTTCTAGCGACATATTGCTTTATTGGTCTTAACAGAAATGGCTTGAGTGACTTCAACACCTGCAATGGAATATTGAGACTCTGTCTTACACTAACATCCATAGAGCTTTTATCTCAATGTGTTACACGTGGTTTTAAAACTAAAACGTGGAACGCCTATTGCTAGCTTCGTAGCTTCAACGTAATCTAAGCAACGCCACTTTCTGGAGGTTAGCAGGTAACATAAAAAAGTTAGAAATAATCTAGACGAAACGTAAAAACATACGTATTACATAAATCTTTAAACAAACAATAACACAAACCTATTGTATTTAGGACTGTGACGAACAATACAATGAAGCCTTTGTCAAAACAAGTGGTCACACACCATAAACGCCACGCGTGCAGTAATGGTTGTTTCACTTCACAAGCTGAACTGGAGTGATTCCCTCGACTACACGTAACAAAAAACACGTTATAGTTTTCACGATAGTTTTTATCAGCAAGCAAACACACAAATAAGATAAGATAAGAGTGTGTATGAATGAATAAATGACATGACAAGGAAATTATTATACTCTTTGGACATGACTGGAAAGGAAATAGATAAGATAGCTAACTTCACGCATCGCATATTATGATCCCGACTAAAGCGCCACCAAGTGCCTAAGTGAGTAACTATTATCTTGGATACACGTGACCAAAAGCTTGAAAAACTTACAAAAAGTGCACCCGCCGCTGGAATGTAACCCGGATACATTGACTCTGAAAGTAATTTGATTTACCACAGGGCTACGTGTAAGTTGTTAGTATTGTTAAGAGCGTGGGGTTATTAAATCTCGCAATTAACACCTACACATACAAAAAACGTCACTAATCGCACGAAATTAACACTCACAATTAACACGAACTGTACTTTAAACGTCACTAATTGCACTAATCGGAAATCAGAAATTATTTATTTGCATAAGATACAGTACAGAGATATGACAATGATTTATGTTTCATGTATCTAGCCTGCATGCAAGCGTGCAAATACATTAGTCAATTAAAATGTCAAAAAAGAATTAAAAATTAAATAATCAAACATAATATCAAATGTCAAATTGAAATAATAGTTATGTTAACAGAATAGGCATATCACAGTCAAAGAGGCACTAACTATATAACTAAATAAACAATTAATAAAATAAAATTATATCTAATGCTGGTGTTCGAGATACGCCTTTACGCTGTAAAAACAATGATCTAAAAGCCAGTTTGTTAGACTGCGTTTAAAGGCTTTTCCCTCCAGCAGCTTCAGTTTTTTTGGGAGATGATTATAAATTATAATCATCATCATCATCATCTTCAGCCCGTAATCGCCCACTGCTGAGCATAGGCCTCTCTTCTCGTACGCCACCCGTCCCGGTCCCTTATAATATAATACACATGTTAAATATATTCCTGTTGTCACTTCGAGGGTGATATAAAAGGTTCATTATTTTTACCATGGTTGGCCTTTCAAGAATCTCGCCACGTGTTTTACAGTACGAGTGATGTGATCTGACAAAGTTACATATGTCTCTCAGGTATAGGAACGGTAATGGAAGGATTTTCAGTTTTTTGAAAAGAGGTACGCAACTATCGTCCCACCACTAACTATTAATGACCCTGACGCACTTTTTTGTATTTTAAAAACTCTGTCCACTAATCACTTATGATCCTTCGCTCCGACTCTCCTCCGGCGGTCAGCCGCCCTTTTTGTACTCCGTGAAAAGACTCTCGAACATTCTACCCTATTCCAGTAGTCGGTACTGTCGGGAATAGGTGAGAAGGTTTTAGTCCATTGCTGTCTTCTTCCAATGGTGATTATCCCTGTCACGCTCTGGAATACTCCGAGTATAGCTATCTCTTTCTACTACTGCTATCTCTGTCACTCCTGCTGGAAATTTTGCCATATACGGATATGTACTTCAGAGGCCAATAAAGGGTCCTGAACACGCCTGAAAATGGGTTTTCAGGTTATAGCGTCATCCGATAGAGGATGGCCTGAAGCGGACTGAAAACATATTACAGGCGCCTGAAAACGATGGCAGCTTGGGTAAAATTTTGATAATCTGATATAATAATAATGGGATAGAGCTAATCCTGAAAAAGCCTAAAATGACCTTTCAGTCTGCTGAAAACGCTTCTAAGGTACTGAAATTTACGTTACAAGTTTTTATAGAGTCCACGGCGTAATAGTATGCATCGAATTTTTAAATACCTTTTTAACGTGCCGTGCCACATTTAGAAAGATAATTCGTGCAAGTTTGAACAACCTTCACACTAGGTGGTGCTATTATCAATCCCGTCAGCTTACCTCTAAGATGAACAACCACGCAAAAATCTCTAACAGTTCTGTGATGGTTCGGTTCTGTGCAAAATATTTTGTCTGACAGCTGCTACAAGTGCGTTTGGAAACCTAGAGGTAGTTTGCAGTGGTGTCCGACTGAAGCAGGTTTTTCCGTATTTTAGAAGCTCCTACTAGAGCGAGGTGATTATATTCTTTGTTGAAAACTATAACGTGTTTGAATACAGAGAAATACCGCAGTTCAGCCTGTGATGTGATAACCATTACTGCTCGCGTAGCGTTTATATGAACGTACTGAGGAACGTACGTGGCGTCTTCCGTCTTGCTTTTGACAGGCTTCATTAATTCTACTTCATTCATTCATTCATTCTCAGCAAGCAAGCAGTTTGTTTAATAGTACATACTTAATTAATTGTATTGTTCGTTAGTGTTATTGTGATAGTATTCCATATGTTTATTTCGTTTCGTCCAGACTGTTGCTAAATTTCTGCATGTCTGCTGCTGTGCTAACCTCCAGAAAGTGGCATAGATTAGATTACATTGACGCAAGCAGCAGGCGACCTGTGCCGTTCAAATCGACCAAATCATCCTAGTTTTAGTTTAAAACCACTCGTAACACATTGAGATAAAGGCTCAATAGATTTCGCTGTCAGACAGTATCTGAATATTCCATTGAAGGTTGAAGTCACTCAAGCCATTTGTGTTAAGACCAATAAAGCAATATGTCGCTAGACACCTTGTGTGTGAAGACTGAGGCGGAGGAGGTGTTTGTGAAAGAGGAGGCTGAGGAGGAGTGTGACAGTGAGGAGACCGGGGCATATGTGAAGGAGGAGGTGGAGTGTGAGGACAGTGCGGCCTTGTGCGAGCTGTATGCAGACCACCAGATCAAGGACGAGCTCGTGCTGGGCCCCGAGGAGATGCACCGGCCTTGTGTGGCTCCCACACTTCCAGGTCAGTACCTTAGCATATGAAGTCAAGCTTTTGAATGATTACTAACATGAATACTAAGCAATAAGATGATAAATGATTGATGTTCCTTTTTGGTTCTGCGGTTTACTCTATATAATGCCATTTAACATCAATGCTGCCATAGATGTAAGTTGATGTCATGAATGACTATAAATTGTACTTCACTCCACAATTTCTATTTATTATACACTTTCAAACATTTAGCCCTGAATCCGGGGCCGGAATGGTCATTTATTTGTGTTAAGAGTATGAATGTCTGTTTCTGCATGAGTCTTAGATGTGAAGTAGTGTAGTGAATGTAGATAATGAAGTATAATCTTTCCCCGTTATTCACGAAACCTAACAAACCTCTGCCAACTAAAGTGTGTTTTGTCCGTTTCTCACAAACACAAATTTCAAAGTGACAGATAAAGAGAAACAAATTTTAATGGTATTGTAGCTTAAATAGGTTTGAGTTTATGATCAGATGGCAGTCGCTTTCGTAAAAACTAGTGCCTACGCTTAATCTTGCGATTAGGTAGCGGACCCCAGGCATCCATCAGGATGCAACTGTGCTGGGATAATGCTAGGAATCCTCCTACTCCTATTTATTAATGTACAGTCACCAGCATCAATATCTGCTATAACAAAAGCGGAATTTATATCTGATGATGAGGTTTGAATAAGGCATTTTATCTATATAAGTAGGTTATGTTGTGATCCCCTAGAGCCCTAGTCCGAGCTTTGCTTATTCTGGGACTAGTTTTGATTTATGTATGGTAGTCTCCCAACTCATAATACTTAATAATCATGTCATATGTTCCAGTGTCTGGTCACGGAGCAGAGGAGGCTCTCGGGCGGGCTTGCTCGGTCAGGCTGGAGCGGCTGCTGGTGGACGCGGCGCGGCGCTCGTGCCGGGTCGGGCGGCACACATACACGCTGCCAAGCACGAGCGAGACTAGCGACTGTACCGACACGTCGAGCGAGACCTATCAGTGTCACCAGTGCGGCGACACGTTTAAGGACAAGTCGGTTTTAAGGAAACACATTGACACTCACTCGTCAGCACCTTCTGGAGATTTCAATAAATCCGCACTTCCAGGTGAGTTCCTTAACATGTAAAGTCAGGCCTTTCAAATTATAGCATTTTCATGTCAAGTTTTACACTGGTTTACTTGGCAAATTTTCTTAAGACATTGAGGCTTTTGACATGAAAACCCAGTTCGATGGGACAATATTTAAATTAATGTATATCATATGTAAATATGCTATTTAAATATATTTTGTATACGATGACGGTGGCAAACAAGCGTACGGTACACCTGATGGTAAGCAGACGCCGCAGCCTATAGACGCTCGCAACTCCGAAAGAGACGTGCGCGTTGTAGACCCTGTATAAAGTTTAAGGGTTCACTGTGTTGACAGCAAAAGGGATAAAACGTCCCTCGCTCTCAACACAGTGCATCCTCGGGAGCTCTGGCAACCTTGCTCACCTCCAGGAACACAACACTACATACTTGTACAGTAAATAATGTTATTATGGCTGTGGTGTTCTGCAAGGCGGAGGTACTTCCCCAGTTGGGCTGCTCCAAATTCGAGCAAGAGATGACATTTTGCTGTGCCCTACCTCTCCTGATGAATTTAAATAATGACTCCTGTAATTTAATTAATGACTTTGCTGTCCGATTTGAAAATGTATTTACTTGATGTTGCAGCAACTGTAAGAACGGTGAAGGAGGCTCTTGGGCGGGCTCGCTCGGTCAGGCGGGGGCGGCTGCAGGCGGGGGCGGGGCAGACACGAGGCGGAGGGAAACGGTTCACATGCAGCGACTGTCACTACCAGTGTAACCGGATATCAGAATTAAGGTATCACCAGAGGATACACACTGGAGAAAAACCTTTTAGATGTAGTCACTGTGACTACAAGAGCAATCGGAAGTCACACTTAGTATCTCACGAGAGAATACACACAGGGGAAAAACCATTTCAATGTAGCCACTGTGACTACAAGTGCAGAAAGAAGACACATTTAGTGAGGCACGAGAGAATACACACTGGAGAAAAACCATTTCAATGTAGTCACTGTGACTACAAGTGCAGGGAGAAGACACTTTTAGTGAGGCACGAGAGAATACACACTGGAGAGAAACCATTTTATTGTAGTCACTGTGACTACAAGTGCAGACAGAAGACACAATTAGTGATTCACGAGAGAATACACACTGGAGAAAAACCATTTCAATGTAGTCACTGTGACTACAAGTGCAGAGAGAAGACAAATTTAGTGAGTCACGAGAGAATACATACTGGAGAAAAACCATTTCAATGTAGTCACTGTGGCTTCAAGTGCAGAGAGAAGACATATTTAGTGATTCACGAGAAAATACACACTGGAGAAAAACCATTTAAATGTAGACACTGCGACTACAAGTGCAGTCGGAAGACACATTTAGTGAGGCACGAGAGAGTACACACTGGAGAAAAACCATTTAAATGTAGTCACTGTGACTACAAGTGCAGACAGAAGGGAGATCTAGTAAGGCACGAGAGGATACACACAAGATAAAACCCTTTGCTTGTTATCACCATTAAGTGCATTGTTAAATCAGTTTTACGGATACATCAGAACATACACGCAAATCAAAAAATATTTTTAATGCGGCTACCTGCCAGTAATATGGTAATAAACCACTTTAGTGTTTTGTAACACAATAGTTTACTGCGACGTTAACGCATTGCTTGTATCACCGCATGGACACCTCTCCCTCGCCCAGACAGATCATGTTGAGCCAAATTGCAACCGGAAAGCGCATTGTAGACGTCCCATGCTCCAAGTCAAAGACTGCGTGAAACGCGACATGATTGCATTTGATATCGACCGCAGCGCCCGGGAAGATCTTGCTGGAAATCGCGATGAGTGGAGAAACATTATCGCAAAAGGCCGCGAAGTCCGCGATAACACCTGGTCCCAAGATCTAGCCTACAAGCGCGGTAAAAGGCATAACCGTTAAGAGGATGCTGGTGATACGGATCCTCAGCTCACGTTTCAGAAATGTGGACGCATATGTCGATCCCGAATTGGATTATATAGTCACGAGAGGAGTTGTTTCTCGCGTGCAGACGCTGTTTAAATCTGTCAAGATGTAATAGGCCCGGTGATGATGTATCAGCGATAACTCCACATGTATAAATTAGGATGATTGTTAATTAAAGACGTACATTATTGTAACCAATTCGTGGCTATCATTCTGCTCCCCCTGGGCTCCTCATTACCAGACCTATATCGATAAACTCAACTATTGATGCTAAGTCTATATACTAGTGATCACTCAAGGGTTTGCTTGTAATAATATGTTTTTATTAAAAGTAAAAAATAATAATTTAATAATAACTCCATACTCTCCTTCGTTTTTAAAGACAATTTTATAGTTTTACTCGTCCCAATTTTTTTCTTCGTGAATGTCCCATCTACGGTACTATTGTTAAAGTAAACGACGATATTGACAAGTACCTATTGTTTTTTAGTGAGTGTCTAAGTAGGTAATTTACTTCTAAAAAGGTAGATAACATTAACTATTTTGTAGTGCCATAGGTATTACGCCCTACCTTTATATAACCTATACTAGCGATTATTTGAAATATGCTATGTTGAGCAATAGAACAAAAAACACACAATGCTGGGGGCGATCACTAGTATATAGAACTAGCATCGATAGTTGATTTTATCGATTTAGGAACTCCCTACTTGTCAAACAATTTTGCCCCGCCGATTCCTACGTCTGCTCATTACATTATATGGCGACCCTGCTCATCGAACCACAACTAAAGGAGATACGCAGTACATATGAGCGGCGATGGGCAATGGGCCGGCGGCGGCGGCGTGACCTTAGGTTCAAAACAAAATCTTACATATTACATTAGCGCCTGTAGACTGTAGAGGCAAGGCCTTCTTCATACAAACTCTGTGCAAGTTTTATTCGTCGGTTTTGGCACTCCCGCATATAATTTTTTTTTGCTTGTTAATATTGGATATACGAAGAATGTCAAGAAATAAAATCAAACATTTCAAAATAATTAAAATTAAGTAACAAAATACAAGAAATAAAATTCTTGAGGTTCTGGCTAACAGAAAAATAAGCACACTGATCAAAAATCATAAGTGTAATGCATAGGGACAGACAGCAGGAAGCGAATTTGTTTTATACAATGTAGTGATTCTGTGGCCGCGCGGTATTTTGGATTATGAAAATGCACGATTTATAACCGAAAATACTAATAATCGTTATGTTTCCCTTGAAATTTTGAAGAGTTCCCTCAATTCCTCATAGATTCCATCGTCAGAAGTGAACTTTGAGAACAACGGGACCAATACGGAAGAATATTCTTTCAAACAAAGAAATAATTTTCCAAATCTGTTCATAAATGGCGGAGTAATCGCGTAACAAACATACAACAAAAAAAAACATACAGCCGAATTGAGAACCGCCTCCTTTTTTAAGAAGTTGGTTAAAAATAGTCCAAGTTACTAAAATGAATTATTGAATGGAAGAGCGAGACCTGATACAGGTGCATTAACACCTACTAGGAGGCCTCAACCACTATTGTCAAACTAATATTTAAAGTTATCCAAATAAACGATTTTATTTATTTATATTATTTATTATTAATACAGGGAAAAAATCTGAAAACTATACATTTGTAATTAAATCTTACAAAAATATCGTACTCTCTAATCTGTATTTCCAATAGTATATAGTTTTGTCCATACTTGGACTACATTTCGATTTCTAACCATGGTTTTCTATTTTTCGCTCATTAGACGCAGAATTTCATGTTCTTTAACTTGCTAGTAAGCAACTTTACGCTAGGATGCATGACATAGAATTTATATTCTAACCTTATGGTTTAAGATCATTTAATCTCATAAAGAATTATACAATTCACTTACATGAGAGAACACTTAACTAATACACAAACTTTGTTATGAGCGCACAAAGACAAATAAGTGCGTTAAAAAAATTAGGGTAGTACAAAATAGTGAGCGCGCACTCGGCAAGCTACGCATGCAGCGAGCGACAATAACAGCGGAACAAGTAATACACAGAACTAGATACGAGCGAGTATATATGAGCGATAAACCGAAAATAGTGCGAAAATTTCGGGGGTTTGTAGCTGCCAATAGTTGTCCCGAGATTACTCTTGCTACCAGTTTTGATATTTAATTTACTTGGTTGCATCCAGATACATAATTTAAATAAATAAGATCTACTCCTCCACCTCTTGCAACATAGTCCAGCGTTGAACCTCTACTGACGGGTGTATTACGTCAGCACTTGCAGTCACAATGAGTTTTTCATCAGTTCATGTTTCCCCGCGGGAACTTTTAAGTCTGCCTTGCGACTGCTCTGATACAGACAGACGCTACTAAATAGTTTTTTGTCCAGTGTGTTTTCTCTCGTGACTCACTAAATGTGACTTCTGTCGGCACTTGTAGTCACAGTGACTACATTTAAATGGTTTTTCTCCAGTATGTATTCTCTCGTGCCTCACTAAATGTATTTTTTGTTTGCACTTGTAGTCACAGTGACTACATTTAAATGGGTTTTCTCCAGTATGTATTCTCTCGTGGCTCACTAAATTTGTCTTCTCTCTGCACTTGTAGTCACAGTGACTACATTGAAATGGTTTTTCTCCAGTGTGTATTCTCTCGTGCCTCACTGATTGTGTCTTCTGTCTGCACTTGTAGTCACAGTGACTACATTGAAATGGTTTTTCTCCAGTGTGAATTATCTCGTGACTAACTAATTGTGTCTTCATTCTGCACTTGTAGTCACAGTGGCTACATTTAAATGGGTTTTCTCCAGTATGTATTATTTCGTGGCTCACTAAATTTGTCTTCTCTCTGCACTTGTAGTCACAGTGCCTACATTGAAATGGTTTTTCTCCAGTGTGTATTCTCTCGTGCCTCACTGATTGTGTCTTCTGTCTGCACTTGTAGTCACAGTGACTACATTGAAATGGTTTTTCTCCAGTGTGAATTCTCTCGTGACTCACTAATTGTGTCTTCCGTCTGCACTTGTAGTCACAGTGACTACATTGAAATGGTTTTTCTCCAGTGTGTATTCTCTCGTGCCTCACTAAATGTATTTTTTGTTTGCACTTGTAGTCACAGTGGCTACATTTAAATGGGTTTTCTCCAGTATGTATTCTCTCGTGGCTCACTAAATTTGTCTTCTCTCTGCACTTGTAGTCACAGTGACTACATTGAAATGGTTTTTCTCCAGTGTGTATTCTCTCGTGCCTCACTGATTGTGTCTTCTGTCTGCACTTGTAGTCACAGTGACTACATTGAAATGGTTTTTCTCCAGTGTGAATTATCTCGTGACTAACTAATTGTGTCTTCATTCTGCACTTGTAGTCACAGTGGCTACATTTAAATGGGTTTTCTCCAGTATGTATTATTTCGTGGCTCACTAAATTTGTCTTCTCTCTGCACTTGTAGTCACAGTGCCTACATTGAAATGGTTTTTCTCCAGTGTGTATTCTCTCGTGCCTCACTGATTGTGTCTTCTGTCTGCACTTGTAGTCACAGTGACTACATTGAAATGGTTTTTCTCCAGTGTGAATTCTCTCGTGACTCACTAATTGTGTCTTCCGTCTGCACTTGTAGTCACAGTGACTACATTGAAATGGTTTTTCTCCAGTGTGTATTCTCTCGTGCCTCACTAAATGTATTTTTTGTTTGCACTTGTAGTCACAGTGGCTACATTTAAATGGGTTTTCTCCAGTATGTATTCTCTCGTGGCTCACTAAATTTGTCTTCTCTCTGCACTTGTAGTCACAGTGACTACATTGAAATGGTTTTTCTCCAGTGTGTTTTCTCTCGTGAATCACTAATTGTATCTTCTGTTTGCACTTGTAGTCACAATGACTACATCTAAATGGTTTTTCTCCAGTGTGTATCCTCTGGTGACGCAGTAAGCCTGATTTCCACTGACACTCGTAGTGACAGTCGCTGCATGTGAACCGTTTCCCTCCGCCTCGTGTCTGCCCCGCCCCCGCCTGCAGCCGCCCCCGCCTGACCGAGCGAGCCCGCCCAAGAGCCTCCTTCACCGTTCTTACAGTTGCTGCAACATGAAATAATAGCACATTACACAAGGGCGTGACACAATGAATGTCTCAGATCGCAGGAATTTGACGACGGCGGTAAACATGCGATCTGAGACTTTCATAATTAATTTATTGCAAACCATGGTAATTGTACAGTTGTTACAAATTAATAATACAGACACACATGGCACCCTGTTAGGGTATGGCATATCATGATACTTAAAACTAGTTAAATGCTATATAATTTGTTACATAAAGTTGCTTAAGGCCTTAAATTTTAATCTGTCGCTTGTAGTATGCGATATTCCTAATTTATGTAGAAGGGTGTGGTATGGGTTATGTGTTCCTTTATTACCCTTCACTCCCCGACCAGGAAGTGGCATTTACCGCGCGCGGAGCGTGCGATAATTGCCACTTTATGACCAGTAGGCCTAGCACGTGTTGCGCTCGAGAGTGTGTCGGCATATCTCGAGCTATCCGTCACTTTCTAATGGCGCCAATCAGAAAAAGACGCGTAGCTCGAGATAAGTCGAGATACTCTCGAGCACAACATGTGCTACGGGCGCAGGTGTGACATAAATACATTTTTAGATCGGACAGCAAATATCGTGGTAGTCATAAATAAATTACATATTTAAATATTCTACACATTAATTTATTTAAATATAGTCCCACCAAGCTAGGTCCTACCAAATGCCTTAGTAGTAGCAGTAGTAAAACTCGTTATTGTACAATAAAACTGATGAAAAATACAAAAGGAAATGGTATGTACAAAGGCGAACTTATCCCTTGAAGGGATCTCTCCCAGTTAACCCATTAACAATTTCCCAGTAAACCTGCACTTAACATGAAAATGCTATAATTTGAAAGGTCCTGACTTTAAATATTAACCAACTCACCTGGAAGTGCAGACTTATTAAAATCTCCAGAAGGTTCTGACGAGTGAGTGTCAATGTGTTTCCTTAAAACCGACTTGTCCTTAAATGTGTCTCCACACTGGTCACACTGATAGGTCTCGCTCGACGTGTCGGTACAGTCGCTTGGCTCGCTCGTCCGCCGCAGCATGTATGTGTGCCGCCCGACCCGGCACGAGCGCCGCGCCGCGTCCACCAGCAGCCGCTCCAGCCTGACCGAGCAAGCCCGCCCAAGAGCCTCCTCTGCTCCGTGACCAGACACTGTAACATATATGACATAGATAATTTAATATTGGGAGACCATCTTACACCAATCAAACCTAGTCCCAGAATAAGCAAAGCTTGGAATACGGGCTCTAGGCGATAATAACAAAACCTACTTATATAGATACAGATTATACTTAACTTTACAAAACATAAGACTCGGGCAGAAACAAATAATATGTATATAAGAAAATACAAATTGTGGAGTGCAATACAATTTATAGTTATTTTAATAGCAGCATTGATGTTAAATGGCATTATCTTGAGTATACCACAAAACCAAACAGAAACATCAATCATTCATCATTTTAGTTCTCATTTAAAGTTTGACTTAATATGCTAAGGTACTGACCTGGAAGTGTGGGAGCCACACGAGGCCGGTGCATCTCCTCGGGGCCCAGCACGAGCTCGTCCTTGATCTGGTGGTCTGCATACAGCTCGCACAAGGCCGCGCTGTCCTCACACTCCACCTCCTCCTTCACATGTGCCCCGGTCTCCTCACTGTCACACTCCTCCTCAGCCTCCTCTTTCACAAACACCTCCTCCGCCTCAGTCTTCATGCACAATGTTTCTAGCGACATATTGCTTTATGGGCCTAATCACAAATGGCTTGACTGACTTCAACACCTGCAATGGAATATTCAGATACTGTCTTACAGCGAAATCTATAGAGCTTTTATCTCAATGTGTTACAAGTGGTTTTAAAACTAAAATTAGGACAATGGTTGCTTTTATACTTTATCGGTAATAGTACATTACTTAACAAGGGCGGTAAAACAAAGAATGTCCCAGATCGCAGGTATTTGACGCCCGAGCCGAAGGCAAGGGCGATAAATATGCGATCAGAGGCTTTCTTTATTACCGCCCGTGTTAAGTACAAAATTTTATGTCACCTCCTGGCCAGCAAGTGGGATTTCCCGCGCGCGGAGCGTGCGGTAATTGCCGCTTTATGGCCAGGTGTGACATAAAGTATAAAAGCGTCCAACGTGTACGGCAAAAATGTCAACGCCTGTTGCTAGCTTCAATGTAATCTAATGTCTGGAGGTTAGAAGGTAACATATAAAAAGTTAGAAATAATCTAGACGCAACTGACGAACAACACAATATAATGTCATTTAAAAAGTACCTGCACCGATGGCTAAATGAAAAAAACTTTTATAGCTTAAATGAATTCTTTGAGACATAATGGCAGGCAATGTATATGTACGTATAGCAATAACACTAACTTATTGTATTTAGGACTGTGACGAACAATACAATGAAGCTTTTGTCAAAACAAGTGGACACACTCACACCATAAACGCCACGCGTGCAGTAATGGTGGTTTCACTTCACAAGCTGAACTGGAGTGTTTCCCTCGACTACGTAACAAATGACACGTTAACGTTATAGTTTTCGCGATATTTTTTATCAGCAAGCAAACTTAACCAAAAATAAGATTAAGATAAGACAGGAAATTAGTGTGGAAATAGATACCTAAAATAACGCATATTGTGATCCCGACTAAAGCGCCACCAAATGCCTAAGTTAGTAACTATTATCTTGGATACACGTGACCAAAAGCTTAAAAAACTTACAAAAAGTGCAACCGCCGCTGGAACGTAACATTGACTCTGAATTAGAGGTGGGTGATAAATAACTTCACGATGAAAAAATCACGGTGATCCGCCGTTAAAAAGTAATAATGTGACTTGGCACGAAGTAACAACGTTACAAAATAACGTTGTTACTTAGCGACGATATCACTGGAACAGTGTGTAAGCGACGCATCGCGTCGTGCCTCGTGACCGCTGTTACTAACTGTGACTGTGACTGCGGTGCGCTGTCACAGAGTAACATCAGTTGTTACAAAAATATCAGTAACTGCCGGGAACGATCGACACGCAAATGTCGTGACACGAAATAACCGAGGTGACAAAGTCACGATGATTTTTCAATGTGATTTTTTTGGAACGGGAATAACAATAACGGTGATCGGAAAGTAACGCTTTTCCCCATGTCTACTCTGAATTACTTTGAAAGTAATATCAATATGCTTTACCACAGGGTTACGTGTGAGTTGTTAGTATGCATACATCGAATTTATGAATAAGTTCCAACAACCTTAACACTAGGTGGTGCTATTATCAATCCTGTCAACTTTCTTCTAAGATGAACAACCATGCACAAATCTTTGAGTTCTTTGACAGTTATGTGACGGTTCTGTGCAAAATATTTTGTCTGGCAGCCAAAAGTGCGTTTGGAAACCTAGATGTAGTATCCAGAAGTGTCCGACTGAAGCAGGTTTTTCCGTATTTTAGAAGCTCCTAGTAGAGTGTGGTGATTATATTCTCTTTGTTGAAAACTATAACGTATTTGTAGTCCAGAGAACACCTCATTTCAGTTCAGCCTGTGATGTGATAACCATTACTGCTTGAGTAGCGTTTATATGAACGTACTGAGGAACGTACGTGGCGTCTTTCGTCTTGCTTAACAACTTCACTTCATTCTTAATTCCAGGGATTAATTTAATTCATGCTATGAGGTCCAGCCCTATTAACGCATTGCAGGTGGAATGCGCTGATCCTCCTCTAAATCTGCGGCGCCAATTTTTGGCTGATAGCTATTTATTCCGCGCATTCCAGTTTTCCCATCACCCATTGATTCATCGTTTGTTTGACCTTAAGGCATCCTTAAGGAGGAATCTCGTTGGAGTCATAAAGGCCCTCCTTGTCTTATTAGCAGCCTAGATAAATTCCTTTCCCTAAAAGACCCAGTTTATCACTCCCCAAAGCTTCCCCTATTTGAATTCGACTATAAAACCATTGTCCATCAACCTCGTGTCATTCTCAATTTTGATATCTGCCACAATGATCCCCACGCCGATGAGTATCTTCGACAGATTCTTTCCCGGGAGTGGCATGATTGGAACACTCTATACTGCGATGCTTCCAAACTATCTCCGGCTGGTTGTGTGGGAGTGGGAGTTTTCCACTCTCAGGTCAATGAGGTTAGAAAGATTAAGTGTCCTCCTGAGACGTCGGTATATTCAGGCGAGTGTATTGGGATACTGGAAAGCGTCAAATATATTTTATCCTTAAAACTAAAGAAATCTATCATCTTCTCTGACTCCCGTAGCTGTTTGCAAGCTTTACTGTCTAATCCCTTCTCGGTAAAATTTCATAATCCAATTATTTATCAAATTAAAGACAATCTTTTAAAATGCTATGATAGTGGGTGTGAGGTTGCTTTAGTATGGGTCCCAGGGCATTCAGGGGTGTCAGGAAATGAAAGTGCTGATCAGATCGCCAAGGAGGCAGTAGTGAGTGGCGAGAAGACAAATTTTAGAATCTATTGCCACGATTTGCCGCCTATGGCCGCCAGGTTGCTCACCAAGCGCTGGACTGCTGCATGGGCTTCATCTAGCCAATCCCGAGGTAAACTTTTTTCTTTGGTGCAGCCCACTGTTTCAAGGAAACCATGGTTCTCAAGGTTGTTTATTGAAAAACAATTGTGTTCCACTATCATTCGCATGAGATTGGGACACTGCTGTACCCCAGTTCACTTGGCAAAGATCCGCATCAGGGACTCTTCATTGTGCGAGTGCGGATTGGCGGACGGAGACCTGAACCATATTTTCTTTGCTTGCCCTTTGTATAATAATAATTTCCTTTACGAGGACCTAACAAGATTAAATGTTCCTTTTCCTACTCAAATTTTAGATTTATTACAAATCAAAGACAAGGATATCTTGTTGGCCTTGGGGGCTTTTTGTAAACTTAATAATTTAAAAATCTAATTGTGCTTGTCCCTAGTAATCCTATAACTTGGTATTATTATTTTGTATTACAATTTCTTTGTTGGTGTTTTTTGTTTGGTGCAACTAACTTAATGTTTTGTCTAACTCTAATTTGTAATTTTGTCTTGTCGGGGTTGTTCTTACTAATCGTTTTAAGGAAC
This sequence comes from Cenopis cana, assembly GCA_951800055.1. Classification (NCBI taxonomy): domain Eukaryota; kingdom Metazoa; phylum Arthropoda; class Insecta; order Lepidoptera; family Tortricidae; genus Cenopis; species Cenopis cana. The sequence goes on from OX637496.1 coordinate 1,825,994, forward strand.
AGCAACTATATTCTAAAGTAAATTTTCGCGTTTCGTATTTGTTTATTGTACATGTAATGTATTCGACATGACACTGGCTAATATTTCATAAAGCCATAATAAAAAAAAAAAAAAAAAAAAAAAAAAAAAATTAATTCATTCCCAGCAAGCAGTATGTATAATTATAATTGTATTGTTCGTTACCAGTCCTACCTATATAAATTAGTGTTATAGTGATAGTATTCCTTATGTTTATTTCGTTTCGTGCAGATTGTTCCTAAATTATTGGATTATACCTGCTAACGTCCAGAAAGTGGCATAGCTTAGATTATATTGACGCAAGCAACAGGCTTTGACACCTCTCCATACAAATCGTCCTAGTTTTAGTTTAAAACCACTTGTAACACATTGAGAGAAAAGTTCTATAGATTTCGCTGTAAGACAGTATCTGAATATTCCATTGCAGGTGTTGAAGTCACTCAAGCCATTTGTGTACGTAGTAGTGGTGTACGTAGTAGTGGTGGAGGGAAACATTCCAGTTCAGCTTGTGAATTGAAACAACCATTACTGCACGCGTGGCATTTATGGTGTGTGTCCAATTGTTTTGACAAAGGCTTCATTGTATTGTTCGTCACAGTCCTAAATACAATAGGTGGGTTGGGTTTACAATCGGGGCGCAGGCTTTAAGGGTGCCCAAGGGGTGAATTATGTAGGGGTTGATGTCCACTTTCTAAAAATACTACCCTCAGCCCGCGGAAACGCGTAGTTTTTTTTTAATCGACATTTAAGTATACGTGAAAAGAAACGCAATTTTATAGTCAATATCGAGAAATGGAACGTATTCCGCCACTTTTGTTTGAATTTACGAATCCCAGTTCGATTTTCTGTGTTCACCTCCTAGGTATCTTTTTTAATTAGAAAAAAAAATAACGCGCCATTCCGTTTCTAAATTAAGCAAAGACGTCAAGTTTCTCCTGTACCTAGAGATAGCACCTACCTAATATTTTTTTGGTATCTATACTGTATTAAAGAAATTGTCCTAGAGGGTCACTCTAAGGCAGGTCGGTGTAGGTACGACGACGAGCGAAGCGAGGAGGAGTGTTAGTAGTATTGCGACCCAAGCGCGCGAGCCGAGCGAGCGAAGCGAGCGTGCCGCGGCAGCGGCCGGCGAAGCGCCAGAACCGAACTTTATTTGTCTAATGACAATGACAATTACACCAAACGTTTATTATAAAAATATTTTGTATGAATATGATATGAGATATATATGAGCAAGTATGAGAAAGACATAACCCCGGTCGCTCGTTGGCGCATCTATAACTACAGAGTAGTTACTATATCTATGTGACGTACTAAAATGTAAATGTCAAAACGGCGAAATCCATTCCGTTTCACGATATTGAGTACCAAAAAAATTTAAATTACTCAATTTTGCGTTTCGTTTCACGTACATTTCAACGTCAATAAAAAAAAAACTAGGCGTCTCCGCGGGGTGGGAATAGTATTTTTAGAAAGAGGACATCAAACCCTACATAATTCACCCCTTGGGCACCCTTAAATCCTGCGCCCCGATTGTAAACCTTTCCCATGGAATATTCAGATACTGTCTTACAGCGAAATCTATAGAGCTTTTATCTCAATGTGTTACGAGTGGTTTTAAACTAAAAAAAACTAGGATGATTTGGTCGATTTGTACGGCACAGCTCGCCTGCTGCTTGCGTCAATGTAATCTAATCTATGCCACTTTATGGAGGTTAGCACAGCAGGAGACATGCAGAAATTTAGGAACCGTCTGGACGAAACGAAACAAACATACGGAATACTATCACAATAACACTAACTGTGACGAACAATACAATCAATTAGGTACTAATTAATGAATGAAGTGGACAGTGTTGCCAGAGCACTTCCGTCAAAAAGCACGGTCTTGTGTCCAAAAAAGCACGTTTTTGGAATAAAATGCACGTTTTTAGGGTTCCGTACCAGAAGGGTCCTATTGCTGTCACTCACGCGTCCGTCCGTCCGTCATTTGTCACAAAATTTTGTTCATAAATTTTTTTTTCTTTCCAATTACCCATGAACTTGAAATTTGGTGATACTGCTCATTATTACGGGTATTTTACCAACAAATACTTATATATTAATAAAACAGGTTTTTTTATTAGAAATTTCCTTATTTTTCATGATAAAATTAATTTTACGGTTGGTTCGGAACCCTAAATGTGCGAAGTCCGACACGTACTTGGCCGGTTTTTTTAATAAGTACGTCACATTCACAGTATTAAGCAATTGAGCCATGTAAACATCGTGTACACATTGCACGACGCGAACAATAGAGCTTGCAGTTGCAGGACAGAACAGTCATGTCCTGCAACGCAACCACAGGTAAGACATAACTTATAACTTTAGGATATCAAAGCGTAGGGTATGAGAGAAAGATTGTTTGACACAATGATTGTTAGAAAAAAATGTACAGATTTAGAGAGGACTAAACCAACATTACCTGCAAATTTTAGTAGTAAAATTATAAAGCACCATAGCACTTAAAAAAGCACGGTTTTAGCACGTTTTTGGGGAGCGCACGTAAAAAGCACGTTCGTATCCAAAAAAGCACGTAAAACCGTGCTAAAAAGCACGTTCTGGCAACACTGGAAGTGGAAATAATGAAGCCTGTCAAAAGCAAGACGGAAGACGCCACGTACGTTCCTCAGTACGTTCATATAAACGCTACGCGAGCAGTAATGGTTAACACATCACAGGCTGAACTGAGGTATTTCTCCGGACTACAAACACGTTATGGTTTTCAACAAAGAAAATAATCACCACGCTCTACTAGGAGCTTCAAAAATACAGAAAAACCTGCTTCAGTCGGACACCACTGCATACTACCTCTAGGTTTCCAAACGCACTTGTAGCTGTCAGACTTCCACACTAATTTCCTGTCTTATCTTATTTTATTTGATTTGTGGTTAAGTTTGCTTGCTGATAAAAACTATCGCGAAAACTATAACGTGATTTTTGTTACGTAGTCGAGGGAAACATTCCAGTTCAGCTTGTGAATTGAAACAACCATTACTGCACGCGTGGCGTTTATGGTGTGAGTGTGACCACTTGTTTTGACAAAGGCTTCATTGTATTGTTCGTCACAGTCCTAAATACAATAGGTTGGCAAAAGTCCTTGAGGCTGCCATTTCTCTTTTATATCTAACTAACTAATTTACCCCTTCGTGTGTCATTGGCAAAGGCCCTTAAATGAGGCTGCCATTTCTCTTTTATATCTATCTATCTTAATACAATAGGTTAGTGTTATTGCTTGTTTAAAGATTTATGTAATCCGTATGTTTTTACGTTTCGTCTAGATTATTTCTAACTTTTTTATGTTACCTGCTAACCTCCAGACAGTGGCGTTGCTTAGATTACGTTGAAGCTACGAAGCTAGCAATAGGCGTTCCACGTTTTAGTTTTAAAACCACGTGTAAAACATTGTGATAAAAGCTCTATGGATGTTGGTGTAAGACAGTATCTGAATATTCCATTGCAGGTGTTGATGTCACTCAAGCCATTTGTGTTAAGACCAATAAAGCAATATGTCGCTAGAAACATTGTGTGTGAAGACTGAGACGGAGGAGGTGTTTGTTAAAGAGGAAGCTGAGGAGGAGTGTGACAGTGAGGAGACCGGGGCACATGTGAAGGAGGAGGCGGAGTGTGAGGACAGTGCGGCCTTGTGCGAGCTGTATGCAGACCACCAGATCAAGGACGAGCTCGTGCTGGGCCCCGAGGAGATGCACCGGCCTTGTGTGGCTCCCACACTTCCAGGTCAGTACCTTAGCATATGAAGTCAAGCTTTTTTTGGTTCTGCGGTTTACTCTAGATAATTCCATTTAACATCAATGCTGCCATTTAGATGTAAGTTGAAATGTCATGAATGACTATAAATTATAGTTCACACCACAATTTGTATTTTTATATACTATCTATATAATCAACCATTTTAGCCCTGAATCCTGGGCTGTAATGGTCATGTATTTGTGTAATGAGTATGAATATTTGTCTCTGCCTGTGTATGTTTTAATGAAGCACAGTACACTCACCGGCAAAAAATTTGGCCCAAAAACTTTTGGTGATTGATTTAAGTTTGCAATGTTTTTTTTAACCCGCTCCATACTCCATTTCCTTGTTCTCCTTAATTCGTCATCTTAAACAACTGACTTCTCAATTAATTAATGTTAATCTCATGCTAATCATACCTCTTCTAATACTATCAAAAACAATTGCCTATAGACTAAAAAAAATAAAAATGCATTGTTCTAATTTGGGCCGAATTTATTGCTGTGAGTGTATAATCTTTATCTATAAAAGAAGTTATGTTATTACCCCCTAGATGATGGGTGTAAGATGGTCTCCCAATATTTAATATTCTGTATCATATATGTTAACTCTACTGGGATGATGATATTATATGCCAGTGTCTGGTCATGGAGCAGAGGAGGCTCTCGGGCGGGCTTGCTCGGTCAGGCTGGAGCGGCTGCTGGTGGACGCGGCGCGGCGCTCGTGCCGGGTCGGGCGGCACACATACATGCTGCGGACGAGCGAGCCAAGCGACTGTACCGACACGTCGAGCGAGACCTATCAGTGTGCTCGACGTGTCGGTACAGTCGCTTGGCAGCTCCAGTGCGGCGACACGTTTAAGGACAAGGCGGTTTTAAAGAAACACATTGACACTTACTCGTCAGAACCTTCTAGAACTCCGGGAGGCAACTGGATGTGTAAAGCAGAGAACCAGGCTTCGTGGTGCGCCTTAGGGGAGGCCTATGTTCAGCAGTGGACTGCAGTGGGCTGAATATGGTGAAACACTTGTACCGCAGTCAATTTGTCCGCCTAGCAGGTTATTATTCAGAGCCCTATTTTACACGATCAGGAGTCAGTCAGGGAAGTACGCTGGGTCCCACCCAATTTTTGCTCATGATCAATGACTTGCCGAAGGTTGTCAGCACTGCCAAATGCCTATTGTTTGCAGACGATTTGAAACTATGTCTAGATATTAGGGATGACACTGACTGTGTGCGTTTACAGCAAGACATCAATGCGGTAGTTGAATGGAGTGAAGCCAATAGGCTTCACTTCAACACATCAAAATGTAAAGTCATCACATTCACTAGAGCGAAACGTCCTATTCTTGCGGCATATCATGTCAACAGTAATGAGCTCGAAAGGGTACATAGCTTACGTGACCTTGGACTGATAGTGGATACAGAACTCGACTTTCGTCAACATATTGCTAAGACGTGTAAAAATGCTTGCAAAACTCTGGGTTTTATAATGAGGGTAGCTTCCCAATTTACAAGCTCTAAAGTGGCTTTAATACTGTACTTTGCATATGTACGGAGCCGGTTGGAATATGGAGCCATCGTGTGGGACCCGCACGAAACGAAGTATTCGCTAATGGTCGAGAGGGTTCAACGCAAATTCGCCAGGTTTGTATATAAAAGGATGTATGGATATTATCCATATCTCGCTTTGTCTTGGGTATGGTAGGTTTCGACTCCATGGAGCTTAGACGCAAACTGCTCTTAATAGCGCATTACCATTCCTTGCTGCACGGCGCAATCGGTCGGCCGAGTGGCGCTGGCGGTTCCGTCGCCGAGTTTTGGCCTGGTGGGTGCGTGTTTGGGCGGCGCGCGACCTGCGCCTGCGTGGCGGAGCCGGCGCCTACTGGCGGATCCCGAGACTCGCACAGTACACGTCGCAAATGCGCCCACCGCTCGGGCTATTTCGCTGACAAATGCAGTACTAACCCAGGTCCCAGATGCTGATATTTTTGCCGATAGGTTAAGCAGCTTCATGAAAGCCGCAATGTCTGCATTCAACTGTATTTTCTAATTTGTTATGTTTGGTTTTGATGTTTTATATTTGTTAATATTGTGTTACCTGTATTTGCTATTTTAGAATTTGTTTTTATATATTTGATACTAATTTGTGTTGTTATTGTTAGTTTTAAGTTAGCGTGTAAGCGATTTGGTGCCATAACTGTTAGCTTATATGTGTTGAAATAAACGAACTGAATTGAATGTTGTTGTAAGAATGTATTACTGGATGCTTGCGTTGCAGGTGGACTGCCACTACAGGTTTACAGTGTGAAGAACCAACAGAGCAATATGTCGCTAGAAACATTGTGTGTGAAGACTGTGGCGGAGGAGGGGTCTGTGAAAGAGGAGGCTGAGGAGGATTGCGACAGTGAGGAGACCGGGACACATGTGAAGGAGGAGGCGGAGTGTGAGGACAGTGCGGCCTTGAGCGAGCTGTATGCAGACTACCAGATCAAGGACGAGCTCGTGCTGGGCCCCGAGGAGATGCACCGGCCTTGTGTGGCTCCCACACTTCCAGGTCAGTACCTTAGCATATAAACTAAAGATTCAAGATTCAATCATTTATTTGTTCAACATAGGTAGTACAAGGTGTTACATTTTGGTTCTGTATCACTATGAAGTTGGAGCGTACAAATATTTTTGTCACATGCTTTTGCATGCAGCATGCTACATAAATTATCATAATATAACATAATAATAACTAAAATTGTTGTTTGTGGTTGGTTTTGCGGTTTACTTTAGATAATTCCATTTAACATCAATGCTGTCATTTAGATGTAAGTTGAAATGCCATGAATGACTTTAAATTATATTTCACTCCAAAATTTGTATTTATGTATATACTATCATCAACCATTATATTATAGCTCTGAATCCTGGGCTGTAGTAGTAATTTATTTGTGTGATGGTTTCTGCCTGTGTCTTAGGTGTTTTGATATGAAGTTAAGTATAATCTTTATCTACTTATATATAAGTAGGTTATGTTGTTACCCCCTAGAGCCCGTAGTCCAAGCTTTGCTTATTCTGGGACTAGTTTTGATTGGTGTAAGATGGTCGGCCAGTATTGAATTATCTATGTGATATATGTTCCAGTGTCTGGTCACGGAGCAGAGGAGGCTCTCGGGCGGGCTTGCTCGGTCAGGCTGGAGCGGCTGCTGGTGGACGCGGCGCGGCGCTCGTGCCGGGTCGGGCGGCACACATACACGCTGCCAAGCACGAGCGAGACTAGCGACTGTACCGACACGTCGAGCGAGACCTATCAGTGTCACCAGTGCGGCGACACGTTTAAGGACAAGTCGGTTTTAAGGAAACACATTGACTCTCACTCGTCAGCACCTTCTGGAGATTTGAATAAGTCTGCACTTCCAGGTGAGTTGCTTAATATTTAAAGTCAGGACCTATCAAATTATAGCATGTTCATGTTAAGTGCTGGTTTACTGGGAAATTGTTAATGGGTTAACTGGAAGAGATCCCTTAAAGGGATAAGTTCGCCTTTGTACATACCATTTCCTTCTGTATTTTTCATCAGTTTTATTGTACAATAACGAGTTTTACTACTGCTACTACTAAGGCATTTGGTAGGACCTAGCTTGGTGGGACTATATTTAAATAAATTAGTGTGTAGAATATTTAAATTTGTAAATTATTAATGACTACCACCATATTTGATGTCCGATCTAAAAATGTATTTATGTCACACTTGCGCCCGTAGCACATGTTGCGCTCGAGAGTATCTCGACTTATCTCGAGCTACGCGTCTTTTTCTGATTGGCGCTATTAGAAAGTAACGGATAGCTCGAGATATGCCGACACACTCGAGCGCAACACGTGCTACGCCTACTGGTCATAAAGTGGCAATTATCGCACGCTCCGCGCGCGGTAAATGCCACTTCCTGGTCGGGGAGTGACATAAAATTTTGTACTAACACGAGCGGTAATAAAGAAACACATAACCCATACCACACCCTTCTACATAAATTAGGAATATCGCATACTACAAGCGACAGATTAAAATTTAAGGCCTTGAACAACTATATGGAACAAATTATATAGCATTTAACTAGTTTTAAGTATCATGATATGCCATACCCTAACAGGGTGCCATGTGTGTCTGTATTATTAATTTGTAACAACTGTACAATTACCATGGTTGACAATAAATGAATTATGAAAGTCTCAGATCGCAAGAATTTGACGCCCGAGCCGAAGGCCATTCATTGTGTTACCGCCCTTGTGTAATGTGCTATTATTTGATGTTGCAGCAACTGTAAGAACGGTGAAGGAGGCTCTTGGGCGGGCTCGCTCGGTCAGGCGGGGGCGGCTGCAGGCGGGGGCGGGGCAGACACGAGGCGGAGGGAAACGGTTTACATGCAGCGACTGTCACTACCAGTGTCAGCGGGAATCACACTTCCTGCGTCACCAGAGGGTACACACTAGAGAAAAACCATTTCAATGTAGTCACTGTGACTACAAGTGCAGACAGAGGATACAATTAGTGATTCACGAGAGAAAACACACGGGAGAAAATCCATTTCAATGTAGTCACTGTGACTACAAGTGCAGGCAGAAGACACATTTAGTCAGTCACGAGAGAAAATACACTGGAGAAAAGCCATTTAAATGTAGTCACTGTGACTACAAATGCAGAAAGAAGACAAATTTAGTGAGTCACGAGAGAATACACACTGGAGAAAAACCTTTTAGATGTAGTCACTGTGACTACAAGTGCAGACATAAGACACAATTAGTGATTCACGAGAGAAAACACACGGGAGAAAATCCATTTCAATGTAGTCACTGTGACTACAAGTGCAGGCAGAAGACACATTTAGTCAGTCACGAGAGAAAACACACTGGAGAAAAGCCATTTAAATGTAGTCACTGTGACTACAAGTGCAGAGAGAAGACAAATTTAGTGAATCACGAGAGAATACACACTGGAGAAAAACCATTTCAATGTAGTCACTGTGACTACAAGTGCAGAGAGAAGAAAAATTTATTGAGTCACGAGCGAATACACACTGGAGAAAAACCATTTCAATGTAGTCACTGTGACTACAAGTGCAGACAGAAGACACAATTAGTGATTCACGAGAGAAAACACACTGGAGAAAAACCATTTCAATGTAGTCACTGTGACTACAAGTGCAGAGAGAAGAAAAATTTATTGAGTCACGAGCGAATACATACTGGAGAAAATCCATTTAAATGTAGTCACTGTGACTACAAGTGCAGAGAGGAGACAAATTTAGTGAATCACGAGAGAATACACACTGGAGAAAAACCTTTTAGATGTAGTCACTGTGACTACAAGTGCAGACAGAAGGGAGATCTAGTAAGGCATGAGAGGATACACACAAGATAAAACCCTTTGCTTGTTATCACCATGAAGTGCATTGTTAAATCAGTTTTACGGATACATCAGAACATACACGCAAATCAAAAAATATGTTTAAATCGGCCACCTGCTTGTAATATGGTAGTAAATCGCTTTAGTGTTTAATAGTAACACAATAGTTTACTGCGACGTTAACGCATTGCTTGTATCAGCGCATGGACACCTCTCCCTCGCCCAGACAGATCATGTTGAGCCAAATTGCAACCGGAAAGCGCATTGTAGACGTCCCATGCTCCAAGTCAAAGACTGCGTGAAACGCGACATGATTGCATTTGATATCGACCGCAGCGCTCGGGAAGATCTTGCTGGAAATCGCGATGAGTGGAGAAACACTATCGCAAAAGGCCGCGAAGTCCGCGATAACACCTGGTCCCAAGATCTAGCCCACAAGCGTGCTAAAAGGCATAACCGTTACGAGGATGCTGGTGATACGGATCCTCAGCTCACGTTTCAGAAATGTGGACGCATATGTCGATCCCGAATTGGATTATATAGTCACGAGAGGAGTTGTTTCTCGCGTGCAGACGCTGTTTAAATCTGTCAAGATGTAATAGACCCGGTGATGATGTATCTGCGATAACTCCACATGTATAAATTAGGATGATTGTTAATTAAAGACGTACATTATTGTAACCAATTCGTGGCTATAATTCTGCTCCCCCTGGGCTCCTCATTACCAGACCTATATCGATAAACTCAACTATTGATGCTAAGTCTATACGTATACTAGTGATCACTCAAGGGTTTGCTTGTAAAAATATGTTTTTATTAAAAGTAAAAAATAATAATTTAATAATAACTCCATACTCTCCTTCGTTTTTAATGACAATTTTATAGTTTTACTCGTCCCAATTTTTTTCTTCGTGAATGTCCTATCTACGGTACTATTGTAAAGTAAACGACGATATTGACAAGTACCTATTGTTTTATGGTGAGTGTCTAAGTAGGTAATTTACTTCTAAAAAGGTAGATAACATTAACTATTTTGTAGTGCAATAGGTATTACGCCCTACCTTTATATAACCTAGCGATTATTTAAAATATGCTATGTTGAACAATAGAACAAAAACACACAATGCTGGGGGCGATCACTAGTATATAGAACTAGCATCGATAGTTGAGTTTATCGATATAGGAACTCCCTACTTGTCAAACAATTTTGCCCCGCCGATTCCTACGTCTGCTCATTACATTATATGGCGACCGTTTTGGCACTCCCGCATATAATTTTTTTTTGCTTGTTAATATTGGATATACGAAGAATGTCAAGAAATAAAATCAAACATTTCAAAATAATTAAAATTAAGTAACAAAATACAAAAAATAAAATTATTGAGGTTCTGGCTAACAGAATAAGTGTAATGCACAGGGACAGACAGCAGTAAGCGACTTTGTTTTATACTATGTAGTGATTCTGTGGCCGCGCGGTATTTTAGATTATGAAAATGCTCGATTTATACGCACACATACACACACTCTCTCCCTCTCAGACACATACACACACACGAACACGCATATACACAGACACACACAAATACGAACTTCTAAAAATGTATAGTCACTACTACTGTAAACTCATAGTTAGAAATGTACCCTTTATAGCCATCTGTGTTTTTTATTTTTTAATCTGTAATTAGTACTTAGTTTTTTTGTCTTACCTCTTTATTGTATAATCTACTCTTATTGTTACTCGCTCTCGCAGACGTCCAAAATACAGGCTCAGCCTAGTTTGGAGTCTGATAGATAAGTTCCTACTTTGTAAACACATTTTTGCCAAATAAACAATTTGTATTTGTATAACCGAAAATACTAAAATCGTTATGTTTCCCTTGAAATTTTGAAGAGTTCCCTCAATCCCTCATAGATTCCATCGTCAGAAGTGAACTTTGCGAACAACGGGACCAATCCGGAAGAATATCCTTTCAAACAAAGAAATAATTTTACAACTCTCGGAGTAATCGCGTAACAAACAAAAAAAACAAACAGGCGAATTGAGAACCTCCTCCTTTTTTTGAAGTTGGTTAAAAATAGTCCAAGTTACTAAAATGAATTATTGAATGGAAGAGCGAGACCTCCTGATACAGGTGCATTAAAACCTACTAGGAGGCCTCAACCAATATTGTCAAACTAATATTTAAAGTTATCCAAATAAACGATTTTATTTATTTATATTATTTATTACTAATACAGGGAAAAAATCTGGAAACTATACATTTGTAATTAAATCATACAAAAATATGGTACTCTCTAATCTGTATTTTTTACAATTGAGGCTTAGACTAGGGTAAACATAATATTCAAACGCAGATGGTTTAAAAACCACATCACCAATATTGTAGTTTTGTCCATACTTGGACTAAACTTCGATTTCTAACCATGGTTTTCTATTTTTCGCTCATTAGACGCAGAATTTCATGTTCTTTAACTTGCTAGTAAGCAACTTTACGCTAGGATGCATGACATAGAATATAAGGTTTAAGATCATTTAATCTCATAAAGAATTATACAATTCACTTACATGAGATAACACTTAACTAATACACAAACTTTGTTATGAGCGCACAAAGACAAATAAGTGCGTTAAAAAAATTAGGGTAGTACAAAATAGTGAGCGCGCACTCGGCAAGCTACGCATGCAGCGAGCGACAATAACAGCGGAACAAGTAATACACAGAATCCTTACAACTAGATACGAGCGAGTATATATGAGCGATAAACCGAAAATAGTGCGAAAATTTCGGGGGTTTGTAGCTGCCAAAATTGTCCCGAGATTACTCTTGCTACCAGTTTTGATATTTAATTTACTTAGTTGCATCCAGATACATAATTTAAATAAATAAGATCTACTCCTCCACCTCTTGCAACATAGTCCAGCGTTGAACCTCTACTGACGGGCGTATTACGTCAGCACTTGCAGTCACAATGAGTTTTTCATCAGTTCATGTTTCCCCTCGGGAACTTTTAAGTCTGCCTTGCGACTGCTCTGATACAGACAGACGCTACTAAATAGTTTTTTGTCCAGTGTGTTTTCTCTCGTGACTCACTAAATGTGACTTCTGTCGGCACTTGTAGTCACAGTGACTACATTTAAATGGGTTTTCTCCAGTATGTATTCTCTCGTGGCTCACTAAATTTGTCTTCTCTCTGCACTTGTAGTCACAGTGACTACATTGAAATGGTTTTTCTCCAGTGTGTATTCTCTCGTGCCTCACTGATTGTGTCTTCTGTCTGCACTTGTAGTCACAGTGACTACATTGAAATGGTTTTTCTCCAGTGTGAATTCTCTCGTGACTCACTAATTGTGTCTTCATTCTGCACTTGTAGTCACAGTGACTACATTGAAATGGTTTTTCTCCAGTGTGAATTCTCTCGTGACTCACTAATTGTGTCTTCATTCTGCACTTGTAGTCACAGTGACTACATTGAAATGGTTTTTCTCCAGTGTGAATTCTGTCGTGACTCACTAATTGTGTCTTCCGTCTGCACTTGTAGTCACAGTGGCTACATTTAAATGGGTTTTCTCCAGTATGTATTATCTCGTGGCTCACTAAATTTGTCTTCTCTCTGCACTTGTAGTCACAGTGACTACATTGAAATGGTTTTTCTCCAGTGTGTATTCTCTCGTGCCTCACTGATTGTGTCTTCTGTCTGCACTTGTAGTCACAGTGACTACATTGAAATGGTTTTTCTCCAGTGTGAATTCTCTCGTGACTCACTAATTGTGTCTTCCGTCTGCACTTGTAGTCACAGTGACTACATTGAAATGGTTTTTCTCCAGTGTGTATTCTCTCGTGCCTCACTAAATGTATTTTTTGTTTGCACTTGTAGTCACAGTGGCTACATTTAAATGGGTTCTCTCCAGTATGTATTCTCTCGTGGCTCACTAAATTTGTCTTCTCTCTGCACTTGTAGTCACAGTGACTACATTGAAATGGTTTTTCTCCAGTGTGTTTTCTCTCGTGACTCACTAAATTTGTCTTCTGCCTGCACTTGTAGTCACAGTGGCTACATTGAAATGGATTTTCTCCCGTGTGTTTTCTCTCGTGAATCACTAATTGTATCTTCTGTTTGCACTTGTAGTCACAGTGACTACATCTAAAAGGTTTTTCTCCAGTGTGTATCCTCTGGTGATACCTTAATTCTGATTTCCGGTTACACTGGTAGTGACAGTCGCTGCATGTAAACCGTTTCCCTCCGCCTCGTGTCTGCCCCGCCCCCGCCTGCAGCCGCCCCCGCCTGACCGAGCGAGCCCGCCCAAGAGCCTCCTTCACCGTTCTTACAGTTGCTGCAACATGAAATAATAGCACATTACACAAGGGCGTGGCACAATGAATGTCTCAGATCGCAGGAATTTGACGACGGCGGTAAACATGCGATCTGAGACTTTCATAATTAATTTATTGCAAACCATGGTAATAGGCATGATGACTCAAAAAAAATTATTACTTCAATAGAAAGAAGACATAAAACTATGCCAAATAGTGAAAATCCTATTCAAATATCTCAAAAAATAACGAAGCAACAACGGTTAGAATGTTCGTAGTTAGAGAGAGAAAGTGCTACTCGACCGTGACGTCACCTTTGAGTAGCGCCATAGTAAATGACAATCGTTCAATACAAAGGTGCGTTTTGCGGAAAAGCGACAGAAAATACCCACTTTTAAAACTTTGAAGACTTATAATTACGTAATTATTTATTTTTTTGAATTACTTTTTTTGCCATTTGATTGAGAATTTGAGTCATTATGTAGAAAATTTGGATTTATTGATTTTCTTTTATAGTGTCATCATCCCTATTGTACAGTTGTTACAAATTAATAATACAGACACACATGGCACGCTGTTAGGGTATGGCATATCATGATACTTAAAACTAGTTAAATGCTATATAATTTGTTACATAAAGTTGCTTAAGGCCTTAAATTTTAATCTGTCGCTTGTAGCATGCGATATTCCTAATTTATGTAGAAGGGTGTGGTATGGGTTATGTGTTTCTTTATTACCGCTCGTGTTAATACAAAATTGTATGTCACTCCCTGACCAGGAAGTCGCATTTACCACGCGCGGAGCGTGCGATAATTGCCACTTTATGACCAGTAGGCCTAGCACGTGTTGCGCTCGAGAGTGTGTCGGCATATCTCGAGCTATCCGTCACTTTCTAATGGCGCCAATCAGAAAAAGACGCGTAGCTCGAGATAAGTCGAGATACTCTCGAGCACAACATGTGCTACGGGCGCAAGTGTGACATAAATACATTTTTAGATCGGACAGCAAATATCGTGGTAGTCATTAATAAATTACATATTTAAATATTCTACACATTAATTTATTTAAATATAGTCCCACCAAGCTAGGTGCTACCAAATGCCTTAGTAGTAGCAGTAGTAAAACTCGTTATTGTACAATAAAACTGATGAAAAATACAAAAGGAAATGGTATGTACAAAGGCGAACTTATCCCTTGAAGGGATCTCTCCCAGTTAACCCATTAACAATTTCCCAGTAAACCAGCACTTAACATGAAAATGCTATAATTTGAAAGGTCCTGACTTTAAATATTAACCAACTCACCTGGAAGTGCAGACTTATTAAAATCTCCAGAAGGTTCTGACGAGTGAGTGTCAATGTGTTTCCTTAAAACCGACTTGTCCTTAAATGTGTCTCCACACTGGTCACACTGATAGGTCTCGCTCGACGTGTCGGTACAGTCGCTTGGCTCGCTCGTCCGCCGCAGCATGTATGTGTGCCGCCCGACCCGGCACGAGCGCCGCGCCGCGTCCACCAGCAGCCGCTCCAGCCTGACCGAGCAAGCCCGCCCGAGAGCCTCCTCTGCTCCGTGACCAGACACTGGAACATATATGACATAGATAATTTAATATTGGGAGACCATCTTACACCAATCAAACCTAGTCCCAGAATAAGCAAAGCTTGGAATACGGGCTCTAGGCGATAATAACAAAACCTACTTATATAGATACAGATTATACTTAACTTTACAAAACATAAGACTCGGGCAGAAACAAATAATATGTATATAAGAAAATACAAATTGTGGAGTGCAATACAATTTATAGTTATTTTAATAGCAGCATTGATGTTAAATGGCATTATCTTGAGTATACCACAAAACCAAACAGAAACATCAATCATTCATCATTTTAGTTCTCATTTAAAGTTTGACTTAATATGCTAAGGTACTGACCTGGAAGTGTGGGAGCCACACGAGGCCGGTGCATCTCCTCGGGGCCCAGCACGAGCTCGTCCTTGATCTGGTGGTCTGCATACAGCTCGCACAAGGCCGCGCTGTCCTCACACTCCACCTCCTCCTTCACATGTGCCCCGGTCTCCTCACTGTCACACTCCTCCTCAGCCTCCTCTTTCACAAACACCTCCTCCGCCTCAGTCTTCATGCACAATGTTTCTAGCGACATATTGCTTTATGGGCCTAATCACAAATGGCTTGACTGACTTCAACACCTGCAATGGAATATTCAGATACTGTCTTACAGCGAAATCTATAGAGCTTTTATCTCAATGTGTTACAAGTGGTTTTAAAACTAAAATTAGGACAATGGTTGCTTTTATACTTTATCGGTAAAGTATAAAAGCGTCCAACGTGTACGGCAAAAATGCCAACGCCTGTTGCTAGCTTCAATGTAATCTAATGTCTGGAGGTTAGCAGGTAACATATAAAAAGTTAGAAACAATCTAGACGCAACTGACGAACAATACAATATAATGTCATTTAAAAAGTACCTGCACCGATGGCTAAATGAAAAAAACTTTTATAGCTTGAATGAATTCTTTGAGACATAATGTTATGGCAGGCAATGTATATGTATGTGTAGCAATAACATTAACCTATTGTATTTAGGACTGTGACGAACAATACAATGAAGCCTTTGTCAAAACAAGTGGACACACTCACACCATAAACGCCACGCGTGCAGTAATGGTTGTTTCAATTCACAAGCTGAACTGGAATGTTTCCCTCGACTACGTAACAAATGACACGTTATAGTTTTCGCAATAGTTTTTATCAGCAAGCAAACTAACCAAAAATAAGATTAAGATAAGACAGGAAATTAGTGTGGGAATAGATACCTAAAATAACGCATATTGTGATCCCGACTAAAGCGCCACCAAATGCCTAAGTTAGTAACTATTATCTTGGATACACGTGACCAAAAGCTTAAAAAACTTACAAACAGTGCAACCGCCGCTGGAACGTAACATTGACTCTGAATTACTCTGAAAGTAATATCAATATGCTTTACCACAGGGTTACGTGTGAGTTGTTAGTATGCATACATCGAATTTATGAATAAGTTCCAACAACCTTTACACTAGGTGGTGCTATTATCAATCCTGTCTACTTCTAAGATGAACAACCATGCACAAATCTTTGAGTTCTTTGACAGTTATGTGTAGAGATGTGTAACTCATGAAGGAAAGATTCAAATGAACTGCATCTTTTCGTATATATCACTCGCTCACTGAAGAATGAAACAACTCACTATATCAGTAACAATCACCAACTCAACTGAGCGGGTGAGCGGTGAGCCGAACTGACTGGTCTAAGCAGGTTGCGCTCTTCGCACTCACGAATCGAACGTATAAGCCCATCTCACGCATGCACGTTTACGTAAGATTGAAAATGTGTGAGTCGCTCCTTTCGCTCAGTTAAACTTGTGTGCGTGATTCAGCTACGTTCCATTTCACAAAATTTAGCATAATAAAAAATATCGGCAAAATATTGAAGTAAATTCTAATAAACAATTAAAAATAATTGTATGAAGGAAAATGTGCGATAATATGTTTTATATTTCATAAAGCAGTTAGAGGTAACCTTCAATTACATCATATCTTTCGTATTTCGCGATTTCAAGAGTTGTTATGGGCTACAGATTGACTGAGCGAAATGAGCGAAAAGAGTGATATATATCTTTTTGACATGAAGATATGAATCGCTCCTTTCCCTTCAGTGACACGTTTTGCGCATCTCTAGTTATGTGACGGTTCTGTGCAAAATATTTTGTCTGACAGCCAAAAGTGCGTTTGGAAACCTAGATGTAGTATCCGGAAGTGTCCGACTGAAGCAGGTTTTTCCGTATTTTAGAAGCTCCTAGTAGAGTGTGGTGATTATATTCTCTTTGTTGAAAACTATAACGTATTTGTAGTCCAGAGAACACCTCATTTCAGTTCAGCCTGTGATGTGATAACCATTACTGCTTGAGTAGCGTTTATATGAACGTACTGAGGAACGTACGTGGCGTCTTTCGTCTTGCTTAACAACTTCAATCATACTTCAATTCATTCTTAATTCCACGGATTAATTTAATTCATTCGCAGCAAGCAGTATGTATAGTTATAATTGATTGTATTGTTCGTTACCTTACCAGTCCTACCTATATAAATTAGTGTTATAGTGATAGTATTCCTTATGTTTATTTCGTTTCGTGCAGATTGTTCCTAAATTATTGGATTATACCTGCTAACGTCCAGAAAGTGGCATAGCTTAGATTACATTGACGCAAGCAACAGGCTTTGACACCTCTCCGTAAAAATCGTCCTAGTTTTAGTTTAAAACCACTTGTAACACATTGAGAGAAAAGCTCTATAGATTTCGCCGTAAGACAGTATCTGAATATTCCATTTCAGGTGTTGAAGTCACTCAAGGCATTTGTGTTAAGATCAATAAAGCGATATGTCGCTAGAAACATTGTGTGTGAAGACTGAGGCAGAGGAGGTGTTAGTGAAAGAGGAGGCTGAGGAGGAGTGTGACAGTGAGGAGACCGGGGCATATGTGAAGGAGGAGGTGGAGTGTGAGGACAGTGCGGCCTTGTGCGAGCTGTATGCAGACCACCAGATCAAGGACGAGCTCGTGCTGGGCCCCGAGGAGATGCACCGGCCTTGTGTGGCTCCCACACTTCCAGGTCAGTACCTTAGCATATGAAGTCAAGCTTTTGAATGATTACTAACATGAATACTAAGCAATAAGATGATAAATGATTGATGTTCCTTTTTGGTTCTGCGGTTTACTCTATATAATGCCATTTAACATCAATGCTGCCATAGATGTAAGTTGATGTCATGAATGACTATAAATTGTACTTCACTCCACAATTTCTATTTATTATACACTTTCAAACATTTAGCCCTGAATCCGGGGCCGGAATGGTCATTTATTTGTGTTAAGAGTATGAATGTCTGTTTCTGCATGAGTCTTAGATGTGAAGTAGTGTAGTGAATGTAGATAATGAAGTATAATCTTTCCCCGTTATTCACGAAACCTAACAAACCTCTGCCAACTAAAGTGTGTTTTGTCCGTTTCTCACAAACACAAATTTCAAAGTGACAGATAAAGAGAAACAAATTTTAATGGTATTGTAGCTTAAATAGGTTTGAGTTTATGATCAGATGGCAGTCGCTTTCGTAAAAACTAGTGCCTACGCTTAATCTTGCGATTAGGTAGCGGACCCCAGGCATCCATCAGGATGCAACTGTGCTGGGATAATGCTAGGAATCCTCCTACTCCTATTTATTAATGTACAGTCACCAGCATCAATATCTGCTATAACAAAAGCGGAATTTATATCTGATGATGAGGTTTGAATAAGGCATTTTATCTATATAAGTAGGTTATGTTGTGATCCCCTAGAGCCCTAGTCCGAGCTTTGCTTATTCTGGGACTAGTTTTGATTTATGTATGGTAGTCTCCCAACTCATAATACTTAATAATCATGTCATATGTTCCAGTGTCTGGTCACGGAGCAGAGGAGGCTCTCGGGCGGGCTTGCTCGGTCAGGCTGGAGCGGCTGCTGGTGGACGCGGCGCGGCGCTCGTGCCGGGTCGGGCGGCACACATACACGCTGCCAAGCACGAGCGAGACTAGCGACTGTACCGACACGTCGAGCGAGACCTATCAGTGTCACCAGTGCGGCGACACGTTTAAGGACAAGTCGGTTTTAAGGAAACACATTGACACTCACTCGTCAGCACCTTCTGGAGATTTCAATAAATCCGCACTTCCAGGTGAGTTCCTTAACATGTAAAGTCAGGCCTTTCAAATTATAGCATTTTCATGTCAAGTTTTACACTGGTTTACTTGGCAAATTTTCTTAAGACATTGAGGCTTTTGACATGAAAACCCAGTTCGATGGGACAATATTTAAATTAATGTATATCATATGTAAATATGCTATTTAAATATATTTTGTATACGATGACGGTGGCAAACAAGCGTACGGTACACCTGATGGTAAGCAGACGCCGCAGCCTATAGACGCTCGCAACTCCGAAAGAGACGTGCGCGTTGTAGACCCTGTATAAAGTTTAAGGGTTCACTGTGTTGACAGCAAAAGGGATAAAACGTCCCTCGCTCTCAACACAGTGCATCCTCGGGAGCTCTGGCAACCTTGCTCACCTCCAGGAACACAACACTACATACTTGTACAGTAAATAATGTTATTATGGCTGTGGTGTTCTGCAAGGCGGAGGTACTTCCCCAGTTGGGCTGCTCCAAATTCGAGCAAGAGATGACATTTTGCTGTGCCCTACCTCTCCTGATGAATTTAAATAATGACTCCTGTAATTTAATTAATGACTTTGCTGTCCGATTTGAAAATGTATTTACTTGATGTTGCAGCAACTGTAAGAACGGTGAAGGAGGCTCTTGGGCGGGCTCGCTCGGTCAGGCGGGGGCGGCTGCAGGCGGGGGCGGGGCAGACACGAGGCGGAGGGAAACGGTTCACATGCAGCGACTGTCACTACCAGTGTAACCGGATATCAGAATTAAGGTATCACCAGAGGATACACACTGGAGAAAAACCTTTTAGATGTAGTCACTGTGACTACAAGAGCAATCGGAAGTCACACTTAGTATCTCACGAGAGAATACACACAGGGGAAAAACCATTTCAATGTAGCCACTGTGACTACAAGTGCAGAAAGAAGACACATTTAGTGAGGCACGAGAGAATACACACTGGAGAAAAACCATTTCAATGTAGTCACTGTGACTACAAGTGCAGGGAGAAGACACTTTTAGTGAGGCACGAGAGAATACACACTGGAGAGAAACCATTTCAATGTAGTCACTGTGACTACAAGTGCAGACAGAAGACACAATTAGTGATTCACGAGAGAATACACACTGGAGAAAAACCATTTCAATGTAGTCACTGTGACTACAAGTGCAGAGAGAAGACAAATTTAGTGAGTCACGAGAGAATACATACTGGAGAAAAACCATTTCAATGTAGTCACTGTGGCTTCAAGTGCAGAGAGAAGACATATTTAGTGATTCACGAGAAAATACACACTGGAGAAAAACCATTTAAATGTAGACACTGCGACTACAAGTGCAGTCGGAAGACACATTTAGTGAGGCACGAGAGAGTACACACTGGAGAAAAACCATTTAAATGTAGTCACTGTGACTACAAGTGCAGACAGAAGGGAGATCTAGTAAGGCACGAGAGGATACACACAAGATAAAACCCTTTGCTTGTTATCACCATTAAGTGCATTGTTAAATCAGTTTTACGGATACATCAGAACATACACGCAAATCAAAAAATATTTTTAATGCGGCTACCTGCCAGTAATATGGTAATAAACCACTTTAGTGTTTTGTAACACAATAGTTTACTGCGACGTTAACGCATTGCTTGTATCACCGCATGGACACCTCTCCCTCGCCCAGACAGATCATGTTGAGCCAAATTGCAACCGGAAAGCGCATTGTAGACGTCCCATGCTCCAAGTCAAAGACTGCGTGAAACGCGACATGATTGCATTTGATATCGACCGCAGCGCCCGGGAAGATCTTGCTGGAAATCGCGATGAGTGGAGAAACATTATCGCAAAAGGCCGCGAAGTCCGCGATAACACCTGGTCCCAAGATCTAGCCTACAAGCGCGGTAAAAGGCATAACCGTTAAGAGGATGCTGGTGATACGGATCCTCAGCTCACGTTTCAGAAATGTGGACGCATATGTCGATCCCGAATTGGATTATATAGTCACGAGAGGAGTTGTTTCTCGCGTGCAGACGCTGTTTAAATCTGTCAAGATGTAATAGGCCCGGTGATGATGTATCAGCGATAACTCCACATGTATAAATTAGGATGATTGTTAATTAAAGACGTACATTATTGTAACCAATTCGTGGCTATCATTCTGCTCCCCCTGGGCTCCTCATTACCAGACCTATATCGATAAACTCAACTATTGATGCTAAGTCTATATACTAGTGATCACTCAAGGGTTTGCTTGTAATAATATGTTTTTATTAAAAGTAAAAAATAATAATTTAATAATAACTCCATACTCTCCTTCGTTTTTAAAGACAATTTTATAGTTTTACTCGTCCCAATTTTTTTCTTCGTGAATGTCCCATCTACGGTACTATTGTTAAAGTAAACGACGATATTGACAAGTACCTATTGTTTTTTAGTGAGTGTCTAAGTAGGTAATTTACTTCTAAAAAGGTAGATAACATTAACTATTTTGTAGTGCCATAGGTATTACGCCCTACCTTTATATAACCTATACTAGCGATTATTTGAAATATGCTATGTTGAGCAATAGAACAAAAAACACACAATGCTGGGGGCGATCACTAGTATATAGAACTAGCATCGATAGTTGATTTTATCGATTTAGGAACTCCCTACTTGTCAAACAATTTTGCCCCGCCGATTCCTACGTCTGCTCATTACATTATATGGCGACCCTGCTCATCGAACCACAACTAAAGGAGATACGCAGTACATATGAGCGGCGATGGGCAATGGGCCGGCGGCGGCGGCGTGACCTTAGGTTCAAAACAAAATCTTACATATTACATTAGCGCCTGTAGACTGTAGAGGCAAGGCCTTCTTCATACAAACTCTGTGCAAGTTTTATTCGTCGGTTTTGGCACTCCCGCATATAATTTTTTTTTGCTTGTTAATATTGGATATACGAAGAATGTCAAGAAATAAAATCAAACATTTCAAAATAATTAAAATTAAGTAACAAAATACAAGAAATAAAATTCTTGAGGTTCTGGCTAACAGAAAAATAAGCACACTGATCAAAAATCATAAGTGTAATGCATAGGGACAGACAGCAGGAAGCGAATTTGTTTTATACAATGTAGTGATTCTGTGGCCGCGCGGTATTTTGGATTATGAAAATGCACGATTTATAACCGAAAATACTAATAATCGTTATGTTTCCCTTGAAATTTTGAAGAGTTCCCTCAATTCCTCATAGATTCCATCGTCAGAAGTGAACTTTGAGAACAACGGGACCAATACGGAAGAATATTCTTTCAAACAAAGAAATAATTTTCCAAATCTGTTCATAAATGGCGGAGTAATCGCGTAACAAACATACAACAAAAAAAAACATACAGCCGAATTGAGAACCGCCTCCTTTTTTAAGAAGTTGGTTAAAAATAGTCCAAGTTACTAAAATGAATTATTGAATGGAAGAGCGAGACCTGATACAGGTGCATTAACACCTACTAGGAGGCCTCAACCACTATTGTCAAACTAATATTTAAAGTTATCCAAATAAACGATTTTATTTATTTATATTATTTATTATTAATACAGGGAAAAAATCTGAAAACTATACATTTGTAATTAAATCTTACAAAAATATCGTACTCTCTAATCTGTATTTCCAATAGTATATAGTTTTGTCCATACTTGGACTACATTTCGATTTCTAACCATGGTTTTCTATTTTTCGCTCATTAGACGCAGAATTTCATGTTCTTTAACTTGCTAGTAAGCAACTTTACGCTAGGATGCATGACATAGAATTTATATTCTAACCTTATGGTTTAAGATCATTTAATCTCATAAAGAATTATACAATTCACTTACATGAGAGAACACTTAACTAATACACAAACTTTGTTATGAGCGCTCAAAGACAAATAAGTGCGTTAAAAAAATTAGGGTAGTACAAAATAGTGAGCGCGCACTCGGCAAGCTACGCATGCAGCGAGCGACAATAACAGCGGAACAAGTAATACACAGAATCCTTACAACTAGATACGAGCGAGTATATATGAGCGATAAACCGAAAATAGTGCGAAAATTTCGGGGGTTTGTAGCTGCCAATAGTTGTCCCGAGATTACTCTTGCTACCAGTTTTGATATTTAATTTACTTGGTTGCATCCAGATACATAATTTAAATAAATAAGATCTACTCCTCCACCTCTTGCAACATAGTCCAGCGTTGAACCTCTACTGACGGGTGTATTACGTCAGCACTTGCAGTCACAATGAGTTTTTCATCAGTTCATGTTTCCCCGCGGGAACTTTTAAGTCTGCCTTGCGACTGCTCTGATACAGACAGACGCTACTAAATAGTTTTTTGTCCAGTGTGTTTTCTCTCGTGACTCACTAAATGTGACTTCTGTCGGCACTTGTAGTCACAGTGACTACATTTAAATGGTTTTTCTCCAGTATGTATTCTCTCGTGCCTCACTAAATGTATTTTTTGTTTGCACTTGTAGTCACAGTGACTACATTTAAATGGGTTTTCTCCAGTATGTATTCTCTCGTGGCTCACTAAATTTGTCTTCTCTCTGCACTTGTAGTCACAGTGACTACATTGAAATGGTTTTTCTCCAGTGTGTATTCTCTCGTGCCTCACTGATTGTGTCTTCTGTCTGCACTTGTAGTCACAGTGACTACATTGAAATGGTTTTTCTCCAGTGTGAATTATCTCGTGACTAACTAATTGTGTCTTCATTCTGCACTTGTAGTCACAGTGGCTACATTTAAATGGGTTTTCTCCAGTATGTATTATTTCGTGGCTCACTAAATTTGTCTTCTCTCTGCACTTGTAGTCACAGTGCCTACATTGAAATGGTTTTTCTCCAGTGTGTATTCTCTCGTGCCTCACTGATTGTGTCTTCTGTCTGCACTTGTAGTCACAGTGACTACATTGAAATGGTTTTTCTCCAGTGTGAATTCTCTCGTGACTCACTAATTGTGTCTTCCGTCTGCACTTGTAGTCACAGTGACTACATTGAAATGGTTTTTCTCCAGTGTGTATTCTCTCGTGCCTCACTAAATGTATTTTTTGTTTGCACTTGTAGTCACAGTGGCTACATTTAAATGGGTTTTCTCCAGTATGTATTCTCTCGTGGCTCACTAAATTTGTCTTCTCTCTGCACTTGTAGTCACAGTGACTACATTGAAATGGTTTTTCTCCAGTGTGTTTTCTCTCGTGAATCACTAATTGTATCTTCTGTTTGCACTTGTAGTCACAATGACTACATCTAAAAGGTTTTTCTCCAGTGTGTATTCTCTGGTGACGCAGTAAGTATGATTCCCACTGACACTGGTAGTGACAGTCGCTGCATGTAAACCGTTTCCCTCCGCCTCGTGTCTGCCCCGCCCCCGCCTGCAGCCGCCCCCGCCTGACCGAGCGAGCCCGCCCAAGAGCCTCCTTCACCGTTCTTACAGTTGCTGCAACATGAAATAATAGCACATTACACAAGGGCGTGACACAATGAATGTCTCAGATCGCAGGAATTTGACGACGGCGGTAAACATGCGATCTGAGACTTTCATAATTAATTTATTGCAAACCATGGTAATTGTACAGTTGTTACAAATTAATAATACAGACACACATGGCACCCTGTTAGGGTATGGCATATCATGATACTTAAAACTAGTTAAATGCTATATAATTTGTTACATAAAGTTGCTTAAGGCCTTAAATTTTAATCTGTCGCTTGTAGTATGCGATATTCCTAATTTATGTAGAAGGGTGTGGTATGGGTTATGTGTTTCTTTATTACCCTTCACTCCCCGACCAGGAAGTGGCATTTACCGCGCGCGGAGCGTGCGATAATTGCCACTTTATGACCAGTAGGCCTAGCACGTGTTGCGCTCGAGAGTGTGTCGGCATATCTCGAGCTATCCGTCACTTTCTAATGGCGCCAATCAGAAAAAGACGCGTAGCTCGAGATAAGTCGAGATACTCTCGAGCACAACATGTGCTACGGGCGCAGGTGTGACATAAATACATTTTTAGATCGGACAGCAAATATCGTGGTAGTCATAAATAAATTACATATTTAAATATTCTACACATTAATTTATTTAAATATAGTCCCACCAAGCTAGGTCCTACCAAATGCCTTAGTAGTAGCAGTAGTAAAACTCGTTATTGTACAATAAAACTGATGAAAAATACAAAAGGAAATGGTATGTACAAAGGCGAACTTATCCCTTGAAGGGATCTCTCCCAGTTAACCCATTAACAATTTCCCAGTAAACCTGCACTTAACATGAAAATGCTATAATTTGAAAGGTCCTGACTTTAAATATTAACCAACTCACCTGGAAGTGCAGACTTATTAAAATCTCCAGAAGGTTCTGACGAGTGAGTGTCAATGTGTTTCCTTAAAACCGACTTGTCCTTAAATGTGTCTCCACACTGGTCACACTGATAGGTCTCGCTCGACGTGTCGGTACAGTCGCTTGGCTCGCTCGTCCGCCGCAGCATGTATGTGTGCCGCCCGACCCGGCACGAGCGCCGCGCCGCGTCCACCAGCAGCCGCTCCAGCCTGACCGAGCAAGCCCGCCCAAGAGCCTCCTCTGCTCCGTGACCAGACACTGTAACATATATGACATAGATAATTTAATATTGGGAGACCATCTTACACCAATCAAACCTAGTCCCAGAATAAGCAAAGCTTGGAATACGGGCTCTAGGCGATAATAACAAAACCTACTTATATAGATACAGATTATACTTAACTTTACAAAACATAAGACTCGGGCAGAAACAAATAATATGTATATAAGAAAATACAAATTGTGGAGTGCAATACAATTTATAGTTATTTTAATAGCAGCATTGATGTTAAATGGCATTATCTTGAGTATACCACAAAACCAAACAGAAACATCAATCATTCATCATTTTAGTTCTCATTTAAAGTTTGACTTAATATGCTAAGGTACTGACCTGGAAGTGTGGGAGCCACACGAGGCCGGTGCATCTCCTCGGGGCCCAGCACGAGCTCGTCCTTGATCTGGTGGTCTGCATACAGCTCGCACAAGGCCGCGCTGTCCTCACACTCCACCTCCTCCTTCACATGTGCCCCGGTCTCCTCACTGTCACACTCCTCCTCAGCCTCCTCTTTCACAAACACCTCCTCCGCCTCAGTCTTCATGCACAATGTTTCTAGCGACATATTGCTTTATGGGCCTAATCACAAATGGCTTGACTGACTTCAACACCTGCAATGGAATATTCAGATACTGTCTTACAGCGAAATCTATAGAGCTTTTATCTCAATGTGTTACAAGTGGTTTTAAAACTAAAATTAGGACAATGGTTGCTTTTATACTTTATCGGTAAAGTATAAAAGCGTCCAACGTGTACGGCAAAAATGTCAACGCCTGTTGCTAGCTTCAATGTAATCTAATGTCTGGAGGTTAGAAGGTAACATATAAAAAGTTAGAAATAATCTAGACGCAACTGACGAACAACACAATATAATGTCATTTAAAAAGTACCTGCACCGATGGCTAAATGAAAAAAACTTTTATAGCTTAAATGAATTCTTTGAGACATAATGGCAGGCAATGTATATGTACGTATAGCAATAACACTAACTTATTGTATTTAGGACTGTGACGAACAATACAATGAAGCTTTTGTCAAAACAAGTGGACACACTCACACCATAAACGCCACGCGTGCAGTAATGGTGGTTTCACTTCACAAGCTGAACTGGAGTGTTTCCCTCGACTACGTAACAAATGACACGTTAACGTTATAGTTTTCGCGATATTTTTTATCAGCAAGCAAACTTAACCAAAAATAAGATTAAGATAAGACAGGAAATTAGTGTGGAAATAGATACCTAAAATAACGCATATTGTGATCCCGACTAAAGCGCCACCAAATGCCTAAGTTAGTAACTATTATCTTGGATACACGTGACCAAAAGCTTAAAAAACTTACAAAAAGTGCAACCGCCGCTGGAACGTAACATTGACTCTGAATTAGAGGTGGGTGATAAATAACTTCACGATGAAAAAATCACGGTGATCCGCCGTTAAAAAGTAATAATGTGACTTGGCACGAAGTAACAACGTTACAAAATAACGTTGTTACTTAGCGACGATATCACTGGAACAGTGTGTAAGCGACGCATCGCGTCGTGCCTCGTGACCGCTGTTACTAACTGTGACTGTGACTGCGGTGCGCTGTCACAGAGTAACATCAGTTGTTACAAAAATATCAGTAACTGCCGGGAACGATCGACACGCAAATGTCGTGACACGAAATAACCGAGGTGACAAAGTCACGATGATTTTTCAATGTGATTTTTTTGGAACGGGAATAACAATAACGGTGATCGGAAAGTAACGCTTTTCCCCATGTCTACTCTGAATTACTTTGAAAGTAATATCAATATGCTTTACCACAGGGTTACGTGTGAGTTGTTAGTATGCATACATCGAATTTATGAATAAGTTCCAACAACCTTAACACTAGGTGGTGCTATTATCAATCCTGTCAACTTTCTTCTAAGATGAACAACCATGCACAAATCTTTGAGTTCTTTGACAGTTATGTGACGGTTCTGTGCAAAATATTTTGTCTGGCAGCCAAAAGTGCGTTTGGAAACCTAGATGTAGTATCCAGAAGTGTCCGACTGAAGCAGGTTTTTCCGTATTTTAGAAGCTCCTAGTAGAGTGTGGTGATTATATTCTCTTTGTTGAAAACTATAACGTATTTGTAGTCCAGAGAACACCTCATTTCAGTGCAGCCTGTGATGTGATAACCATTACTGCTTGAGTAGCGTTTATATGAACGTACTGAGGAACGTACGTGGCGTCTTTCGTCTTGCTTAACAACTTCACTTCATTCTTAATTCCAGGGATTAATTTAATTCATGCTATGAGGTCCAGCCCTATTAACGCATTGCAGGTGGAATGCGCTGATCCTCCTCTAAATCTGCGGCGCCAATTTTTGGCTGATAGCTATTTATTCCGCGCATTCCAGTTTTCCCATCACCCATTGATTCATCGTTTGTTTGACCTTAAGGCATCCTTAAGGAGGAATCTCGTTGGAGTCATAAAGGCCCTCCTTGTCTTATTAGCAGCCTAGATAAATTCCTTTCCCTAAAAGACCCAGTTTATCACTCCCCAAAGCTTCCCCTATTTGAATTCGACTATAAAACCATTGTCCATCAACCTCGTGTCATTCTCAATTTTGATATCTGCCACAATGATCCCCACGCCGATGAGTATCTTCGACAGATTCTTTCCCGGGAGTGGCATGATTGGAACACTCTATACTGCGATGCTTCCAAACTATCTCCGGCTGGTTGTGTGGGAGTGGGAGTTTTCCACTCTCAGGTCAATGAGGTTAGAAAGATTAAGTGTCCTCCTGAGACGTCGGTATATTCAGGCGAGTGTATTGGGATACTGGAAAGCGTCAAATATATTTTATCCTTAAAACTAAAGAAATCTATCATCTTCTCTGACTCCCGTAGCTGTTTGCAAGCTTTACTGTCTAATCCCTTCTCGGTAAAATTTCATAATCCAATTATTTATCAAATTAAAGACAATCTTTTAAAATGCTATGATAGTGGGTGTGAGGTTGCTTTAGTATGGGTCCCAGGGCATTCAGGGGTGTCAGGAAATGAAAGTGCTGATCAGATCGCCAAGGAGGCAGTAGTGAGTGGCGAGAAGACAAATTTTAGAATCTATTGCCACGATTTGCCGCCTATGGCCGCCAGGTTGCTCACCAAGCGCTGGACTGCTGCATGGGCTTCATCTAGCCAATCCCGAGGTAAACTTTTTTCTTTGGTGCAGCCCACTGTTTCAAGGAAACCATGGTTCTCAAGGTTGTTTATTGAAAAACAATTGTGTTCCACTATCATTCGCATGAGATTGGGACACTGCTGTACCCCAGTTCACTTGGCAAAGATCCGCATCAGGGACTCTTCATTGTGCGAGTGCGGATTGGCGGACGGAGACCTGAACCATATTTTCTTTGCTTGCCCTTTGTATAATAATAATTTCCTTTACGAGGACCTAACAAGATTAAATGTTCCTTTTCCTACTCAAATTTTAGATTTATTACAAATCAAAGACAAGGATATCTTGTTGGCCTTGGGGGCTTTTTGTAAACTTAATAATTTAAAAATCTAATTGTGCTTGTCCCTAGTAATCCTATAACTTGGTATTATTATTTTGTATTACAATTTCTTTGTTGGTGTTTTTTGTTTGGTGCAACTAACTTAATGTTTTGTCTAACTCTAATTTGTAATTTTGTCTTGTCGGGGTTGTTCTTACTAATCGTTGCCTTTTAAGGAACAGCAACTATATTCTAAAGTAAATTTTCGCGTTTCGTATTTGTTTATTGTACATGTAATGTATTCGACATGACACTGGCTAATATTTCATAAAGCCATAATAAAAAAAAAAAAAAAAAAAAAAAAAATTAATTCATTCCCAGCAAGCAGTATGTATAATTATAATTGTATTGTTCGTTACCAGTCCTACCTATATAAATTAGTGTTATAGTGATAGTATTCCTTATGTTTATTTCGTTTCGTGCAGATTGTTCCTAAATTATTGGATTATACCTGCTAACGTCCAGAAAGTGGCATAGCTTAGATTATATTGACGCAAGCAACAGGCTTTGACACCTCTCCATACAAATCGTCCTAGTTTTAGTTTAAAACCACTTGTAACACATTGAGAGAAAAGTTCTATAGATTTCGCTGTAAGACAGTATCTGAATATTCCATTGCAGGTGTTGAAGTCACTCAAGCCATTTGTGTACGTAGTAGTGGTGTACGTAGTAGTGGTGGAGGGAAACATTCCAGTTCAGCTTGTGAATTGAAACAACCATTACTGCACGCGTGGCATTTATGGTGTGTGTCCAATTGTTTTGACAAAGGCTTCATTGTATTGTTCGTCACAGTCCTAAATACAATAGGTTAATGTTATTGCTTGTTTAAAGATTTATGTAATACGTATGTTTTTACGATTCGTCTAGATTATTTCTAACTTTTTTATGTTACCTGCTAACCTCCAGAAAGTGGCGTTGCTTAGATTACGTTGAAGCTACGAAGCTAGCAATAGGCGTTCCACGTTTTAGTTTTAAAACCACGTGTAACACATTGAGATAAAAGCTCTATGGATGTTGGTGTAAGACAGAGTCTCAATATTCCATTGCAGGTGTTGAAGTCACTCAAGCCATTTGTGTTAAGACCAATAAAGCAATATGTCGCTAGAAACATTGTGTGTGAAGACTGAGGCGGAGGAGGTGTTTGTGAAAGAGGAGGCTGAGGAGGAGTGTGACAGTGAAGAGACCGGGGCACATGTGAAGGAGGAGGCGGAGTGTGAGGACAGTGCGGCCTTGTGCGAGCTGTATGCAGACCACCAGATCAAGGACGAGCTCGTGCTGGGCCCCGAGGAGATGCACCGGCCCTGTGTGGCTCCCACACTTCAAGGTCGGTACCTTAGCATACTAAGTCTAGCTTTTAATGAAAACTAAAATGATGAATGATTGATGTTTTTGTTTGGTTCTGCGGTTTACTCTGGATGATTAGATAATTCCATTTAACATCAATGCTGTCATTTAGACGTAAGTTGAAATGTCATGAACTCATGAATGACTATAAATTGTATTTCACTCCATAATTTCCACACACACACCAACACACACTCACTCACTCACTCACACACAAGCCTAAACAGCCACCAACCTCAGCCAAACTTAAACTTTTAAATGTTTGTCTATTACTTTGCATACTTTTTTTTTCCAAATTATCTATTAACTATGTCCTATTAACGATTTTTAACTTTAAAATTGTAACATTTTACTTTATACTTACTTTAATTAATTTTTTGTCTATGAGTCGGAATATGTCTGACCGTAATCACAAAGTAAATAGCGGCGGCGCGCGCCGGAGCAGAGAGTCCGCTCAGTACAAAAGTGCCATTTTCGCCGCACGCACACAGACGTAACATTTACGGGCATTCTCGGTTGATTTCGGACTAGCTTAGTCGCGACTGTCACTGTCGCGTCGCGAGTGCTAGTTGTGCGCGCGTTGATCACTTGACGTCCTCGCCGCTACGTAGGTACTTTATGTCACGTACGTCAAAATGAATAACCGATATTATTACAGTTGGAATGTATTTTATTGTTTAAATACACTTAAATACAACAAAAAACTGTGCCTACACTTTCTTAAAATTTTCAAACGATATTGAAAGGTAAAAAATAAAACGGTTTTCTCATTTTGGTAGTTACAATACCTAGGTAGGTAGGTAATTTTTTGAAACTTGCCGCTTTGATAACGACGATCAACCATTACACATTCATCTTATCGTTCGCTGGTAAAACGCCAGTATTTAAGTAGTACTATGGTTTAGTTAAGTAGGTACCTAATTAATTAGGTATATTCTTTGTTGGCGCTCTCGACCGCCGCCGGTCACAAGTCACAACTCGCAGCGGGTCACGCATCAATTCATTAGGGTTCCGTACCCGAAGGGTCAAAACGGAACCCTATTGGTGTCGCCCAGACGTCCGTCCGTCCGTCCGTCGTCTGTCACAAAATTTGTTCCGAAGAATTTTTAGACTTCTCATTGACCTATGAACTTGAAATTTGGTGACAATGTTCAATATTACGTATATTTTAACAACAAATACTAATATATGAATAAATCATATTTTTGAGGTTGATTCGGAACCCTAAATGTGCGAAGTCCGACTCGCACTTGGCCGGTTTTTTACCAAGATACGCTGGTTCATATTTAAATGTCATGTTGAAGAATTTTTAATTTATCTGCTCCTTTTTAAAATTCAGAATCAATACAGAAGCAACCCTGTGAGTCAGGCAAGTTTAGGTATGTATTTTCAAGAACGGTGGGAACGGACCTTCTGTATATTCTTTATTTTGTGCCGTAATGTATGGTTTAGTTTGAAAGTGTTTAGCAAGTAAAATGTAAATCCGTAATTGGCCAATGGTAAACTAATATGTAACTTTTCTAAAAATGTTGTAAAGTGTGCTGTGGATTTTATAACAATAAAATAATTTTTTTTTTTTTTTTTTTTCATATACTATTTGTAATCGACCATTTTAGCACTGTGTGACGTAGCGCCGAGAGCGCGACGTCACGAGCGGCAGGAGAGACGCGCGGAGAGCGCGCGCACCGACCGCACACCGCACCGGCCACCTCACCCCGCGAGTAAATAAAACCGGCCGCGCCGCCGAACCGGGGGCAGTGTGAGCTACGCCGCGGTAGCGAACACTAGCCCTCTACTTGAGACCGTGGGGTTCCCCCCTCGCTGGCCCAGTAGATATCGGTCTTCGAGGCAACGGGGTTCCCCCCTCGTTGCCCTGGACCACCTAGGCCTCCAGGCAGTCGGGGTTCCCTCCTCGCTAGCCGGGAGACTAGGCCGCGCCGCTAGGATCCCACCGAGGCCGTCGGGGTTCACCCTCCTCGCGAGCCGGGGACTGTTAGGCACCTTAGCTGAGAGGCAGCGGGGTTTCCCCCTCGCTCAGACCCAGGCTTTGGTCTAGATACCGCCCTCCGTATATTTAGCTCTGGATCCGCGTAGAGCACTCCCGTACCGTTCCCGTCTAGATTTAGTGTTAGATCCGTTAGCTAAGTAGAGTTTGGTTATTAATAAAAGGGCGTAAGACCCATTGTGTGTTAAGTGATAAATAAGTACTTGAATTTAAACTTTCGTGAGACATGTTATAACTTTATTTTACTAAACGGTTAAAACCCTCCCGTTTCTGGATGTCTTGGTGAAACGGGACCATCGCGGACATCTGTCCCATACAGTATATCGGAAACCCACACACACAGATCGGTATTTGCAAGCTGACTCGCATCATCACCCCGCACATCTGTCTTCGGTCCCGCGAGCGCTCATCAACAGGGCCCTACGGCTCTGTGACCCACAGTACGTGAAGGATGAGCTGCAGCATGTGAGACAGGTGTTAGAGAAGAATGGGTATGGCTGGAGGCAGAGTCAGCGAGCGGCAAGTACATACACTCTACAGCGTATACACAGGGCGGAGAGGGCGCCTGCATACCTGCCATATATTAAGGGGGTGACGGACAAAATTGGACGCCTATTACGTCGAAGGTTCAGTATAAGTACGATTTTCCGGCCCCATACCAAGGTCAGGCAGGTGCTACGCTCTCCTAAGGACCAGGAGCCGCTCGGTAACCCGGGAGTATATGAAATACCCTGTGACTGTGGTAAGGCGTACATAGGAGAGACCGGACGGAACGTCTCTACGAGATTGTCAGAGCATATACGCAGCGTGAAAAACAGGGAGACTAGGAAATCCGCGGTGGCGGAGCATGGTTGCGAAGCAGGCGCGTCCCATTTCATTCGGTTCGACAAGGCGAGGATTTTGGTACGGGAAAAATGCTACGTACCACGCATGATCCGAGAGGCGATTGAAATAGGGCGCCGCCCTAACTTTAATCGTGACGCTGGCTGGGTGTTGCCGCCGGCATGGAAACCTGTGATCCCGATCATAGAGCGGGAAGTGCGTTATGACAATCGAGTGGACATAGTGAGTTCAGTGTGCCTACCATTGATCGGGGGGGACGATCCCTCACCACGACCTCATACAACACCTTCAGCGCCGAGCTGCCCCCCCGCCCCCGCCCCCGCGCTGTCTGCGCGTGCGTCACGTGCCTTGCGGCGGGCGGCGGGTAGTTCGACAGTGTGCAATCGGCGCGGGTCGCAGACGCACTCATCCTGATGAAGAACTCCCGAAGAGTTCGAAACATGTCGCCCGAAGTGACAATTAATACGTGAGTTTTAACCGTTTAGTAAAATAAAGTGATAAATAAGTGTTCTTATTTTACCCTACTCCCGAATAGGTGCTCCTGAACCCGCTGAGTTGCTAGGAAACCTCCCTAGACGCCCTTCAGGCAGGAGGATTTGTGTGTGTGGCCGCGGCCACCCATCACAACTGAATCTTGGGCTCTAATGGTCATTTATTTGTGTGATGAATATGAATATTCAATTTGTTTCTGTATGAGTCTTAGATCTTTTGATATGAAATATAATCTTTTTCCCTTATTCACAAAACTTTACAAACCTCTGCTAACTAAAGTGTGTTTTGTCCGTTTCTCACAAACCCATATTTCAAGTGACAGATAAAGAGAAACAAATTTTAATGGCATTTTAGCATAAATAGGTTTGATCAAAGTTTACAAGACATTTTACGTATATAAGTAGGTTATGTTGTTATCCCTTAGAGTCCTAGTCCAAGCTTAGCTTATTCTGGGACTAGTTTTGATTTATGTGTCTCCCAACTCATAATATTTAATAATCATGTCATATGTTCCAGTGTCTGGTCACGGAGCAGAGGAGGCTCTCGGGCGGGCTTGCTCGGTCAGGCTGGAGCGGCTGCTGGTGGACGCGGCGCGGCGCTCGTGCCGGGTCGGGCGGCACACATACACGCTGCCAAGCACGAGCGAGACTAGCGACTGTACCGACACGTCGAGCGAGACCTATCAGTGTCACCAGTGCGGCGACACGTTTAAGGACAAGTCGGTTTTAAGGAAACACATTGACACTCACTCGTCAGAACCTTCTGGAGATTTTAATAAGTCTGCACTTACAGGTGAGTTGGTTAATATTTAAAGTCAGGCCTTTCAAATTATAGCATTTTCATGTCAAGTTTTACACTAGTTTACTTGGCAAATTTTCTTAAGACATTGAGGCTTTTGACATGAAAACCCAGTTCGATGGGACAATAATGTATATCATATGTAAATATGCTATTTAAATATATATTTTTATACGATGACGGTTGCAAACAAGCGTACGGTACACCTAATGGTAAGCAGACGCCGCAGCCTATAGACGCTCGCAACTCCGAAAGAGACGTGCGCGTTGTAGACCCTGTATAAAGTTTAAGGATTCACTGTTGTAACGTTATTGTTACATACATAACACTATTCTTATTATAATAAGCAAGAAACAAATATATACAATACTTAAAGCTAATGTCATAATCAAATATTTACATATAATCAACTTAAAACTACACACGAACATTAAAATGTAACATGAATTCATCAGCGCCGTCTTAGCACCCCTGGTAACGAACGAGTTCTTTTGTTTGTTATCTCGCCGTATGCATTTACGCATCGCCTTAGCGACTCCAGATCTGCCATCGAGTTTGAACGCACGTCACATATCTATTCGGTCTCTGATACGTCTTAATTATGTTTTAAGAAATGTAACCGAAATTAAATAAGTGTTCGTCACTAAACGTTCCTCGAAGTTAATTACAATAATTAAATTTATTAAATCACTCTCAAATGAGTAAATGTTTATCGTGAGTGTTTATCAACCCCGAATCGGGTAAGTGGTACCCAGGGGGGGGAAACTTAAAGAAAAGACCAATTTCGCGTGAATTTGGCGTAGAAAGTGCTGCCTCCTATTATATTTGATGTCGACATATTTTGTGTAATCCGTCTCAAGCAGGTTTCGTTTTCATTTCATCTATCTAAATACAATTAATCAAAGCTGAACGTGAAAAGAAACGTTACAATTTATCGTAAAATTAAATTTTCAACTCTATGGTCACAGATTTTATAATACTCTATGGTCGTATGGTTGCCATGGTTATTTTTAAATATTGAAATAACACGTGTGTCAATAACGTGTCAACATATTGAAAATAAAATAATGCTAATTATAAAATTTTCTGCATTATTCTTGTGAAAAGCAGTTAGTGATATAGATCTACAAAGTCAAGTTGATTTATCATTTTCTTAAAAGTGCTTTTTTATGAACTTTGAATTGTTTTATGAACTTGAATGTGTTATCGGATACGCCGAGTTAAGTAAGTATTTTTTAATTCTTTATTTACTATCCCTGTTCACACCGATGCGATGTTATATTTATATTCCAATCAATTGATTTATTTAGGTAGGTAGTCTGTTTTGCCGGGTGGTTATGCAGCTCATACATAAAAGAAAATCAATGAAAACAGTTGGTTACTTAGCAATATAAACGTTTGAGTATTGAATTACGTGAGCTATACGATAAACGAATATGAAGCCCACATTCTTCTTGTTGTTGTCTTTGAAATTTGAAATAGGTATAGTAGATAATTAGAAACATAATTTCAAAAATACATACATACCTCCTACACTTTCATCTCATTATTTAATGTTATGTTTTGCAGATGCATAGTGCATACAATCATGCCACGTCCTCATGCTGAGAAAAAGTCAGGACAGAGGTATTTTCAACATGGATGTCAATTGTTGGAGAAAACAACAATTATCCTGGGCCAATACATGAAATCAGGAAGATACAGCGTGCATCCATTTCAAGGTGAAAAAAATGGATACATCTTTTTGTAGACGATCGTACTTCACCAATTCGTTTACCAGTTAGTGATTGAAGAAGTTAAACAAATCGCTACAAGTTATAGGTAATCGTATTTAATCCTCCTTTTAATATACTATTCATAAATAAGTTAGTCAAAAATAAATAAATGATATTATATATACAACTTAATTTTATTAGTCTCCTGACTGGAATAATTATTTGTGTACAAATCACTTAACCCTTTCAGTACGGCGTGATTATAATTTGTACTCAAATTGGACGAGTTAACTCGCCAATCCGAGAAAGATTTTTTATAGATAAAAGTAAACAATAAAATACTGTTCATGTACTATCTACCTACTGAAGTATCTTAACCATCCCGTATAAACTTCCCCATTTTCATACTAAACAATGATAGTAAATTATGACTTCTGAAAAGAATAACTTTATTACCATTATTCAATTAAAAAAGTGGGAAGTTGCCACGGGAAGTCTTAAGATGTCACAGTGGGTGGATGGTACATGAACAATATTTAACGGACAATATTATGGGTGTGTGTGTGCACGCACACAGACACACGAAATTAGTCCACACCAAATCCGTGTGCGGCGCTTGTGCTCACGAGTATCCAAGTTTTCACGCGAGATGGCTCTCTTTACCTGATATATATTATTATACTCTTTGGTGGTACCTAATATTTAACGCTTCTAGAATTGTAGTATTTAATAATTATCGTAAAGATTAGTGTAACTTGCAGTTTTAGTGCTTAATTACATTCCACAATTGATTTTGCATCATCATACCGCAATCGAGTGCTTACTTTATTTTACCCTCATTTTTTAACATTTATTTTTTTATAACGGTTGCATCATCCACCAAAATTGTAATCTCCGCTTCTGATTGTGAACATCCACAGCATCACTGCTACCTTTAGGTATCGCTTTTACTCCGCCGTTCGCTGGGGATGCTCACAAATCGAATGCGGGCCCATTTTTAATACATTCTGGACGGCGCGTTCCAGGGTCCAAAGTTCGGGCTACCGATCTGGGTAGAAGGTAGGCCCAGAAAACGAACCCGGGACTGTGTGAATTTATAATTAGTACTCCACGACCCCTCATTTTAAAGTCGGACTCAAATTTTAATTATTTTTTAAGATATACATTATATACATTTTTTGCACGGATTCTTGTTGCTTCATTTTCTTAATTAGTTATCACTCAGGAAACCCTTCTCGTAGTAACAAGGACTTAAATATTGACACTGGCGCCTAAAACGTGGTTAAATTCACACAGATCCTGATTTTTTTTTCTTGGTTTTTGTAGTTAGTGTATGTTTGTGGCTTCTTTTTGTGAAACGTTCTTTTTGTTTTATTTTTTGGTTTTTATGCTACTAAAGTGTACGTAATTGAAATTAGTAGTATTTTATATTTAGAATTATATTGTGTAGTATTTTGCAATTGGAGTGTACACATTAGTAGCACCCTTTTTATTTTTTATTTGCTGCTAACCTGTTTTATTTTTATTTTTACTAATTGGGAAAAAACCAGACGTTCATCGTTCATCAATTATTTTGTAACAGAACGGAGAATTTTATTACAAAGAACAATTTTATTGATTTTGCTTGTTACCACTTACCCACTGGTTCAAATTCACAATGCTACCTGTCAAATATTTATCTCTCCAGAAAACGGAACTCGAATATGAGGTTCGGATCCGAGGTGCTACTCCAGCTTCTTCGGTTGAGGAACTTCGTAAACAAATAGTAAAATTGGCTGCAGAACACCCGTCCGAACACATATTAGAGTCGCCGCTAGATGTTCGACAGGACTTCAAAGGTTGTCTGGAAGTTCTCACTAAAATTCAGATGAATCTCGATGTATCTGACCCTAACATACCTACTATAATGAGAACTCAAAATATGTTAAATCACCTTCATAATCGTATAGCGAGGATTACGTGCAGTGACGAAATTAAGAAAGAATATAAGGAGATTGCAGAAGGCTACAAACTTTTTTCACACAGGCTCGCCGCTCTTCTAGAGAAAAAATCAATTCCCACAGCAAACGCCGCCGCATCTAATGCAACCGCTGGCACCTCTGCAGAGGCTACCGCAGTGGTTCCAGATATACAAAACTTGATTTCAGTGACGTGCGATCGCTCTGTAGCAGACTTAAATAAATTAAAGTTTAACGGCAAGACCTGCGTGCGTTCATTCATACAACGCGTAGATGAATTCATAGTTGCACGTAACATCCCTTCTTCAAAGGTGTTGGCATTCGCCACGGAAATCTTTCAGGACGATGCTCTTCATTGGTATAGGTCAGTAAAAGATAAAGTTTCATCGTGGCCTGAGCTTGCTGAAAAATTAAAAGAAGATTTCGACCAATCTGATTACGATTACCGACTTATTTCCGAGATACGCTCTCGCACTCAGGGTGAGCGCGAAAACATAACCATTTATCTCTCGATAATGAGTGGGATGTTTTCGCGCCTATCCAGGTCTCTAAGCGAAGCGGAACAATTAGAAATCCTACTACACAACATTAGGCCTTGTTACGCCAGCACGCTTGCTGCCTCAGCTGCTACAATTACTACCATCGACACCTTGCGTTCCCTATGCCGAAATTACGAGACTTTTCATTCTCGTCTTTCACAATTTCAGGAGCCCCCTAAAGCGACTTCTGACACTGTTGCGCCTGAATTTGCGTATGCAAAGGAACCAAATAAAAATACAAACAAATACAGCAACAACACTTTTAATAAACAAAATTTCACTTACAACAATAATTACAACAAACCACAATATTCAAAGAATCAACATTTTGGACAACAAAATCAAAACAAAACACAACATCAAAATTATATACACACAATTCAGCCACACAAACAACCACCTTACTGCCCTAGGTGTCGCAGTAACTCTCATCATATTCGGCAATGTCAAGCGAATAGGGACGTGTTTTGTTTCAAATGTGGGATGAAAGATGTGAAAACCCCGGATTGTCCAGTATGTAATAAGGGTAAAATTTCAAAAAACTAGGTGAGCAGAATTGTAGAAATTTTGATAAACAAGATTGGGACTCTTGGCTTGCGTTCATTAAAGCTTTCTCATCAACCTATAAAATATCTACAATTCTGCATTCAAAACCTCACAATGACCCTAGACCCTATGTAAATGTAAAAATTAACGACATTGACGCCTGTGCTCTATTAGATTCTGGTGCTGCAGTGAGCATAGTGGGTAATAATGCCCATCTACACTTAATCGACTGCACTTTGCAACAGGCCGACCCCATCTCCATGGTAGCCGCAGGTGGTCAATGCTTAAATAGTATCGGGTACATGCATTTACCCATCTGTTTCGAAGGCCAATTTCATATAATTAAAGCTTACGTTGTTCCCGAGGTGGAAACGTCCATCATACTGGGTATAGATTTTTGGCGGGCATTTCAAATATGCCCTAAATATTTAGGAAGCATAACGATGTCTGAGAGCCCTCTGGCGGAGTTGAAGGTGAGTAGTCCTGGCTCTTTTATCAACTCCTACGATAATCTGACTCATTCCCAGAGGTCTATAGCAGATAACGTTATAGCTCAATTTAAATCCATTTCTATGGAGGAGAAAGGATTAGGTAGGACTCATCTGATCTCCCATAAAATTGACACGGGTGACGCGCAACCGATAAGGCAGCGCTATTATAGAATGTCTCCGGAAAAGCAGCGTATTTTGGTGGAGCAAGTTGACGAGATGTTGTCACTGGATGTCATTGAGCCATGTGAAAGCGCGTGGTCTTCGCCAGTTCTTATCGTGCACAAGAAAAATGGACAGCCCAGGTTCTGCCTCGACAGTCGGAAGCTCAATGCTGTGACAAAACGCGACGCGTACAATTTGCCATACGTTTCGGAGATCCTCGATAATCTTCGAGACGCAAAGTACCTTTCCAGCATTGACCTTTCGAAGGCTTTTTGGCAGATCCCTATAGAACCTGCAGATCGCGACAAAACTGCTTTTTATGTGCCATCTAGAGGTACTCTGCGCTTTAAAACTACCGCCTTTGGCTTGACCAACGCGCCGGCAACGCAGCAGCGTCTGGTAGATTTATTGTTCGCTGACATGGAGTTTAAAACTTTTGCTTATTTGGACGACATCATTGTCATTAGCTCCACTTTCGAGGAACATGTGTCTCGCCTGCTGCGCGTGTTGGACAAGCTAAAAGCAGCAAATTTGACAGTAAATTTCGAGAAATGCAATTTTTTCCGCAGCGAGTTAAAATACTTGGGATACGTAGTAGATGCTCGTGGGCTACGGACGGATCCGGAAAAGGTCCAAGCTATTTTAAACTTTCCAGTACCGACCAATAGAAAGGAATTGAAACGCTTTCTCGGTACCGCTACATGGTACCGACGTTTCGTTCCTAACTTCAGTACCGTGGCTGGTCCGCTTAACAGGATGACTTCAAACAGCAAGAAGGCACCTCCCTTCCAATGGACGCCAGAGGCTGACGCGGCTTTTAATGCCCTTAAAGATTGTTTGGTCGCCGCGCCTGTCCTCTCTTGCCCGGCGTATGATAAACCTTTTGAAGTCCATACGGATGCCAGCAATTATGGCATCGGCGCCATGTTAACGCAGACGATAGATGGGAAGGAGCACCCTATAGCTTATATGAGTCGCTCACTCACCAGTGCCGAGAAAAACTACAGTATCACTGAGAGGGAGACCCTTGCCGCGATAGCAGCTCTCGAGCACTGGAGATGTTATCTAGAGAACGGCCATAAGTTTGCGCTGTACACTGACCATTCCGCGTTAAAGTGGTTTTTATCGTTAGATAACCCTTCAGGCCGGTTAGCACGCTGGGGAATAAGATTATCGTCATTCAACTTCGAAATCAAACATCGACGAGGTGTCGATAATGTTATTCCCGATGCTCTGTCTCGTGCTGTTCCAGTTGTTGCTTTGTCCTTAGCTAATGCAATATCGACTACCAAAGATGATTGGTACATTAAGATGTATAATGGCTGTATTAGTTCTCCAAACCAGTTTCCAAATTTCATTATAAAAAATAATTCATTGTTTCGGCTTTCTAAAACTAAATCACACCTCATGACTGAATTTGCGTGGAAGGAAGTAGTTCCCATGGAGTTTCGCGACCAAATTATAGCAGAAAATCATTCTGTACCAACTGCTGGACATCTCGGCATATTTAAAACATACCATCGCCTTTCGTTATCCTATTATTGGCCCGGGATGCACCAGAGTGTCGTACAGTTTGTAGGTTCTTGTTCTGTTTGCTTGTCGTACAAGGCACAAAATCACACTACATTAGGAGAAATGGGACGTCCAAAGCAGTGCTCTCGTCCCCATCAAATGATTTCCATTGATTTTGTCGGTCCTCTCCCCACCACTCGCAAGCAAAATAGTTATATGCTGGTGATAACATGCTGCTTTTCGAAATACTGCCATATTTTCCCTCTACGGCGCGCGACGGCCGATGCAGTGGTCAAAATTTTAGAAGAATCCATTTTCCTAGTTCATGGCATACCGCAAACAATATTCTTAGATAATGGTAGCCAATTTATAAGTGGTACTACTGACAAATTATTCAAAAAATACAAAGTGCCAAACATATATTTCACCCCTAGGTATACACCGCAAATAAATTTGGTCGAAAGATTTAATAAATCAATTCTCACCTGTCTATCCACGTTCGTTGAGAATGACCACAGATCATGGGACACTTTTATCCCACAGGTACAGTTTGCCATTAATAACTCGGTAAACGAAGCCACCGGTTACACTCCGTCTTTTCTTGTGTACGGTAGAGAGTTGGTACTATGCGGATCACACTATACTGATTCTGATTTAGGCGATGAAGTGCTGTTCCTGCCACGTGATATTTATGCTGAGAATTTGGGATGCCTTTCTTCAGTATTCAATGATGTGCAGGCCTCACTATGGAATGCACATGTAAAGAATACTGCTCACTATAACTTACGCAGGAAAGCAGCAGAATATAACGTAGGCGATATAGTTTATAAGCGTACTTATATCCTTAGTGATAAAGATAAGTACTTTACCAAAAAGTTAGCACCTAAGTACATAAAATGCAAGGTTACTAAGAAACGGTCACCCTTAGTTTACGAGTTAGAGGATATGTCAGGCAAAAATATCGGAGTTTGGCATATAAAAGACATTAAACTTGTAAATAATAGGTAAACATGCCCCAACGACACCTAGTTTCTAGCATGAGTCACTAGCTTCACCAGCTGTTAACTCGTCGTAATGCCAGGCAGCGTCAACGACGTAAAATGAAACGTTGTTGTTGTTTTTAATGAATGTTAATTTTGAAAGAAGTATGTAAGATGATGGAATGAAAGAGAAAATGTTAGAGTGACTATAGTCGGGTTTTATTTAAAACTAAAACCCTTCCCGAGACGCGGGGGTAATGTAACGTTATTGTTACATACATAACACTATTCTTATTATAATAAGCAAGAAACAAATATATACAATACTTAAAGCTAATGTCATAATCAAATATTTACATATAATCAACTTAAAACTACACACGAACATTAAAATGTAACATGAATTCATCAGCGCCGTCTTAGCACCCCTGGTAACGAACGAGTTCTTTTGTTTGTTATCTCGCCGTATGCATTTACGCATCGCCTTAGCGACTCCAGATCTGCCATCGAGTTTGAACGCACGTCACATATCTATTCGGTCTCTGATACGTCTTAATTATGTTTTAAGAAACGTAACCGAAATTAAATAAGTGTTCGTCACTAAACGTTCCTCGAAGTTAATTACAATAATTAAATTTATTAAATCACTCTCAAATGAGTAAATGTTTATCGTGAGTGTTTATCAACCCCGAATCGGGTAAGTGGTACCTAATATTTAACGCTTCTAGAATTGTAGTATTTAATAATTATCGTAAAGATTAGTGTAACTTGCAGTTTTAGTGCTTAATTACATTCCACAATTGATTTTGCATCATCATACCGCAATCGAGTGCTTACTTTATTTTACCCTCATTTTTTAACATTTATTTTTTTATAACGGTTGCATCATCCACCAAAATTGTAATCTCCGCTTCTGATTGTGAACATCCACAGCATCACTGCTACCTTTAGGTATCGCTTTTACTCCGCCGTTCGCTGGGGATGCTCACAAATCGAATGCGGGCCCATTTTTAATACATTCTGGACGGCGCGTTCCAGGGTCCAAAGTTCGGGCTACCGATCTGGGTAGAAGACCCTCGGCAGCTCCTTCCTACACCAACGCTACTACGCCTCGGGTTCGGCACGACGCCTTTCTCCACTTCCGGGCCGCCGCAGAAGTATAGTCGGCCAGAATTAAGAGCGCTCGCGAGCACCATCTGCGTCATACCCCAGGCGAGAGTACCTAGGCCCAGAAAACGAACCCGGGACTGTGTGAATTTATAATTAGTACTCCACGACCCCTCATTTTAAAGTCGGACTCAAATTTTAATTATTTTTTAAGATATACATTATATACATTTTTTGCACGGATTCTTGTTGCTTCATTTTCTTAATTAGTTATCACTCAGGAAACCCTTCTCGTAGTAACAAGGACTTAAATCGTGACACTGTGTTGACAGCAGAAGGGATAAAACGTCCCTCGCTCTCAACACAGTGCA
The DNA here is from genome assembly GCA_951800055.1 of Cenopis cana. Classification (NCBI taxonomy): domain Eukaryota; kingdom Metazoa; phylum Arthropoda; class Insecta; order Lepidoptera; family Tortricidae; genus Cenopis; species Cenopis cana. Next base: position 1,870,284 of record OX637496.1, read on the forward strand.
TCCTCGGGAGCTCTGGCAACCTTGCTCACCTCCAGGAACACAACACTACATACTTGTACAGTAATAGTACATTACTTACCAAGGGCGATAAAACAAAGAATGTCTCAGATCGCAGGTATTTTACGCCCGAGCCGAAGGCAAGGGCGATTAATACGCGATCTGAGGCTTTCTTTATTATCGCCCGTGGTGAGTACAAAATTTTATGTCACCCCCTGGCCAGGAAGTGGGTTTTTTCGCGCGCAGAGCGTGCGATAATGGCCACTTTATGGCTAGGTGTGACATAAATAATGTTATTATGGCTGTGGTGTTCTGCAAGGCGGAGGTACTTCCCCAGTTGGGCTGCTCCAAATTCGAGCAAGAGATGACATTTTGCTGTGCCCTACCTCTCCTGATGAATTTATTTAATGACTCCTGTAATTTAATTAATGACTTTGCTGTCCGATTTGAAAATGTATTTATTTGATGTTGCAGCAACTGTAAGAACGGTGAAGGAGGCTCTTGGGCGGGCTCGCTCGGTCAGGCGGGGGCGGCTGCAGGCGGGGGCGGGGCAGACACGAGGCGGAGGGAAACGGTTCACATGCAGCGACTGTCACTACCAGTGTCAGTGGGAATCAGACTTACGGCGTCACCAGAGGATACACACTGGAGAAAAACCTTTTAGATGTAGTCTTTGTGACTACAAGAGCAATCGGAAGTCACGCTTAGTATCTCACGAGAGAATACACACAGGGGAAAAACCATTTCAATGTAGCCACTGTGACTACAAGTGCAGACAGAAGACACAATTAGTGATTCACGAGAGAATACACACTGGAGAAAAACCATTTCAATGTAGTCACTGTGACTACAAGTGTAGTCAAAATGTAGATTTAGTGAGGCACGAGAGAATACACACTGGAGAAAAACCATTTCAATGTAGTCACTGTGACTACAAGTGCAGACAGAAGACACAATTAGTGATTCACGAGAGAATACACACTGGAGAAAAACCATTTCAATGTAGTCACTGTGACTACAAGTGCAGAGAGAAGACACTTATAGTGAGGCACGAGAGAATACACACTGGAGAGAAACCATTTAAATGTAGACACTGCGACTACAAGTGCAGTCGGAAGACACATTTAGTGAGGCACGAGAGAATACACACTGGAGAAAAACCATTTCAATGTAGTCACTGTGACTACAAGTGCAGACGGAAGACACAATTAGTGATTCATGAGAGAATACACACTGGAGAAAAACCATTTCAATGTAGTCACTGTGACTACAAGTGCAGACAGAAGACACAATTAGTGATTCACGAGAGAATACACACTGGAGAAAAACCATTTCAATGTAGTCACTGCGACTACAAGTGCAGTCGGAAGACACATTTAGTGAGGCACGAGAGAAAACACACTGGAGAAAACCCATTTAAATGTAGCCACTATGACTACAAGTGCACACAGAAGGGAGATCTAGTAAGGCACGAGAGGATACACACAAGATAAACCCTTACCCCCCCTTAGATAACCCTTTGCTTGTTATCACCATTAAGTGCATTGTTAAATCAGTTTTACGGATACATCAGAACATACACGCAAATCAAAAAATATTTTAAATGCGGCTACCTGCCAGTTATATGGTAATAAATCGCTTTAGTGTTTAATAGTAACACAATAGTTTACTGCGACGTTAACGCATTGCTTGTATCACCGCATGGACACCTCTCCCTCGCCCAGACAGATCATGTTGAGCCAAATTGCAACCGGAAAGCGCATTGTAGACGTCCCATGCTCCAAGTCAAAGACTGCGTGAAACGCGACATGATTGCATTTGATATCGACCGCAGCGCTCGGGAAGATCTTGCTGGAAATCGCGTTAGTGGAGAAACACTTTCGCAAAAGGCCGCGAATTCCGCGATAACACCTGGTCCCAAGATCTAGCCCACAAGGCATAACCGTTAAGATACGGATCCTCAGCTCACGTTTCAGAAATGTGGACGCATATGTCGATCCCGAATTGGCTTATATAGTCACGAGAGGAGTTGTTTCTCGCGTGCAGACGCTGTTTAAATCTGTCAAGATGTAATAGACCCGGTGATGATGTATCTGCGGTAACTCCACATGTATAAATTAGGATGATTATTAATTAAAGACGTACATTATTGTAACCAATTCGTTGCTATCATTCTGCTCCCCCTGGGCTTCTCATTACCAGACCTATATCGATAAACTCAACTATTGATGCGAGGTTTATATACTAGTGATCACTAGTGGGGTTTGCTTGTAAAAATATGTTTTTATTAAAAGTAAAATAAATAATAATAACTCAATACTCTCCTTCGTTTTTAAAGACAATTTTATAGTTTTACTCGTCCCATTTTTATTCTTCGTGAATGTCCCATCTACTATTGTTAAAGTAAACGACGACTGTCGAGATTAGCTCACATTCCATTAGGATAAGATGAATAAAATGTGTTTTAATGTGTATTTACTAAATGTGTTAGGATAAGCTATGTCTAAAAATATATTACTGTAAATACCTTAACCGTGTTAGTTGATAAGATCTTAGTATGTAAAATAAGAATAAATCACTTAAACAACTTACCTTGTTTACCTACCTTCGTCGTATCACGCACGTAACGTTCCTCCAGGAAGCTGGTATGCTAATACTCGATATTCGAATAAATCTATAATAAACTGAAATAGACACGAGTACCAGCTTTATACAAATCTAATAGGTAAGAAACGGCAATCATGATAAAAGGATGGATTGGCACATCCATGCCTTATAATGTTAAAATGTTAGAATAAGTTATCTAAACTACAACAATACGTGTAATTCTGTGTAATTATTAATTGGTTAATAAATGTCGTATACGCCTTGAGTTGATGCACGTACACTGACAGACCCCACGCATCTATAAATAGAGCGCACGCCATAGCCGGCGTACCATTCTACAGTCGTCAGCCGGCGGAGCAACAACTCATCGCTAGATATGAGGAAGTTTAAATAAGTGTTCTTTCTTCATCTCCCGCAAGCTACATTCAACAACGACATTGACAAGTACATATTGTTTTATAGTGAGTGTCTAAGTAGGTAGTTTACTTTTAAAAAGGTAGATAACATTAACTATTTTGTAGTGCAATAGGTATTACGCCCTACCTTTATATAACCTAGCGATTATTTAAAATATGCTATGTTGAACAATAGAACAAAAAACACACAATGCGGGGGGCGATCACTAGTTTATAGAACTAGCATCGATAGTTGAGTTTATCGATATAGGAACTCCCTACTTGTCAAACAATTTTGCCCCGCCGATTCCTACGTCTGCTCATTACATTATATGGCGACCCTGCTCATCGAACCATAACTAAAGGAGCCATATGATACGCAGTACATATGAGCGGCAATGGGCCGGCGGCGGCGGCGTGACCTTAGGTTCAAAACAAAATCTTACATATTACATTAGCGCCTGTAGAGGCAAGGCCTTCTTCATACAAACTCTGTGCAAGTTTTATTCGTCGGTTTTGGCACTCCCGCATATAATTTTTTTTTGCTTGTTAATATTGGATATACGAAGAATGTCAAGAAATAAAATCAAACATTTCAAAATAATTAAAATTAAGTAACAAAATACAAGAAATAAAATTCTTGAGGTTCTGGCTAACAGAAAAATAAGCACACTGATCAAAAATCATAAGTGTAATGCATAGGGACAGACAGACAGCAGGAAGCGACTCTGTTTTATACTATGTAGTGATTCTGTGGCCGCGCGGTATTTTGGATTATGAAAATACTAAAATCGTTATATATTTCCCTTGAAATTTTGAAGAGTTCCCTCAATTCCTCATAGATTCCATCGTCAGAAGTGAACTTTGAGAACAACGGGACCAATCCGGAAGAATAATAATAATAATAATCTGCCGGAATTAAAATGCGAGACTGTTTTATTAGGCAGGCGTCCGATGTCTCACCCAATAGCCCGGCCATTAGTCCATCATCTTCACCTAATAACCTGGTTCATTTAGATTCCATCCACCAACAATAGTCCCTATACACCCTGGCGGGTGCTGTCTCTGTGTGCGTCCCATGACACGGGCAGGGACAGCATCCGCTCGGTGTATCCCTCGCATTTCATTAAATTGTCAAAAGGGCCTCTACGTGTTGGCTATGTGGTACTCGATGGTACTTCGGCTCCACGCACGCCTCCCAAAGGTCCGGGACACCATTGTCCCGTGAACGGGAAAGACATACAAATTATAATAATAATATACTTTATCGTGCACCACAAAGTGAAAGTGAAAAATATCCTTTCAAACGAAGAAATAATTTTCCAAATCTGTTCATAAATGGCGGAGTAATCGCGTAACAAACATATAACAAAAAAAACATACAGGCGAATTGAGAACCGCCTCCTTTTTTTTGAAGTTGTTTAAAAATAGTCCAAGTTACTAAACTGAATTATTGAATGGAAGAGCGAGACCTGATACAGGTGCATTAAAACCTACTAGGAGGCCTCAACCACTATTGTCAAACTAATATTTAAAGTTATCCAAATAAACGATTTTATTTATTTATATTATTTATTATTAATACAGGGAAAAAATCTGAAAACTATTCATTTGTAATTAAATCTTACAAAAATATTGTACTCTCTAATCTGTATTTCCAATAGTATATAGTTTTGTCCATATTTGGACTACATTTCGATTTCTAACCATGGTTTTCTATTTTTCGCTCATTAGACGCAGAATTTCATGTTCTTTAATATTGTGAAATTAATAATAATTAATCATTAATCTTATTGACAAATCATCGTGAAGATATATTATGGAATATCAAATCGGCTTATATGATCCTGCAAAAAATTGCTAGTTTCTGTCTGACCTAGTAGTTAGTGCTGGCCGAGATGACTTGTGGCCTGAAGTCCACTATTTGTAGTCCATATTATCTTTTAACAATACAATAGTAAATTATTAAATCCTGGCAACATTAAGATGCTATAACTATAAAAAAAGAGCCTTAATTAAGTACCTATTGCTTTCCGCCAAACTGTATAACTGTAAAAAGTGTTTTTAATCAATATGCGGGAGGGCAGCACCATCGTCGAACCCGAGCCATCTGGCAGCAGGTTTAAAACGGTGCCGTGTGCCGCGGATGCACATACTGGTGGCACGTATTACAGCAACGCTGATTCTTGCTCTGAGCCAGCCCAGTATGGTGCTTATGCTGCGATTCCAGCGTTCAGATATTCTTTCACTCATGTGTTTTATGAAAGAGGACATTTGAGGTGCAAAGACTCCATCAACTGATGTAACAAGTGGGGTGAAGGTAGCATGTCGCATTTCACAGGCATTTGAGTATTTTCTTTGCTTTTCAGCTTCGGCTGATTTTAAAACAGATGTGACCGGACGTGAGAGGTAGGAAGGAGCGTCGGTGTCAACAACACGAATATCGAATAACGCCTCCCTCTGAGCATCCCATACGCCACGGCAGGATAGGTCTGCACGTAGTCCGCTGTCATTTTCGGAAATAATTGGTTCTTTTGTTACGTTTCCCCAGGCGTGTTGGCAAAGTTCACATAAGAGGTCTCTGATCTCATTGTGTCGCCTAGTGATTAGGCCTCCAGTTTTACAACATAGCGCGTGATCAATGTTGAATTGGCCATTGCCGCAGCCATCGCATGACTGTGGCATGGAGTTTGGTATTCTGTGGTAACGAATTGATAGCGCATCTCTAAATTCTAGTGGGGATAGATCAAAGTGATCTTTTTTTGTAGGAATGATTGATAGCCAATTTGAGGACTTCGTTTTCATCTTGGATGCGATGGATCTTTCAATCGCTCTTCTCCTGTTAGAGGTGAATTTTGCTAAGGTAGTTTCTAAAAGTTTGTCGTCGAGGGCATCTTTTTCTTTACGGCCTTCTTTGCATGCATCTTTTAGACATGTATTATGGTCGGATAGGACAATCTGTTTCTTCTCTAATAAGGCACCTGTGAGAGCTGTGCAACCTTTCATGGAAATTTCGTAGTTTAAATTAGTGGCGTGTGGGTTAGAGATTGCCAATCCACCTTTATGAACAGGTAGAGAAAATAGGTCGGCTTCCACAGTAGAGACATTACTACCAAAGAGTGTTGGCAGGAAGATCGTGCGTAGTGCATCTGTCAAAGGTTCAAAAAATTCATGGGAATTTTTCAGGACTCGTAGTAAGAATGACCATTGGAATTGAATTGCTTTGGTGAGGGCTGTGTAGGCCGCTTGAGGGGAATCTTTGCAAATTTCAGAAATTTTTTCTACCGTGGAAACGAATTTGTTTACATTATTTTTTATGAAATCTTCTTTTCCTTCACCAATGTAACTTCCCAAAAAGCGAGATCCTGTGACAATATTTAGATTGGTGCCCCTGAAGATCTGCTGAGCTGCTTGCTTGTCAGTGTCACATACGATGAGCAATGTTTTCTTAGCTTGAGGGAAGTATCCAAAGGATGGTCCTATAATGCTTATTTTATCCCACCAATTACGTAGGCTTTTGAAATTACCTTGGGCTGAAGAATCATCTGCATACCAGGATTGAATAGTATTTTGTTCTTCATTCATTTTGTTTATAATTGGTAATGTTGCAAGGGCATAGAGCGGCATGGCTAATGGATCTCCCTGTGTTACGCCTTCTTTGCTATGGAGTCTCATGTCTGAATCACGAATAACAAGTTCCGCGTGTCCGTTGTAAGTGTTGTACAAGAAACGGGCGCAGTGTGGCCAATGTATTCTCGCTTGCCAGAGGGCTAGTTGTCTGTTTACGGCATTGAATGCGTTGTTTGCGTCAACAAGGAGCATTCCCCAGTTTGATCCAGGATGACATTTATTTTGATAGAGATCATTCATTGCATGTATTGCACCTTCGATACCACTACTGATACCATTTCATGTTCTTTAACTTGCTAGTAAGCAACTTTACGCTAGGATGCATGACATAGAATATAAGGTTTAAGATCATTTAATCTCATAAATAATTATACAATTCACTTACATGAGAGAACACTTAACTAATACACAAACTTTGTTATGAGCGCACAAAGACAAATAAGTGCGTTAAAAAAATTAGGGTAGTACAAAATAGTGAGCGCGCACTCGGCAAGCTACGCATGCAGCGAGCGACAATAACAGCGGAACAAGTAATACACAGAATCCTTACAACTAGATACGAGCGAGTATATATGAGCGATAAACCGAAAATAGTGCGAAAATTTCGGGGGTTTGTAGCTGCCAAAAGTTGTCCCGAGATTACTCTTGCTACCAGTTTTGATATTTAATTTACTTAGTTGCATCCAGATACATAATTTAAATAAATAAGATCTACTCCTCCACCTCTTGCAACATAGTCCAGCATTGAACCTCTACTGACGGGCGTATTACGTCAGCACTTGCAGTCACAATGAGTTTTTCACCAGTTCATGTTTCCCCGCGGGAACTTTTAAGTCTGCCTTGCGAGTGCTCTGATATAGACAGGAGCTACTAGATGGTTTTTTCTCCAGTGTGTTTTCTCTCGTGGCTCACTAAATTTGTCCTGTGTCTGCAATTGTAGTCACAGTGACTACATTTATATGGTTTTTCTCCAGTGTGTTTTCTCTCGTGAATCACTAAATTTGTCTCCTGTCTGCACTTGTAGTCACAGTGACTACATTGAAATGGTTTTTCTCCAGTGTGTATTCTCTCGTGAATCACTAAATTTGTCTTCTGTCTGCACTTGTAGTCACAGTGACTACATTGAAATGGTTTTTCTCCATTGTGTATTCTCTCGTGCCTCACTAAATGTGCCTTCTGATTGCACCTGTAGTCACAGTGACTACATTGAAATGGTTTTTCTCCAGTGTGTATTCTCTCGTGAATCACTAATTGTGTCTTGTGTCTGCACTTATAGTCACAGTGACTACATTGAAATAGTTTTTCTCCAGTGTGTATTCTCTCGTGAATCACTAATTGTGTCTTGTGTCTGCACTTATAGTCACAGTGACTACATTGAAATGGTTTTTCTCCGGTGTGTTTTCTCTCGTGAATCACTAAATTTGTCTCCTGTCTGCACCTGTAGTCACAGTGACTACATTGAAATGGTTTTTCTCCAGTGTGTATTGTCTCGTGAATCACTAAATTTGTCTTCTGTCTGCACTTGTAGTCACAGTGACTACATTGAAATGGTTTTTCTCCAGTGTGTATTCTCTCGTGCCTTACTAAATGTGCCTTCTGATTGCACTTGAAGTCACAGTGACTACATTGAAATGGTTTTTCTCCAGTGTGTATTCTCTCGTGAATCACTAATTGTGTCTTGTGTCTGCACTTATAGTCACAGTGACTACATTGAAATAGTTTTTCTCCAGTGTGTATTCTCTCGTGACTCACTAAATGTGCCTTCTGATTGCACTTGTAGTCACAGTGACTACATTGAAATGGTTTTTCTCCAGTGTGTATTCTCTCGTGAATCACTAATTGTGTCTTCTGTCTGTACTTATAGTCACAGTGACTACATTGAAATGGTTTTTCTCCGGTGTGTTTTCTCTCGTGAATCACTAATTGTGTCTTCCGTCTGCACTTATAGTCACAGTGACAACATTGAAATGGTTTTTCTCCAGTGTGTATTCTCTCGTGCCTCACTAAATGTGCCTTCTGATTGCACTTGTAGTCACAGTGACTACATTGAAATGGTTTTTCTCCAGTGTGTATTCTCTCGTGAATCACTAATTGTGTCTTGTGTCTGCACTTATAGTCACAGTGACTACATTGAAATAGTTTTTCTCCAGTGTGTATTCTCTCGTGAATCACTAATTGTGTCTTGTGTCTGCACTTATAGTCACAGTGACTACATTGAAATGGTTTTTCTCCGGTGTGTTTTCTCTCGTGAATCACTAATTGTGTCTTCCGTCTGCACTTGTAGTCACAGTGACTACATTGAAATGGTTTTTCTCCAGTGTGTATTCTCTGGTGACGCAGTAAGTTTGATTCCCACTGGCACTCGTAGTGACAGTCGCTGCATGTAAACCGTTTCCCTCCGCCTCGTGTCTGCCCCGCCCCCGCCTGCAGCCGCCCCCGCCTGACCGAGCGGGCCCGCCCAAGAGCCTCCTTCACCGTTCTTACAGTTGCTGCAACATGAAATAAATACATATTCAGATCAGACGTCATTAATTAAATTACATATTTAAATAGCATAGGTTGTTTCCGGTTGTCAAACTATAAACTCGTTACTGTTGCAGTTCTAACTAAAATAATTTGTTTTAAGTGGTTTCCCGTTGTTACATGTGGTGAACATTCTTTTAACAGCTAAATAAGAACTCGAGCACTGTTTGCAGTGAAAAATCAAGTGAAAATTGTTGTGGAGAATTTCGCAAAACATCGCGTATCATTGAACTTTTGAGGTTATCTTGTAAAACTATAAACTATAACTTACGTGTCCGCTACCAACGTCAGGAATATCCGGTGTGACCAGTGCATAGACAATTAATTCCACCACAACTGAAAGTTCCGATTCACGTAAAAATGAATAGTTCTCTACAAAAGTTGTTTGACAGTTTGAAAGAGGAGATGGACAAGCAAACTGAAAAAATTCACGATTCGGTGACTAAAACCATGTGCGAGAGAATGGATGACAAGTTATTATAGGCCAGTGAAATCTTACAAATAAAAAAGCTAAAATCGCAAAGCGAGATGTAAAGCTGCATTTTTGGGATGTTATTCGCACCCCTTAGGAGTATGTGTGACTACATTTTGCAAGCAAAAAAAAGTTGTGCTACCTGTAGGATACGTGAAAAACTGCAAAATTTTCGGACTTTTTTCAGGTATTGTAGTTCAATTCAAAAACTATGGGTTTTTGACATTACTTGTCTATGGCATTTTTAAAGTACTTTAAATTTGCAACAATTTGAGCCTACCTACAGCTCCGTATGTCTTATAGTTTTTGAGACATGATGTTTCAAAAATACTGCTTTATTGAGTTTTGCCTATAGTGCGTGTTGTTACGGGTTTCCGTCGAACAAACACTTCACCACCGGCCACCAGCGCCGGCTTTTAGTATGTTATCAGGCATATCTCCTGGACCCCGAAACTGCTGGGAGACAATCTCTCCAAGGTCGCTCTCCCGAGTAATGACGTCATGAAAATTGCCGCCGAAACGTTTGGAAAAGTGGCAATCACACCCAACCTATGCAACATACATACACGTGTATGGTATCAAATGAAAGCTGAATAAATATGCATAGTTTTTGAATTGAACTACAGTACCTGAAAAAAGTCCGAAAATTTTGTAGGTTTTCACGTATCATACAGGTAGCACAACTTTTTTTTGCTTGCAAAACGTAGTTTCAGATACTCCTAAGGGGTGCGAATAACATACCAAAAATGCAGCTTTACATCTCGCTTTGCGATTTTAATGTACGATTTCTCTGCTGTATTAGTAATTCTAGACGAAAACAAAGTGCTTAAAACCAAAATCGATACATTAGAACAAAAAATATTGTACATGGAGAGAGAAAGTAAAAAGAACAATTTGCTGTTATTCGGGTTAGAGGAGAAAGAAAAGGACCAAAGTGATTTGATAGAGGTCCTTAGAGCAAACAACAAATTTAAACAACAAAAAACAAACATAAGCAAAAAAATGGAAACAACTTCTACAAATAACATAAGCAACCAAATTGAAACAAAACAAAACATATTTCCCAAGCCGACTGGTCATCGTGGGAAATCAGACCACCACCCTCCAGCTTATACAAGCAAACCAAAAATCCACATTGCCTCACTAAATGTTTTAACCCTAAAATCTGATGAAAACTTAATGGAACTTACAAATGCACTCCAAGCAGTAAAATGGGACATCCTAGGCTTGAGCGAAATTCGCAGGTTGGGAGAGAAAATCCTAGACTACCCGGACCTTTTATTCTACTACAAGGGAGAAACGGCAGGAAGAAATGGGGTAGGCTTCCTGGCAAAGAAAGCTAGCTGTGTCGATGAGCTGATTGGAATTTCGGACCGCATTGCAGTGCTTAATATAAAACTACCAGCTGACAAGGAAAAATGGTCACTCATCCAAGTCTATTCCCCGACCGAACAAGCAGATCGGGAATCAATCGAAAAATTCTATTCTGACTTAAACCAAACTATTGCACTCCACACCCATAAGAATCTAATTGTTATGGGCGATTTCAATGCTCAGATAGGAGACAGGCAACATGGAGAAGATTTAGTGTTGGGACAGTACACAAATGGAAAAAGATCTAAAAATGGAGAGAAGTTAATAGATTTCGCATTGCAACACAACCTAACGATTTCAACAGCAAGTTCAAGTTCGCCTGATGGGAAGTACAAGAATGAGATTGACTTTATACTCTCCAACCAACCTAATAACTTCAATGATTGCAACATGATCAACAAACTAAACTTCAACACAAATCATAGGATGGTGAGAGGTGTAGTAGATTAGATGCCCACCAACAAAAGAAACCAAGGCCAAGACAAAGGCTGGAGAACAGAACTTGGACTAGGGATCAGCTGCTCAAAATAACAAAGGGACTTCAAGACAAACACCTGGATTACAAATTACTGACTACAACCTTAGACATTCAACAAAAATATGACTGGGTAGAAAACACTGTTAAAGCAGCATTGAACTCCAGCAAAGATGAATCCGAGAAAGGCAAGAAAAACTGTATGTCGACAAAAACCCTAACTCTAATGGAAGAAAGAAACAATCTAATCAGCGACGCCAAAAATAACAAGGATACAAGGAAAAGAATCTCAACTCTCAGCAAAGAAATAAATGAAAACCTAAGGAAAGATAGGAAAAGGAACAGAATGGAAACGCTAGAAAGACATATACGTACAACAGGTGGCATTAAAAAAGCCTACAGGGAGCTGCAGATAAACAAGGAATGGGTTACGAAAATAAAAGATGAGCAAGGAAAGAATAAGAACCGAAGGCAAGATATAAGGAATATAACCACGAACTATTACAAGGAACTGTATAAAAATGACAGCAACCCAAGCGAGCCAGATATAAAGCTGGAACACGATACAATAGTGCCTCCCTTCATATTAAGCGAAATTGAATCTGCTATAGAATCCCAGAAAAAAGATAAAGCCCCTGGTCCAGACGGAATAAACAACGAGATCCTGATATACGCCAAAAATGAAGTGGCCCCTCTGCTATTCAAAATCTTCAATGATATTCTAAGGGAAGAAGTCATTCCAGAACAATGGACAAAATCGAATATTATACTTCTATACAAGAAAGGAGATCCCCACAATATAGGCAATTACCGTCCTATCAGCCTAATGTCAAATATCTACAAGATCTTTGCCAAAGTTATACTCAAGCGACTTGAAATAAAACTTGACGAGCAGCAACCTATAGAACAGGCAGGATTCAGAAAAGGTTACTCTGTGCTGGACCACATCCATGTGCTGAAACAAGTCATAGAAAAGTATAATGAATATAACTTAACATATTATCTAGCATTCATTGACTACAGCAAAGCATTTTACAGCCTACTCCACAGCAAGATATGGGAAACACTCAAAAGTCAGGGGATAGAGGAAAAATATATAAGGATAATAAGGAATGTCTACAAGAATAGTACAGCATGCATCCAACTAGAAAGGAAAGGCGATTCATTCACAATCGAAAAAGGAGTCCGTCAAGGTGACCCACTATCACCAAAGCTCTTCTCAGCCGTGCTGGAACAAGTTTTTAGGACACTGACCTGGGAAAACTACGGCATAAGCATTGATGGCTGTACTCTCACAAACTTAAGGTTTGCAGACGATGTTGTCCTTTTTGCCAGTAACCACCATGACCCGAGCAAAATGATAAACGAGCTTGCAAAAGAAAGTAAGAAAATGGGCCTGCGGATGAATCTAGAGAAAACCAAATTGCTCACAAACGGCTTGGAGGAAAAAGTATGGGTAGATCAAAACGAAATCGAATATGTAAAAGAATATATAAGGACATCACCAATAGAGAAATCGAACATAGGATTGGCAATAGCTGGAAGAGATACTGGGGTATGAAGGAAATAATGAAAGACCAACATCTTCACATCAGCACCAAGAGCAAGGTATTCAACTTGTGCATCCTACCAATACTTATGTACGGAAGTCAGACTTGGGCCCTCACAAAGAACCAACTGAATAAACTACGTATCTGCCAAGTGTCAATGGAACGCAGTATGTTGGGAGTAAGGAGAGTCGATAAAATAAAGAATCAAGCCATAAGGAACCAGACCAAGGTACAAGACATATTCACAAAAATCAGGAGACTCAAATGGAAGTGGTCTGGCCACACTATAAGAGGCAGTGACAAGTGGAGCAAAAAGGTGACCCAGTGGTACCCAAGGGGCTGTAAGAGGAAAAGAGGAAGGCAGCGCAAAAGGTGGGACGACGACATAAGGCCAGTTGCTGGAGCCACATGGAGCAGGGTCGCCACCGCCAGAGACAGGCACGAGTGGAGAAGGCTGGAGGAGGCAAGTGGACATCCAGGACAAATAGAAACGAAAACTAAGGAGGAAAAAAAATAAAAATAAAAATAAAAACACCTGGATGGACAACATGAGGCTATAATAAATAAAAGCTGGAAATTTCAACAAATCCGCACTTCCAGGTGAGTTGCTTAACATTTAAAGTCAGGCCTTTCAAATTATAGCATTTTCATGACATGTTTTACACTGGTTTACTGGTTTTTTTTTGAGATATTAAGGCTTTTGACATGAAGGCTTAGTTTGGTGGGAAAATATTTAAATAAATTAATGCATATCATATGTAAATATGCTATTTAATTTTTAAGTAAGTAAGTAATTTTTTATCTGTAACCTATGTTTACAAATAAAAAATTACTTTTCATCTCTCCTGTTCGGAAAGTTCGATTTTCATGAGTAGATAGCCGGGTTGAAAATCGCTTTTCCAACCCTAGGGTGGAAAGTATTTTTTTTTTAATTTCCATACGCCAGGGCTGCGCGCCCGCCGCGCTTGGGTGCTCCGCGGGCAGCCAGCCGCGGGCGCGCAGCCCGGCGGGGGCGCGGGGGCCGGGGGCGGGGGGCGGGCCGCGGCGGCGCCAGCTGCTGGCGGCTGCAGCGCGTGTTTTTATTACTGAATCCTTAGAATATCATTTACTATTCATTTTATTTCTCAATTATTTTCCTCATAGTCGAAATGAAAAGTAGAGTGTTTAACTCGGGTGAAAGCACCCATTTCACCCTTGAAATATTGGCGCTCTCACTTCGTTCGAGCGCCAAAATATCTCGGGTGAAATGGGTCGCTTTCAACCCTTGGTTAACAATCTACTATACTTACTTACTTACTTAAAAATTAAATAGCATATTTACATATGATATGCATTAATTTATTTAAATATTTTCCCACCATTTAAAGTCAGGCCTTTCAAATTATAATTATATATAGTAGTTAGTAAGTAAGTAACTAAGTAATTTTTTATCTGTAACCTATGTTTACAAATAAAAAATTACTTACTTACTTAAAAATTAAATAGCATATTTACATATGATATGCATTAATTTATTTAAATATTTTCCCACCAAACTAAGCCTTCATGTCAAAAGCCTTAATATCTCAAAAAAAAAACCCAGTAAACCAGTGTAAAACATGTCATGAAAATGCTATAATTTGAAAGGCCTGACTTTAAATGTTAAGCAACTCACCTGGAAGTGCGGATTTGTTGAAATTTCCAGAAGGTTCCGACGAGTGAGTGTCAATGTGTTTCCTTAAAACCGACTTGTCCTTAAACGTGTCGCCGCACTGGTGACACTGATAGGTCTCGCTCGACGTGTCGGTACAGTCGCTAGTCTCGCTCGTGCTTGGCAGCGTGTATGTGTGCCGCCCGACCCGGCACGAGCGCCGCGCCGCGTCCACCAGCAGCCGCTCCAGCCTGACCGAGCAAGCCCGCCCGAGAGCCTCCTCCGCTCCGTGACCAGACACTGGAACATATGACATGATTATTAAGTATTATGAGTTTGGAGACTATCATACATAAATCAAAACTAGTCCCAGAATAAGCTAAGCTTGGACTAGGGCTCTAGGGGATCACAACATAACCTACTTATATACATAAAATGTTTTATAAACTTTGATCAAACTTGTTTATGCTAAAATGCCATTAAAATTTGTTTCTTTGTGTCACTTGAAATATGGGTTTGTGAGAAACGGACAAAACACACTTTAGTTAGCAGAGGTTTGTTAGGTTTTGTGAATAAGGGGGAAAGATTATATTTCATAACAAAACATCTAAGACTCATGCAGAAACAGATATTCATACTCTTCACACAAATAAATGACCATTCCGGCCCCGGATTTAAGGCTAAAATGGTGTGATGGTGGTGGTGGTGTATGCTAAAGTACTGACCTAGAAGTGTAGGAGCCACACAAGGGCGGTGCATCTCCTCGGGGCCCAGCACGAGCTCGTCCTTGATCTGGTGGTCTGCATACAGCTCGCACAAGGCCGCACTGTCCTCACACTCCGCCTCCTTCTTTACATGTGCCCCGGTCTCCTCACTGTCACACTCCTCCTCAGCCTCCTCCTTTACAAACACCTCCTCTGCCTCAGTCTTCACACACAATGTGTCTAGTGACATATTGCTTTATTGGTCTTAACACAAATGGCTTGAGTGACTTCAACACCTTCAAAGGAATATTCAGATACTGTCTTACAGCGAAATCTATAGAGCTTTTATCTCAATGTGTTACGAGTGGTTTTAAACTAAAACTAGGATGATTTGGTCGATTTGTACGACACAGGTAGCCTGCTGCTTGCGTCAATGTAATCTAATCTATGCCACTTTATGGAGGTTAGCACAGCAGGAGACATGCAGAAATTTAGGAACCGTCTGGACGAAACGAAATAAACATACGGAATACTATCACAATAACACTAACTGTGACGAACAATACAATCAATTAGGTACTAATTAATGAATGAAGGAATGAAGTGGAAATAATGAAGCCTGTCAAAAGCAAGACGGAAGACGCCACGTACGTTCCTCAGTACGTTCATATAAACGCTACGCGAGCAGTAATGGTTAACACATCACAGGCTGAACTGAGGTATTTCTCCGGACTACAAACACGTTATGATTTTCAACAAAGAAAATAATCACCACGCTCTACTAGGAGCTTCTAAATTACGGAAAAACCTGCTTCAGTCGGACACCACTGCATACTACCTCTACTCTAGGTTTCCAAACGCACTTGTAGCGTAGCTGTCAGACAAAATATTTTGCACAGAACCATCACAGAACTGTCAAAGATTTTTGCGTGGTTGTTCATCGTTCATCTTAGAGGAAAGCTGACGGGATTGATAATAGTACCACCTAGTGTGAAGGTTGTTCAAACTTGCACGAATTGTTTTTCTAAATGTGGCACGGCACGTTTAAAAAGGTATTCAAAAACTCGATGCATACTATTACGCCGGTGGACTCGACAAAAACTTGTAACGTAAATTTCAGTACCTTAGAAGCGTTTTCAGCACACTGAAAGGTCATTTTAGGCCATCTCAGGATTCGCTCTATCACATAAATATTATATCAGATTATCAAAATTTCACCCAGGTTGCCATCGATTTCAGGCGCCTAAAATATGTTTTCAGTCCGTTTCAGGCAACCCTCTATTAGATGACGCTATAACCAAAAACCCGTTTTCAGGATCCCTTATTGGCCTCTGAAGTACAAATCCGTATATGGCAAAATTTCCAGCAGAAGTGACAGAGATAGCAGTAGTAGAAAGTGATAGCTATACTCGGAGCATTCCAGAAGAGCGTGACAGAGATAATCACCATAGGAAAGAGACAGCAATGGACTAGAACATTCTCGCCTATTCCCGACAGTACCTACTACTGGAAAAGGGTAGAATGTTCGACAGTCTTTTCACGGAGTATAAAAAGGGCGGCTGACCGCCGGAGGGGAGGAGTTAGTTCACTTTCAACTGCGATGCAGTGCGATCGAAGAGATAGATCGGAGCGAAGGATCATAAGTGATTAGTGCGACTAGTGACGTTTTAAGTAGTAAGTACAGTTCGTGTTAATTTCGTGCGATTAGTTACGTTTTTTTGTGTGTGTAGGTGTTATTGTAAGAGTTTATCCCGTTATAAAATGCTCGTTTTAATTAGTGAATTTTCTATCTACGCGAACCCCACGCTCGTAACAATACTAACAACTCGCACGTAGCCCTGTGGTAAAGCATATTACTTTCAGAGTCAATGTACCCGGGTTACATTCAAGCGGTGGGTGCACTTTTTGTAAGTTTTTCAAGCTTTTGGTCACGTCTGATACTAGATAATAGTTACTAACTTAGGCACTTGGTGGCGCTTTAGTCGGGATCACAATATGCGATGCGTGAAGTTAGCTATCTTATCTTATCTATTTCCAGTCATGTCATAAATGTCATTTATTCATACACACTTTTCACTTTTATCTTGCTTTTATCTTATCTTATTTGTGGTTAAGTTTGCCTGCTGATAAAAACTATCGCGAAAACTATAACGTGTTTTTTGTAACGTAGTCGAGGGAATCATTCCAGTTCAGCTTGTGAAGTGAAACAACCATTACTGCACGCGTGGCGTTTATGGTGTGAGTGTGTCCACTTGTTTTGACAAAGGCTTCATTGTATTGTTCGTCTCAGTCCTAAATACAATAGGTTAGTGTTATTGCTTGTTTAAAGATTTATGTATTCCGTATGTCTATTTCGTTAGACAATAACTTTATTCGCATTAAACTACCATTATACAGGCTGTTAATATAATTATTGGTAAGTTAACATGTTTAACCAAAATTGGTATGCAAATATAGGTGCAGATACTTTTTAAATGACATTATATTGTGTTGTTCGTTAGTTGCGTCTAGATTATTTCTAACTTTTTATGTTACCTGCTAACCTCCAGACATTAGATTACATTGAAGCTAGCAACAGGCGTCACACGAACATTTTTGCGGTACACGTTGGACGCTTTACCGATAAAGTATAAAAGCGACCATTGTCCTAACTTTAGTTTTAAAACCACTTGTAACACATTGAGATAAAAGCTCTATGGATGGTGCTGTAAGACAGTATCTGAATATTCCATTGCAGGTGTTGAAGTCACTCAAGCCATTTGTGATTAGGCCCATAAAGCAATATGTCGCTAGAAACATTGTGTGTGAAGACTGAGGCGGAGGAGGTGTTTGTGAAAGAGGAGGCTGAGGAGGAGTGTGACAGTGAGGAGACTGGGGCACATGTGAAGGAGGAGGCGGAGTGTGAGGACAGTGCGGCCTTGTGCGAGCTGTATGCAGACCACCAGATCAAGGACGAGCTCGTGCTGGGCCCCGAGGAGATGCACCGGCCTCGTGTGGCTCCCACACTTCCAGGTCAGTACCTTAGCATATTAAGTCAAACTTTAAATGAGAACTAAAAATTATGAATGATTGATGTTTTTGTTTGGTTTTGTGGTTTACTCGAGATAATGCCATTTAACATCAATGCTGCCATTAAAATAACTATAAATTGGATTTCACTCCACAATTTGTATTTTCTTATATACATATTATTTGTTTCTGCCCGAGTCTTATGTTTTGTGAAGTTAAGTATAATCTTTATCTATATAAGTAGGTTTTGTTATTATCGCCTAGAGCCCGTATTCCAAGCTTTGCTTATTCTGGGACTAGGTTTGATTGGTGTAAGATGGTCTTCCAATATTAAATTATCTATGTCATATATGTTTCAGTGTCTGGTCACGGAGCAGAGGAGGCTCTCGGGCGGGCTTGCTCGGTCAGGCTGGAGCGGCTGCTGGTGGACGCGGCGCGGCGCTCGTGCCGGGTCGGGCGGCACACATACATGCTGCGGCGGACGAGCGAGCCAAGCGACTGTACCGACACGTCGAGCGAGACCTATCAGTGTCACCAGTGCGGCGACACATTTAAGGACAAGTCAGTTTTAAGGAAACACATTGACACTCACTCGTCAGAACCTTCTGGAGATTTCAATAGATCCGCACTTCCAGGTGAGTTCTTGAGGCGTTAAGGCTTTTGACATGAAGACCTAGTTTGGTGGGAAAATATTCAAATAAATTAATGTATATCATATGTAAATATGCTATTTAAATATGTAAATTAATGAATTTGCTGTCCGATTTGAATATGTATTTATTCCATGTTGCAGCAACTGTAAGAACGGTGAAGGAGGCTCTTGGGCGGGCTCGCTCGGTCAGGCGGGGGCGGCTGCAGGCGGGGGCGGGGCAGACACGAGGCGGAGGGAAACGGTTTACATGCAGGGACTGTCACTACGAGTGTAAGCGGAAATCACAAATAATGGATCACCAGAGGATACACACTGGAGAAAAACCTTTTAGTTGTAGTCACTGTGACTACAAGTGCAGGCAGAAGTCAAATTTAGTGAGTCACGAGAGAATACACACTGGAGAAAAACTATTTAAATGTAGTCACTGTGACTACAAGTGCAGACAGAAGACACATTTAGTGAGTCACGAGAGAATACACACTGGAGAAAAACTATTTAAATGTAGTCACTGTGACTACAAGTGCAGGCACAAGTCAAATTTAGTGAGCCACGAGAGAATACATACTGGAGAAAACCCATATAAATGTAGTCACTGTGACTACAAGTGCAGACAGCAGACACATTTAGTGAGCCACGAGAGAAAACACACTGGAGAAAACCCATTTAAATGTAGCCACTGTGACTACAAGTGCATACGGAAGGGAGATTTAGTAAAGCACGTGAGGATACACACAAGATAAAACCCTTTGCTTGTTATCACCATGAAGTGCATTGTTAAATCAGTTTTACGGATACATCAGAACGTACAGACAGAGCAAAAAACCTTTTTAATGTGGCCGACCAAGGAAGAAAGGGTTGTAAGTGTTGTCTTAAGACTCGGAGACAGGACTTAGTGTAAGGTGGACGCTCGGAGCGGAACGTGCAGCGGGGCGGGCGAGCGTGCATCATATTTGTGCATCGGCGACTCAGGACACCAGTATGAGTTTCAATTGTTTAACATGCACGCCCCGCTGCACGCCCAACGCGAGCACCCACTCAGGCCTTACAGGAATTCGATTGCGCCTAAACTGGAAATTTTTCATCATTGTGTTTGTAATCAAGCTGTAAATTGTATACCTGTCTGCGTAGCGATTATAAATCTATAAATAATGTTAACCTAATTTTAAAATGTTTTTACCAAGTAAAAGATTTTGTTAACAATTAATGAATTACATTAACATTAAAATAAAGTAAAAATAAGGAATATTGTTTTATCTACACACATATCATAAATCCTCTAATATGCGTTCGGAAACCGTAGAAAATGACTCTCATTTCAACATTCAATGAATTTATGGCAATTTTCTTATCTGTGGCTAAGGCTACAGCAGTAATAAAATATTTCATTTTAATCTCATATATGATGTTAAAATATTACGTCAAACAAAACTGTCAAAATTTAAATGTCAAAGTTGACATGTCCCTATTCTAGTATCACTGAAAATTCAAATTCAGTCGATGCGAAATGTCAGCTCGATGATTTTTTTGTATATATCGCACGAAATTTGAGCTAGAACGACATGATCACATCAGAATAAGGACTCTTTACTTTTTAAAATAACATTCAGGTATCGGTTGCCAGTTCTGATTTCGATATTTCCGCAACCGTGCAAAAAAGGTTGTATTAACACAATTATTATTTATTTATTTATTTATTTTAAACTTTATTGCACAGTAACAATCTGGTACAAAAGGCGAACTTAATGCCATAAGGCATTCTCTACCAGTCAACCTTCAGGCCAAACAGAGAATAATCATAGTAGGTGCTGGATAAACTGCAATGCAGAAATTAATATAACTCACAAAATATTGTAATACGCGTTAAATGCTAATAGATAGGATATAATTTAATTTACACAATATAATTAATACAACATACATATATAATATACATATAATACATACATATATATATATATATATATATATATATAATACCCGCTACTAAAACTATGAAGAACCTTAATCACGAGAGTTAGAAAAAAAATGCTCGCGCAACTTGCGCTTAAATGAGAATTTACTCTCAGCCTGCCGAATAGTAAGGGGGAGAGCATTCCACAGTCGAATAGCCTGCACGGTGAAAGAACTGGACATGGAATTGGAACGGTGATCAGGGATAGATAGAATCAACTTACGGGAGGAACGGAGTTCACAGCCCGGGCGAGGACATACAAATTTAAATTTAGATTTAAGATATTCGGGAGCAGCAGGGTCAAATAAAATCGAATAAAGGGTGGTTAGAATTTTGAGTGATCTGCGCTCCCGAATTCGAAGCCACTTCAGTTGTCTCCGATACGCTGAAACATGGTCGTATTTGCGTAGTCCAAAAATAAATCGGATACAGTTGTTTAGGAGCCGGTCAAGCCTGTCCAGTAGCAATTGTGTTACATTGGTATAGCACACATCACTATAATCGATGATCGGTAAAATCAGAGACTGTATGAGGAGAATTTTTGTTTGAACCGGCAGAAAATGCTTAAATTTATAAAGCGATCTCAGCGAATACGTAACCTTGCGACAAACTTCAGAAACCTGGGGTTCCCATGTCAGACCACGATCAATAATCAGCCCCAGGCTCTTCACCTCCGCTGAAAACGGTATCACCGAACTATCAAATGTGATCGGTGCCACATGAGCTAAGTCGGTGCTTGATGTTGAGCGTGGACTTCCGATAATCAAAGCTTGGCACTTTGAAGGATTGACGTCTATCCCAAAATTTTTAGACCATAATAAGATACTTCTGAGATCTTCGTTAATTTTTGAAACAGCGCCGTCAACTTCATCGTGCTTCGCCATTATTGTATTTATTTACTACGGTTTCTGAACCCATCTTAGAGTAATTATAATATGTGTGTAGATAAAGTAATGTATGCAACTGTACAAAATTAGGCATTAAAACACTCGTGTGACCTTATTATGAAACTCGCCTTCGGCTCGTTTCATAAAACACACTCGTGTTTTAATGCCCCTCATTATGTACCAGTTGCATAAACTACTACTACTACTAAAGATTTGACAATTCAATTCAATTCAATATCGTTTATTTCAGGCATTGCCCATAAAGTGTTAGAGAAGATTTGACAATGATAATGATTTTTGAAATTTCTTATCATAGTATTAGCTGAACGACATTTGTTTCTCTTTTATCTTAGTTAAGTGTGAATATGTGACATTTGAACATAATATTAATAAATTATCTTATCTTACCTGGCCACTCCTTATTCCCACGTAGAAACAAACATACAAGTTTATATCGGATGCATTCCAGCGAAAAACATTCTAGTGCACCTAAATACTTGAAACAGCGTTCCGCGTTCTGTTGGCATATTGAGGTCGCGACTTGACCTTTTATTCCCACCCTCGACTGCGGCTCTAGCCTGAGATTACCGCAATGATCAGAGCTCGCACCGCAGGGTAACAACAAAGATAATCGGAAACAAGTTACAACAGGCACTCTTGTGTTGTATCACAGAATAATAGTGGTAGCCGTACAGGCCCAATTTCAAAGAAAAACCGCAAATCAATGTACAGTTTAGCCATTTGGCACACGCATACTAGAGGTCAAAACAAAATTTTTGACCCGCAGTTCCTAAAAAAATTTCCCTTAGGGGGGGAGAGCCGAGACATTCTTTTTTTTGTATGAAAAAAACAACTTTTTTTTTCAGAGACCTATCGTGTGTAGTATCATATGAAAGAGCTTTTTGAGGCGATTCTGAAAATATACCACATCATTACATTTCAATAAAGGGTGGTTAGAATTTTGAGTGATCTGCGCTCCCGAATTCGAAGCCACTTCAGTTGTCTCCGATACGCTGAAACATGGTCGTATTTGCGTAGTCCAAAAATAAATCGGATACAGTTGTTTAGGAGCCGGTCAAGCCTGTCCAGTAGCAATTGTGTTACATTGGTATAGCACACATCACTATAATCGATGATCGGTAAAATCAGAGACTGTATGAGGAGAATTTTTGTTTGAACCGGCAGAAAATGCTTAAATTTATAAAGCGATCTCAGCGAATACGTAACCTTGCGACAAACTTCAGAAACCTGGGGTTCCCATGTCAGACCACGATCAATAATCAGCCCCAGGCTCTTCACCTCCGCTGAAAACGGTATCACCGAACTATCAAATGTGATCGGTGCCACATGAGCTAAGTCGGTGCTTGATGTTGAGCGTGGACTTCCGATAATCAAAGCTTGGCACTTTGAAGGATTGACGTCTATCCCAAAATTTTTAGACCATAATAAGATACTTCTGAGATCTTCGTTAATTTTTGAAACAGCGCCGTCAACTTCATCGTGCTTCGCCATTATTGTATTTATTTACTACGGTTTCTGAACCCATCTTAGAGTAATTATAATATGTGTGTAGATAAAGTAATGTATGCAACTGTACAAAATTAGGCATTAAAACACTCGTGTGACCTTATTATGAAACTCGCCTTCGGCTCGTTTCATAAAACACACTCGTGTTTTAATGCCCCTCATTATGTACCAGTTGCATAAACTACTACTACTACTAAAGATTTGACAATTCAATTCAATTCAATATCGTTTATTTCAGGCATTGCCCATAAAGTGTTAGAGAAGATTTGACAATGATAATGATTTTTGAAATTTCTTATCATAGTATTAGCTGAACGACATTTGTTTCTCTTTTATCTTAGTTAAGTGTGAATATGTGACATTTGAACATAATATTAATAAATTATCTTATCTTACCTGGCCACTCCTTATTCCCACGTAGAAACAAACATACAAGTTTATATCGGATGCATTCCAGCGAAAAACATTCTAGTGCACCTAAATACTTGAAACAGCGTTCCGCGTTCTGTTGGCATATTGAGGTCGCGACTTGACCTTTTATTCCCACCCTCGACTGCGGCTCTAGCCTGAGATTACCGCAATGATCAGAGCTCGCACCGCAGGGTAACAACAAAGATAATCGGAAACAAGTTACAACAGGCACTCTTGTGTTGTATCACAGAATAATAGTGGTAGCCGTACAGGCCCAATTTCAAAGAAAAACCGCAAATCAATGTACAGTTTAGCCATTTGGCACACGCATACTAGAGGTCAAAACAAAATTTTTGACCCGCAGTTCCTAAAAAAATTTCCCTTAGGGGGGGAGAGCCGAGACATTCTTTTTTTTGTATGAAAAAAACAAATTTTTTTTTCAGAAACCTATCGTGTGTAATATCATATGAAAGAGCTTTTTGAGGCGATTCTGAAAATATACCACATCATTACATTTCAGCTATTTTTTTTTAATTAAATCAAAAATAATTTTCGAAACATACCAAATTTGAGGTCCTCCAGACACGATACGGCTGATTTTAATTTTGTACAATATACCACAAATGATACTTAATATCCTCATATCTAACCTCAAAAAAGCAATTTCGAAATGATTTTCGGTAAGTATTTTTTTTAAATTTTTGAATATTACTAAGTGACACGGTTCTACTTTAATACCAATTTTACGTGAATTATGGAACTTTAGTGCAGATTCGTTACATATTAATCATAAAATGATACGTAGTATCCATATATCCAACGGGAAATACCTCTTTAACCCTTTACCCCACCACCACCCACCCACCACCTACCCACTATACCAACTGATGACAAGGTGCAGTTAAAGGGTTAAAGAGGTATTTTCCGTTGGATATATGGATACTACGTATCATTTTATGAATAATATGTAACGTATCTGCACTAAAATTCCATAAATCACGTAAAATTGGTATTAAAGTAGAACCGTGTCACTTAGTAATATTGAAAAATTAAAAAAAAATACTTACCGAAGATCATTTCGAAATTGCTTTTTTGACGTTAGATATGAGGATATTAAGTATCATTTGTGGTATATTGTACAAAATAAAAATCAGCCGTATCGTGTCTGGAGGACCTCAAACTTGGTATGTTTCGAAAATTATTTTTGATTTAATTTAAAAAAAATAGCTGAAATGTAATGATGTGGTATATTTTCAGAATCGCCTCAAAAAGCTCTTTCATATGATACTACACACGATAGGTCTCTGAAAAAAAAAGTTGTTTTTTTCATACAAAAAAAAGAATGTCTCGGCTCTCCCCCCCTAAGGGAAATTTTTTTAGGAACTGCGGGTCAAAAATTTTGTTTTGACCTCTAGTATGCGTGTGCCAAACGGCTAAACTGTACATCGATTTGCGGTTTTTTTAGTCGTACGGCTACCACTATAAGTAAAGTACTACGTACTACAGAATAAGTAATATTAGTACGTACGTGCTCAGACTAACCTCGACATCAAATAACAATACCACTACCGTGCAAGATGGTCTAAAACTTTGTTCAAGAGAGACATATCATTTGTGATCCGTTTTAACTGCCACAAAACTATTTGTTGACTTTTTAGCAAACAAACCCAAGTTAAGAAGGTTCTTTATAAGCCGTCATCAAGTTCTCAATTTATCTGCATCAGAGGTTTTCCATCCCTCTTGGTGGCACGCGTGTATGATCTCTAGAGAATCTTTACTCTGTGTCTTTGACATTCCGGCAGTCCATGCTCGCCGGTGGCGATAGGCCTAAGTGAGAAAAACTTTACCTGAATGACATTAAGATAGAATTTCGCCTTGCTAAATGTTTTTCACTGTACCTAAGGGTTTAAGAGGACACGGAAATATCAGAAATCAGAAATCATTTATTTGCTTAAAAACACGGTATACATAGGATGGTTAAATTTCACAATAGTTTCACATGTTTTGTCATAAAAATGACATGCAAATTTGAGTTGTTATTAAACTATACATTTGGACATATTATAATTTAAGAAACTAATAATAAATACAATTCACAATGTCAATGTCATCATTAATAAATTATTTCAATTAACAAGAATACAATCAATAGCTGCGGCGAATTTGTTTCCGTTTCAAAACTCGTCAATAGAGTAGAAACATTCGTTCTGTAACCAGAGAGTCAATTTTTTTTGAGATCTTTAAGAGACAGGCTTTTAAATCCTCTGGGGAGAGCATTAAATATTCGAACAGCCATCGGATAACAATTATTTTGATATAATTTAGTTTTGACTTTAGGTAGGCTCGATTATCCGGGTACCGAGTATTGAAATTACAGACGTCATTATTTCTTTTAAATAGTTCTCGATGAGATTTTACAAAAACACACATTTCGTATATGTATATTGATGATACAGTTAGTAATTTTAGACTCCTGAATAAAGGCTTACAAGAGACATACTGACGGACATCACAGATGCCGCGGATGCATTGTTTCTGAGCGATAAAAACTCTCTTGATATGTACCGATATTCCCCATATTAAAATTCCATATCTAAGTATAGAGCATACATAGCCGTGATAAGCCTGGATTGCAGTTTGTTTATTCGTAACCTTTCTTAAGCGCCATAGAGCATATGCAAATCGGTTTATTTTGCCACATACCTTATCGACATGCGATTTCCAGCTGCATTTATCATCCAATAATATTCCTAAAAATGGCACCTGATTGTTCTCTGCAAGAGTCTTGTTGTCGTGTTTGATACATAAATCTTGTTTCTTGCCATTAACATTATGAAATTGAACATATGTCGTTTTATTAATGTTTACATTCAAATTATTATTCTTTAACCATTGAATTATGTCATAAACTGTATTATTGATGTCATTATTATATTCATTTTTACTAAAATTATTTTTTAATGGTATTATAATTGAAATGTCATCGGCAAATAAGGTACAATCGTGATTAGATACATCCGGAAAGTCATTAATATATAAAAGGAAAAGTAGGGGCCCCAAGATGCTTCCCTGTGGGACTCCCACTACGTTTGGTCTGCATTTCGACCTGACTGAATACAGTTCCATGTTTTCCGACAAAGTACTGACTTCAACTTGCTGACTTCTACCAGAAAGATAGCTTTTGAGCCAGTCGTAGGTTTTCCCACGAAGACCATAGAGTTTGCATTTAGAGAGGAGTAAGCTATGTTCAACAAAGTCGAAGGCTTTACTCATGTCGAAGAAGACAGTAGTACACGGCACTCTATTATTCACATGTTGTAATATATTTTTTACTAAATTAAAAGTTGCCAGCGTTGTGGATTTCCCCTTTTGAAAACCGTATTGCTCAGGTCTTAAAATATTAAATTTATTTATAAAACTAACAATACGGGTGTGCATGACTTTTTCAAAAACTTTAGCTATGACGGAGAGTAAAGTAATGGGTCTATAATTTAAAATATCACACTTATCCCCTTTTTTGTGCAAGGGTTTTATAATAGATGTTTTTAATTTCTCAGGGAATATACCATTATCAAGTGACAGCCTAATTAGATGAGTAAGTACAGGTGTAATAATTGGGGCAGTACATTTTAATATGGCAGTTGTTATTTCGTCAAAACCTACAGACTTCGTATTCCGTAAGGACATTATATGTTTGTACACTTCATCTTGGCTCACTGGTTCTATAAAGATGCTAGAAGTTGTCGAATTGATTGGATAAGGGTAGTGCTCTATCTACCTCCCTGTCAGTCGAATATGCAAGTGCGATAGAGATGGAGATACTTCGTTTTTTGTTCGCAGTTGACCCTCTAACTAGATTATGTTAACGTGATGTTAACTGACATGATTTTAGAAATAATAAGACCTCATCAACATCCTCATCCTCCGGCGTCATCCCAGTACAGTTGCATCCTGAAGGATGCCCGGGTCCGCTACCTAATCCCAAAATTTGGCGTAGGCACTAGTTTTTACGGAAGCGACTGCCATCTGACCTTCCAACCCTAGGCGAAACTAGACCTAGAATAATAAGACCACATAGTAATGTAATAATTATAATCTATTCAACCCATTAACGCTCTCTGTACCCGCACGGGTACAGTTAATCAAAGCGAGGTATGAGGCTGGGCGTTAATGGGTTAAGTTCGGAAATGGAACAAATGTATAAAATTAATTTTAATTAAAAGTTTTCTTTTCTACTCTGTGTTTTAATGAAGGACTAAACATGTCACGTTATCCTCGACATTTTCACATGATCAACAATAAAGATTAGTAAACTGCAACAAAACTGTTGTCTACTAAAACCTTGTATCCTAGTTATAAGCATTTTTTATATATGTAAAAGCTGTTGGACTTCTAATATAATAAAAACTATGACTGATCTAGCATGTGGAATTGCTTCTCGTGTAATCTCAGCGTACGCAATCGCGAATACTGCCAAAGCATATGTCGCAGCTATATGACTTGCCTTCCGAATGATCCTGCAAATTACTCTTCCGTGTTCCGGGTTCCCTGTTTACATACTTCGCACGAATATGGCATCTCTTCAGTATGAGTTTGCTTATATCTTTTAATATTATTCATTATCGTGAATCCCATTTTAGATATTTCGCAGGTGTAATGCATCTCTCCAGTATGAGTTCGCTTATGTAATTTCATTTCACACTGAATCCTCAAATTTTATAAAGGGTCGGCAACGCGCACGATACTCTTTTGGAGTTGCGAGCGTCTATTGGCTGCGGTATCCGCTTACCATCAGGTAGACCGCACGCTTCTTTGCCACCGCCGTAGCATAAAAAAATCGATTGCGTAAATTCCTTTTTGCATATTTCGCACGAATATGGTTTGTCACCAGTGTGAAACAGCTTATGCTCCTTTAAACCCCTTAGTTGTGTAAATTGCTTATTACATATTTCGCAGGAATACGGCATTTCTCCTGTGTGTATCCATTAATGATCCTTTATTAGGGTTCGGAAATCGGTTCAGCGATTTAAAAGTGAAGAGGAAGCAGGTAGATAGAGATAGTTTGAGGTAAGAATTAGTCAAAAAGTGAAAAAAAAATCTATATCATATCACTCCAGATTAGGTATTGATAAAATGTAATTGCAGTGCCACGATCAATAAAGAGTCACCTGTCATCTGCCTGTTTTTATTGCAAAATTAATCATCATCATTATTTTCAGCCTGTATTCGCCCACTGCCGAGTATAGGCCTCTCTTCGAGTACGCCACTTGTCCCGGTCTTGAGCCAGGCTTCCTTAAGGGTGACCCACGATCTTCCTCACCCATCGACCCATAGAGCCGGTGCCCGACCGATGCTCTTTTTGCCACGAAAAAAAAATAATACCATGCAATATTAGTACCACATATTTATGGACTTGTTAAATTGTCCGCCACTGCACAGCGGCACCGTATAATTAATATATTGATAAATTAGACTTTTTCTTTGAAATTTCCTTATTTTTCCTATTAAAAGCAACTTAACTTTGCGGTCGGTTCGGAACCCTAAATGTGCGAAGTCCGACTCGCACTTGACCGGTTTTACTTACGACAAGTACAAAATTTTATGTCATCCCTAGGACAGGAAGAGCGATTTACCGCGCGCGGAGCGTGCGGTAATTACCCCTTTATGGCAAGGTGTGACATAAAATAAGTATCTTTTGCTTAGTTCCAAGTTAATTTGAGTTATTGGTAGAAATAAAACTCATAGGTTGTGATGATCCCATCTCATACACGGCACACAGCGTGGCGTGCGCCAGCAGTGGCGCAGGATGGCGCGCGAAAGGAGAGGATCGCTGGCCAGCTGCGCACACACACCGACACACCGGGCCGGCCGCCTATATAAGGAAGCGCGCGGCCGCGGAGCGTCAGTTCTTGTTCCGACTCCGTGGGAGGAACAAGGGCTGACCAAGCCTAGCGCGCGGCGTGTCATCTCTCGCGTACGTGCCTAGGTACCCTAGGGGAACTTCAGGGCCGCGTGTCGGTCGGCCTACGGGCGGACATCGCGTAGTTAGTCCTGAGGTTCAATCCTTCCTACCCTATCCCGATCACCCCTGGTCAGCTGCGGCGTGTCATCCCTCGCGTACGCACTGCAGGGTTCCCTTGTCCTTCGGAGGACAATCCGCTACCCGTTCCACTTAGCTTACCTCGTCGGCGCAACGTCCCACGGGACCCGGACTCCGTATCACTATCCGTAGTGCCTAAGTAATATTTAGATAAGGTTTGGTTTATTATTAATAAAAGGGTCGTAAGAACCCATTTCGTCAGTACGTCAATCTGTGTTTGGTATCTAAACCCTGTGTCAAACCCTTCTAACCCTGAGCTAGCTAGGAAACCTTCACGACGCCCTTAAGGCAGAAGGATATGTGTGGCCCGCCCTCAGCGACGGTCATTACATTTGGCGCCCAACTCAAAAACTCACGTTTTGCTGGCTCAGAAGGGACACAAAAGGGGATATCAAATAAATATAACCGCCCAAAGTAGGTACAAGCACCCGCGACGCGCCCCGCCCGCCCTAAGGAGAAGGGACACTTAGCCCGCCGTCCACCGCCGTCCACCGCCCGCAGCAGAAGCGAAGCCGCCAAGACCAGGTTTGCCACGTCTATCACCCACCGACCGCCGTCACGTCAGCGATCAGTAAGTAGAATACTATTGTTCTCAGTCCAGCCGTAAGCCCAGCGCGTCGCTCCCACATCGGAAGACAGAGCGCACCGTCCCGAGAATGTCCACAAGTTGGATATACCACTTGAAGAAGCCAGAGTTAGTCAAAGAGGCCGAGGAAAGAGGTTTGCTAACAGAAGGACTGACCGTAGAGGAAATTAGGAAGATCCTCGCGGAAACCGTGAGAGGCACAGAAGAAACCAAGACCGACGAATTCCGAACCCCAGAGAAGAAACAGCCCGCAGAAATGGGAAACAACGAAGACAGCCACAAGGTAAAAAACCTAAGTAAACTTATAAAAGAATGGGATATATCATTCGCAACCACGGACAATGCAGTCGAGTTCGTGGAAAGACTCGAGGAGCTAGTGGCAGCGAGCGGCATCGACAAGGACGAGGTACTCCCGACCCTGCCACAAATCCTACAAGGTAAAGCCTTGCTATGGTACCGGAACAACGCAAAGTCTTGGAAGACATGGGACGAATTCCTGAAATTATTCAAGCTATATTATTTCCCGACTAATTACGAAGAGGACCTGATCGTCGCAATCGTAACAAGAAAACAAAGGTACAGAGAACGCTTCACCGATTATTTAACCGACCTGCAAACTTTTATGAGAAGATACGATAAACTTTCCGACGGCGAACAGCTACACCGCATACACGAGAATATGCAAAGAGAATACAAGCTGTACATAAAGAAACAAGATTACAGCAATCTACCAGGCCTCATAAAACTGGCAGCCGAATATGAGAATATCACGCCGCCATCCGACAAAACCCGACCTGCACGTTATGAAGAGGGATACGCAGACAGGCCGGGAACCACCAGAGGTACGAAGATACACGCCAAATACGATCCGAAGACATGTTGCTGGTCGTGTGGTAAACCGGGACACGATGCAAGAGAGTGCAGGTCCAAGCAACAGATCTTTTGTAGCGCCTGCGGGAAAACGGGCGTATTAAGCAAAGACTGCTGCAAAACCAGTATCCGACCGAAGAAAGAATTCCTAGGCGCAGCAGACGACCTAGACCGCCAGGATAACCGATTTTTTATGGAAGCCGAGATAATGTGGACCAGACACCGCTGCTTGGTGGATACAGGGTCCACAAATACCTACATTAATGAACAGGTATATAACGCCTGCCAGAGAAAAGGCGCATTAGAAAAAGTAACACGTAAGAGTATCGTACTAGCCGACGAGACAAGAACACAGATAAGTAAAAGTCTGTTAGTGAATATAAACATGAAAGGCGCAAGCATCAAGCAATGGGTCCGAGTACTGCCATCAGCCACGCACACCATCATAGGTATGGACCTGCTGAGGAGAGTGGGCATGTCCATAGCCTGGGCAGGAGATCAACCACCGCCGAATAAATCCCGCAACGACCATGAAATCCGCAAGCCGAAGACCCCGAACGCTGTGGGGAAAAGATATTTGCCTAAGAGAGCGCAGGATCCGCCGATTTCCCGCTCCCACACTGTTTTCGCAGCACAAGTGGCTAAAGAGCCCCAAGGTAAGCCCCATGCCAGTGCTACAAAGAAAACGCAAATAAATACCGCAAACCGAAGCCGTACCCGAAACACACCGAATACCGATGCGCAGTCACATCAACAGCGTGTGACAGTGCGACCCGAAATACCGTTACCGATATCCGATGAATTATCCTGGAGCCCTGTGGGCACCGCAACTGAATACAACCGGTACAGGCCTAAACCCGTACAAGTGGAGAACTCGACTGGAACATCACCGAAATGCCGTATAGAGGGTAAGAAGCCGTATAGGAGAGAACTCGACATTGCTCACAATAAAGATACGGACCCCAACCACACACGGAAAAGATACATACCTAAAGGCAAAAGATACCAAGATACAAGTCAAGATTTCAATTTGCCAGCCGCCGATATAGACTACATGCAACAAAATTATTTACCGCAAAGACCGCGCGTTTTTTACGCGAATAGATACCTACCAACCGGCGAGTTCGCGAGAAGTTCCGAGATGTTCCGATATAACCGGTATAGGGATATACGCCCATACACTAGCTGTAGGTAGTATTGCTCCTTACATCTGACACCGGCAAGTATAACTGATTAGATAACCAACTAAACAGTAAGTACATAGGAATAAACATAAACAACAATAAGATAGATGTTTCCCTAATAAATTCCGTACATATAACCGAATGTGTATCTAAACCCTGTGTCAAACCCTTCTAACCCTGAGCTAGCTAGGAAACCTTCACGACGCCCTTAAGGCAGAAGGATATGTGTGGCCCGCCCTCAGCGACGGTCATTACAAGGTGGTAGCTAGTGTTGTTTTTTCAAGAAAACAAAAGTCGACATTTTATCAAATACAGAATATACTAAATACCCATGTCGGACCTTTTAGAAATTAATTTATAATTTCTGCTTCTTTCTGCTGTGCCGTGTTGTAATATTTTTATAAAATGTTATTCTTGTGTAAAAATGGTGTCACGTGACAAACTCATTTCTCAAATTATTCTAGTTTATACAAGTTTATTCTAGGAAAGGGGGCATTCCGCGCAAATGAAAAACCAATTTATGAAAGTTTGTTACATAAGTTTCTTAAAATGTCACTCCGTTAGCCTGCGAATGTCAAAATACGTTTTGAATTGAAAGCGTCCCACCTGATGGAACGACTGAGACGAAATTTCATGCTCAATATAATGATTTCCATTTCTTCTCGGTGGTTATTATTAATTTGTAGGTGGGAATCTCCGGGCTCAGGAGATGACTTGTTAAAAATACGACCAGATTTAGAAGAACATTGTTAAAGTTAACATCTTTTTAGGGATTAACATACAACAAACACACGTAGCTAACAAAAAATAAATGAATATGTTTAATTTATGCAAACGATGATTGATCCGGCCAAGTGAAGCGGAGCTTGCCGGTTCAGTTGGGCACCAACTCCCTTCGGATTTCCTGATGGTTTCCTCAACGTCGCAATGCTTAACAAATTCTTGGGAAATTTATTAACCAGGGTTACCGACATAGCACTGAGGATAAGCAAGCTGAAGTGGCAGTGGGCGGGGCATATTTGTCGAAGAGCCGATGGCCGATTGGGCAGTCGATTTCTGGAGTGGAGACTGCGAACGACTCGGCCTGTGGGACGACCCCCCGCCAGGTGGACCGACGACCTGAAGAGAGTGGCGGGAAGCGGTTGGATGCGGAGAGCTGAGGACCGGGTGTGGTGGCGCGGATTGGGGAAGCCTATGTCCAGCAGTGGACGACTACAGGCTGAGGATGATGAGGTCTTTAGCACACAGAGCTACTACCTGTAGACACAAATGATCCGTTTCATGTTTCATATATTTTTACCTAGTAGCTCAGTGCTGTGAGCTATAGACCACAACAGATTTTTTAAATTCCAAGTGCATTACCCCAGGACCTGTTGCAACATAGTCCCCGGCATGGAACCTCTACTGACTAGCTTATTATGTCAGCACTTGTACCTAATCACAATGTTTTTCAACAGGAGCTACTAAATGACTTTTTTCTCCAGTGTGTTTTCTCTCGTGTCTCACTAAATGTATTTTCTGTCTGCACTTGTAGTCACAGTGACTACATTTATATGGTTTTTCTCCAGTGTGTATTCTCTCGTGACTCACTAAATGTGTCTTCAGTCTGCACTTGTAGTCACAGTGACTACATTTAAATGGTTTTTCTCCAGTGTGTATTCTCTTGTGTTTCACTAAATCTCCCTTATGACTGGATTTATAGTCACAGTGAGGACATTTATATGGTTTTTCTCCAGTATGTATTCTCTCGTGCCTCACTAAATGTGTCTTCTCTCTGCACTTGTAGTCACAGTGACTACATTTAAATGGTTTTTCTCCAGTGTGTATTCTCTTGTGTTTCACTAAATCTCCCTTATGACTGGATTTATAGTCACAGTGAGGACATTTATATGGTTTTTCTCCAGTATGTACTCTCTCGTGACTCACTAAATGTGTCTTCAGTCTGCACTTGTAGTCACAGTGACTACATTTAAATGGTTTTTCTCCAGTGTGTATTCTCTTGTGTTTCACTAAATCTCCCTTATGACTGGATTTATAGTCACAGTGAGGACATTTATATGGTTTTTCTCCAGTATGTATTCTCTCGTGCCTCACTAAATGTGTCTTCTCTCTGCACTTGTAGTCACAGTGACTACATTGAAATGGTTTTTCTCCAGTGTGTATTCTCTGGTGACGCAGTAAGTTTGATTCCCACTGACACTGGTAGTGACAGTCGCTGCATGTAAACCGTTTCCCTCCGCCTCGTGTCTGCCCCGCCCCCGCCTGCAGCCGCCCCCGCCTGACCGAGCGAGCCCGCCCAAGAGCCTCCTTCACTGTTCTAAGAGTTGCTGCAACATGAAATAGATACATTTTCAAATCAGACAGCAAAGCCATTAGATTACATATATGATATAAGTACATTAATTTATTTAAATATAGTCCCACCAAACTAGGTCTCATGTCAAAAGCCTTAATGTCTCAAGAAAAATTTCCCAGTAAACTTGACATGAGACATCCGACTTTAAATGTTAAGCAACTCACCTGGAAGTGCGGATTTATTGAAATCTCCAGAAGGTTCTGACGAGTGAGTGTCAATGTGTTTCCTTAAAACCGACTTGTCCTTAAACGTGTCGCCGCACTGGTGACACTGATAGGTCTCGCTCGACGTGTCGGTACAGTCGCTAGTCTCGCTCGTGCTTGGCAGCGTGTATGTGTGCCGCCCGACCCGGCACGAGCGCCGCGCCGCGTCCACCAGCAGCCGCTCCAGCCTGACCGAGCAAGCCCGCCCGAGAGCCTCCTCTGCTCCGTGATCAGACACTGGAACATAATATATGACATAGATAATTTAACATTGGCCGACCATCTTACACAAATCAAACCTAGTTCCAGAATAAGCAAAGCTTGGAATACGGGCTCTAGGCGATAATAACAAAACCTACTTATATAGATACAGATTATTCTTAACTTCATAAAACATAAGACTCAGGCAGAAACAAATAATATGTATATAAGAAAATACAAATTGTGGAGTGAAATACAATTTATAGTTGTTTTAATGGCAGCATTGATGTTAAATGGCATTATCTCGAGTAAACCACAAAACCAAACAGAAACATCAATCATTCATCATTTTAGTTCTCATTTAAAGTTTGACTTAATACGCTAAGGTACTGACCTGGAAGTGTGGGAGCCACACGAGGCCGGTGCATCTCCTCGGGGCCCAGCACAAGCTCGTCCTTGATCTGGTGGCCTGCATACAGCTCGCACAAGGCCGCACTGTCCTCACACTCCGCCTCCTCCTTCACACGTGCCCCGGTCTCCTCATTGTCACACTCCTCCTCAGCCTCCTCTTTCACAAACAACTCCTCCGCCTCAGTCTTCACACACAATGTTTCTAGCGACATATTGCTTTATGGGCCTAATCACAAATGGCTTGAGTGACTTCAACACCTGCAATGGAATATTCAGATACTGTCTTACACCAACATCTATAGAGCTTTTATCTCAATGTGTTACAAGTGGTTTTAAAACTAAAATTAGGACAATGGTCGCTTTTATTCTTTATCGGTAAAGTATGAAAGCGTCCAACGTGTACGGCAAAAATGCCAACGCCTGTTGCTAGCTTCAATGTAATCTAATGTCTGGAGGTTAGCAGGTAACATATAAAAAGTTCGAAATAATCTAGACGCAACTGACGAACAATACAATATAATGTCATTTAAAAAGTACCTGCACCGATGGCTAAATGAAAAAAACTTTTATAGCTTAAATGAATTCTTTGAGACATAATGTTATGGCAGGCAATGTATATGTATGTGTAGCAATAACATTAACCTATTGTATTTAGGACTGTGACGAACAATACAATGAAGCTTTTGTCAAAACAAGTGGACACACTCACACCATAAACGCCACGCGTGCAGTAATGGTTGTTTCAATTCACAAGCTGAACTGGAATGTTTCCCTCGACTACGTAACAAATGACACGTTATAGTTTTCGCAATAGTTTTTATCAGCAAGCAAACTAACCAAAAATAAGATTAAGATAAGACAGGAAATTAGTGTAGAAATAGATACCTAAAATAACGCATATTGTGATCCCGACTAAAGCGCCACCAAATGCCTAAGTTAGTAACTATTATCTTGGATACACGTGACCAAAAGCTTAAAAAACTTACAAACAGTGCAACCGCCGCTGGAACGTAACATTGACTCTGAATTACTCTGAAAGTAATATCAATATGCTTTACCACAGGGTTACGTGTGAGTTGTTAGTATGCATACATCGAATTTATGAATAAGTTCCAACAACCTTTACACTAGGTGGTGCTATTATCAATCCTGTCTACTTCTAAGATGAACAACCATGCACAAATCTTTGAGTTCTTTGACAGTTTTTTTTTTTTTTTTGTGGCTATGTCGATTGATTAGCCAGTGTCATGTCGATTGTGTTTAAAATATATATATAAACCTAAACGAGATTTTAGTTTAAAAACCAAAAGTTACTATTCCTGAAAAACAAAAAAGTTTTTAGTTATGAGTACCATCACCACACAGTTATGAGTAACGAGACACAACTACTTTATTAGTGACATAAAAAGTAACACATTAAAGGAGAAATTAACACAAATCCAGAATTTGTAAATGTTATATAATTATTGAGATAATTACCTACAAAAACATGAAAATTACCTTTATATCTTTAATTCGTTAAGTTGACAGAAGGATCCCAAGGCCACCAAAACATCTTTATTCTTAATTTGGACAAGTTCCAAAATCTGCGTTGGGAGAGGAACCTTCAGTCTTATAAGTTCATCATACAAATGGGAGTGATTATACAGAGGACACGCGAGAAATATATGATTAAGGTTCCCCTCGTCTAGTCCACACTCACACAAGGAGGAATCTCGAATATGTATTTTTTTCAAGTGAACAGGAATACAACAGTGGCCTAGCCTCATTCGAATAATGGTGGAACACAAACTTTTAGGAAGATATAACTTTGAAAACCACGGTTTTCTCGAAACCGTGGGCTGAATGAGCGCATAAGACTTTGCCCGAACCTTACTGGACACCTTCCAATTAGAGGACCAAGCCTGAATAAGATATTTAGCCGCCAAAGGGACCAAGTCATGACAGTAATTTCTGAACGGTATCCTGTCACCACACACCACCGCATCCTTTGCCACCTGGTCTGCTCTTTCGTTTCCTGCAACTCCTGTATGACCAGGGACCCATGCCAAGACAATCTCATATCCTAGGTTTTTACATTTTACAAGGTTATCCTTAATTTGGTAAATTATGGGATTATGGAACTTTACCGAAAACGGGTTAGAGAGGAGCGCTTGCAAGCAACTACGAGAATCAGAGAAAATTACAGTTTTTTTTAATTTGAACAGTAAAATATACTTCACGCTTTCCAAAATTCCGATGCATTCACCGGTAAAGACAGATGTTTCAGGAGGGCATTTGATCTTCTGGACTATGTCATATTGGGAATGGAAAACTCCAACCCCTACGCAACCAATCGGAGACAGCTTAGATGCATCACAATAAATTGTGTTCCATCCTCGCCACTCACGGGTAAGAATTTGGTTGAGGTATTCATCGGCATGTGGATCGTCATGGCATATGTCCATATTAAGGATAATACAGGGCTGGAAAATTACAGTTTCATATTTAAATTCAAACAGACAAAGCCGCGGGGAATGGAACACGGGATCTTTGAGACATTGAAATTTCGATAAGCTCTTGACCAGACAGGGCAAGTTGTCATCGTTCCCTCGTAATTCAGCTTTAAGATCATAGAGACGATGTATGATTGGATGGTATGAGAATTGTAAGGCGCGATAGAAATAACTGTCTGCTAAAAATTGCCGGCGCAGATTGAGCGGGGGGTCAGCGCATTCTACTTGGAGGGCATTGGTGGGGCTAGACCTCATCGCTCCCATAACTATTCTCAGGGCCTTGTATTGGATACGATCAAGTTTCTCTAAATCCTTCTGAAAGCCTGGTACCAACAAAAAGGATCCGTAATCTAATATACTACGAATCGTGGCGTTGTAAATTAGTCGAAGCGAAGTAGGGTGAGCACCCCACCAAACTCCCGAAAGACATCTTAAGGTATTGAGACCCCGTTCACTCTTCTTAATCAAATATTCAATATGTAAAGTTCCATGGAGTTTGGAATCTAGTAAAATCCCTAGGAATTTATAGGACGTTCGAACTGGTATGTGCTGATTATTTAAAGTTATATCGATGACAGGAAGAGCTAGCTTACGAGTAAAGACAACTGCACAGCATTTCGATGGAGAGAGGGATAAACCATTATTAGTAAGCCAGGTATCCAAAGTTTGCAGGGATTTATTAACATTTTCACAAGCAGTTGTTATATTTTTATTTGTGGAGTAAACTAACAAATCATCTGCATATTGAAGTATTTGACAATCCTTAACAGCCTCTTCAAGGTCTTGCGTATACATGCTATACAGTAATGGACTGAGGACTGAGCCTTGGGGCAATCCACGCCATATCAATCTTGATGGATTAATGTTTGGATCCTTTCCTCGGAATGTAATTAGTCTCTCTGATAGAAGGTTACCCACGAAACATGCCAGCCTCACCGGGATTCTCAGCTTTTGGATTTTATCCCTGAGAAGAGGGAGCTGTACATTGTCATAGGCAGCCTCCACATCCAAAAACACCGCAGCCACTGAAGCTCGATCCGAGAAAGCCAATCTGATATCTGTGGTAAAAATGCCCAAACTATCCATTGTGCTTTTTCCTTTTCTAAACCCGAATTGAAATTTACCTAGTAAATCTCGACTTTCAA
Organism: Cenopis cana; assembly: GCA_951800055.1. Classification (NCBI taxonomy): domain Eukaryota; kingdom Metazoa; phylum Arthropoda; class Insecta; order Lepidoptera; family Tortricidae; genus Cenopis; species Cenopis cana. The sequence goes on from OX637496.1 coordinate 1,909,629, forward strand.
GAAACCATTCTAGTCTGTTCTTAATGAGATGTTCTAAGATCTTTGTTAGAACCGACGACAAGGCTATTGGTCGGTAAGAACGAGGGTCGTTAGGATCTTTACCTGGTTTGAGAATAGGCATTATCAGTTGTGATTTCCAAGCACGAGGTGGATGGCCCGAAAGAAAAATACAGTTAATTAATTCAAGAAAATACTCATGAAATGAGTCCCCTGCTCTAGCTATAAATGAATACGGAATCCCATTGTTGAGTACCGGTATGGTGCCGTTACTATTCTTATTTTGGTGAATTATAGTTTCAGAGTATTTTAATATATTTAAGCTTCCTAGAAAGAAAACCACACTCTTACTTGACTTTTGTATAATTGACATTACAACAGAAAAACAAAACAGGAACATACAAATTCAAACTAAATAGAAAAAGCATAAAAATGGACATGTACACAACAAGAAGGTCTGTCGCCAACACCCATCATGCCCCGGGGCGGAGTCTTTAACCGATTTCAAGACATTTTTGAGTTCCAACATAGTAAACACTTGATCTAGTGGATCAAGTGAGTTGTTATTTAAGAGCCCTATAGTAGAGTCCAGAACTCCCGGAACATAAGAGGGGGCTATTTTATCTAGGAAAGATTCAGCCCATTGTAATGAAGAGGGATAGGGACTTGTACTACTATTATATGACCTCCTAAATTTACGAATATTATTCCAAACTATTGCATCAGGCGTAGAAGGACTTAGTGTTGAGCAGAAAGATTTCCATCCGTCTGACTTTTTAGCACTCAACAACGATTTTGTTTTTGACATAGTTTCAGATTTCAGTGAGAAGTTGAAAGTTTTCAGGTGACATGTTTGCAGCATATGCGAGCTCAGATTTCTTTCTGGTTTTAACAGCCTCAGTGCATTCTTTGTCCTACCACGGAGGGGAGGCCGCCTTTCCAACTGCAGTGTTTTTAAGGGGGAAAACCTTATTAGCCGAGGCCTTTATAGCCAAAATTAGAGCATCAGAGCATATTTCAGTGGATTCTGAAGTAATAGGAGGTAAGTGTTTGACTTCCATTTGCAAATAATTCCTATAGCTATCCCAATCAGCACCGTTAATGTTATAAACTAATAATGGCTTAATAACGTTAGGTCTCTTAGTAGATACTAAAGTTGATCTAAGTAAAACAGGAAAGTGGTCGCTCCCAAAAGAGCTATCCAATACCTCCCATGTAATTTGAGTAGAAAGTACAGGAGAGCAAAAAGTTAAATCAACTGCACTAACTGCTTGATTAGGAAGAGTACGTAGAGTTGCCGTGCCTGAGTTTAATAAGCAAAGGTTACACTTGTCTATAATTTCTAGGAGTTGTTCACCTAGGTTGTCACTTTTCTCACACCCCCATAAAATATGATGGACGTTAAAGTCTCCAAGGACAATGACCGGGTGAGGGAGATTTTCTATAATTTTTTTAAGTTGTTCTAGGATTATAGCGGAAGGGGCAGGGATGTAAAGAGACAGATACGTAATACCTTCCACACGAGCGCAAGTTACATAAAGATCGGAGTGATTTTGGGAGATGTTAACAGGGGAAAAAGTTAAATGATCTCTAATGAAAAGAGCACAGCCAGCTCGACCGTCTTTTCGGTAGTCCATCATTGAAGAATAACTAGGTAATTTAAAATTATTGTCTTGTTTAAGCCATATCTCCGATATGGCAATAATCACAGGATTGTATTTATTTATTAGATAAAGTAGGTCATGTTTTTTATTGGTAATACTGCGGCAATTCTATTGCAGAACTACTTGATCCATTATTAGAAGGAAACAGGAAAGACGAAATAAAAGGAGCAGCGTGGGACAACAGAGCAGGGTCAGCCAGGGGACTGGATGGAGCAAGTGCTTTAACAACGGCTGAAAGCATTTTGAGTAAATCGCTAATTAAGTTCTCTTTGGGTTGTTGCTGTTCAGGGTAAACTGTCCTAGACTCGATAACTGGGTCCCGGGTTAAAGCTTCATGGGCCCTCCTGTCATACCCTTTATCCAGGCGAGGAGGCAAGCGAGGTTGACGAAAGACAGTTTTTTTATAAGATACAACTGGAGGTGACTGCGGAGGGGCAGCCGCTGTATTAGCATATGATCTCTTAGAGATTTTAGGGTGCAGATTGGATGCCTCGATGTACGAAATATTTTCATCAGTCATGGTCTTTTTTATATTGATTTGCCTAGTAAACTCTGGACAAGACTTACTGCTCGCGAAATGTCCTGCCGCCAGGTCACGAGGACAATTACAGCAGAAAGGTCCGTGTGTTTCTATGTCAACCTCGCACGATTCCCCCGTATGAGCACCACCGCAACGGAAACAACGAGGGAGTGATCGACACTTCTCCTTCGTGTGTCCAAAACGGCAACACTTAAAACACTGTATCGTCGGGTATTGATAAATCTCAACTAGTAGGGAATTTAGGCACAAATACACTCTTTTGGGTAAACTTTGCCCATCAAAGGTTATCACCACCGACTCGGAGGGCAACCAGCTGAAGGTGCCGTCCGGCCTGTTCTTTTTAAAATTAAGGCGTCTTACCTTGATTGGCCGGGCTCCTCCCGAGTTAACCGGCACTTGCACTTGCTCCAGTACCTCTTCAGGAGTCCACTCCGCCGGGACTCCCCGCACTAAACCCATTCGCGTAACATTAAAAGTTGGAACAAATGCCTTGTAATTATTGTGCTGTAGCGTCGGGGAGTCCATGAAGGAGTTCGCGTCCTCTGCCGAGTGGAAACCCAAGGACACACGGTTTCGTCCTATTCTTTTGACTGTACCGTCAATTATATTTGGGAACTCACGCTTCCGCTTTTGAAGGAATAACCCAAAAGTAACCGGGTGTAAGGTTACCCCCGAGTCTGAGGCCGTCTCAATTTTTTGTATGTGTACAATATACGGGCCCTGGTCATTTACCATATAACGATCCCGCCCTACAGGCGTAAAAAGGGAAACAGGGGTGTTGGATTGAGTCATATCCGGCGAATTAGCTATTAGATGTGCTGGAGGAGTTGCTGTGATCGGAGGTGGGGTCGTTGTGTTCTGTCCGAGGGGTATCTGTGATTCTGATTCCAGAGATATATTACTGGCCACTGTCGCATCCTGATCCTCCATGTTCTGCCCGAGCGGTATCTGTGATTCTAATTCCTGGGATTTATTACTAGCCGCTCTCGCAACCTGATCCCCCAAACTACTCTCGGGTGAGGGGTGTTTTGACCGAGACCGCTTATTTTCAAGGCTGCGTTCGCGGTTCTCGCGTGCCCTCCTACGTTTTGCTTTTTTCGATTTTCCCATAACAGGAGTGAAAGTTTCCGTCTGTGAGCATTGACTTATAATATAGAAATAGACACACAATGCCGAACAAAAATGACGGAAAATGTGGCACTGATTGACACTGTCAGTTGCATACACGCTTTGTCACTGTCACTGTCTGCCGTCAACACGAAAGTACCGCAACGCGGTACATTTGAGGGTGCCATTTTTTTCGCCTGACTGTGTATCTAGTTCTTTTATAGTACATCTATGGTCTGTGAGTTTTCAAATATTTCATGTTGTGCTAGACTCACATTTTTTAATACCGGACGGAATTTCCCATCTCCTGGGTCGTCCAAATCAGCATCCTCACTCATGAGGACGCTGATCCAGCCTACCCTCAACCTACAAATAAACTAGACTACTTCTAAAATACAGACACAATCCACTTACCGGACTTCCCACCACCTTAAAGAGGAATAGTAACTATATTTAAACTACAATTTACGAGTAAAAACACCAAAACTTAAAAATATTCTTTAGCTAACAACCGTTCGCTATCGACACTACCGCCAATCCTTTGACAGTTATGTGACGGTTCTGTGCAAAATATTTTGTCTGACAGCCAAAAGTGCGTTTGGAAACCTAGATGTAGTATCCGGAAGTGTCCGACTGAAGCAGGTTTTTCCGTATTTTAGAAGCTCCTAGTAGAGTGTGGTGATTATATTCTCTTTGTTGAAAACTATAACGTATTTGTAGTCCAGAGAACACCTCATTTCAGTTCAGCCTGTGATATGATAACCATTACTGCTTGAGTAGCGTTTATATGAACGTACTGAGGAACGTACGTGGCGTCTTTCGTCTTGCGAAAAAAAAGGGCGGGAAAGTTGAAGTGAAAAGGCGGCTTTTTTCAATTTAATTTTAATAATTCTATTTGAAGCCCTTTTTATCGTCTTAATATCTTACGATTTTTGATTCTGTACGCAATAATATATATAGTTTTTATTTAATTACAATCTAATGAGTAAAGAAGCCGGGGGTGCGGGCGGCGGCTCCACCCCCATGGATTCCGCTTCTACTGCTAAAGCAAATAAAAGAAAAAGCAATGAGAATGACAAAACTGTGACTTCTAGTAAACAGAAAATGAATTATATACGAAATAATCGTGGTCTTTTTAAAGACCATCACCCGATTTATGAAGACCTAACCAAAAAGGAGTACCCCGTTCTTTTACAATCTGCTCAAACCACTGCACAGATGAAGGTTCCTATGGACATCCTGAAGGTCAATAAAGTCCTAAAGAATGTAAATGGGGTTCAATATGTAAAGGCTGCAGGCAGCTTCTATGTGAAAGTGTTCTTTGGATGCGCCAGTGATGCCAATAAATTCCTGTTGGACACAAACATAATGAATGATAATGGCTGGTTATCAAAAATTCCATACGACAGCATTGAATCGCAAGGGATTATTCGGGCTCCAGTTGAATTAAGTGAAGAGACCTTGCTGGAGGAACTTAAATCATCTAGTATGATATTAGAAGTAAAGAGATTTACAAAAAAACAAGATAACGGCCAATATAAACCGCTGCAAACTGTACTAGTTACATTTAAAGCATCCATACGACCAGATCACGTCATCTACGAACACATCTGGATGCCTGTGCTCGAATACATCAAGCCTGTGCTCCAGTGTTTTAAGTGTTACAAATTTGGGCATGGCAGTGGAGCGTGCAAGAGCACGCAGGTATGCTCCATTTGCTCGGCAGGACATTTTTATCGCGACTGTACCAATCCGACTGACTTTAAGTGCTCCAACTGTAGTGGACCTCACTCGGCGGTTTCCTATTCTTGCTCTGTAAAGGCGGCAAAAATTGCAGAAGTGAAGAACAAGATAAGTGGCAAATTTACCTACGCTACAGCAGTGGCAGTATCGGCAGGTAAAAGCAGTAATAATAAGGTTAATAACGCCATCTCAAAACCTACAGCGAAGACCCCTCAAGGCAGGGCCTTGATCGCGGACATAATTAACTCGGACATTGTTCTGGAAGCAATAACTAAGACCATTGTAGATCTTCTTAAAAAAAAAGACACCAAAGACCCTTCTGGTTCTCCTATTTCAGCAGCAGCCATCAAACAGTTACTTGTAACAAACTTTTCAATTTAAATTATGGATAATTCTGTACATAGTCAGTTGCATAATTTTTGTTCTGATAAATTCAACATTGTACACTGGAATTCCAGAAGTATAACACCTAAGTTAGATCAATTTAAGCATTTCCTTAATAGTCTTAATTATCAGGTCGATTTGATTTTATTTAACGAAACTTGGCTTAGCCACAATAATAACCTTAGATTACCAGGATTTACAATAATAAGAAGAGATTCCGACCGCCCCCATGGCGGTGTTGCTTTGGCAATTCGTGCAAAATATAAGTTTAAAGTTATCAACACTCTCTCTCAATATCACTTCCAAAATATTTTAGTAACCATTAATATTAATAGCTTTCATCTTGATGTTTTATGTGTATATATACCTCCACCTCCTAATGGAAAATTTAAGATCAATTTGTTAAAAGATGTATGTTCACAATTTGTATCTAATAATCGTCTAATAATAGGCGACTTTAATGCACATCATGTTTCCTGGGGTTCCAGATTTAATGATGGAAGGGGCAATGCTCTCCAGGCTTATGTGGAGAGCTCCAATCTAGTGTGTTTGAATGATCATACGGTCACGACTTTTGCACCTTTTGGCCAACAAGGTAACGTATTGGACCTGGCATTTGCGTCCCGATCACTGAGTTCTAGTTGCACGGTTTCTGTGTTCGATGATCTACTTAGCAGTAATCATTTCCCTTTACTTGTTGATGTTTTTATTGACTCGTCAGTTCCTGATGTTCCTGTTTCTAGCTCCCGCAACTTGCCGAGTGGTTTAGGTGATATCCAAGACGGTAATTCCCTAGCTAATGTAAATTTGAAAAAGATTGATTGGACGAAATTTAAAGAGTTATGTGATGTTGAGTTTGCAAACTTTCAATTTGTAGATAACCCTCTTGAAAATTATTATAAGTATTTGAGTATTTTACATGACATTTTAATGACGTTTGCGAAAAAATGTTACCAACGTAGATTAATTTCCATTAAGGCTGTTCCTTGGTGGAATGATGAATGTGATCGAGTAGTTTTGCAATCCAAAATTGCCTTATTATCTTACAAACAATACCCTTCAATAGAAAATTATATAATTTACAAAAAATTAGATGCGTTAAAAAAAAGAAAATTGTTGGAAATTAAACGAGATAGTTGGATGAATCTATGTTCTTCATTCAACCGTATGACATCAACAAAAATTATTTGGGATTATATACGTCGATTTAAGCACGCGAAACTTAATATCAATTCTGCAACACCAAGTTTATTTCAAAATTCGACCAATGCTGAACTTTTCTTAGATAAAATAGCTCCTCATAATGACCAAGTACCATATAATGAGCTTCAAGAATCTTTTAACGATCCTGGCATTCCAGAAGCTCAGTGGATGGTTAAAGAATTCTCTTTTTGTGAATTTGTAGCTGCATTAGAGAATAAAAAAGAGACTTCACCTGGCCCTGATTTAATAACTTATAAAGTCATCAAGAGTCTTCCTTGTTTTGCCAAGGAAATATTATGTAAAATATTTAACGATCTCTGGCTCAATAATTGTATTCCTCCAATTTGGAAAATGCAATATGTTGTCCCTATATTGAAACCTTACAAAGACCCTAACTGTGTTGACTCTTATAGGCCCATATCCCTAACATCGTGTTTTTCAAAGGTATTTGAAACAATGCTGAAAAATAGACTGGAATGGTTTACTGAAAATCTTAACATGATTCCAGCTACTCAGTACGGATTTCGAAAGGGTAAAAGTACTATAGATAATTTAAGCTGTTTAGTCGGAGACATTAAAAATAATTTTCGTAATAATCAATATACTTTAGCTGTTTTTTTAGATATTAAAGGCGCATTTGATAACATAGATCATTCATATCTTATTAAAAGTTTAAATTCCTTGGGATTTCCAGGTCACATATTGTTTTGGTTATTTAATTTTCTTAACAATCGGTATTTAACTTTAAAAACAAAGTCTACTTTGACTGGTTCAAAAACTTCTAGTAAGGGTACACCTCAAGGCTCTGTTTTATCTCCTCTTATATTTGTTTTAAGTTTGATAAGCTTTATGAAACAGATTCCGTCTTCTGTTAAGCACTTATTTTTCGCTGATGATCTGGTTTTATATGTAAACTGTAAAGATGTTAAAAGTGGTGAATCTATCATGAATTGTTGTCTGCGTAATATATATAATTTACTAACATTTTCTTTGAAACTTGAGGTTAATGTTTCCAAAAGTTCTGTAATTCTTTTCTCTCAAAATGGTTTACATCAGCCTCAAGTTTTATATAATACGGATATTATTCCTGCTCAATCTTTTGTTAGATATGTTGGCATTTTTCTTGATTATGACCTTTCCTGGAAAACTCATATAGAAACAATTTGTAAAAGAGCTGAATTAGGGCTAAATATTTTGAAATCATTGACTGGAGTTAAATGGGGTGCAGACCCCAAGGTTCTTAAAACGATATACATTGCGACAATTCGTAGTCACTTCGATTACGGTTGTATGTTTTTTGCAGATGCGAGTTATTTTCTCTTGAGAAAACTAGATATTATTCAAAACAGAGCGTTACGTATAATTACTGGTGCTTTAATGTCCTCTCCAATCAATTCATTAGAAATTGAAGCTGGCATTGTCCCTTTATTCGTACGACGTAGTTATATAACAGACAAGTATTCTCTTAAACTAATTAGTCGAGATAATGAAGTGATATTTAGATATCTTGAACATTTTGACATTCCAAATTACAATTTGGTTCCCTTACCAAAATCCTCTTCTTTGAGTGGTTCTATGACGTATTTAAACTTTGAATTCCAAGATACGGTATCTTGGTCAGCCTTACTACCTTGTTTCGAATATAATTTTCATGACCTGATACAAGATGTCCCTGTTGATCTGATTAAATTTGATTCTAAATTTGACTTTCTGGAGTTCCTAGATGATAAGACTGATTTCGTTAAATTGTATACTGATGGCTCGAAAACTAAAGATAGGACAAGTTTTGCATTTTATGATTCCTCTATAAGTTTAGGGAAGGTGTATACGTGTAACAACTACTTTTCTGTTTTTTCGGCTGAGGTTTTAGGCATAATTTATGCCTTGGAACATATTAAAGACAATTACTCTTGTGACAGTAAATTTTTAATCTTATCTGATTCTATGAGCGCTTTGCAAGCTATAAAAAACAAACGTATACACGCATCTGTAAATTACTTAGTATATAAGTTAAGAAGTTTTTTAAGGTCTTTGTATAATAGGAATTTTATTGTTGAATTTTGCTGGGTTCCGGGACACTCTGGAATTATTGGTAACGAACTTGTTGACACGCTTGCCAAAAGTGCAAGGGATGACCAAAATTGCGATTTAAAGGTCCCACATTCTGATTTAGTGCCCTTTGTAAAACAGCTTATGATAAAACGTTGGACTAATTCCTGGACTAAATCTACAGCAGTTAAAGGCAAATGGTTGGCAGGAATTGTCTCGGCTCCCAGTACTAAGACATGGTTTGATTATAACAAAAAATACTTAGGAAGACCTTTTATTTCAACATTGTGTAGACTGCGCATTGGTCATGCTCGTTATCCTGCACATCTTTTTAGACTAAAACTAAGCGAATCGGCTTCTTGTAAATACTGTACTCATAATTTATGTGATCTTGACCATATTTTCTTTGATTGTCCTCAATTTAATTTACAAAGATTATTATTCATTGCTATGTGTATAGATGCTGGTGTGACAGTTATTCCGAAAACTGTACAGTAGGGCTAGCATATCTTTTTTGTAGAGATAGCTCTGTCGACGACAAAGCTCTCTCGCTTGCGTCAGATATCTCTATCGGGCTGTCAATTACGTAGCATGACATGACTCATCGAGAGAGCTAGCCTACTCGAGATGGCTATCTCGACCTCGACATAGTGAATGTTGCAATTTATATAAAAAAATCTCTACCAATGCTATTTTGTTTTGTGGCAACACTGAACCGGTGCTCAAAATACGAGTTGACCGTGAACAGCAAGCCATAAATATAGGCCGTCCCTAGTCACGATAACTTTGTCTCTTTTGCTCAATAGTAGGGTGAAAGAGATGCATTATTTGACATTGACATATTATATTGCGCGAATCCTGCGCTACATGTCACTGTCAAATGCTTAATTTTGGGATGGTATTGTCTGTCCTATTGTCGGATATTCTAAATAAAATAGCGCATCGGTTTCTATCTATACTAGTATCGTAACAAGAAGACTATTTATTTATCGTATGGAATTTATTTCGAACCGTGAGATCTTCGAGAAGACAGTACGGTTAACAAGAAGACTAGTGCCATAGGATGTTTGGAATGTGATGTGAACATTTTTCCAATACCCAGAAGAAGAAATTAAAACATTTTTAGTGTACAAGTGAAATGAACTAAGTATATAAAATAAAATACTAGTTAAACAGGCCTTGTTAATCTGGCCCTTTTCACAAAATGTATGGTCTGCCTCACAAGTTCCCACCTTTTTTTGCTTCAACATCACGATTGAATTGTAATATACTAAGTTTCCTAATGGGCGGAAGTCACAAAATACCAAAGTGTCCAGCGACTCCAATGAGGCCGACTGTATGTAGTAATTCTTGTTAACTAACAAACAAAATGTTATGTGTAAATGTAAACGTAAGGTGTTCCGAAAAATCCTGGGGCCAGTTAAAAGAGACGATGGGAGTTGGAGGATCCTTAAAAATGCCGAAATAGAAGAGCTGGTAGCCGAACCAAACATTATAGGTGAATCCAAAGCACATCGTCTTCGCTGGCTTGGCCAGGCCACCTAGAGAGGATGGGAGAAGATCGACACGCTTAATATTAATGGGTTGTTGATTTATAATAAATTACTTATATTATGGTCTCATTGCCAATATAATGTTCAAACCAATGTCAGATTCAGACAACGGTTGATCTCGAAATGGGTTGATATGCCTTATTAATTTCAGTTTTCATAAATGATTTAGTTGTTATGTAACAGAAAATCTATTGTATTTTTACAAGCATTTATTTAACTTGCAAGTATGTATGTAACTGTATGTATTCGAGGCAAAACTTACAACTGAATTTTAGACCAGTTCTCAAACAATTCAAGTGAAATTGGCATACTTCTGTAAGTTTGACCAAAATACAATATTATGGTAGCACCGAGCTATAGCCAAACCTAAAAGGCTAAAATACACACGATATACCCATCGTGTTTGAGCTCATTGGAACTATCTCAACAAGTAATTGAAGACTGATGAAAAATTGACTGATGAAACGTTGACAATAAAAAGCTTGTCCCAAAAACTATTTTTATGACAGAAATTAATTTCCTAATGTTGTTATAGTCCACGTATAATAAAGCACGTACTTGCTATTATTTGTTTTATTATTTCTTCCCATGGTTATCAAATAATGAGTACTGGTACGAGGGATATAGGTAAGTAGGTAGGTACCTACTACCTACTCGGTACCAATTATTTAGAAGTAAATTCTCATTTCATCTTTTGCACAGAACAGAGGTCGGGAAAGTTTGTTATTTTCAAATAACATAACATACAGTCACATCTGTGTATCAAAGGGGGTAGGCAGAGCACATGATATTTAATTTTATTGTTCTACTTCTAGCACTTGTAGGTCAAAGAGGGATAAAATGCAATATTGTAGTAGATTCTACTGTATATTACACCTATGAATTTCTTCGCATATACAAAGGAAAAAGTTTTCCTCGATTTGTGGCTTTTCTAGCCGGATATTTTTTGATCCCATACAAGCTTTTGATCCTGGATAGGAATGGGATTGATTGGCATCAAAAAAAAAGTTTGTCAAACTGACCTTTTTTCGTACATTGTATGTTTTTTTCCAAAATCTGTAAACGCCAATCTTTATTAATTCAAAATTAAGGCAAGGTCTTCAAAGACCATTTTCGCGTAGTAGCAAGGGATCTGGTAGCTGCCGTCACTGACCCAAAAAGAAAATCCACCCTATATATGCAAGGTTTCTCAAGATGTTTTACTTCACCGAACGTTTCTTTTTAACCGGACTGGCTTTATAGGTCGGGCCCAAAAAAACGAAGAATATAAGAATGCGTGGTTGGAGAGTAGCCTTATTAAAAATCCAAGGCAAAGCAAACCTCTGACACAACCACGCGAGCGTTTGCACTCCAGTTAGATTGGTTAAGCGGAATCTGCGATGTGAGTGGAATAGAGCTACTGGTAGTTTGGTCGCTGGTTCACTAAACCTAGCCGAGCTGAGAAGAGTTTTACGTTTTTTAAATATTTCTTTCCTCTATTCCCATTTGTGAGTAAGAAACAAGTTTAATCAAATTAGCCAAATAAATTGCAAACTGTCTAATAGCAAAGAGTCTCCACCACCAACACAAGAGACTCGTTAGATATATTATTATACTCTTTGCTTGTTAGATAACTGGTCAAGTCAAGGTAAGTAGTAGCAAGTAAAAAGTTACTTTATGCAAGTAAAGTAGGTGGTACTCCTGAACACGGTGCGGCTAGTCGGTACTCTCTCTATCGCCCTAACCACCGATAGCATAGGGCCTTGCTTGTTTTGTTGAATATTTATAGTTTCATGTTTTACCTACTTGTTATATCAGTAATCTATAAACGTAACTTAAAAACACAAATAAATAAAACGAATACCTACCTAATAATAAAAACTGATTTTAAATAAAGAATCGAGGAAACCTAAGACTATGATCATGGCTTTGTTGTTTAATGAAACTCCTATTTCAACCAAAATATATATTTATTAAATCATTGCGCCTTTCGAGGGCAGACCAGACCCCAAGAGATAGCTGGGGGCGCCCAGCCCAGGGTTCTGCAGCCTCGACCTCTCCATCTTCAACTCTCCTCAACTCCACCCTGCAATCAATTCATTACAATTACCTTAACAATAATTCATTATTTTAAAAATTTACGCAAACTACGTCTGCTGTAGTAGAGTCGAGCGGGCACCCGATATTATTTAAAGAGGTCAAACCTCGCCTCGTACCACAGAGGGCTCTTGAAATAAATATTGGTAAGAAATATTATTTGATATTTTAAAGTACAGTAGTTGTCGGTGAAGGAAACATCGTGAGTAATTACAACAATTTCTACTTCTTTCTTAAGGTTGGAAGATCAGATGGCAGTCGCTTTCGTAAAACTAGTGCCTACGCTGAATGTCTTGGGATTAGGTGCCAATGCAAAGCTAAATATTTAAAATTACCCATTTTTAATGCAACACTACTTACCTATAGTCTTTCATTATATTATATAGGGCGTCCAACGCCTATGCCACATGGAGGGAAAGTAATAATTTTGAATAAAAACAAAATTAAAAATTTTGAAAATACCCCCGACGGATGTAGCTAATTGAAAAATTATTAAATAATTAATTCGGAAATCTCCCGACTGTAGGTATAGGAAATAAGTACATAAAGACATCTTTTTTTTCAATACGGTTAATTGGTTGAGAGTTTATTTACAAGCGCAGAAGAATCCGTCCGGGGCTGCCATTTTCTGCCTTGAAATTACGTAGCATGTTGTAGCGTGTTGCAGTTTATCTTATACCTTCGTTTAAGTAACCTCGAATTACTTATATTATTATTTTAATGCAAATGGGAACAGACATGGCAATGGCAGCCCCCGACGGATTTTTAGCGCGCCGTGGAAGGTCCGAAGGGCGAGCCCAAGTCGACATTTACTAGCCCCAAGTGTCTTATAAGCGAACTTGAGGGCCGAAAGCCCGAAGGTGAGAGGCGAGTCAAGTATAGATGCCGTCCCACGTAAGGCCAAAGGCCCGTAGCGTCTTATTGGAGCGCATTCACAATAGGAGCCCGAGGGCTGGGGGTCCGTCGTGGGTAAGAAGACATTATTTTAAATTAAAAAACAATTTAAACTGCATTCATAGATTTTTAAATAATGACATGGTTGAACCGGGAATCGAACCCGCTACACGAAAAAAAAAATACCCTGTAGCTTTATCATACCGAATATACCGATCGAAAGCCTTCATCATAAGGATTATTCTGTAAAAGAATTCTTAGGTAATAATACATCATCGACCTTTTATTAGCTATAATTGTAAATTAGGTTATGGACAACACTTGTAAAATTTGCATGCTGTGCATGGACAGCTAAAAAAGATGGGACGTGTGTAATATTTTAAAGTAACAACTTTTGTAATTCACCCTTTTTTTAAGCAAATAAATAATTATGAATTATGATAATTTGTTTGCTAAATAATATAGTCTCAGAAATAAAAGGAAGACCATGAACATTTGATTTGAAATTTTGTTCAGAAATACTACAACTGACTCTTTCATTTAGTTTACAAGAACCAGTATGAGTGTCCACGAGCTACAAGCAGAACTTAGACGTAATTCTAAATACAACATGATCAAATAATCGACCGGGAGCGAAATAATCAAAAGAGTGCGACTTTGTATTGAACAGAATAGGACTCATTTTGAGTATTTGATAAATAAATTGATTAATTTTGAATTACAAATAGTAAAATTCATGGTCTTCCTTTTATTTCGGACACTATGTTATTAAGCAAAAAATATTCCTTACAATGAAGCCTTTCGATCGGTATGATAAAGCTACACGGTATTTTTTTTTCTCGTGTAGCGAGTTCGATTCCCGGTTCAACCATGTAATTATTTAAAAATCTATGAATGCAGTTTAAATTGTTTTTTACATTAAAATAATGTCTACTTTTAGTAAAATCTTCCATCTACAATATTCAAATGTACTTTTCCTCCATGTGGCATAGGCGTGGGACGCCCTGTATATGGTGCAGCAGGCATAATTTAGACTGCATGCCATTTCAGGACTATAGTGGAAGGACCTATCGAGACCAAGGCACCTCAAGGAACCCTTAAGGCCGTGGTTTTTCTGGCCCGCCACACGCTACCGGCGGCGTCTGGACGTGCGTCGCACGCTGTGCCACACGCCGTCGGTCGCGGGTGCGTGGGTTTTCTGGCCCGCGGCCACCCGACGTCGGAGAAGGAGCTCAGTCGCATTGTGCCCGCTTTGAGAATTGGTGTGCTGTGCTTTAAATAAAATGAACAGAAAATACTAACATTTTTATTGTTAGAAGAAGAAGAAGACGATGAAATATTAATGTTATCAAAAAATAAAAGAGAGCCAACCGATATATTTAAAAATCGGGAAAATGAAGGTGCATTTTTTAGTCTTTGTCAGACGCGTCGAACAATATAGGATTACAACGTATTAGATTTATTAATAATTCATCGTTGTCTTTATTGAAATGAGACATTTTCAATATCAAGACGCCACCCGCCGTCCGTCGCTATTCTACAAAAATGATAGCGACCGACGCGTGCGGCGTGTGACCTTCGTCCGTCGACCTACCCGCCGCCGGCGACGTTTCAGAGAAGCCACCCTCAAACGTTCCCGAACAAAACATCCGAACGTCGTCGGCGGCGGACACGCGTCGGTCGCCGGCCGCCGGCGACGGGTGGTCAGAAAACCCAGGGCCTAAGGTATCCGTTGGTCCGCTCCATTACTATTACATTCCGGGCCCTGCAGTGCAACCGTGTGAAGCGGTCCTCCGGCGAGTGAGGCGCGGCGCGTAGCACCGGCGTCATGAGCCACGGCTTCATGCCATAACCCGAATCCCCTGCAATTATATGCACTATGATATAGGCAGGTCAAAAATATCATATAAACTTTAATATGTTTGTTAAGCGGATGCGTCCGCTAGCCACTTTGATTAAAAAATATCATATAAAGTCATCACAAAATGTTACCTATACAAGTTCCATGCATGAATTAGAGTTATAGAAAATTGTATTTCTTCAGGTTTAAATACATAAATCTTAAGTGCCTTGAATTATAAAGGGCCTTCACATATATTTTTTTTCTTAAAAAAAAACAATATTAATTAATAATATCTATTCATAATGATGTATGTCTTTCCCGTTCACGGGACAATGGTGTCCCGGACCTTTGGGAGGCGTGCGTGGAGCCGAAGTACCGGGCCACCGAAGTACCACCGAGTACCACATAGCCAACACGTAGAGGCCCATTTGACACTTTAATGAAATGCAAGGGTAACACCGAGCGGATACTGTCCCTGCTCGTGTCATGGGACGCACACAGAGACAGCACCGGCCAGGCCGTACAGGGACTATTGCTGATTGATTGATTATTATTACAGTTAAACAGATTTTTAAAGTATGACAGGCAATTTCAAACGCTCACAAAACGAGATCATCTGCACTGTTTTCATGAAGTGTGAGTTCATTTTATTTGTTTCATATAACAAAAACATATAAGGGGTTACGCAGATTTACATTTTGCATACACATTTTGCAATATTTAGTATATAGTATGTGATGGCACTGATATCTTTTCAAAAAAACCTACAATATTTTGCAGCTTTTGCAAAATTTTAATAATGGAATTTTGATTAAGTAGGTACTATTATATCACGAGCGCGGGTTAGCCATAGTTGTAGTTGTGAGACATAGGTATGAACCTGATACAAACACATAATGTGAACGCTAGCTGCTACGTTGACGCACACATAGACAATGTGCATGTATAAATCAACACAACCATGTAGTAAATTTTATTAGCATCAAAAGTAGTTTTGCATATGACTAGTGGCTCTCTGTGGGCTGTATATCTCGTGTTTTTTTTTTAATTTCCAAAAAGTATATTAGGTAAGAGAGCCTCTATCAGGGTGGCGCTTGTAAAACCCTCTTTAATAAATAAAGATTTAAAAAAAACTATTGATACTTATTTATATAATTTTTAACTCTTTACCTAAAAGCAAAAATCTGCCTATTCGCTGCTCATGAAGCCGGCACATCTCTTCACGCACCGCCGACTGCCGGAAAATGAATGCATCATGCACTCTCCCCGGGAACGGGGCATTGACATTTAAAATCCGGCTGTCTGCATCAGCTGAAATATAAAATGATTTTTACTAATATACACTAGTGGCTCTGTGAGCTGTAGACCTCGTGAGTGCTTTTTACACAACTGCCCAAAAAAGAAGTGTAATGTTTTCAGGTTTCATGTATGTATGATGTATGTGAATATTTTTGTTCCCAAGAACTTCTTAACGCCTTAACCGATTTAGATGTGTGAGGTATCGTTGGAATCCTTACGTCATCCCGGGTGACATAGGATGTGTAAAGTTGCAATAAAAACAATAAGGCGGATTGTAGACTCCATTATGTGGGTTCTGTAAAAAAAAATTTTTTTGCTATCTTAACAAGTGGAGTATCAAAATGAAGCATTTGAAGAGACGATTTCAAAAATATATATAATGTGTTTTAAGTTAAAAAAGTTCGAAGTAAAATAATAATTATAAAAATTAAAAACATGGTTGCACTAAAAAGACAATAAAAACAATTTTCATAATAAAGAACTCAAGTCAAACTTTTATTATCTTTTTAGTGCAGTCGTGTTTTTAATTATCATAATTTTTGAAACTTTCCATGAAATGTATGAGATATCGAACCTGCTTACAAAATTTCATGAGAATTGGTTGAGAAATGCGATAGGTAGCGAGAAGGGCAAATAATTTTTTTCATAATTTACAAAAATTTACTTGACAAAAACAATCCTATGTAATCATTTGAGAAATGCGATCTGTAGAGAACAACAAACCAAAATTCGGCCGCACAAAAATACAAAATCACTGATAAAAACTTTGATTTTTTAAATTTCCAAAAAGTGACTTGTCAATGAAATTCTATTTATTTACCAAACCTGCTCACAAAATTTCACGAGAATCGGTTAAGAAATGCGACCTGTAGTGGAGAACAACCGGAAATCCGGACAATGAAAGCATTTTTGTCGAAATTAAAACAGACCTTCGTTTCACTCGGTCAATAACATTATAGTTTCCAGCAAACATCTTGAACCTGCGCAGTAGCCGATTAACGTACAAATCACGCTTCTGCGCACTGAAGGTTAGGTTCAAGATGTTTGCCGGCAACTGTACTAACTATAATATTATACTGATAATACTAACTAATCTAAAACTCACAGCTGGTAACAACTGGAGACGAGTGGCGCGCGGCAGAGCGCAGTGGAAGATGTTGGAGGAGGCCTATGCCAAGAGGCACTCTGAACTACGAGACATTCTATAAGACCTTGGAGTAGTTCAGAATAAAACGGCTTATTATTATTAATACTAACTTTTAACTCAAACTTACCACATTCAGGCTGTGTGTGCCCTTCCTATTTATGTACTGCAATCCCTCTGGCCGCGGAAGTGGAAATATAGACACATGGGTCCAGTCAATTGCACCCAAAATATCAGGTACTCCAAATATTTAGTGGAATTTTGAAGCCACTTGGTGCCGGCTTGCACCTGTGCCAGGGAACACAATGCACCTCGGTTTCAAGCTGTGGAATAGTTATGAACATGTTAAGGAAATAATGTAAGCTGTTAATCCATTAATTACTTAGATGACTAATCACTATGACGGAATCTGTAAATAATTATATGTAATTGATGTATGATTTATGATATACTCATGAGAATTTATTTCGGCATAACTAATAATACATAAACAAAGATTGGGTATAAAAGTAAATTAAACTAAACTAAATTAAAACTAGACTAAGCTAACTTAAACTAAATATGCTAAAAAAGGGAATCAAAATTAGGCCCCCTTGGAATGGTTCCCATCACGCAGGCAGCATTCCCGCGCTGGATTGCGATGGCAATTCTTTGCGCGAGAAAGCTGCCCGCGCGAGGGTCGCCCGTCGCCTCCTTCAGCCGCTTGCTGAGCTCCTTGTGGAGCCCCCGTGCGCCCCTGCCCCATGGGCCTAATGTCTCGACGCCAAATGCGACAAAGTCATATTGGGCGCCGAGACAGTTGTATTTGCTAGCCTTTGAATTCTCCCGGGTGTCTGCCGCCGCCCCGGCACGCTTGCTGGTCGATGAGAGGTAGGACGCAGCCAGCGTATGGGCGCAAGTTGCGTCCCACACTAGCGCACGACTTAATAACATATTGTTAACTTTTGGTTAATTGCTGCCACCACTTTGGTCAACATTATAGCAGATAGATAGCACCTGCAATGTTCAGTGAAAACATTTGTATATTTTCGACCTAGGTACTAGTATAGTAGTATATACTGTTATAGTCATCAATCAGCCTATTGTAATGCATGTAACAAAATGGTGCAATTTGATATCGCTAATTTGTCAAAAATATTAATTTTTGGATTTAAGTCGGTGACTCCTATTGCAAAATTTAACATTTTCTTAATTTGTCCACACCGGGCCCCAATTGTTAACGACTCTTGAGTGATTATTTTTGACTTTAACTATTTCAACAGTTAGGGATCCAGGTATAGAGTAAACTGAAGTTGACAATAAGTTTAAATTGCACTCTGATTTCCTTAACTTTCACTTAACATTCGGGCCGGAGTGGACATCAATTAACTTTAACGATAAGAATCACCCGTACATACTTAATTACTTAGCTTTAAGACAACAATTGCGATGCCCTTGCAGGGCTCATGTTTGATACTGCTACTTAATGTAATTTTTGTCACCTACATAATATGTAATATGCAGAATATTTATTTTTTATTTTTATACTTTAATGTTCATTTTGGCAATGTTAATTTACCATAAAATAATTTCTTGAAAATTAATTCTAATTAAGTATCAGTGATCACCTTGATTTGCGTATTTATAAGTAAGTGTAATTGATACCTGAACGTGGACCGGGATGCCATGAACCGATGGTGGTCTCAAACTCCCGTTCAGCTGCTGAATCAGGTTCATTCCCATATCTTTATTGATACGATACAGATACTCGAATTCTGAATCCGGCAGCTCGAAGGGGTTGTAAGCGTCCCTCAATCTTTGCCTTTGGACCTTGCGTTGCCGCAGTTCTTCATTACGCAAAAAGAAAAACGCCATTCTGTAATGTTTACAAATATAGGTTCATTTAATCCTTACTCATAAAATGCCGTAGAAATGGGACACATAAGTACCTACTTCGGAATATGTTTAGATATATTCGTAAGCGTAATAGAGGTTTTTTTACTTACAAAATCAACACATGCACTTATTGTATTTTGAAAGTTTTGTATAAGGGGAGGATAGTATTTGTATAGATATAGTGAAAAAATCGTACTTACGCAATTAGTAATAATCATTATTTTCACACACAACCGAAATATTTGAAGTTCACGTCTATCTCGATGCTCTAAAAGCTATCTCGGCACCTTGATGGCTCGAAGAGATACTCTCGGACTTTGACGTATAACACGACATAGTTTGACGTTGCAAAAGTGCGCTTGTGCTGCGAATTTCGAGCGTTTCTCGGTGGTAGATGTCATCGATAAAAATTATGACACTTTGACGTTTGATGACGATATAAAAGCCATCTTGTACTATGACATCTGTCATCTGCCGAGATATGGTCGATTTCTCTTCAAATGACAGTTGAATTATCTCGATTTCTACACATGTGCTAGCCGTACTGACGCAAGCGAGAGAGCTTTGTCGTCGACAGAGCTATCTCTACAAAAAAGATATGCTAGCCCTACTGCTAACGTCCAGAAAGTGGCATAGCTTAGATTACATTGACGCAAGCAACAGGCTTTGACACCTCTCCGTAAAAATCGTCCTAGTTTTAGTTTAAAACCACTTGTAACACATTGAGAGAAAAGCTCTATAGATTTCGCCGTAAGACAGTATCTGAATATTCCATTTCAGGTGTTGAAGTCACTCAAGGCATTTGTGTTAAGATCAATAAAGCGATATGTCGCTAGAAACATTGTGTGTGAAGACTGAGGCAGAGGAGGTGTTAGTGAAAGAGGAGGCTGAGGAGGAGTGTGACAGTGAGGAGACCGGGGCACATGTAAAGGAGGAGGTGGACTGTGAGGACAGTGCGGCCGTGTGCGAGCTGTATGCAGACCACCAGATCAAGGACGAGCTCGTGCTGGGCCCCGAGGAGATGCACCGGCATTCTGTGGCTCCCACACTTCCAGGTCAGTACCTTAGCATATGAAATCAAGCTTTTGAATGATTACTAAGATGAATACTAAGAAATAAGATGTTAAATTATTGATGTTCCTTTTTGGTTTTGCTGTTTACTCTAGATAATGCCATTTATTTAATATCAATGCTGCCATAGATGTAAGTTGAAATGTCATGAGTCATGAATGACTATAAATTGTACTTCACTGCAGAATATCTATTTTTTATACACTATCAACCATTTTAGCTCTGAACCCGGGGCCGGAATGGTCATTTATTTGTGTGAAGAGTATGAATATCTGTTTCTGCATGAGTCTTAGATGTATTGACTTGACATATATATTATCCTTGTTATCATTACTCGAGATGTTTTGATATGAAGTATAATCTTTCCCCCTTATTCACAAAACTTAACAAACCTCTGCCAACTAAAGTGTCTTTTGTCTGTTTCTCACAAACCCATATTTCAAGTGACACAAAGAAACAAATTTTAATGGCATTTTAGCATAAATAGGTTTGATCAAAGTTTATAAAACATTTTATGTATATAAGTAGGTTATGTTGTGATCCCCTAGAGCCCTAGTCCAAGCTTTGCTTATTCTGGGACTAGTTTTGATTTATGTACGATAGTCTCCCAACTCATAATACTTAATAATCATGTCATATGTTCCAGTGTCTGGTCACGGAGTGGAGGAGGCTCTCGGGCGGGCTTGCTCGGTCAGGCTGGAGCGGCTGCTGGTGGACGCGCCGCCGCGCTCGTGCCGGGTCGGGCGGCACACATACACGCTGCCAAGCACGAGCGAGACTAGCGACTGTACCGACACGTCGAGCGAGACCTATCAGTGTCACCAGTGCGGCAACACGTTTAAGGACAAGTCGGTTTTAAGGAAACACATTGACACTCACTCGTCACAACCTTCTGGAGATTTCAACAAATCCGCACTTCCAGGTGAGTTGCTTAACATGTAAAGTCAGGCCTTTCAAATTATAGCATTTTCATGTGTAAGTTTTACACTGGTTTACTTGGCAAATTTTCTTAAGACATTGAGGCTTTTGACATGAAAACCCTGTTCGATGGGACAATATTTAAATTAATGTATATCATATGTCAATATGCTATTTAAAAATATTTTGTATACCATGACGGTGGCAAACAAGCGTACGGTCCACCTGATGGTAAGCTAAGCAGACGCCGCAGCCTATAGACGCTCGAAATTCCGAAAGAGATGTCTGCGTTGCAGACCCTGTATAAAATTTAAGGATTCACTGTGTTGACAGCAGAAGGTATAAAAGGTCCCTCGCATTCAACACAGTGCACCCTCGGGAGCTTTGGCCATCGTACAGTAAATAATGTCATAGTCATATCATTTATTGCATCCGTAGTTTGTACAGATCTGTCTGATCTGTTTGTTTGAGATTGTTTGTAGTTTGTAATCATAAAAGTAAGTTCAGTTAGTAACATATGGGCCCTGGGAGGGCGTCACAATTTCCATAACATAATAAAGTTTAAAGTATTATAAATTTTATTAAGATTAAGGATTTTAATTATAATTTAGGTTACAGTTTCATTATTAAATACATATAAAAATACTTATAGAGCAAGAACAGAATTGGAAAAGGCGTCTCTAAACAATGCAAGCGGCAAATCATGTAACAGTTGGGGTGACAACGTTATCAGAGGGTTTGGACCCTGCAGAATACGGATCTGCCTGTCGCCATCTCGAAAGTTGAGCCGGAAGTACGGTATAACGGAAAAGGTGCAGCCCATAAAAAAAAAAACAACGGGTTGCACTCTGGGAGTGCCGGCAGAAGTGAAAACTCAATAAAGATAGTAAATGGGTCATTG
This sequence comes from Cenopis cana, assembly GCA_951800055.1. Lineage (NCBI taxonomy): Eukaryota > Metazoa > Arthropoda > Insecta > Lepidoptera > Tortricidae > Cenopis > Cenopis cana. Next base: position 1,931,891 of record OX637496.1, read on the forward strand.
TCAGATTTAGGTGCGCGTCTTTTCGGTGGACAGGATATGCCAAAAGTTAAGGGCTACAAAGCTTAATTTTCGATTGATCTGATAACCCGCATAATCTGTAATTCCGTGTCTATAAATCCATGTAATAAAAACGTAAATTACATGCACACAAGCCGTTAACTATTGTTCACCGAATGGACAACTTTTGTTTTTCCGACTGACAATGACCCAAATAACAAAGATATTCATATCGGTATCGGTATCGGTATCCGTATCGGTATCCGTATCCGTACTCATACTCATGTTCATATTCATATACGCATAATCAATTTACATATATACATAATATGTCCCGAGTATCATTGTGTCTTACGCATCCTGAGTTTAGCTGATATGACACCTCCTAACATCGCAATCACGATTACTAGGAGCGGTCAACTAGCTGGGGACCGATTTTTGAGTGTCGACCGCTCGAATTTTCATTCGACATCTGTCAAAACTTCATAGTTTTTTGACAGATCTCGAGTGAAAAGTCGAGCGTTCGACACTCAAAAATCGGGCCCCTGGTCTTAGAATCTTAGAATCTGTCGCGAGTTCAACAAATTTTCCCCCAGTACAAAAGTGCTCAGCGCCGCTAAAGAAGTTTTCACTTCAAAAATTGTAAGCAATACTACTACCTATTTCCCATTTTTATTTCTTTAGATTCGTTGAGTGTGCTCAGGAACTCCATGAGCTCATACCGCCTTCCCCCTTCTTCCATCAGATATCCAGACGACGTACGACTGGCTACTTTCATTACCTGGGGGCCGATTTTTGAGTTTCGAACGCTCGAATTTTCACTCGAGATCTGTCAAAATACTATGATGTTTTGACAGATGGCGAGTGAGAATTCGAGCGTTCGACACTCAAAAATCGGGCCCCTGGTCGAAATCATCTTTTTTTAAATAATGTGTACTGGTTTGGTATTCGAATGGCGTATGTAGGTACTTCCAAGTTCAAATAACCTGGACCTTTTTAAGGTACGAGTGAATCTTCTGGGTGAGCCCGCATCACCGTCGGTCTCATTTTCAATTTAAAAAAATATATATGACTGGTTAGAATTAGGCGTTTATTTAAGAAAATTTAATTTAGCTGTTTGCTCTAAGGAAGAACGAAGCACCCAACTTTGGTGTATTTTGAAAATTAATTTTATTTTTTAGGAAATATTATATTATTATTATCTATTCATTTAATGTGACTCGTTTACTTTATTTGTCTATTCTAACAGAATCGTGCTCTATCAAGGTCATAGGGGCCCCATTACCCTAATGTGCCCAGGGCCTCAAATTGGTTAAAAACGGCCCTGTGCGTTTCCGTTACTTTCACCCAGTGCCTTGAACGCACAAACGCGTTCATAATATTTAGTGACTTTCGCCCTGTGCCTTAGTTCCTTAGACTTAGAATAGTCGGATGAACTTGCATCTACCATCTACCTACTGTGACATCTTAAACTTCCCGTGGCAATTTCCCACATTTTAAATTGAATAATGGTAATAAAGTTATTCTTTTCAGAAGTCATAATTTACTATATTTTTTTAGTATGACAATGGGGAAGTTTATACGGAAAGGTTAAGATGCCACAGTAGGTATATAGTACAGTCAGCAGCAGATATATAGACGCGGGCGAGGTGCTCACAAAGACGTTTACGTTTAAATCTTCTTAAATTTATTGACAGCTAAGTTAGCATTTAGACATGGGCTTTCAGTACGTCACAAATATCTTAACTGTTCAGTGTCAATAACACTTTCACTCTATTTTAATCGAAAAAATAATAACAACTAGAAAGTCAGTGGTAACTAAGCATCACTGACGTTTGTACACACTATGCTCATCACAAACAGGTGAACAGCTGGGGTGCCACTGGTTGCTAAGCAGTTAATATTTCAATGGTAACTAAGCATCAACAATAGCCAAAAACATCTGAACAAAATGAAAGTCTCTTTACAATCTTTACACCTCCGTTTATATATATATATATATATATATATTTGACCATAGGAGAACCATTACATCTCTGTATTATACGAGTAATACAATATTATGCTATAATTATAGGTATTCTAATATATATCATTGTAATAGGATTGTTGACTCAATTTATTATCACTACAAAAGAAACAAGGCAAAAAAATATGCCAAATGTTGAAAAGTCTCTTCAAATATCTCAATAGGTACCGTTCTAATGTTGCTAGTTAGAGAGAGTAAGGCTGGAAACAGTGCTCGACCGACGGTTAGCGCGTATGGTCGGTCGGGCGTGTTTGGCCACATACGCGCTGACGGTGAGCATCGCTCTGAACGCACGTATGCTTCCATGCAGCGATAGCTACGCCTGACCGACGATACGCGCTGACCGTCCGTCGAGCACTGTTTCCAGCCTAAGCAGTAACCGCTACAAAACCGTGACGTCGTGACGAGGTCCGTCCGTGGACCTCGAGCGCCATAGTACCTAAATGACGATCGTTCCAAAGGTGCGGTTTGCGGAAAAGGGACAAAATATGGTCATATTACAGTTAAAGCAATCTTTCATTTCATGTTTGACTAAAAAATAGGTAGGTAACCAGCAATTTGAGTCTAAAGAGTCTTCACGCAATACTAATAATATCGGGTAATGTTGATTACTGGCCATTAAATACGTTCCTGACAAAGGCAGACTATTTTGAAAATCGAATTTGTAGCTCTGACGGGCATTCTGCAGCCGGATTGTAGAATAGTATTATATGACTTTAATTGACGTGTAGATCGCAAAATGTGAGACAAAGATATGCAATGACAAGTCTGCACTGTTTTCGTGAATTGACAGATAATTTTATTCAAATTTGTTTCATATAAGAACATAAAGTAGCTTTTTACATATTTACATCTTGGATACATATTTTGCGGCCGTTACTGAATAATATTCTGGGCGACCGAGCTTTGCTCGTCGTTTTCCCGGGCATGAGACCTACCTAGATCGATTGCTCGATGCTCGTTCACGAAACCCCCACATACCAAATTTCATCAAAATTGTTAAAGCCGTTTCCGAGATCCCCGAAATAAATATATAACATATATACAAGAATTGTTCGTTTAAAGATATAAGATATATTTAATGGCTTTTATATGGCTACTATATTCTGCATCTTTTGCAGATTACTAATTGGGTATTTGACACTCATGTTACATTTTTTAACATGGTGTCACTTTATGGATAGTCAACCATCAAAATATCACAATGATTTGAAAATTATAAAATTTTACTAATAAAAAGATATTTCACATCATAAATTCGGTAAATTATTTTTGAAGTGAAAACTTCTTTAGCGGCGCTGAGCACTTTTGTACTGGGGAAAAATTGTTAAACACGCGACAGATTCTAAGACCAGCTAGTTGACCCCTCCTCGTATCGTGATTGCGATGTTAGGAGGGGCCAACTCAGCTAAACTCAGCTGGTCTTAGATGCGTAAGACACAATGATACTCGGGACATAATATTATGTATATATGTAAATGTATTACTACGCTACGGTAGCCCAGTGGTTCAAGCATGCGGCTGTCAAGCGGCGGTCGTGGGTTCGAATCCCAGCTCGTACCAATGAGTTTTTCGGAACTTATGTACGGAATATCATTTGATATTTACCGTTAGCTTTTCGGTGAAGGAAAACATCGTGAGGAAACCTGCATACATCCGCGAAGAAATTCAAAGTTGTATGTGAAGTCCCCAACCCGCTCTGGACCAGCGTGGGGACTACTGCCCAATCCCTCTCATCTACGAGAGGAGGCCTGTGCCCAGCAGTGGGACGTAGATAGGCTGATGATGATGATGATGATGTAAATGTATTATGCGAATATGAATATGAACATGAGTATGAATACGGATACCGATACCGATACGGATACGGATACGGATACGGATACCGATACCGATACGGATATGAATATCTTTGTTATTTTACTTTCTTTATTGAGTTTTCACTTCTGCCGGCACTCCCGGAGTGCAACCCGTTTTTTTTTTAAATTACGAAAACCTCGGGGTTTACAAGGTGACCTCACGTGTAGATAGATATACGTTTGTTATATACCCCATATTTTAATTACAAATAAATCCGCGAAACACACCCACAACCCCACAAGCTATGAAATTTGAAGCACTAGGGCCTATCTAGCGGCGAATTCATGCGCGGTAGCGACCGGTATAGCCCTCATGGGATTAAAGGTTTTTGAATTATCACTGAAAAACCGTGATCCGACACACACTTGGCCGGTTTTTTATATGGAAACTGTCAAATGTCGTTTATCATTTTTGACAGCTTCCATTGTGAGGACGAGTCGGTTTGTGAATAACAGCCCAGGTTGATATCATATCAATGTCAAACTGCAGGCGGTGACGGATATATCCATGTGGCGTTGCCCAATGGTTTGTATACATCCGTTGCGGGCGACGAAAAGATAAACTTTTGCTGCCAGGCCACGCCCCTAGGGACAAAATTGTATGGACGTGAACGCACATAATTATGCGTTGCGGGACTGAATGCATTAAATATCGTTATTTTCATATAGGTACCATTATTTTCGTATATTTTGTGAAGCGCTATAATAACGTTATAGGCTATCCCCCTTATTCATAAAACTTAACAAGCCTCTGCTAACTAAAATGTTGTTTGTCCCTTTCACACAAACGTACATGTCAAAGTGATAGATTAGTGGCTCTGTGAGCTGTAGACCTCGTGTTTTTTTTTTATTTTCCAAAAACTATGTTAGATATTCAATTGAACCTGCTTACAAAATTTCACGAGAATCGGTTGAGAAATGCTGTAGAATAGGACAAACCATTGTTTTTTTTTATTACTCGACATAAATATTCTATGTAATCAAACAACCTGCTCACAATACTTCACAAGAATCGGTTGTGAAATGCGACCCTTAAGAGGAGAACAAATCGAAAATCGGCCCGAGAAACACAAATTCATTGATAAAAAAAATGTTTTTTAAATTTCCAAAAAGTGACATTATTTTACTAAACGGTTAAAACTCACGTATTCATTGTAAAGTTTAAATTCAAGTATTCCAAAAAGTGACTCGATAAAAAAATTCTATAGAGTTACCGAATCTGCTCACAAAATTTCACGAGAATCGGTTTAGAAATGCATCCTGTAGAGAACACACCATTAACAAAAAAATTTTTTTTGAAAATTCACTTGACCAAAAAGTTCTATGTACTTAGTCGTAAAACCTGCTCACAAAATTTCACGAGAATCGCTTGAGGAATGCGACCTGTAGAGGAAAAAACGGCCGCAGAAAATATGAAATCATTGATAAAAAGTTGGTTTTTTAAATTTCCAAAAAGTGACTCGACAAAAAAATTATATATAGTTACCGAACCTGCTCATAAAATTTCACGAAAATCGGTTGACAAATGCGACCTGTAGAGGAGAACAATCCATCGCAGAATTTTTTTTTTCAAAATTAAAAAAAATTACATAACATATAAATTCTATGTAGTCATAGAACCTGCTCACAAAATTTCACGAGAATCGGTTGAGAAATGCGACCTGTAGAGGAAAGAACGGCCGCAGAAAAACACGAAATCATTGATAAAGTTTGTTTTTTTAAATTTCCAAAAATTGACTCGACAAAAAACGTTCTTTTAATTTTCGTACCTGCTCACAAAATTTCACGAGAATCGGTTAAGAAATACGACCTGTAGAGGAGAACAACCGGAAACCCGGACATACGAAAACATTTTTGTCGAAGCTAAAACTGAGACCTTCGTTTCACACGAACTTTAGCGGCCTGTTAACTAATAGAGGTTTGATGGACGTTTATGAATAAGGGGGTATATCTTTCTCGCATAGAGTTTCACCCTTTCGAGCGCTGCTGTGTTCTCTGTGACATGTCTGTGACATTGTATTGTATGTCAAAGGACATTGTCGCCACCGCCGCCATCTCACACGAATACCTACGTATTGTCGTCAGCTAGTCTTTGATTTGATAATACACAAATAGAAATATGGTAAGTAGATGGATAATGAACTCATAGATTTAGTATCAAGGCCACTATTCAGAAGAGCTCCTTTACGCCGATTTCGAGTTGAACGACAAAATCGCCCTGCTCCACCCCGATCTTACTGCTGCGGATCGTGTCATGTTCTGAAATGGGGGCTTTAAAGTACATAATTATATTTGTGAAGTCGAATGTAAAATAACTTATGTAGAAATTGTCTTATGTTTTAGACGAGTAATACAAAAGAATCAGACAATACAGATATACGCCAATCGAAGGACTCGGAAAAATTCTTAGATGATGATTTAGTAAGGCGAATACGTCAGAAACTGAAATATAAGAATGCAACTGTTGGTGAGCAACCATCACTGTAAAATTTTGGCAACATATAAATTTAACTTACTTTAGTTTTTAATATTATATTTGATTACAGATACAGGACCGGGTGACTCAAAAAGAAAATTGGACAATAATTTGAGTATCGACGCCAGTAAATATAATTTGCCTCCATGCACCTGTGTCCACAATCAATTAACAGTGGCATTTAGATGCTCAATCAATCAAGTACCCGATGAAAACCTGGACGAGTTTTGGGAAGAAATACAGAGTGTAATACAAAAGTATGCCAAATAATGTAGCATCACTTTTTGTAAATGTCACAATTATAAAATTTATAAAATAAAAACATTTTTGGAACATAACTTTGTATTAATTGAGTCAGATTATAGGTATAAGAAAAAGAAAAGAAACATTTATTCGTGACAAACAAAACACTTACAAATAGGACATTACAAAACCGGAATTTTGCCACGAAATGGTCACAACTCAGCGTTATGCTGGCAGAGCCAGCGCTGGTCTTCCGTTGTGACCATTTGATGAAACGACCGCACAGTGACGAAACAAACACACAAAACAACAAGAAATAATACAGAAATACAAAACTCCAAAAAAAGACAACTTAAATCACTTTGAATCGTCATTCGACAGATAAAGAAGAAGATTTTCGAAAGACTTGGTATAAATGGTATTATTTCAGTCAAAATTATACAGGTGTCCCACGACTAATGCGACATGAAGGTAAAGGGCTTTTTTTTATTGAAGATAATCTCATCTTGCAAACCATTATCCTATCAAAATAACATGTATAAACTCAAAAAAATAACTTATTTTCTTCAGCTTCAGCTTTTACAAAAATGCTTTTTATAGACTCGATAATTACATTTTTGAAGTGAAAACTTCTTTAGCGGCGCTGTGCACTTTTTGTGGTGGGGAAAAATGTTTAAACTCGCGACAGATCGACAGATTCGTAAGATGGCGCTTTGCATCATCTTTTATAATGCGCACTTCTAAGGTTTGGAATTCTCTGCCGGCGTTTGTGTTTCCGAGCTCATATAACCTATACGTAGACCTTTTTAAGGCACGAGTGAATAGGCATCTTCTGGGTGAGCTCGCTTCATCGTCGGCCTCATCTTTGCCCCGTGGCTAGATGCTGGCCAAGAGCGATCCCATTTTTAATAAAAAAAAAATGGTCACAATATAGTGGAGTAAAACTGACAAAAGTGTTACTTAAATTCGCTAACACTTGCAGTAGCCGGCGTAGCCTAGCGGTACAGGTCGCGCCTTCTGTGCATGAGTTCTTAGGTTCGAATCCTGGTATATCGGTGATCATTTTGTGTTTATTTTTTTGTATTTTTGGTTTTATGCCTTTTCTTGTATTATTTAGCGGGAAATAATACCTAATTTAAATAAAATAACATTTTTAAGAGTTTTAATAATTGAAATTACAGTTTCTTTACTTGTGTCTGTTCACAGTTGGGGTTTTATTTGTTTATTTGATCTTGTTCATCAAATTATCGATAAAGATAGATAAGACGGACACGTGACCTGATCGAAAAACTGTTACAATGTCATTGAGTTTTCACTTCTGCCGGCACTCCCGGAGTGCAACCCGTTGTTTTTTTTATTGTCGATTCAGTTTTTGAAATTTTCAAAACCAAATAAAATGATGTCGTGTGTTTCTGCGGGCGGATTTCGGTTTACTGGGTTCAGGTCATATTTCTCAACAGATTATTGTTTTTTTTTGAGCTGGTTCAGTAGCTCAAGTATAAGTTTATTCGAAACATTAACTAATTCGAACGCGTTTGCGTTTTGTCTCAAAATGTATGAAAACGCTCTCACCGAGTTTGAAATACGCGCGTTCATCGGTTAGCAACAAATGTTATACTCGCTGTTTTAGTTTCCACTAGTGACCACCAGAGGCGCTGTTCACGTTTTCATACCACTTTCATACATTTTGAGACAAAACGCAAAAGCGTTCGAATTAGTTAATGTTTCGAAAAAACTTATGCTAGAGCTACAGTAATTATATTTTTTTTGTCGAGTCGGTTTATGGGAATTTATAAAACAATATCTTTTTTAATTTTTCCAAATAAAAAAACTCACCGAGCCAGTACTATACATCTGTTACTCCTTATGACCTCAGAAATCTTTCGCATTCCTCCCGGACACTGTATAGGAGACGCCGTCAGTGCTTCTTTCCAAACAAAATATTTGCCATTTGTGAGGGAACCAGGTAACGCACACAACATAAAAAACTGCGTACACTTGCAAAACATTTCCCATTACCAAATACTAAGCACCCACACTAAAACAATCACGCACGCACAAATTTGAGTAGGTAATAGAAGTTGACCTTACTAGGGTTTACACTAAATCCATTATCGAATGGCCAAATTGACAAATGTCGCTAAGGATCATTTTGACATATTTCATAGAAATATTAAAATTCCCATAGCAGATACTTGAATTTGAGTAAACCTCTTTTTTCTTAAAGAAGTATTTTATCGCCTAGTGACATAGAAGCCTTGAGAATAAGGAATAGGTATGAAAACGATCGACTTTTATTTTAATTGTCATGTTCGGTCGCGTGTACGGCATTAATTCCTTATAGGTAAATTTAGTAATTTTATATAATAATCGCAGCCGTATCATATTCTATAGAGAACCATCGTGCTTACAACAATATTAATTTCTTTGACTGCCTGCCTAGGTCAGGTACCTACTATGATACGAATTAATCAAAGAACGAAGGAGAAAATAATTGAGTTGAAGAATGCTGGTGTATGTGTTACTGATATTTCAGATGAATTAGGAATATCAGTGAGTATTTATAACCGAATTCTGCATTATTTTATTTTATTATCGTAGTATCGCGACGATAAATTGTGTTACTTTCTTTCAGAGGAACACCGTATATCATTGGGTAGAAAGGTGGCGATACGAAGGCAATTTAAATTGCCATGTATCTATAGGCCGTCCTCGCAGCACTAATGCCAATCAAGACACGTTTATTGTGCAAAAGGTGCAAGCGGATAGATTTGTTAATACAACTCACATTGCTGCTCGTTTGAATGTATCTAACAGCACTGTAAGGCGACGACTCAAGGAACGTGGTCTGAAGTACAGAATACCGGCCAGAAAACCCGTTTTGACTGACAGACACAAAGCGCTCCGTTTACAATTTGCAGCAAGATATCTGAATTATAATTTCAGCAACGTATGTTTCATGGATGAAAAAGTATTTTGCTCCTCCGACAACGGTAGGGTTAGTCTATGGAGGGTAGATAATTCAAGGTATAGCGAGCGAAATATTATTTTAAATGAACGAAGCGGGCGAATAACAAATGCGTATTGGGGGTGGATGTCAAAAAATGGTCCCGGAGAATTAGTAGAAATTTCTGGCAGAATGAATTCGGTAGCATATAAAGAAATTTTGGAAGAATCATTCTTGCCCACAGCTCAAATTGTGTACCCTGAACAAAACATTCAATTTATGCAGGACAACAGTTCAATTCACAATGCCAGAGTTGTCCAAAACTGGATTAATACTCGTGAGCAAAGAGGAGAACTCACCCTAATAAAAATGCCCCCAAAGAGCCCCGACCTCAACCCGATAGAGAATTTGTGGGGGAAAATGGTCCAGGAGTGGGATTCTACCCAAGCCAGAACGCGGGAAAATTTAAAAACCCATGTACATAATATATGGGAGTCTTTCAGGGGCAAAACGCTTTGCGAAAATTTGGTGGGATCAATGAGGGAGCGCTTACAGAGCGTGCTCAATGCTGAAGGGGGCTATACGCGATTTTAACTTACATATCTTATCGTCAACATAATTCATCCGTCCATCTCATTTAGAAAACTAGTAAGTAAAAATGGTTGATTTCTGAAAATAAACGGTGGAAAGGAATAACCACTGAAGCGACATTTTGGTCGAAATCGAGTTATACAGGATCACACAGGATGGATTTTCTTTTTGGGTCAGTGAGGATAGTTACGCGAAAATGGTCTTAGGAGACCTTCCCTTAATTTCCAATTAATGAAGACTGCCGTTTACAGATTTCAAAAGGTCAATTTTGACAAACTTTTTTTTGATACCTTCCGATCCTATTCCTATCCAGGATCGAAAGCTTGTATGGGACCAAAAAAAAATTTCTGCCTAGAAAAGTCACAAATCGAGGAAAACTTTTCCCATACATTTCCTATGGAAATAGTGAAATTTTATTCATATCAAAAACCCCGTTTTTTGCTATTTTTAATGCTGTTACTGTAATGTATTCATCCAGTATTAGGTTCCTTAAACGTAACAGGACTCATTGGCAAGATAGAAAAATGTGAGACTTCTTAAAATCTTTTACTTAAAAATCGAATGAATATTAAATTTGAAATCAGGGTATAATGACGTTTTTTCGAAAAAAAAAATTTTTTTTTGCCTTAAAATTCAAAATATATGTCAAATTTGAAATCCTTACCTCTGAATTAGTCCAAATCGAGTATAATGACGATTTTACGCAAAAAATTTTTTTTTTTTGCTACGGGCCACCGTTTACGAGTTATTATAAAAAACCAACAAAAGGGACCTTTAAACCATATTAATGGGTGTAGTTTCATTGGATTTTTAGGTCCTGGTTGGTTACCGCACGGTGGTATCGCTTCCTTTCAAAAAACACAATTTATAAAGGTCTGTAAAATTCAAAAAAAATTGCTTCAGGGGTTATTCCTCTCCACAGTCGATATAAATAATTAGGAATGTCTGTAAGCATTTTGTTGTGTTGTGTTTATAGCACATAAAATTAAAAACTTAAGTTAAGTATAGGCATAATTTACGGTTGATACCTTAGAACCTTTAAGCTTTTTTTGTTACAAAAAGGATGTTTATTTTATATTCATTTGGAAAAAAAAACGCTCAATGTAATTCTTTTTACCGGTGGTAAAATAAAATAATAGTCATAAAATATGTTGTAGCTGTTTCAATTCTTTTTAAACCACGCTTGCTTGAAATTCACAAGATCCATCCGGATATATACTGGCAGGTATAATGGTGGTATATATTATATATACCGCCATCATACCTGCTAGTCCGGCCGCCAAGCAGCAGTGCATGCACTATATCGATCAGGCACGAAGGTTACGATAGCCGGGGAAATTACTGGCGCAAGGAGCAAAATAAATGAATTGACGTATTCTATCTTTGCCTTCTCGATTGCCAACGCATCTGCAGTGTGTTACAGGGGATTTGAGCGGTGGAGAATAGTGGCGATCACTTAATCGGGTAACCCATTTGCTTATACACAAAGGAAAGCTGGTTACGGAAATTGGAATTGTTTATTAGTTATTAATTGAATCCTAATAAAAGATTTGTTCTTCTTACTTTCGCCCATTGCCACGCTTCTGTGAAATTGTAATGCTAGCTGTTATGTTCCATACATAAACAAAAAAAACACTAATCTTCTAATAAATAAAAAATAAATAAAATAAATATCATTTAATTCAGACCAATACAATACCAGAGCAATCCATACAATTGTGTTAGATAAAAAAAATCTTACGAACTATGTTAGTTTAAAAAAATATGAGATAAACGACAAAAAAAACATAAAATGAGGCAGGTAAGCATAACGCGTCGTGTTCCATTGAGAGAGCGAAGAGAGTCCGCAGCACTCTCTACTTCGTTCTCCCAATAACCACCTCAACCCATACTTTGATGAAAGGCAGTCCAGTTTTACGGCCAACTCCCTGAGAAAGTTATTGCTGCTGCCTCGCACTCGCTCTAGCATGGAGGCGACTCTTTTTCGCGCCTTATGGCATAAAATTCGTCTAGTCGCGCTTCGGCTAGCAGTGCTTCGGCAGCTGCAACAGCATCCTCAGGATGTTATTGTATTGAACGCGTAGCGCACTACGCGTCGCATTATAGGCCCGTTGAGTGAACCTCACCCACAGGGTGCACCTGTAAAGCGCCTGACAGTAGGCTCTAAAGAGCGTCATTTTAACTGGTTCATTACAACGTGCAAACCTGCGGGCGAGCATATTACCTCTCACTGCCATCGCTCTTCTCTCCCTTTCCAAGTCTATAGATCGTCATTCAAGTAGTCTGTGAGCATGTGGCCCAAATAAGGTATGTTGGGGTAAGACCCAGAGATTATAATTTTTGTGGTCGGTATTTTTTTTTAATTTCACACTTTTAAGTGAATCATTACCATAGTGCATCTCATAACGATTCCAATGAGCTCAAACACGGCTAAGCTACACCGTTTTATTACGGAGTTCCGTTGCCTACCTTCCGGCTTCAATTAGCAGACCAGATTGATGGTTACATTAGATGAGGATCATTTAAGTTAGCTTCGTCATAGTCGCTTCAGTATCTTGATCGATATACAGATGTAGTGCAAAATGATTTTCCTTCGTACTTTATCGGAAAAGTTCGTATTTATCGTGCTCTCTCAATCAACCCATCTTACAGCCGTAGGGGTAACTTTGACATTTGACACTAAACAATAAATATGAAAACGTCACTCATTTAATACAATCATTGATTGACAGTTCGGGTGCCATCGTATTCCGATTGAGATCCGAGTTTTCCCGAAAGAAAATCATTTTGCAATACATCTGTATCTTAAGGCTTGGTCACACCGCTTGCGCGACGTAAGCGGGACGCTGCGCTGCGCGTCAAAATATATGAAACCGTCCCGCTCGCGTCGCGCAACTTGTGTGACGTCGCTAACCTCTGTTAGCATACATTCGGGCGCACAGCGATCGCGTCGCGCGGACGTCGCGCAACGCAGTGTGACCAAGCCTTTAGTGCCACTCATGAAACAATACGAGTTTTGGATGACCATCCGTGGTCTTCTTCATCAGTTCCTGTTCACCAAATGCTACGTTCTGAATGAAAATGCTCAATTCGTAACCGAAAATACTAAAATCGCTGTATTACTTGAAATCTTGAGGAGCTCCCTCAATTCCTCATGGATCCCATCACCAGAACCGGATTCTGGTAACAACGAGACCAACCTTGAAGCATATGCTTTCAAAAAGAAATAATTTTCCAACTGGTTCATAAATGACGGAGTTCTGAAGTAACACACATAAAAATAAATATAGTCCCTGAAAGATAGATCAATTTTAGAGTTTGTTAGTTGCCGTTTCTAATCAATATTCAACATTACTTATTGGCTGTAAACTTTTCCTCCAGTTTGTTCAGATATTATTGACATTTTGACTGCTTAGATACGAGTGGTTTTCCGACTGCTAAGGTGCTAATAATTCTTAATGTGTGTCAAATTTTTTGAATACTGACTGCTAAGGTATTTCTGACGTGCTGACCGCTCACAGGTAAATGCTAGCCTAGCAGTCAATATCTTTTTGAAAATTGAAACGTATACCTCTTTCTGAGCACCTCGATTGTACGGCTACTTCTGCTGCTGACTGTACATGAACAGTATTTTATTGTTTACTTTTATCTATAAAAAAATCTTTCTCGGATTGGCGTGTTAACTCGTCAAATTTGAGTACAAATTATAATCACGCCGTACTGAAAGGGTTACGTGATTTGTAGGTACACAAATAATTATTCCAGTCAGGAGACTAATAAAATTAAGTTGTATATATAATATCATTTATTTATTTTTGACTAACTTATTTATGAGTAGTATATTAAAAGAAGGATTAAATACGATTACCTATAACTTGATAGCGATTTGTTTAACTTCTTCAATCACTAACTGGTAAACGAATTGGTGAAGTACAATCGTCTACAAAAAGATGTATCCATTTTTTTCACCTTGAAATGGATGCACGTTGTAGATATCTTCCTGATTTCATGTATTGGCCCAGGCTAAGTGTTGTTTTCTCCAACAATTGACATCCATGTTGAAAATACCTCTGTCCTGACTTTTTCTCAGCATGAGGACGTGGCACAATTGTATGCACTATGTACCTGCAAAACATAACATTAAATAATGAAATGAGAGATGTGTGTATTTTTGAAATTATGTCCCTAATTATCTACTATACCTATTTAAAAGACAACACGAAGAAGAGTGGGCTTCATATTCGTTTATCGTATAGCTCACGTAGTTCAATACTCAAACGTTTATATTGCTAAGTAATCAACTGCTTTCGTTGATATTCATTTATGTATGAGCTGCATAACCACCCGGCAAAACAGACTACCTACCTAAATAAATCAATTGATTGGAATATAAATATAACATCGCATCGGTGTGAACAGGGATAGTAAATAATGAATTAAAAAATACTTACTTTACTCGGCGGCGTATCTGATAACTGCTTTTCACAAGAATAATGCAGAAAATTTTATAATTAATTACGATTGTTTTATTTTCAATATGTTGACACGTTATTTACACACGTGTTATTTCAATATTTAAAAATAACCATGGCAACCATACGACCATAGAGTATTATAAAATCTGTGACCATAGAGTTGAAAATTAAATTTTTACGATAAATTGTAACGTTCCTTTTCACGTTCAGCTTTGATTAAGGCGAGGTTCTTCCATTGCAAATGTCCCGCTCTAACACGCGTGAGTTTGCAATTGACCATCCCACTCTCTACGGAACTGTGCGCGTAATTTTCGTAAATTTTTAGTACATTTTTGGGTGAGAAAAATACATGGCTTACTATATTAACAATATTAATCCCGACATCCCTCATACCATCAAATACGTGTATTTTAGTATTATTTTCTACTCATCATGTTACCTAAGATTGAAATAAAATGAGTTTTATCTACACACATATCATAAATCCTCTAATATGCGTTCGGAAACCGTAGAAAATGACTCTCATTTCAAATTTTGAATTTATGGCAATTTTCTTATCTGTGGCTACAGCAGTAATATAATTTTTAATTTTAATCTCATATATGATGTTAAAATATAAAAACGTCAAACAAAACTGTCAAAATTTAAATGTCAAAGTTGACATGTCCCTATTCTAGTATCACTGAAAATTCAAATTCAGTCGATGCCAAATGTCAGCTCGATGTTTTTTTAGTATATATCGCACGAAATTTGAGCTAGAACGACATGATCACATCAGAATAGGGACTCTTTACTTTTTAAAATAACATTCAGGTATCGGTTGCCAGTTCTGATTTCGATATTTCCGCAACCGTGCAAAAAAGGTTGTATTAACACAATTATTGTATTTATTTACAACGGTTTCTGAACCCATCTTAGAGTAGTTATAATATGTGTGTAGATAAAGTAATGTATGCAACTGTACATAATTAGGCATTAAAACACTCGTGTGACCTTATTATGAAACTCGCCTTCGGCTCGTTTCATAAAACACACTCATTATGTACCAGTTGCATAATCTACTATTAAGATAGAAAATAGAGGTATGTTTGGATTTTTTTTCTATCGAACAAAGTTTTGCAAATTGTGTAACGGACATCCGATGGCACTAGATAAAGGTCTCAAATATAACATCGTATTTTTTTTACATTTTTAATATGTAGTATTTCGAAATAAAACCGTTTACCAAATCAGATTTTTACTATAACCCGGCCTTAATTGTATTGGGAAAGATGAAATAAAAACGAAACCTGCTTGAGACGGATTACACAAAATTTGTCGACATCAAATATAATAGGAGGCAGCACTTTCTACGCCAAATTCGCGCGAAACTGGTCTTTTCTTTAAGTTTCCTCCCCCTGTCCATCACTCTTGGCCATTAGGAATTTTGAAGTAAACTGTCACCGTATTTAGGGACAATAAGAACTACTTTCCATGAGAATTTATTTGAAATATGATCTTTACGGAAATCGGTCAGTCTGGCTATCCGATATTGGACTTTGGAAACGCTTTTTTAGGGACAATAAGAGCTACTTTCCATGAGAATTTATTTGAAATATGATCTTTATGGAATATCTTAGGATTGACTTAGAACAGTTAGAACCTTGGCTTTCTAAGAAGACCAGCTGGGGACCCCTCGTAACATAGCAATCACCATACTAGGAGGGGTCAACTAACCTGGTCATAGAATTTATCGCGAGTTTATACATTTTTCCCCAGTACAAAAGTGCTCAGCGCCGCTAAAGAAGTTTTCACTTCAAAAAATTCGTAGTACATTTAGTAAATTGTTGCTCTGGTACTCTAAAAGAGGTCCGATTGATATGGTTTTTTGGTATGTTGTGAAGGACAATATTAACCATGGTAACCTAAAAATTTCTGACCTCCAGCTCCATAACTTTGGCCGCCATCTTGGAAATAGTGTCACTTTTTTCAGTTCTTTGCTTATACTGTCGTCAAAGTTCATTCCAGTGCTAAACGTAGTTTGCAATATTGTAGAATACAAAATTTTCTAAAACTTTTGGGTACAAAGATTTTTTCCATGACCCCTAGGGACGAAGATATGACAGGATATATCATTAAAAATTGGCACTTTTTTCTAGTTTTCCGCTCATGTTTACATTTTAAGTGCATTTTAGTGCGAACTAGAGTTCGTCAATATTGTAGATCACGAAATTTGCTACAACTTTTGTATTGAAATATTTTTTCCACAACCATTAGGAAAGAAGATATGAAGTCATATATGGAGTACCACCGTCGAAATTTGCTACTTTTGCAGTTTTCTTCTCATATTTAGGTTTGAGTGCAATTAATCGCAATCTGTAGGGGATCTATGATTAGGGCTGCCATCCGTCCGGGTTTTCCCGGATTTGTCCTAGTTTGAGTTTGGAGGCCGTCCGGGGGCCGTCCGGGCGGGGTATTAAGAAGTAAGGAAGCACCTCATTGAATTTAAAGGTCTTGTTTTTAAAAAATATTATTTTCGGACTCGTCCGGGGAAATAATGTGATTTACGCCAAATGTCCGGGTTTTTTTGAATCTTTGTCCGGGTTTGGCGAAATTCGAGATGGCAGCCCTATCTATGATGATCGAGTGATAGCGGGATAGACGACAATATAAAGCATCTGTCACTTTCCGATCTATACCACTTCAATCCCTCAAAAGACAAAGTCGTCTGTTTCCACGATACCTAGTAAGATCGTAGGTACTTTGAATTTGCATATAATTTTGTCTTCTCTAATATTACAGACCTAGAACTTGAGCTAAAATACACTAAAACGCTAATATGGGAAGAAAACTGGAAAAAGAAGCAAATATCGACGGTAGTACTCCATAGATGACTTCGTATCTTTTTTCCTGATGATCGTGAAAAAAATATTTCAATAGAAGAGTTGTAGCACATTTTGTGATCTACAATATTGCAGAACTATACTTAGCGCTAAATTGCACTTAAAACGCAAATATGGGAGGAATAATAAATAAAAAATTGCAGTTTTAAAGATATCTCCTGTCATACCTTCGTCCTTAGGGGTCAAACAAAAAATCTTTTAGCAAATTTTGTCTTCTACAATATTGCCAAACCATGTTTAGCACTAAAATGAACTTTAGCGACAGTACAAGGAAAAGACTGAAAAAAGTGACAGATTTTCCAAGATGGCGGAGAAAGATATGGAGCTGGAGGGTCGAAAATTTCGGGATACAATGACAAATATTGTCCTTTACGGCATATCAAAAACCTATAACAATCGGACCATAGTTAGGGTACCGGAACCACGATTTACCAAATGTACAACGAAAAAATTTGTATGGGCTGCACATTACCCGGTATAACATACTTCCGGCTCAAATTTGGGGGATGGAGACAGGCAGAACCGTATTCTGCAGGGTCTAAGCCCTCTGATAACGTTGTCACCCCAACTGTTACATGACTTGCTTCTTGCATGCTACTTCTTCAAAAATAGGCCTACTCTATTAACAGTTTTATCTATAACATGATTTCAATTCTTAGTAATATTATTCAATTTATTAATTGTCAATTTAATTATTTTAATAACTTCATTTATGTCAAATCAGTATCGTCAATTTAATAATATGCTTTTTGTATTAGTAAATATTTTAGCTTATTTTTAAATACATGCATTTTGGGCTCTTGTTTAAGGCAAGCAGGTGCTTTATACATAATAATTGACATTTTAATTGATAAATACACTCGCGGACAAAGAATACGGGTCGGTAAAATAAATTAAATTAAACACTAAAATTAAAAACTAACTAATCATTAAACTAAATAACATTATCAATAAAATGGACACTAAACGTAGAATAACCATAGACTAACATATAAAAACAATGGGTTAAAAATATTATAGGTAAATATGGACCGCTTAAAAAACTCCACCTCGCGTCGTACCTGGTGCAAAGGTTCCCATAATGCTCGCGGCATTGCCTTTTTGTATGGCTATCGAGACCTGTTGCACCAGGTACGACCCGCAGCGGGGATCATTGCCCCTCTCTCGCAACCGTCGACCTATCTCGTGAAATAAGCGGCGGGCCTCTGAGCCCCATGGTCTCGCCGTCTCCACTGCCACCGGAGTCAAAGTCGTAAGCCGATTCCAGGGCGGCGTACTTCGCGTGCTTTTGCTTTGCGGCTGACTCTGCCGCCAAACCCGCACTTTGCGAGGTCTGCCTCAAGTGGGATGCAGCAAATGTGCTGACGCACGTTGCATCCCACAAGAGGCAGCGCCCCCTCCGCCATGGAATCAGCGTGAGTCCGTCCGGTCTCTTGCCGTCAGACCGACTCAGTTCGGGTGGCTCCAGCACACATGGGACGTTCGCCGATACCATAGCCCGCCGAATTATTTCATTGATCGAGTGATGTCTCGGGAACCGACCGGCGCATCTTTGGCAGCTCAAACCGTGGTGCCCATTTTCTGCCACCATCACCCCGCAACGGCAGCAATGGGGCTCACACACCTTGGCACCCAACCGGAGAGCCACTGGTACTCTGGCTGAATCGTTGTCTAGCAAGGTGCCGAGTTGAGGTGATGGTAAGGCATGTAGCCAAGCCCCTGATTCCGGCTGAGCCAGGGCCTTGAGACGCGTCACATCGACTCCCGAGGCATCAGACAGCAGCGAGTTATACACCCGCTTGCACCAAAGGTCGTCCCACTGTTTTTGCACACCAGGATTTTCAGGTCGCACACTGTCAGGGACAATGGCCGACCATTTCGCCAGCGGCTCGGAAACGAATGGAACATGAAAATTGCCACCATTTATAGAAAGAATACGAGTGACAAGATCCAAAGCTCCATAAGAAGACGCTAGAAAGGCGATCGGTCCCAGGTCCTCAACACGACGAATGCCTAAACCGCTGTAACGAATTGGAAGACTGGCCTGTGTCCATTGTTTTTCGCTCAAGTCTACATTTAAAATATATTGTAAAGTAAACTTTAACTCTCGATCTAAATCCCTTATTTCGTTGACAAAGAGCCACGATGGCGAAGTTCTAATTATGTAAGTCATTCGAGGCGTAGCAAAACAGTGACGTAACAAAGTCAAGGAAACATGGGATGACAGATTGCTTAGGTGAGCCCGAATTGCAATGAGGGCATCTTTTTTAGCTTGTAAAGCAGCACTGACTCCGTCGGGAAATATGGGCGCTCCTAGTAAGGAGAAAGAGGCCTTGTCTACCCTCTTTATTCCCGGCAAAGACGTTTGAAGGGTCAAAACCGAAGATTCCGTCACTGACCCGCAGGAAAAGAGCTCGCATTTCGTAGACTCCCTCGGTCCTCTGTTCTTTCGGAGACTTCTAGACCAAGTTTCTTTAGAGCTGGTATTAGTTTATTTAAGTCTTCGGCTATTGTTTCCGGTGGCCCACCAATAGTTCCGTCGTCAAGATACCATACGTTAAGCGGAGATTTTAAAGTGATGATGGTCCTATGACTCCTCTATGTATCGCCAAACTAAAAATTAGAGTCTATAATATCACAAAGTTTACCATCAGCGGCAAGGTTTCTAGCCCCCTTTGGAATGTGCTTCAATACACGGACATTTGCGTTTAGGGAAGGCAGATCTTCTAGTCTAGGTGTTTGTATCGGCGGTGCGCTTACAGTAGGGTTCGGAACTGCTTGCGGCATTATGTTTGCATTACGAGCCACTGTAGGGTTAACGGGTTGGGAAACATCTTTGTGAGCACGACTGATTTGAATGCGAAGACCATGGGGAATAATGAACTGTTTAGACGATCACGTGCAGTGTGGGCACGTAGCTCTAGTGGAGCCGTTCATAAAATAAGATAAAACTAATACTAAACTAAAAAAACACACGAATAAGACCATATACATTCATAGGTACATTAGTCACAATGGATTGTCATTTCATTTCACTTGGATTGTTTATTCATTATGGTATAAATATTTGCGGCGGGGTAAATCATATCGGTTTGGGGTGTATTGTTGTTGAGAAGCTTCGTTTGTAAAAGTATTTCACTGCATAATTCTAATACGATGCAACAATAACAAAGCTGGTGACAGGATTGACGCACTGACTTCTGGTTGACGGTTAAGCTAATTTTATCTTATTTTTTTCAGATTCCTGTTTTATTGGTTTAAATCTTGAGATAACGACCACTGAAGATGGTATCGTACGTCCGCATCATAATATCCTATTATTTAGGCAATAAACATATTTATACAATTTATTTCACTAGCAGAGATTTTTTTTAAGTTGACATCCATATGTCAGTCAGAGACTTTATTATATATTTTTATAAATTGTACATATGGACTGTTTGTATGCATTCTCAAATTTGATTTTGGTAAGTTAAGCCTATTTTCGTGTCGAGTTACCATTCTGCGATTTGGAGCGTCTTTTACTTGATTGAAAAAGTGCATATGTTCCCTCACAAACATGCAGACTTCCAGTATGTAGATCGAAGGAAGGGTGAGTAGTACTTTCCCTATGAAGTGAGGGCGTCAGGTTTCTTTGCTATGAATGTTGATGAGGATACGTAGGCACTTCTTCTGCATCACAAATAGGTCGTGGGCGTCCGTGCTGGCCCCCCATAGGATTATCCCATAGCGGAGCCACGCATATGCGTAGTAAGCAGAAAGAGCTGTTTCGCAATTTGTATTTGCCTTTAAGATACTAAGAGCATATACAAATATTGACAATTTGGTTTTTATAATTGCAACATGTGTTTTCCAATTTAGGTTAGTGTCTATAGTGATACCTAAAAGGGTGAAATGATTTACTTCTTCTAATTTTCCGTGCTTAGACATTAAGTTGATGGTTAGCGGGTTTTTCTGATGTGGTTTAAATTGTATTAGTTTTGTTTTGTTGTAGTTGATTTCTAAATTATGATCTGTCAACCAAATATCTACATTATGAAGTGCTGTTTGTAGTTGTGTATGACAGTCAGCGTTATTCTTACATCTGAACATCAGGGACACATCATATGCAAACATAACACACGTTGAGTCAAGCGACTTCGGTAGATCGTTTATATAAATTAGAAATGTTACGCACCCTAATACGCTTCCCTGAGGTATTGACCCCTTAACGTTAATGGTATCCGAATCTATATTTTGTATTTCATTTCATTATAATATTCAATTTGTACAAGTTGTCTACGGTTTTCCAAGTATGACTTGAACCACTTATGGATATTTCCGCGAATTCCTGAACCGTATAATTTGTTTAATAAAATATGTCGCACTTTGTCATATGCCTTCGTCATATCGAGCAAATGTCCGATGGCATAGTTCTTTTCGTTTATTTGATTTAGGATTTCCTGGACGAACGTGTATACAGCTAAGGTTGTCGAGTGATTTTTTCGAAAGCCGAATTGATTTTTGTTTAATATACCATTTTTTTTCCAAGAATGCATATAGTCGATTTGACATGGATTTGTCATATTGGTCTATTGCAGTACGTTTCCCACCTTTCTTGACTATTGGTTTAATTTTAGAAATTTTTAGCCTATCTGGAAAAACTCCTTCATTAAACGATTGATTGATCAATTTCGTCAGGGGTTGAACTAGCTCGTCCTTGCACAGCTTTATTAGTGTTGAAGGTATGTCATCAACACCAAAGCTACTTTTATTCTTAAGGTTTCGAATTATTCGCGAGATTTCGTGTTCAGTAACGGGGCTTAAATACATAGAGTTTATTGGGGGATTGTTCACCGGCCGCCCGCTGGGTGGCGCTTGTGAGCCAGATGACTGAGATGACTCACCCATGGTGGCGAAAAAGCGTGCGACGTAGTGGCCTACGTCACCGCGGGACGCGCGGGGAGAGCAGCGCCGACGCCCGGAGCTACACGCCGCCCCGCGCCCCACCGCCGCGGTGTATATAAGCAGACGCCCGAGCCGAGTCAGAGTACGGTTCGCGTTCGCAAGCGCAACCTGCTCTGCCCCTCTCCTGACCTCCCCTCATCCCGACTTCCCCTGGCGGGTAAGGTTAACCGAGTTGGCCGTCGTAGTATCCCCGTCGCTCCTGGCAGCTCGGTTACCCGAGTTAGCCGCTGTGACGTATCCGCCCTATCCCGGCACCCGCCGGCGGCTCGGTTCTCCCCGAGTCCTGCCCGCAGACCGGTTCCCGTCTACGCGCGCTCTACCGCTCCTCCCCGTGTTCCCGCACGCACTATTCACCCCGCCGCGTAGGGATAAAGTAGCTAAGGCCCCGCACCGTTCCTGTCTAGGCTTAGCGTCCGACCGTTTAGATAAGTCAGGTTTGGAAATAAATGAAATAAATGAACTTTATTCTGTAAGTAGGCCGCAATGGCACTTTTACAAGTCAAACCCTACTAGCGTTTCACAGAGGCCACTGCCGAGAAGAAACGCCGAAAGAAACTCGACAGTCAGCCATTTTCTCACAAAAATATGCCTATTACAATGATAATACTTAACCTACTTAAGATCAAGA
The DNA here is from genome assembly GCA_951800055.1 of Cenopis cana. NCBI lineage: Eukaryota > Metazoa > Arthropoda > Insecta > Lepidoptera > Tortricidae > Cenopis > Cenopis cana. The sequence goes on from OX637496.1 coordinate 1,954,965, forward strand.
AATCTAAGACACATAGAATTCAAAATTCAGAATTCAAACATTTATTCTGCAAATAGGCCACAAGGGCACATCACATGTCATAATGTTAATGTACAATTTTAAAAAAGTCTTACATTATAAGCATATGATAGATTTTTCATGAGAAAATATTAATTTACAATTTAAGAAATATATCAATAAGAATTTAATACATTTTTCATGTCAAAATATTAATTATCTATTACAAACATTACAATAATAGTAAAATTGAGAGATGTATAAGGTCTCAGTCTGAATAACAAAATTTAATATAATATCTCAAAGATGTACATGGTCTCAAAGCGTCAAAATAAAAATAATAAGTTTTAAATATAAAAGGAAAAAAAAACCAATTTAATATAGAGGTCTCTTGCAGAGTCAATGTCAACAAAAACTAATCCATAACAGAGTGATGTCTCTCGTCAATCTCCAAGAGGATCTGGATATTAATAAAAGGGCGTAAGACCCATTGTCGTATTAGAGGCTTAGAGCCAGTGTTCTTATTTCTCCCCTACTCCCGGATAGGTGCTCCTGAACCCGCTGAGTTGCTAGGAAACCTCCCTATACGCCCTTCAGGCAGGAGGATATGTATGTGTGGCTGAAGCCACCCATCACAAGCCGTTAAATGAATTGGCAATTAAGTTGGGTGATTCGGTCAGGGTATTCTGGATATTTAATTTTAGGTTGTTATTATGTTTGTTATTGTATATGTTTGGATTGGTTGTTTCTTTTATAATGCTCCACATTGCTTTATTTTTGTTCGATGACTGATTCATTTTTCTTATATTATTAAGTTTTTTAGAGTACTGCACACATTTTTTGAGCAATTTTGAATATTGTTTGTGATGAGTGTTTAGAATTTTGTCTTGAGATTGGTTAATTAGGATTTTTAACTGTCTTTTATGTTTACATGACCGCTTTAATCCAGTGGTTAGCCACGTTTTAGGCTTTGTATGTAATGTTATTATGGCTGTGGTCTTCTGCAAGGCGGAGGTACTTCCCCAGTCGGGCTGCTCCAAATTCGGCAAGAGATGACATTTTGCTGTGCCCTACCTCTCCTGATGAATTTAATTAATGACTCCTGTAATTTAATTAATGACGTTGCTGTCCGATATGAAAATGTATTTATTTCATGTTGCAGCTACTCTAAAAACGGTGAAGGAGGCTCTTGGGCGGGCTCGCTCGGTCAGGCGGGGGCGGCTGCAGGCGGGGGCGGGGCAGACACGAGGCGGAGGGAAACGGTTTACATGCAGCGACTGTCACTACCAGTGTCAGTGGGAATCAAGATTAAGGCGTCACCAGAGGATACACACTGGAGAAAAACCTTTTAGATGTAGTCACTGTGATTATATGAGCAATCGGAAGTCACACTTAGTATCTCACGAGAGAATACACACAGGGGAAAAACCATTTCAATGTAGCCACTGTGACTACAAGTGCAGAGAGAAGACACAGTTAGTGATTCACGAGAGAAAACACACCGGAGAAAAACCATTTCAATGTAGTCACTGTGACTACAAGTGCAGACAGAAGACACATTTAGTGAGGCACGAGAGAAAACATACTGGAGAAAAACCATTTCAATGTAGTCACTGTGACTACAAGTGCAGACAGAAGACACATTTAGTGAGGCACGAGAGAAACCACACTGGAGACATACCATTTCAATGTAGTCACTGTGACTACAAGTGCACACAGAAGACACAATTAGTGATTCACGAGAGAAAACACACCGGAGAAAAACCATTTCAATGTAGTCACTGTGACTACAAGTGCAGACAGAAGACACATTTAGTTAGGCACGAGAGAAAACATACTGGAGAAAAACCATTTCAATGTAGTCACTGTGACTACAAGTGCAGAGAGAAGACAAATTTAGTGATTCACGAAAGAAAACACACTGGAGAAAAACCATTTCAATGTAGTCACTGTGACTACAAGTGCAGACAGAAGACACATTTAGTGATTCACGAGAGAAAACACACTGGAGAAAACCCATTTCAATGTAGTCACTGTGACTACAAGTGCAGACAGAAGACAAATTTAGTGAATCACGAAAGAAAACACACTGGAGAAAAACCATTTCAATGTAGGCACTGTGACTACAAGTGCAGAGAGAAGACACATTTTGTGAGGCACGAGAGAAAACATACTGGAGAAAAACCATTTCAATCTATTCACTGTGAATATAAGTGCAGAGAGAAGACAAATTTAGTGATTCACGAAAGAAAACACACTGGAGAAAAACCATTTCAATGTAGTCACTGTGACTACAAGTGCACACAGAAGACACAATTAGTGAGGCACGAGAGAAAACACTGGAGAAAAACCATCTAGTAGCTCCTGTCTATATCAGAGCAAGGCAGACTTAAAAATTCCCGCGGGGAAACATGAACTGATGAAAAACTCATTGTGACTGCAAGCGCTGACGTAATACGCCTGTCAGTAGAGGTTCAACGCTGGACTATGTTGCAAGAGGTGGAGGAGTAGATCTTATTTATTTAAATTATGTATATGGATGTGACTGAGTAAGTTAAATATCAAAACTGGTAGCACGAGTAATCTCAGGACAACTTTTGGCAGCTACAAAACCCCGAAATTTTCGGTCTATTTTCGGTTTGTCGCTCATATATTCTATGTCATGCATCCTAGCGTAAAGTTGCTTACTAGCAAGTTAAAGAACATGAAACTCTGCGTCTTATGAGCGAAAAAATAGAAAACCATGGTTAGAAAACGAAGTTTTGTAAAATTTTGTAATTTACAATTTATTGTAATGTTTTGATGATTTAGTAGGTATCCATACAATGACTCCATTTTACAAATTTTAACATGTGTCTAATACCGAATTCTTATATCTACTTTGATATTAACTTTTTTCTCGATTTTTTCTGTATCGCGAGTGTCTAAAATGCATACATATTCGTAAACATCACTTTTTAAATATGTAATATTAAATCTTTAAAAGAACAATTCTTGTATATATATTTATTTATTCGAGCATCTCGGAAACGGCTCTAACGATTTTAATGTAATTTGGTATGTGGGGGTTTTCACGATAGAATCTTTACTCTGTGCCTTTGACATTCCGGCAGTCCATGCTCGGCCGTGGCGATAGGCCTAAATGAGAAAAACTGTACCTGAATCTTAATAGCATTAAGATTGAATTTCGCCTGGCTAAAGGTTTTTCACTATACCAAAAGGTTTATGGAAAAACGGAAGTATCTACCTCCCTGTTGCTCGAATATGCTAGTGCGATAGAGAGGGAGACACTTCGTTTTTTGTTCGCGGTAGACCCTCTACCTAGATGATGTTGGTTGATATGATTTTAGAAACGGACTAAGTGCGGAAAAAAGAGTCCATAACCAAATGACATTAGAAATAATAAGACCCCATCATCATCCCCCTGGCGTTATCCCAGTACAGTTGCATGCTGAAGGAAGCCCGGGTCCGCTACCTAATCACAAAAGTTGGCGTAGGCACTAGTTTTTACGGAAACGACTGCCATCTGACCTTCCAACCCGAGGGGGAAGCAGACCTAGAGTAATAAGACCACATAGTAATGTAATAATTATAATCTATTTAAGTTCGGAAATGGAGCAAATGTATAAAATATCTTTCCATTAAACGTTTTCTTTTCTATTCTGTGTTTTAATGAAGGACTAAACATGTCACGTTATCCTCGACATTTTCACATTATCAACAATAAAGATTAGTAAACTGCAACAAAACTGCTGTGTAGTAAAAACTATGACTAGTCTAGCATGTGAAATTGCTTCTCGTGTAATCTCAGCGTACGCAATCGCGTATACTGCTTTTGACATATATCGCAGCTATATGACTTGCCTTCCGAATGAAATCTTATATGCTCCTGCAAATTACTCTTCCGTGTAAATCCCTTTTTACATATTTCGCACGAATATGGCATCTCTCCAGTATGAGATCGCTTATGTCTTTTATTTTCAATCCCGTGAATTTCATTCTACATAATTAGCAGGTGTATGGCTTCTCTCCAGTATGAGTTTGCTTATGCATTTTCAGATATGCGGTCGCGTGAATCCCTTTTTGCATATTTCGCACGAATATGGTTTATATGGTTTGTCACCCGTGTGAATTCGCTTATGCGCCTGTGTCAACTGTCAACTGCCTATTAAATATTTTGCAGTTATACTGCTTATGTCTTTTGTGAGTCCTTTTATGATCCCTTAAATTGTTCAATCTTGTGTACTCCTTATTACATTATATATGTAAGAGTATAGTTTGTTTCCTGTGTGAATTCGCCTAAGTGGCTGGACCGTTTAAATTGCTTACCGCATATATCACACACGTATGGTTTGCATGGTTTGGCTCGTGTATTACACGAATTTCCGGTAATCCGGTATTATCATGACTATCAATTATTTTATTCTGTATGTGTGTCTGAATATGTTCGATTAAGGCACGTGGTAAGGCAAGCACTCTCCATACAAGCTTTGTGCAAGTATTTCTTCACTTGTTTGGCCTCAGGGGGCCTACCGCGAACCGAAAACTTAATATATGCCTCTCTATCGCACTTGTATATTGGAGCAACCGAGAGGGAGATACTTCGTTTTCGGTTCCCGGTAGGCCCCCCCCCCCCCCCTGCAATCTCGCGCGGACATGACAAATACTTCCGTAGGGGATTTTGCCTGGCAAAAGGTGGGAATTAAAAAGTTGATAAATAGTTATAAAAAGTTGGTAAATATGAGGTCATAACAAAATAAAAATTACGAGTATCCGATCTAGGGCCGTGTATCTTCATATATTGGGCCCATTTTTCGTTTTTTTTTAATAAAAACATTTCAGACCATAGATGACATAGATTTGAGTTAGTAGGTAACGATATTCTTATCTTACCATATAAGTTATATGTGTATGGAAAGTTTAAAGATGATAAAAAATTCTTAAATTTTTGCTATCCATAACTTATCTGTAAGACTTACAGAAAAAATAGTAACGAGTGGCGGAAAAACTAGTCTTTTTAAAAATGTCACCCCAGGGCACCCCAAAAAAACTCGTCAGTACTTAAGTGAGTGTTTGGCGCCAAGAATTTACGCTTCGTATTAAAAGCAACACATGAAAGGGGGTGTATGTGGAAAAATTAGGCGCCGCACAACAAACGGTCTCCCCGGTAATCTATTTTTGCTAGGGCGTGTGTGGTATAGACAGATATCGACTAAAACAGGCACGGTAAATTCATTTTTAATGACAAAAAGATATAGTTACTTTTACCAAAACCCAAAGAAATGACACTTCAAAAATTCAGAAAATTATCTTCTTTTTAATATCATTCAAATTAGACGCGGATATGCTAAGGTTGGGCAGCGGCCTCCGCTTCACCCCTCGCAGCGAGGAGGAATATAACGCCGTATATAGGCGGCTGGAAGAACTGGAAAGCAGAAGCGGATGAAGGTAGCACTCCATGGCCTTCCAACAGACACCCCACTGGACCAAACCAAGGAAGCCTGCCTGGCACTCGGCCTGCCAGTAATGTAATAGTAATAAACGCAAGAGGAGGCAGACCGGGCTGCGCGTTTACTTTCTCCAGTTTCCAGGAGGTACAAACCAACACACGGAGATGTACAAGCTGCGGGAGCTCCTACTCGTCCCCGACATAAAGGTGGAAGCCTGGAGGGGACAGAAGGGCCCCGCCCAATGCCACCGGTGCCAGGGCTTCAGGCGCCACTCCAGGTACTGCCACCGTCCCCGCAAGTGCGTGCGCTGCACGGGCCCCCACACAGCGACGCAGCGCCCGGGCCCCGGGGACCAGCGAGGTACCTGCGGTAACTGCGGCGGCCGCCATACGTACGCCATACGACGGCAACGACACCAAATGCCCGGTCTTCCGGCGGAGGCCAGGAACACATGGCCCCCGCAAATGCTTACACAGTCCCGATGAAGCACGCCCGGTGACAGGGGCCTTAATTCAGAGATCCACGGCGGAAGAGGCAGCGCCGGCCTCACTTATGGCGCCGGCAAACGACCCTCCACGCGAAACCAAGCCCAAGAAGAGCAGGAAGATAAGGACAAAGGAAGCTCCAAGAACGATGAACAAAACGGAACCCTTAGACTTTAGAGGATCACTTTGTTGTCTGTCTGTCTGTCTAGATAAGATCTCGGGAATGAGTGGAGGTATCGAGATGAAATTAAAACCATATACTCGGGGGTACAGTCCCTTGTAGGAGTAAATAAAGATAAAAAAAAGATTAAGCAGCAAAAAAACGTATATTTCTAAACTCTCATGGCAATCATAATTTATAGGTTACTTTCCGATGACCTAGAACTATGACATTTGGCAAGTAATATCGTCTTGCAAAACAACAGGGAAATCGAATCATAAAGAATATCGTACTGCTGCGTACTAACACTGTCTGATCCGTATTTTTTTACAATTGAGGCGTTATAAACTAGGATAAAATTAAAATCGCAGATGGTAAAACCCATATCACAGATATTGTAGTTTTGTGTATACTTAGACGAAACTTCGTTTTCTAACCATGGTTTTCTACCATATCGCGCATCAGACGCAGAATTTCATCTCCTTTAACTCGCTAGTAAGCAACTTTACGCTAGGACGCATCGAGTAGAATATATGAGCGATAAACCGAAAATGTGTAGCTGCCAAAAGTTGTCCCGAGATTACTCTTGCTACCAGTTTTGGCATATAATTTACTCAGTTGCATCAAGATACGTAATTTAAATAAATAAAATCTACTCCTCCACCTCTTGCAACATAGTCCAGCATTGCACCTCTACTGACGGGCGTATTACGTCAGCACTTGCAGGCACAATGAGTTTTTCATCAGTTCATGTTTCCCCTCGGGAACTTTAAGTCTGCCTTGCGACTGCTCTGATATAGACAGGAGCTACTAGATGGTTTTTCTCCAGTGTTTTCTCTCGTGCTTCACTAAATGTATCTTCTGTCTGCACTTGTAGTCACAGTGACTACATTGAAATGGTTTTTCTCCAGTGTGTATTCTCTCGTGCCTCACTAAATGTGTCTTCTCTCTGCACTTGTGGTCACAGTGACTACATTGAAATGGTTTTTCTCCAGTGTGTTTTCTCTCGTGCCTCACTAAATTTGCATTTAGACTACACTTGTAGTCACAGTGACTACATTTAAATGGTTTTTCTCCAGTGTGTATTCTCTTGTGACTCACTAAAGTTATTTTCTGACTGCACTTGTAGTCACAGTGACTACATTGAAATGGTTTTTCTCCCGTGTGTATTCTCTCGTGACACACTAAATTTGTCTTCTCTCTGCACTTGTAGTCACAGTGACCACATTGAAATGGTTTTTCTCCAGTGTGTATTCTCTCGTGCCTCACCAAATGTGTCTTCTCTCTGCACTTGTAGTCACAGTGGCTACATTGAAATGGTTTTTCCCCTGTGTGTATTCTCTCATGAGATACTAAGTGTGACTTCCGATTGCTCTTGTAGTCACAGTGATTACATCTAAAAGGTTTCTCTCCAGTGTGTATCCTCTGGTGACGCAGTAAGTCTGATTTCCGGTTACACTCGTAGTGACAGTCGCTGCATGTAAACCGTTTCCCTCCGCCTCGTGTCTGCCCCGCCCCCGCCTGCAGCCGCCCCCGCCTGACCGAGCGAGCCCGCCCAAGAGCCTCCTTCACCGTTCTTACAGTTGCTGCAATATGAAAAAAAAAATAAGTATGACGTACCTATAGGTAGTACCCTCGCAGACGACTTAGTCTTGCTCTTCCAGCGCCCGTAGCACATGTTGCGCTCGAGAGTATCTCGACTTATCTCGAGCTACGCGTCTTTTTCTGATAAGCGCTGTTAGAAAGTGACGGATAGCTCGAGATACGCCGACATACTCTCGAGCGCAACACGTGCTAGGCCTACAGGAAAAGAGTTGGGACGCAGTGTTTACGCTAGCTTAGGGAAGTCACCTCATGGTTGGAGGACTCGTTACTTTCACTCAACATTTCTGAAACAAACTACGTTTGTTTTTCTGAATCGAGAAGTGATTTTAAATTCAGAATACACACCTATCCATGCAACAAAAACATGGCTACCTATTGTAATTTTGCGCTATTGCGCTCAAATACCTCGGTGTTCATATAAATGCACACCTCAATTGGAACAATCACATTTCTGAATCAGAATCAGAATGTCATTTATTGTGTATCACAGGTAGTTCAATACAGATCTTACAAATAGGTCAGTTCTCTGTGATATGTCTTACGACGTACAATAATTTAATAATAATAAAAATTAACAATTTCATGCAAAAATTAAAAATATAACAATAATAATCTATTACTTATGTCAAAATATCAAATACATTAACATCAAATTGTACTTATAACTTATAACTACAGTAGAAATGTCAGTCTCATAAATAAATGTCAAACAGTAAATAATAAAATATCACATTATACTCATACTACTACACTACTAGCTATATTGTAAAATTGTCAAATAAAAATTCATTTAAATTATAATAACATTTCTCTTTTAATAGATTATATAATTTTATCTTAAATGTTGACAGTTGTTCATCTTTGATTGACTCTGGTAATTTATTATACAATTTTGGAGCCATTGTGTAAATAGATCGTTTCAAGAAAGAAGTTTGACAGTTATCTGGTGGAAGTACTTTAAATTTATGCTTAGCTGGTCTAGGATGCTTATTAATTTGTATTTTAAAGCGACTCATGTACTGCTTAACAAAAACACATGCTTCATAAATATATATGGAGCTTAGTGTTAGCAGACCCAGCTTCTTAAACAAATGTCTACAGCTTGTTCGTTGGTTTACTTTAAACATCACTCGTACTGTTTTCTTCTGGGCTCTAAACAAAGGCGCAAGTTCACAGGCGGCTGCATTGCCCCAATGAATGATACCATACCTAAGATTAGAAGATACGTATGCGTGATATGCAGTAACAGCTGATTGTTGTGAGACTGTTTCTGTCAGTTTTTTTAAGACATATACATAACGATTTATTTTTTTGCAAAGGGTATTTATGTGTTGCCTCCATGTAACTTTTATATCTATTTGAACTCCTAGAAATCTAATTTCGTCTACATGCTCTATGACCTGATCATTATATTTCGTAATGGCACGTGAAGGCGATCTTCGTAGATGAAATTGCATGCATTTAGTCTTATCTAGGTTAATAAGCAGATTGTTATCATTCATCCAATCTATTACATTTTTAAGCGATATATTTATAAGATTTTCATATGTGTCCTTATCATCTTTACCTTTAATTATTATGGTCGAGTCGTCAGCAAATAGAATCATTTGATCGTTAACGACCCGTGGCAGATCATTGATATACAATATGAATAAAAGAGGCCCAAGAATACTACCCTGGGGAACCCCATATTCTATGACTTTCAACTCAGAACTTGCTTTCCTTTCTATCCTGTGTTCATCTATGTAGTTAATTTCTGTATATTGTTGTCTGTTTGTCAAGTATGATTTAATAAGAGCGTGCGCTGGACCTCGAATACCGTAGGCTAATAATTTTTGAAGGAGTGTTTTGTGACAGACGAAGTCAAATGCCTTCGACATGTCCATGAACACAGACATAACGGGTATCTTTTTATTGAGGCACTCTGAAACTGTTTTCATCAAATCATAGATGGCTAAGTTAGTAGATCTACCCTGTCGAAAGCCATATTGTTCATCAGCTAAAAGTTGGTACTTTTCTATAAATTTATATATACTATTATGGATTACTCTCTCAAATATTTTTGAGAATACTGGAAGAAGTGCAACAGGTCTATAGTTTTCGCAAAGGTGTTGGTCCCCCTTTTTGAAAAGAGGTCTTACAAGTGCCACTTTTAGTTTACAAGGGAAAATTCCATCTCTGAGCGATAAATTGATTACATGGCTAAGAGGAGCCGCTAAAATTTTTGAACAATGCTTAATTACTATAGTTGGAATGTTATCATAACCTATGCTATTGGTAGATTTTAACTTCATAATTATTTTATCAATGTCAATTGGCCTAGTTGGTGTCAAGTAAATAGAGTTCAATGTGTTGCTTATATTAATCCCTGTAGTTGAAGTAGTTTTGGTAAATTTATATTTTTTTACAAGGTCTACGTATGTATTGTTAAAAACATTCGCTATATCTGTAGGTTGTGTAATAATTTCCCCATTGTGTTCTATTTTAGAAATGCCTTTTGGTACATTGTACTTGTTCTGATTTATAATTTTCCAAGCCGCTTTAGTTTTATTAGCAGCATTATGTATGAATTTATTATTGTTTATCCTTTGAGACCCAGCAATCACCTTTCTAAATACATTGCGATAACATTTATACGTTGATAGTACTTTTTCACACTTTGATTTTCTACATGACATATATAATTTTCTTTTGTATTTACTGGATATTTTAATCCCTTTTGTGAGCCAAGTTAGTTTACGTTTCGATGTTATTTTTATTTTTTTTAATGGAAAACATATATTATAGTAGCATGTTATGTATTCAAAGAAATGATTATAAGCTTCATTTACATCCCCACTTTCATAAACTTCGCTAAAAGATGTCTTTTCTACTAATTGTTTAAACATATCTAAGTTATCTCGGTCATGGGTACGTTTTAGGATGTACCAATGTTTCATGTCCAACTGTCTTTTTATGGAGAAATTCAATATTTGTGCCAAATGATCAGACAAACATAATTCCACTATTTTACTTGTGCAGTTATAAATATTGTGAGCGATGTTATCTAAGCATGAGCCACTCTGAACTCTAGTAACTTGTTTAATTTCTAATCGAAGGTTATGATTAAGCAGTGTATTTTCAAAGTCCTGTGACAATCTAGATAATTTTAAAATATCAATATTGAAATCCCCACACAAGACAATTTTTTTATTTCTATAAACTGAAAGTTTATTCAATAATTGATTTAATTTTTCCATAAAAAGGTCAGCATTTGTGATGTTTGGTGTTCTATAGATGCATGCTATTATTAATCTATGTTCAGGTACTTCAACTGCACTACACTCAAATACTGATTTGACAGAAAGTTTTTTTATAGATGGCAAATCCTTGCAGTCAAGTCCTTTTCTAGTTAGGATGCATGACCCCCCTCTTTTTTCTTGTCTACAATAATATGAAGATAATTTAAAGTTTGTTAATAAGATGTTATTCACATCATCTTCATGGACAAAGTGTTCAGTCAAACAGATTACATCGACAGAATTTCCATTGTCCGCGAGATCCAGTAATGCCAACTCTAGTTCATCTTTCTTGCCCAAAAAGCTTGCTATATTTTGATGAAGGATTGTAAAATTATTTATATTCTCTTTGTTACTCGGCTTTACTGTGATCAATTTTGTTTTTTGATTTGATCTGTGAGATTGGACTTTGCCCTTGGGCACGAAAAAACTCTGTAGAACCGGCATTGCTACTGGATAGTTTATTTAAATTATTCCTCATAATCCAATCGATATTATGATCTAAGCTAGCAATAATATTTCTCATACCAGAGTTATTTAATCTCCCAGTTTTCATAGAAAACATGTCAAACGAAACATCACAGTTTGTATCATATACATAATAAGATTCATTGTGGTTGTGCAAGTCGTCAAACATCAATTGATTAAAACTTTCGACTCTACTATTAAATAATGAATTACCACATATGTAAGTAGGACAAGCAACAACAAGATTCGTAAATGTGATGTCTTTTACAACTTCTCTTATACAGTTTACAAGTCCGTGAATGTCTGTAGAACTATTAAATTTCTGTTCAGTCTTCTAGAGTTCCGACACTCATACATGCCTTCAAAAACCTAAGACTATCACTGCAATATCACATTTTCTCCATTTTTAAACCTACAGTTGCTAGCAGTGGCACTGAAATTTAATTTCAAGTGCTCTGCCTACCCCTTTTGGGAATACAGGCGTCAGTTTAAGCGTGTGTGTAAAAACCTAAGAGACGTGGCAACCAACCAAACCACTCTTACAAAGCGCTAGGAGAGTGCATAGTTAACTACTGCATTAGCGCCTGGCACGGAGCCACTAAGACACATATGTTAGAACTATGAAGAGCGAGGCCAACAGGCACTGTTGTATGTCACCTTATGGTCACCGTTCCGTCATCACACTGCTGACTTATACCGTATATCTAGGGTACCCTCAGTTCGTAAGTTGTACATCATGCAATGTTTAAAACGTTATCATCGTAAAGAAATATCTATGTTACCCGTAGGTATCACAGAATAAGTAAAGCCGCGAATCGACTGCGCGCGGCAAACCATCGAACATTGGGTCGCGCGGCGGCCGCGCAATATGGGGACGGCTCCGCTGCGCGCGGCAGCTTGAACATTGGCGCGCTCGAACGTGCCGCGCGGCGAACCAGTTCGTGTCGGTTATTGGTGGCGCGGCAAAGGAGCGTCAGTGTGTTGTGCGCGCGCACTTGGGACGGACCTTTACTTATGTTTGTTCACGGATCGCGTGCCGCGCGCGGCTGCCGCGCTATATGAAAATGTGCGCTTAAAATTGGCTCGCGCACCAAAACGCAGGTTTGCTGCGGTCGAACATGGCTTGCGCAACAGCCGCGCGCAGTCGATACGCGGCTTAATAGTACAAGTACAGAAGTTTCTCTGTTAACAAATCCCCCGTTTAGGTATGCCAAACGCCTAAACGTGGCCATCTCTTTCTATCGCACGCAACGCGCTCTTTCGAGGCCCCGCCCTCAGCGCTAGGGTTACCACCAGCGAGAACCTATTTTAATATATGTACTTTATTACATTGTATTTAGTAGTGTTGTTTACAATACAATTACGAATAGTACTTTTAAGGTTCCGTAGCCAAAATGGAGAAAACGGAACCCGTCCGTCCGTCTTTTCGTCTGTATGTGACAGCCGACGCACTCGGAGACTATAAGCACTACAAATACAATTAAAACATTTAGCAGGAAGGTGTGTTCTACTCGTATGAACCGCTACGTAAAAGTGATGTGAAATGACGAAAAAATATTAAAGTAGGGGGTGGGGGGCACTCCATACATGTAACCATGGGATACAAAGCGAAACGATTTATTTTATTATCGTACAGCGGTACAGTACAGCAGCGCGTGCGCGTGCGATCCGTAACGCTGCGCCGCAACCACTGAATAGTCACACGACGTGTGAGCCGGCGGCCGCATGTGAGCCGGCGGCCGCATCTACTTTGCGCGGCGCGATGACGTCACGGTAGTAAACCACTCCTGCCCGTATCTACCAAACGCATCGATCGTTGCCCTCCTATTCCGAAATACAGAACAAAATTTGCACGGCGCAACATATCCTCCTGTCCTTATAATATATAACAATATCAAATTATATGGATATTAAATCTTACTCCAATTACCACTTCAAAAAAACCGTATGGTTGAGAGATATGACCTATGATGAGACTGACAAATATCATGGAAGTAATTAATAAATTACATATTATACACATTCATTTATTTAAATATAAGTCCACCAGGCTAGGTCCTATTAAATGCCTTAATGTCTCTCAAAATGAAAATGCTTTAAGCAACTCACCTGCGGATTTGTTGAAATTTCCAGAAGGTTCTGACGAGTGAGTGTCAATGTGTTTCCTTAAAGCCAACTTGTCCTTAAACGTGTCGCCGCACTGGTGACACTGATAGGTCTCGCTCGACGTGTCGGTACAGTCGCTAGTCTCGCTCGTGCTTGGCAGCGTGTATGTGTGCCGCCCGACCCGGCACGAGCGCCGCGCCGCGTCCACCAGCAGCCGCTCCAGCCTGACCGAGCAAGCCCGCCCGAGAGCCTCCTCTGCTCCGTGACCAGACACTGATGAAACATAAATGACATAGCTACATAGATTATTTAATATTGAGAATAAGCAAAGCTTGGACTACTGGCTCTAGAGGATAATAACAACCAACTTGTATAAGATACAGTGAATTGCAGAACCAAACATATACATCAATTTTTGTTTTCATTCAAAAAGCTTGACTTGACATACTAAGGTACTGACCTAGTAGTGTGGGAGCCACACAAGGCCGGTGCATCTCCTCGGGGCCCAGCACGAGCTCGTCCTTGATCTGGTGGTCTGCATACAGCTCGCACAAGGCCGCACTGTCCTCACACTCCGCCTCCTTCTTCACATGTGCCCCGGTCTCCTCACTGTCACACTCCTCCTCAGCCTCCTCTTTCACAAACACCTCCTCCGCCTTAGTCTTCACACACAATGTTTCTAGCGACATATTGCTTTATTGGTCTTAACACAAATGGCTTGAGTGACTTCAACACCTGCAATGGAATATTGAGACTCTGTCTTACACCAACATCCATAGAGCTTGTATCTCAATGTGTTACACGTGGTTTTAAAACTAAAACGTGGAACGCCTATTGCTAGCTTCGTAGCTTCAACGTAATCTAAGCAACGCCACTTTGTGGAGGTTAGCAGGTAACATAAAAAAGTTAGAAATAATCTAGACGAAACGTAAAAACATACGGATTACATAAATCTTTAAACAAGCAATAACACTAACCTATTGTATTTAGGACTGTGACGAACAATACAATGAAGCCTTTGTCACACTCACACAAGTGGTCACACTCACACCATAAACGCCACGCGTGCAGTAATGGTTGTTTCAATTCACAAGCTGAACTGGAATGTTTCCCTCGACTACGTAACAAAAATCACGTTATAGTTTTCGCGATAGTTTTTATCAGCAAGCAAACTTAACCACAAATCAAATAAGATAAGACAGGAAATTATAAAAAAAAAAAGTGTGGAAGTCTGACAGCTACAAGTGCGTTTGGAAACCTAGAGGTAGTATGCAGTGGTGTCCGACTGAAGCAGGTTTTTCTGTATTTTAGAAGCTCCTAGTAGAGCGTGGTGATTATTTTCTTTGTTGAAAACCATAACGTGTTTGTAGTCCGGAGAAATACCTCAGTTCAGCCTGTGATGTGTTAACCATTACTGCTCGCGTAGCGTTTATATGAACGTACTGAGGAACGTACGTGGCGTCTTCCGTCTTGCTTTTGACAGGCTTCATTATTTCCACTTCATTCATTAATTAGTACCTAATTGATTGTATTGTTCGTCACAGTTAGTGTTATTGTGATAGTATTCCGTATGTTTATTTCGTTTCGTCCAGACGGTTCCTAAATTTCTGCATGTCTCCTGCTGTGCTAAACTCCATAAAGTGGCATAGATTAGATTACATTGACGCAAGCAGCAGGCGACCTGTGTCGTACAAATCGACCAAATCATCCTAGTTTCAGTTTAAAACCACTCGTAACACATTGAGATAAAAGCTCTATAGATTTCGCTGTAAGACAGTATCTGAATATTCCATTGAAGGTGTTGAAGTCACTCAAGCCATTTGTGTTAAGACCAATAAAGCAATATGTCACTAGACACATTGTGTGTGAAGACTGAGGCGGAGGAGGTGTTTGTGAAGGAGGAGGCTGAGGAGGAGTGTGACAATGAGGAGACCGGGGCACATGTAAAGAAGGAGGCGGAGTGTGAGGACAGCGCGGCCTTGTGCGAGCTGTATGCAGACCACCAGATCAAGGACGAGCTCGTGGTGGGCCCCGAGGAGATGCACCGCCCTTGTGTGGCTCCCTCACTTCTAGGTCAGTACTTTAGCATACACCACCACCACCATCACACCATTTTAGCCTTAAATCCGGGGCCGGAATGGTCATTTATTTGTGTGAAGAGTATGAATATCTGTTTCTGCATGAGTCTTAGATGTTTTGATATGAAATATAATCTTTCCCCCTTATTCACAAAACCTAACAAACCTCTGCTAACTAAAGTGTTTTGTCCGTTTCTCACAAACCCATATTTCAAGTGACACAAAGAAACAAATTTTAATGGCATTTTAGCATAAATAAGTTTGATCAAAGTTTATAAAACATTTTATGTATATAAGTAGGTTATGTTGTGATCCCCTAGAGCCCATAGTCCAAGCTTAGCTTATTCTGGGACTAGTTTTGATTTATGTACGATAGTCTCCCAACTCATAATACTTAATAATCATGTCATATGTTCCAGTGTCTGGTCACGGAGCAGAGGAGGCTCTCGGGCGGGCTTGCTCGGTCAGGCTGGAGCGGCTGCTGGTGGACGCGGCGCGGCGCTCGTGCCGGGTCGGGCGGCACACATACACGCTGCCAAGCACGAGCGAGACTAGTGACTGTACCGACACGTCGAGCGAGACCTATCAGTGTCACCAGTGCGGCGACACGTTTAAGGACAAGTCGGTTTTAAGGAAACACATTGACACTCACTCGTCAGAACCTTCTGGAGATTTGAATAAGTCTGCACTTCCAGGTAAGTTGCTTAATATTTAAAGTCAGGACCTTTCAAGTTATAGCATGTTCATGTTAAGTGCTGGTTTACTGGGAAATTTTCCCTGAGACATTAAGGTTAACTGGAAGAGATCCCTTAAAGGGATAAGTTCGCCTTTGTACATTCCATTTCCTTTTGTATTTTTCATCAGTTTTATTGTACAATAACGAGTTTGACTACTGCTACTACGAAGGCATTTGGTAGGACCTAGCTTGGTGGGACTATATTTAAATAAATTAATGTGTAGAATATTTAAATATGTAATTTATTAATGACTACCACTATATTTGCTGTCCGATCTAAAAATGTATTTATGTCACACCTGCGCCCGTAGCACACGTTGCGCTCGAGCTACGCGTCTTTTTCTGATTGGCGCTATTAGAAAGTGACGGATAGCTCGAGATATGCCGACACACTCTCGAGCGCAACATGTGCTAGGCCTACTGGTCATAAAGTGGCAATTATCGCACGCCCCGCGCGCGGTAAATGCCACTTCCTGGTCAGGGAGTGACATACAATTTTGTACTAACACGGGCGGTTATAAAGAAATACAACCCATACCACACCTTTCTACATAAATTAGGAATATCGCATACTACAAGTGACAGATAAAAATTTAAGGCCTTAAGCAACTATATGTAACAAATCATATAGTATTTAACTAGTTTTAAGTATCATGATCATCAGCCTGATGACAAACCTATACAAAATATTCGCGAAAATAATACTACACAGAATACAAAAGGCCTTAGACGAAAACCAACCATATGAACAGGCAGGATTCAGAAAAGACTTTTCAAAAATAGATCACGTACATACCATCAACCAAATAATAGAAAAATACAAAGAATATGGGAAAATCTACTACCTAGCATATGTGGACTACAGCAAAGCATTCGATTCATTATATCACAAACAAATATGGCACGCTCTCAAAATGCAAAATGTCGAGGATAAATACATAAGGATAATTAGAAAAATATGTAATAATATGACGGCTAAAATAAAACTAGAAAATGTTGGAGAAGAGTTTCAGATTAAAAGAGGAGTGAGACAAGGGGATCCCCTGTCACCTAAGCTGTTTTGTGCCACATTAGAACAAGTATTTAGAAAGATGAACTGGGACAGCTATGGTCTGAAAATAAATGGGAAGAACCTCAATCATCTTCGTTTTGCAGATGACATTATCCTGATATCTGACAACGCAAAACACCTACAAAAAATGCTAGAACAGCTGACAAGTGAGAGTAAAAAAAACTGGACTGGAAATTAACACGGAAAAGACAAAACTTATGACAAACGGATCGAAAGAGACAATAACTATAAATGATAACCCCATTGATTATGTCAATGAATACACATATCTAGGTCAAAGCATTGGAGGTATGTCAACACAACATGCAGAGGAGCATACTTAAAATCAAAAAGAAAGACAGAATAAGCCTAAGTAAAATAAGAAATAAAACTAAAGTGATAGATCTATCATACATGACAAGTAAATTGAAGTGGAAATGGGCACGGGCAGGTCACATTTTAAGAGACCCAAAAGACAAATGGGCAAAGGAGGTCACAGTCTGGTATCCCAGAGAGGGAAAAAGAAAGAAAGGTAGACCTCATAAAAGATGGGAAGACGATTTTATGCAGACAGCAGGACCTACATGGAGAAGAGCTGCAAGAGACAGAAAGGAATGGAGAATGATAGGGGAGGCCTATGCCGCTGGGCAAGCCAATATTAAAGATCAACATAATACCTAAACTAAACAGAAAACATGTAAAAATTGGAATAAAAGGCTATTTTATTTTATTTTATAAGTATGGGACAGGGTGCCATGTGTGTCTGAAATATTAATTTGTAACAACTGTACAATTACCATGGTTTGCGGTCTTGTTTGGGACACGATAGGGTACGGACGCGTCCATCCGCAGCCCAAAACATCCATAAAAACTCGGCAATTAACAACAGGCATTCGTGAAACAATAGGAACACGTGTTCCGCAAGGCCCGCCGCGGCACTTCGTCCAACCGGTCAACCAAACTTCGTGCGATTCTCTATCTTGAAAAAATGTCGTTGTCGGTTCAAAATGTGTGTGTTTTATAGTATTTAGATAGATAAATAGTGAGTGTATGTGTATTTAATGCGAGCGACAACCTCGTCCCACGAAAGCCGGGATACCCAATGCAAACCTGCAACTGGTGAGCTCTTTCCATTTTAAATTCTTCATTTTTTTTTATTAACGATATAGATCGATTTATTTAGTTCACAATATACAATGTCGCTTAAAATGATTCGTTTAAAACTCATTCGCGTAGGGTCCACAATGTAACAGCCAGGTCTACTCAGGTACTACGCTCGTGTAGTGGTCCCTTAGGCATAATCGGAATATTATAATAATCTGGCCGAGTAAGTTGATACCTTCTCACTCACAACCCCGGAGATAACAAAATATAAATGTGTAAACGCATTAACTAGAAGTAAACGTCTGAAAACTGAATAAAGCGGCGGGACCTTGTTTTGTATGTATGTATGTATGTATGTTGTTTTGTATGTATGTATAGAAGCATATACGCGGAACAGATTATAAATACCTGGGTGCCTACAAATCATCTTCATTTCTTTTAATCTGTGTTGATAAAATTTTGTACCTAGGGCTCTCGGCTATAACAAGAGGTCAATTATATTTGCCCGGTCTCAATTCAACGGCGCAGTTACATGATGACAAAAACTTTAGGTATACCTACACATTCATAGCCGACACAAAATTATACCACAAAACATTGCGCAATATCTGAACATAATGCCGAGCCAAACGAAGCACCCAAAATCCTTTCAAAGAAAGTCGGGTCCTAAAATTCACATCTGGCATGCACGCCGTGCAAAGTGCAGCGAAAGATGTCGCCAACAATTACTTAATGGAGGGAAAAAAAACCACTTTAGAGCTTGCTTACAAACGCGCAAAAAATATCGCATCGAGTCACAGGGATAGGCATGCTACCTGACATGTAAGGTCGTACAACCATAAGGTACATGAGAGTACCTACGTGTAATATCATCGCTTAACATTAAAATCGGGAAAGTATTAACATAACAACTCAAATCTTTTAGTAAGGAAAACAAAAAGAACACTAAGGCTACCCGAAGGTATATATATATCATAACATTCAAATCAAGGCTATGAAGACACATCTATCGGATTCCAAGGAAGGAATTAACTATGAAGAAAAAGAACCTCAACAAGGCGAATAACTAAATAGGTCACCTAGTTTGTGCAATTTTTTTTTTCAAGCTGGTGTGTAAAGTACTGAAGCACTCACTCTCTATTCTACATGCAAAGCAACACCCAGTGAGGGCTAAACCATACCA
This sequence comes from Cenopis cana, assembly GCA_951800055.1. Classification (NCBI taxonomy): domain Eukaryota; kingdom Metazoa; phylum Arthropoda; class Insecta; order Lepidoptera; family Tortricidae; genus Cenopis; species Cenopis cana. The sequence continues at coordinate 1,974,666 of OX637496.1, forward strand.
GAATCAGTTAAAACTCACCCACCCTACCGAAAACTATTCTGAAGATTCAACATTTAAATTATGACACGATTAACACATAAAACATTAATTTCGTGATAAAACTGTGATGTTTATCTAGTGTGATTGTGTTTCTTATATTCGTCTATCTGTATTTCTAAGAGTGGCAAATGTGTATTTAGGATAACGAGCTACATAAACTGACACACGTATTTACTTATTCTTCCTTTATGATAATAAGATATAAACAAAAATAAAGTGCTATAATAACCCCGTCAGCAAGTAACGGAAAATATGAAATACCACATTTCTTCGGAGAATACGCCAAAAACCACAGCCTATCATCAAAGTATGACTGATAACTTAGACACCTACAAGCATATACACCACAAAAACCTCCTCAAATCGGAACATCTGCTAATGACTCAAACTGTCCACTTTAACACGGAAACTATCGGATAAACAAAAAACTACCTATAATAGTTCGCTACCTGAAAAAATTACGAAATGAAGATATCTAGCGACGATTACTGCGAATCAATGGAACACGCAAAGATCCCGAGAAGACTCACTCTAAAAAGAAGACTTCATACGAAGCAACGTGCAGCATCTCACCAACGCTCATCCACCGACGTTATATCCTCCCCCTCCTCGATTCCAATATTGGCTAAAGGCTGCACAGCCGGTCGATTGTGGCCGATTGGTTGCGACTCGTCGGTCGTCCCTTCCCATCCCAGAGCGTGTCACTCCTGGTATATGGGAGAGGACCAGGTTTTTGGCACATCGTTGGGGTGTTTAGCATACCCGCCTAATACCTTGGCGATGTGCCGGGGGTTTGAATCTCACTCACATCCGGCTTGTCCGGGTCAGGCTTGCTCCTGGCTGGGTGCGGTACCTATGTTCATGTTCATGTTCACTGTACAATTACCATGGTTTGCAATAGATGAATTATGTAAGTGTCTGATCGCATGTTTACCGCCCTTGCCTTCGGCTCGGGCGTCAAATTCCTGGAATCTGAGACATTCATTGTGTCACGACCTTGTGTAATGAGCTATTATTTCATGTTGCAGCAACTCTAAGAACGGTGAAGGAGGCTCTTGGGCGGACTCGCTCGGTCAGGCGGGGGCGGCTGCAGGCGGGGGCGGGGCAGACACGAGGCGGAGGGAAACGGTTCACATGCAGCGACTGTCACTACCAGTGTCAGTGGAAATCAGGATTAAGGGATCACCAGAGGAAACACACTGGGGAAAAACCTTTTAGATGTAGTCACTGTGATTATAAGAGCAATCGGAAGTCACACTTAGTATATCACGAGAGAATACACACAGGGGAAAAACCATTTCAATGTAGCCACTGTGACTACAAGTGCAGTCAAAAAATACATTTAGTGTGTCACAAGAGAATACACACTGGAGAAAAACCATTTCAATGTAGTCACTGTGACTACAAGTGCAGACAGAAGACACAATTAGTGATTCACGAGAGAAAACACACCGGAGAAAAACCATTTCAATGTAGTCACTGTGACTACAAGTGCAGACGGAAGACACAATTAGTGATTCACGAGAGAAACCACACTGGAGAAAAACAATTTAAGTGTAGCTACTGTGACTATAAGTGTAGTCTAAATGCAAATTTAGTGAGGCACGAGAGAATACACACTGGAGAAAAACCATTTCAATGTAGTCACTGTGACTACATGTGCAGACGGAAGACACAAATAGTTATTCACGAGAGAAAACACACCGGAGAAAACCCATTTAAATGTAGTCACTGTGACTACAAGTGCAGAGAGAAGACAAGTTTAGTGTGTCACGAGAGAAAACACACTGGAGAAAAACCATTTCAATGTAGTCACTGTGACTACAAGTGCAGACAGAAGACACAATTAGTGAGGCACGAGAGAATACACACTGGAGAAAAACCATTTCAATGTAGTCATTGTGACTACAAGTGCAGGGAGAAGACAAGTTTAGTGATTCACGAGAGAAAACACACTGGAGAAAAACCATTTCAATGTAGTCACTGTGACTACAAGTGCAGAGAGAAGACACGTTTAGTGTGTCACGAGAGAAAACACACTGGAGAAAAACCATTTCAATGTAGTCACTGTGACTACAAGTGCAGACAGAAGAAACAATTAGTGAGGCACGAGAGAATACACACTGGAGAAAAACCATTTCAATGTAGTCACTGTGACTACAAGTGCAGACGGAAGACACAATTAGTGATTCACGAGAGAAACCACACTGGAGAAAAACAATTTAATTGTAGCTACTGTGACTACAAGTGTAGTCTAAATGCAAATTTATTGATTCACGAGAGGAAACACACTGTAGAAAAATCATCTAGTAGCTCCTGTCTATATGAGAGCAGTCACAAGGCAGACTTAAAAGTTCCCGCGGGGAAACATGAACTGATGAAAAACTCATTGTGACTGCAAGTGCTGACGTAATACGCCCGTCAGTAGAGGTTCAATGCTGGACTATGTTGCAAGAGGTGGAGGAGTAGATCTTATTTATTTAAATTATGTATATGGATGTGACTGAGTAAGTTAAATATCAAAACTGGTAGCACGAGTAATCTCAGGACAACTTTTGGCAGCTACAAAACCCCGAAATTTTCGGTCTATTTTCGGTTTGTCGCTCATATATTCTATGCGATGCATCCTAGCGTAAAGTTGCTTACTAGCAAGTTAAAGAACATGAAACTCTGCGTCTTATGAGCGAAAAAGTAGAAAACCATGGTTAGAAAACGAAGTTTTGTAAAATGTTGTAATTTACAATTTATTGTAATGTTTGGATGATTTAGTAGGTATCCATACAGTGACTCCATTTTACAAATTTTAACATGTGTCTAATACCGAATTCTTATATCTACTTTGATATTAACTTTTTTCTCGATTTTTTCTGTATCGCGAGTGTCTAAAATGCATACATATTCGTAAACATCACTTTTTAAATATGTAATATTAAATCTTTAAAAGAACAATTCTTGTATATATATTTATTTATTCGAGCATCTCGGAAACGGCGCTATCAATTTTGATGTAATTTGGTATGTGGGGGTTTTCACGATAGAATCTTTACTCTGTGCCTTTGACATTCCGGTAGTCCATGCTCGGCCGTGGCGATAGGCCTAAGTGAGAAAAAATGTACCTGAATCTTAATAGCATTAAGATTGAATTTCGCCTGGCTAAAGGTTTTTCACTATACCAAAAGGTTTATGGAAAAACGGAAGTATCTACCTCCCTGTTGCTCGAATATGCTAGTGCGATAGAGAGGGAGACACTTCGTTTTTTGTTCGCGGTAGACCCTCTACCTAGATGATGTTGGTTGATATGATTTTAGAAACGGACTAAGTGCGGAAAAAAGAGTCCATAACCAAATGATATTAGAAATAATAAGACCCCATCATCATCCCCCTGGCGTTATCCCAGTACAGTTGCATGCTGAAGGAAGCCCGGGTCCGCTACCTAATCACAAAAGTTGGCGTAGGCACTAGTTTTTACGGAAACGACTGCCATCTGACCTTCCAACCCGAGGGGGAAGCAGACCTAGAGTAATAAGACCACATAGTAATGTAATAATTATAATCTATTTAAGTTCGGAATTGGAGCAAATGTATAAAATATCTTTCCATTAAACGTTTTCTTTTCTATTCTGTGTTTTAATGAAGGACTAAACATGTCACGTTATCCTCGACATTTTCACATGATCAACAATAAAGATTAGTAAACTGCAACAAAACTGCTGTGTAGTAAAAACTATGACTAGTCTAGCATGTGGAATTGCTTCTCGTGTAATCTCAGCGTACGCAATCGCGTATACTGCTTTTGACATATATCGCAGCTACATGACTTGCCTTCCGAATGAAATCGTATATGCTCCTGCAAATTACTCTTCCGTGTAAATCCCTTATTACATATTTCGCACGAATATGGCATCTCTCCAGTATGAGATCGCTTATGTCTTTTATTTTCAATCCCGTGAATTTCATTCTACATAATTAGCAGGTGTATGGCTTCTCTCCAGTATGAGTTTGCTTATGCATTTTCAGATATGCGGTCGCGTGAATCCCTTTTTGCATATTTCGCACGAATATGGTTTATATGGTTTGTCACCTGTGTGAATTCGCTTATGCGCCTGTGTCAACTGCCTATTACATATTTTGCAGTTATACTGCTTATGTCTTTTGTGAGTCCTTTTATGATCCCTTAAATTGTTAAATCTTGTGTACTCTTTATTACATATATAGCAAGAGTATAGTTTGTTTCCTGTGTGAATTCGCCTGTCGACCTAAGTGGCTGGACCGTTTAAATTGCTTACCGCATATATCACACACGTATGGTTTGCATGGTTTGGCTCTTGTATTACACGAATTTCCTGTATTATTATCATGACTATCAATTATTTTATTCTGTATGTGTGTCTGAATATGTTTGATTTAGGCACGTGGTAAGGCAAGCACTCTCCATACAAGCTTTGTGCAAGTATTTCTTCACTTGTTTGGCCTCAGGGGGCCTACCGCGAACCGAAAACTTAATATATGCCTCTCTATCGCACTTGTATATTGGAGCAACCGAGAGGGAGATACTTCGTTTTCGGTTCCCGGTAGGCCCCCCCTGCAATCTCGCGCGGACATGACAAATACTTCCGTAGGGGATTTTGCCTGGCAAAAGGTGGGAATGAAAAAGTTGATAAATATTAGTGGGGTATGAGGTCATAACAAAATAAAAATTACGAGTATCCGATCTAGGGCCGTGTATCTTCATATATAGGGCCCTTTTTTCGGTTTTTTTTTAATAAAAACATTTCAGACCATAGATGACATAGATCTGAGTTAGTAGATAACGATATTCTTATCTTACCATATAAGATATAAGTTATATGTGATAAGGACAAAGGAAGCTCCAGGAACGATGAACAAAACCGAACCCTTAGACTTTAGAGGATCACTTTGTTGTCCGTCTGTCTGTCTGTCTAGACAAGATCTCGGGAATGAGTGGAGGTATCGAGATGAAATTAAAACCATATACTCGGGGGTACAGTCCCTTGTAGGAGTAAATAAAGAAAAAAAAAAGATTAAGCAGCAAAAAAACGTATATTTCTAAACTCTCAAGGCAATCATAATTTTTAGGTTACTTTCCGATGACCTAGAACTATGACATTTGGCAAGTAATATCGTCTTGCAAAACAACAGAGAAATCGAATCATAAAGAATATCGTACTGCTGCGTACTACTACTGTCTGATCCGTATTTTTTTACAATTGAGGCGTTATAAACTAGGATAAAATTAAAATCGCAGATGGTAAAACCCATATCACAGATATTGTAGTTTTGTGTATACTTAGACGAAACTTCGTTTTCTAACCATGGTTTTCTAGCATATCGCGCATCAGACGCAGAATTTCATCTCCTTTAACTCGCTAGTAAGCAACTTTACGCTAGGACGCATCGTGTAGAATATATGAGCGATAAACCGAAAATGTGTAGCTGCCAAAAGTTGTCCCGAGATTACTCTTGCTACCAGCTTTGACATATAATTTACTCAGTTGCATCAAGATACGTAATTTAAATAAATAAAATCTACTCCTCCACCTCTTGCAACATAGTCCAGCATTGCACCTCTACTGACGGGCGTATTACGTCAGCACTTGCAGTCACAATGAGTTTTTCATCAGTTCATGTTTCCCCGCGGGAACTTCAAGTCTGCCTTGCGACTGCTCTGATATAGACAGGAGCTACTAGATGGTTTTTCTCCAGTGTGTTTTCTCTCGTGCTTCACTAAATGTATCTTCTGCCTGCACTTGTAGTCACAGTGACTACATTGAAATTGTTTTTCTCCAGTGTGTATTCTCTCGTGACTCACTAAATTTGCCTTCTGTCTGCACTTGTAATCACAGTGACTACATTGAAATGGTTTTTCTCCAGTGTGTATTCTCTTGTGCCTCACTATATCTACATTCCGACTACACTTGTAGTCACAGTGACTACATTGAAATGGTTTTTCTCCAGTGTGTATTCTCTCGTGACTCACTAAGTTTGTTTTCTGTCTGCACTTGTAATCACAGTGACTACATTGAAATGGTTTTTCTCCAGTGTGTATCCTCTGGTGACGCCTTAATCTTGATTCCCACTGACACTGGTAGTGACAGTCGCTGCATGTAAACCGTTTCCCTCCGCCTCGTGTCTGCCCCGCCCCCGCCTGCAGCCGCCCCCGCCTGACCGAGCGAGCCCGCCCAAGAGCCTCCTTCACCGTTCTTACAGTTGCTGCAACATCAAATAAATACATATTCAGATCAGACGTCATTAATTAAATTACATATTTAAATAGCATATTTACATATGATATACATTAATTTATATAATTATTTTCCCACCAAACTAGGCCTTCATGTCAAAAGCCTTAATATCTCAAAAAAAAACCCAGTACACCAGTGTAAAACATGTCATGAAAATGCTATAATTTGAAAGGCCTGACTTTAAATGTTAAGCAACTCACCTGGAAGTGCGGATATGTTGAAATTTCCAAAAGGTTCCGACGAGTGAGTGTCAATGTGTTTCCTTAAAACCGACTTGTCGTTAAACGTGTCGCCGCACTGGTGACACTGATAGGTCTCGCTCGACGTGTCGGTACAGTCGCTAGTCTCGCTCGTGCTTGGCAGCGTGTATGTGTGCCGCCCGACCCGGCACGAGCGCCGCGCCGCGTCCACCAGCAGCCGCTCCAGCCTGACCGAGCAAGCCCGCCCGAGAGCCTCCTCTGCTCCGTGACCAGACACTGGAACATATATCACATAGATTATCCAATACTGGCCGACCATCTTACACCACAATCAAAACTAGTCCCAGAATAAGCAAAGCTTGGACTACGGGCTCTAGGGGGTAACAACATAACCTACTTATATACAGGTAGATAAAGATTATACTTAACTTCATATCAAAACACCTAAGACACAGGCAGAAACCATTACACAAATAAATTACTACTACAGCCCAGGATTCAGAGCTATAATATAATGGTTGATGATAGTATATACAAAAATACAAATCTTTGGAGTGAATTATAATTTAAAGTCATTCATGACTATACCTAGATATTTTTCTAGCAGGAACAGAATTTGCTTAGTGCTCACCACAATAAAAATATCGACAAGTACTTGTTATCGATAAGTACATACTTACTACTTCAACAACAAGACGCATTGCAATGAATAGTTATTTATTATAGAGCAGTCTACATTAAACTTTCAGGGTGTACAGTGTTTTTTATTTATCTTGTAAAATTTGTGTAAAATTTGTAGAGAGAATGTGTGTTGTATAGAGACACAGACACAGATTTGCTATGGGATCAAAAATGGGTTTGGGATATACTACATGTTGTATCATTCTGCGTCAATTTGAAAGACAATTTGGGTGTGGGTTTATCATGGAGTGACTTATGGGAGAATTAATTCAGTGACAGGAAGAAAGAAAGTTACAAAAGGGTTTCAAATTGTTTTCTAAAGTATGTAAAATATAAATAAATTTATAGTTTGGTTACTATTATCTTTTTTTTAACGCACCCTATTATCCTATATTTTTCTTTGTATTATCTCTATGACGTTGAAGTGGCACTTATCGATAACAGGACTGTCGATGTTTTTATTTTGTCAAACACTTAGACGTCAACGTTCGTGCTAGAAAAATATCTAGGTATATTCATGACATTTCAACTTACATCTAAATGACAGCATTGATGTTAAATAGAATTATCTAGAGTAAACCGCAAAACCAACCACAAACAACAATTTTAGTTATTATTATGTTCATAATCATAATAGCCTTTATTGCCGAAACTAAAACAGTATTACATTAACTTTTACTTAAAAACTAACACATCGGATTGTCCGGATTAGTGTTCAGCGTGTCTTCTGACACATAGGCCTTATTATGTTATATTATGATAATTTATGTAGCATGCTGCATGCAAAAGCATGTGACAAAAATATTTGTACACTCCAACCTCATAGTGATACAGAACCAAAATGAAACACCTTGTACTACCTATGTTGAACAAATAAATGATTGAATCTTGAATCTTTAGTTTTCATTCATAAGCTTGACTTGATATGCTAAGGTACTGACCTGGAAGTGTGGGAGCCACACAAGGCCGGTGCATCTCCTCGGGGCCCAGCACAAGCTCGTCCTTGATCTGGTGGTCTGCATACAGCTCACACAAGGCCTCGCTGTCCTCACACTCCGCCTCCTCCTTCACATGTGCCCCGGTCTCCTCACTGTCACACTCCTCCTCAGCCTCCTCTTTCACAAACACCTCCTCCGCCTCAGTCTTCACACACAATGTTTCTAGCGACATATTGCTTTATTGGTCTTAACACAAATGGCTTGAGTGACTTCAACACCTGCAATGGAATATTGAGACTCTGTCTTACACCAATATCCATACTTCCATAGAGCTTATATCTCAATGTGTTACACGTGGTTTTAAAACTAAAACGTGGAACGCCTATTGCTAGCTTCGTAGCTTCAACGTAATCTAAGCAACGCCACTGTCTGGAGGTTAGCAGGTAACATAAAAAAGTTAGAAATAATCTAGACGAAACGAAATAGACATATGGAATACATAAATCTTTAAACAAGCAATCACGACGAACAATACAATGAAGCCTTTATTGTCAAAACAAGTGGTCACACTCACACCATAAACGCCACGCGTGCAGTAATGGTCGTTTCACTTCACAAGCTGAACTAGAGTAATACGACTACATACAAAAAACAGGTTATAGTTTTCGCGATAGTTTTTGTCAGCACGCCAGTGTTGCCAGAGCACTTCCGTCAAAAAGCACAGTCGGGTGTCCAAAAAAGCACGTTTTTTGAAATAAAAAGCACGTTTTTAGGGTTCCGTACCCGAAGGGTCGAAAATGACTCCTATTGCTGCCACTCACGCGTCTTTCCGTCCGTCCGTCAGTTCTCTGTCACAAAATTTTGTTCATAAGATTATTTTTTCTTCCCATTGACCCATAAACTTGAAATTTGGTGATACTGTTCATATCATTATTACGGGTATTTTACCAAGAAATACTTGTATTTTGATAAACAGGTTTATTTGATCGGAAATTTCCTTATTTTTCAACCAACATACTTTTGCGGTTGGTTTGGAAACCCACATGTGCGAAGTCCGATACGCACTTGGCACACATTGCACGATACGAACGATAGAGCTTGCAGTTGCAGGACAAGTTCTTTCCTGCAATCACAGGTAAAATATTACTTTTAACTTTAGGAGATCAAAGCGTGGGGTAGGGTAGGAGAGAAAGATTGTTTAACACAACGATTGTTAGAAAAAAATACAGTTTTAGAGAGTACCAAACCATTACCTCCCCATTTTTAGTAGTAAAATCATAAAGCACCATAGCACTTAAAAAAGCACGGTTTCAGCACGTTTTTGGAGAGCGCACGTAAAAAGCACGTTCGTATCCAAAAAAAGCACGTAAAACCGTGCTAAAAAGCACGTTCTGGCAACACTGCAGCACGCAAACTTAACCATAAATAACAATAAGTATGAATGACATCAGTGACATGACTGGAAATAGATAGCTAACTTCACGCATCGCATATTGTAATCTCGACTAAAGCGCCACCAAGTGCCTAAGTTAGTAACTATTATCTAGTATCAGACGTGACCAAAAGCTTGAAAAAATTACAAAAAAGTGCACCCACCGCTTGAATGTAACCCGGGTACATTGACTCTGAAAGTAATATGCTTTACCACAGGGCTACGTGTGAGTTGTTAGTATTGTTACGAGCGTGGGGTTCGCGCAGATAGAAAAATGCACTTATTAAAACGAGCACTTTATAACGGGATAAACTCTCACAATTAACACCTACACACAAAAAACGTCACTAATCGCACGAAATTAACAGTCACAATTAACACGAACTGTACTTAAAACGTTACTAATCGTACTAATCACTTAAGATCCTTCGCTACGATTCTCCTCCAGCGGTCAGCCACCCTTTTTATACTCCGTGAAAAGACTCTCGATCATTCTACCCTATTCCAGTAATAGGTACTGTCGGGAATAGGCGAGAATGTTCTATTCCATTGCTGTCTCTTTCCAATGGTGATTATCTCTGTCACGCTCTTCTGGAATACTCCGAGTATAGCTATCTCTTTCTACTACTGCTATCTCTGTCACTCCTGCTGGAAATGTTGCCATATATGGATATGTACTTCAGAGGCCAATAAGGTGTCCTGAAAACGCCTGGAAACGGGTTTTCAGGTTATAACGTCATCCGATAAAGGATGGCCTGAAACGGACTGAAAACATATTGCAGGCGCCTGAAAACGATGGCAACTTGGGTGAAATTTTGATAATCTGATATAATATTTATCTACACCCATATAGTAAATCCTCTTTGTAATATACTGTGCGGCGGTTGCGCGCGTCCCCTATAAGATCACCAAATAGAATAGTCTTATGAGATCACGTACAACCTTAAGGACACTGCTGCGGACTGGCGGCAGCGCGCGGGCCGGCCTGTCGAGGCAAACATGGCGCACGCCGGCGAGACGTGCCCACACGAATTACATAAAAGAGGATTTAATATATGGATGTAGATAAAGTAGTGTATGCAACTGTACATAATTAGGCATTAAAACACCCGTGTGACCTTATAAAACACACTCCTGTTTTAATGCCCCTCATTATGTATCAGTTGCATAAACTACTATTATGTGATAGAGCTAATCCTGAAATGGCCTAAAATAACCTTTGAGTCTCCTGAAAACGCTTCTAAGGTACTGAAATTTACGTTACAAGTTTTTGTCGAGCCCACCGGCATAATAGTATGCATCGAATTTTTGAACACCTTTTTAACGTGCCGTGCCACATTTAGAAAAACAATTCGTGCAAGTTTGAACAACCTTCACACTAGGTGGTGCTATTATCAATCCCGTCAGCTTTCCTCTAAGATGAACGATGAACAACCACGCAAAAATCTTTGACAGTTCTGTGATGGTTCGGTTCTGTGCCAAATATTTTGTTTGACAGCTGCTACAAGTGCGTTTGGAAACCTAGAGGTAGTATGCAGTGGTGTCCGACTGAAGCAGGTTTTTCCGTATTTTAGAAGCTCCTAGTAGAGCGTGGTGATTATTTTCTTTGTTGAAAATCATAACGTGTTTGTAGTCCGGAGAAATACCTCAGTTCAGCCTGTGATGTGATAACCATTACTGCTCGCGTAGCGTTTATATGAACGTACTGAGGAACGTACGTGGCCTCTTCCGTCTTGCTTTTTGACAGGCTTCATTATTTCCACTTCATTCATTAATTTAATTAGTACCGAATTGATTGTATTGTTCGTCACAGTTAGTATTATTGTGATAGTATTCCGTATGTTTATTTCGTTTCGTCCAGACTGTTCCTAAATTTCTGCATGTCCCCTGCTGTGCTAACCTCCAGAAAGTGGCATAGATTAGATTACATTGACGCAAGCAGCAGGCAGCCTGTGCCGTACAAATCGACCAAATCATCCTAGTTTTAGTTTAAAACCACTCGTAACACATTGAGATAAAAGCTCTATAGATTTCGCTGTAAGACAGTATCTGAATATTCCATTGCAGGTGTTGAAGTCACTCAAGCCATTTGTGTTAAGACCAATAAAGCAATATGTCGCTAGAAACATTGTGTGTGAAGACTGAGGCGGAGGAGGTGTTTGTGCAAGAGGAGGCTGAGGAGGAATGTGACAGTGAGGAGACCGGGGCACATGTGAAGGAGGAGGCGGAGTGTGAGGACAGTGCGGCCTTGTGCGAGCTGTATGCAGACCACCAGATCAAGGACGAGCTCGTGCTGGGCCCCGAGGAGATGCACCGGCCTTGTGTGGCTCCCACACTTCTAGGTCAGTACTTTAGCATATGAAGTCAAGCTTTTGAATGATTACTAAGATGAATACTAACAAATAAGATGATAAATTATTGATGTTCCATTTTGGTTCTGCGGTTTAAGTTCAAAGTTCTTTATTTGCAAGAATTATGGTACACAAGAGATGACAAAATATATTAAATATAGAACTGCACAATTCACCATTACAATGGCATGCAAAATTTCAATAATAATTTCAAAGAAAACAATAAATACATTACATTACAATGTCAATACATAAAAAAGGGTGCAGGTATATTACTTCTAGTTAATTATGCCAAATTTGTGGTCATGTCAAAAAATTCATTAATACTATAAAAACATTTATCCTGAAGCCATGAGCGAAGTTTGACTATGAACATTTTGTATGGTAAAATCCAAAATTCTAGAGGTATATGATTATAGACTTTTATAGATACTATATAACAATTCTTTCTATACAAGGCTGTTTTCGAGACTGATGGCTTGATACGAAATAAATCTCTATCACGCAAATTCGGATTTTGAACAGGTTTATCAAACATCTCTGGATTTCTTCGTACAAATTTTGCGAGTTCAAGTATGAAAATAGATGTAAGCGTCAGGACCTTTAACCTTAGAAACAGTGGTTTACATGAGTCTAATGGACCAACTCCGCCAACAGCACGAATACACCTTTTTTGCAATATAAATACCTTCTGGATATCAATTGAGTTTCCCCAAACAATAATCCCGTAGCGAAGAAGAGAGGAAACATAACCATGATAGGCGGTCAAACTCTTTATATTGCCATTTGACATCAATGCTGCCATAGATGTAAGTTGAAATGTCATGAATGACTATAAACTATACTTCACTGCAGAATTTATATTTTTTATCAACCATTTTAGCCTTAAATCCGGGGCCGGAATGGTCATTTATTTGTGTGAAGAGTATGAATATCTGTTTCTGCATGAGTCTTAGATGTTTTGATATGAAGTATAATCTTTCCCCCTTATTCATAAAACCTAACAAACCTCTGCTCACTAAAGTGTGTTTTGTCTGTTTCTCACAAACACAAATTTCAAAGTGACAGATAAAGAGAACCAAATTTTAATGGTATTTTAGCTTAAATAGGTTTGAGTTTATGATCAGGTGGCAGTCGCTTTCGTAAAAACTAGTGCCTACGCTAAATCTTGGGATTAGGTAGCGGACCCCAGGCATCCATCAGGATGCAACTGTACTGGGATAATGCTTTGCTTATTCTGGGACTAGTTTTGTTTGGGGTAAGTTGGTTTCCAACGTTTTAATAATCTTTGTCCCTATGTCATTTATGTTTCATCAGTGTCTGGTCACGAAGCAGAGGCTCTCGGGCGGTGTGTACAATAACGAGTTTTACTACTGCTACTACTAAGGCATTTGGTAGGACCAGGACCTAGCTTGGTGGGACTATATTTAAATAAATTAATGTGTAGAATATTTAAATATGTAATTTATTAATGAAACACTGAAACATTAAAAACAATTAGAACAAACTGTACATAGCAACATTGAACTGCTTAACAATAAGAACAAAAGAGAGACTTACCGAACTAGAGCTAGCACTTTCTAACATAAAATGGGATATATTAGGCTTAAGTGAAGTGCGAAGATTAGGGGAAAGTATTGAAGACCACCAAGAATATATATCCTCCTACAAAGGTGAAACAAAAGGAAGCCACGGAATTGGCTTTATGGTTAAAAAACATTTAGAAAGAAACATTGATGAATTCAAGGGTATATCAGATAGAATCGCAGTTCTTAATATACACTTAAAAGCAATGGAAACAGCTCGGAGATGCCTATGTGTCAGACAGAAGACACGCTGAACACTAATCCGGACAATCCTGTGTGTTAGTTTTTAAGTAAGTTTATAAAATTAATGTAATACTGTTTTAGTTTCGGCAATAAAGGCTATTCATCATCCTCCTAGCGTTATCCCAGTACAGTTGCATCCTGAAGGATGCCTGGGGTCCGCTACCTAATCCCAAGATTTGGCGTAGGCACTAGTTTTTACGAAAGCGACTGCCATCTGACCTTCCAACCCCAAGGGGAAACTAGACCTTATTGGGATTAGGCTTTGTCAAGTGAGTGGGCAACTTGACTGTTAGAAGTTCTCAAACCGCCCGAAGGCCTCCAACTCGGCTTAACGACTGCTGCCATAGACAGCAACCGGGATCAACGGCTTAACGTGCCTTCCAAAGCACGGGAGCGCTCAGTTAGTAACCACTCAAAGCGGTCACCCATCCAAGTCCTGACCGCTGCCCACGTTGCTTAACCTTAGCAAGCGCAAGCGGTTCGCAAGCGCCGCTGGGCCACGAGCGCTCCAAAGGCTATTATGATTATGAATTTATTAATGACTACCACGATATTTGCTGTCCGATCTAAAAATGTAGCCCGTACATGTTGCTCGAGAGTATATCTACGCGTCTTTTTCTGATTGGCGCTATTAGAAAGTGACGGATCGCATGCTCCGCGCGCGGTAAATGCCACTTCCTGGTCGGGGAGTGACATACAATTTTGTACTAACACAAGCACCGAGACAAACCAAGCTGTGGTTTAACGGTGTCGTTTAGTCATTTTCTGTATAATTTCTTATGTTTTTAATAATAAATAAGCGGTAATAAAGAAACACATTACCCATACCACACCCTTCTATATAAATTAGGAATATCGCATACTACAAGCGACAGATTAAAATTTAAGGCCTTAAGCAACTTTATGTAACAAATTATATAGAATTCAACTAGTTTTAAGTATCATGATATGCCATACCCTAACAGGGTGCCATGTGTGTCTGAAATATTAATTTGGAACAACTGTACAATTACCATGGTTTGCAATAAATGAATGCTGTAAGTGTCAGATCGCATGTTTACCGCCCTTGCCTTCGGCTTGGGCGTCAAATTCCTGGAATCTGAGACATTCATTGTGTTACCGCCCTTGTGTAATGTGCTATTATTTGATGTTGCAGCAACTCCGAGAACGGTGAAGGAGGCTCTTGGGCGGGCTCGCTCGGTCAGGCGGGGGCGGCTGCAGGCGGGGGCGGGGCAGACACGAGGCGGAGGGAAACGGTTTACATGCAGCGACTGTCACTACGAGTGTAACCGGAAATCACAATTACTGCGTCACCAGAGTATACACACAGGGGAAAAACCTTTTAGATGTAGTCTCTGTGATTATAAGAGCAATCGGAAGTCACACTTAGTATCTCACGAGAGAATACACACAGGGGAAAAACCATTTCAATGTAGCCACTGTGACTACAAGTGCAATCAAAAAATACATTTAGTGTGTCACAAGAGAATACACACTGGAGAAAAACCATTTCAATGTAGTCACTGTGACTACAAGTGCACACAGAAGGCACAATTAGTGATTCACGAGAGAAAACACACCGGAGAAAAACCATTTCAATGTAGCCACTGTGACTACAAGTGCAGTCAAAAAATACATTTAGTGTGTCACAAGAGAATACACACTGGAGAAAAACCATATCAATGTAGTCACTGTGCTTACAAGTGCAATCAGAAGGCACATTTAGTGAGTCACGAGAGAATACACACTGGAGAAAAACAATTTAATTGTAGCTACTGCGACTACAAGTGTAGTCTAAATACAAATTTAGTGAGGCACGAGAGAATTCACACTGGAGAAAAACCATTTCAATGTAGTCACTGTGACTACAAGTGCAGGCGGAAGGGAGATCTAGTAAGGCACGAGAGGATACACACAAGATAAAACCCTTATCTTGCTTGTTATCACCATGAAGTGCATTATTAAATCAGTTTTACGGATACATCAGAACATACACGCAAATCAAAAAATATGTTTAATGCGGCTACCTGCCAGTAATATGGTAATAAACCACTTTAGTGTTTTGTAACACAATAGTTTACTGCGACGTTAACGCATTGCTTGTATCAGCGCATGGACACCTCTCCCTCGCCCAGACAGATCATGTTGAGCCAAATTGCAACCGGAAAGCGCATTGTAGACGTCCCATGCTCCAAGTCAAAGACTGCGTGAAACGCGACATGATTGCATTTGATATCGACCGCAGCGTTCGGGAAGATCTTGCTGGAAATCGCGATGAGTGGAGAAACACTATCGCAAAAGGCCGCGAAGTCCGCGACAACACCTGGTCCCAAGATCTAGCCCACAAGCGCGGTAAAAGGCATAACCGTTACGAGGATGCTGGTGATACGGATCCTCAGCTCACGTTTCAGAAATGTGGACGCATATGTCGATCCCGAATTGGATTATATAGTCACGAGAGGAGTTGTTTCTCGCGTGCAGACGCTGTTTAAATCTGTCAAGATGTACTATTACATCTTGACAGATTTAACGAGCGTCTGCGGGTCTAGACCCGGTGATGATGTATCTGCGATAACTCCACATGCATAAATTAGGATGATTATTAATTAAAGACGTACATTATTGTAACCAATTCGTGGCTATCATTCAGCTCCTCCTTACATTATATGGCGACCCTTCCCATTGAACCATAAAGGAGTCATCTGATAGCGCAAAGAAACACGCGAACTAGCACTGCACTAGCGGTGGGTGATAAATAACTTCACGATGAAAAAATCACGGTGATCCGCCGTTAAAAAGTAACAGTGTGACTTGTCACGAAGTAACAACTTTACAAAATAACGTTGTTACTTCGCGACGATATCACTGGAACAGTGTGTAAGCGACGCGTCGCGTCGTGCCTCGTGACCGCTGTTACTAACTGTGACTGCGGTGCGCTGTCACAGAGTAACATCAGTTGTTACAAAAATATCAGTAACTGCCGGGAACGATCGACACGTAAATGTCGTGACACGAAATAACCGAAGTGACAAAGTCACGGTGATTTTTCAACGTGTTTTTTTGGAACGGGAGTAACAATAACGGTGATCGAAAAGTAACGCTTTTCCCCATGTCTACACTGCACCCACACCGACCACACCGTAAAGCTCAGTTTCCTAGGATATTGATGCCGTCATATAGCGGTGAAATGACGTCTATAGAAAGTTGTGTATGTAAACAAAATGACGCGGTTTCCTAGAGGGCGGTGATAATACGGTAATACAGCCGCTAAATGACGGCACCGGGCCACGCTATCCTAGGAAACCAGAGGTTAAGGTCCAGCTGCCGAATTGCGGCCAGCGACTTGATATAAAAGCATAAAACGCACTGACAGCGGTGGCGGCGCGGTGCGGAGGCGGTACCGGTTGTAATATTCGAACTAATATGAAAGGGTCCGCACAGAACGCTTTTTTCCCGGCCGGTTTTCTGTGCGGACCCTTTCATATTAGTTCGAATATTACAAACGGTACCGCCTCCGCACCGCGACGCCCCGCCCCGCTACCGCTGTCAGTGCGTTTCCAGCTAGTCACATTAGGTGCCCCACACGCCAATCACTTCATATCGAGTCGATGTAAAGGCAAACTACGTGCTATGGTTCATTTCAACGAAGAGTGTTTTGCAACGAAAAGTTTGGTTTGTCGAGTGAGGCACAACTTACGGAATCTACTGTGGTGGTCAATAGGTTAAATGTCAAATATGATGTATTTTGTACTGGGATGAGAGCCGCTCTGTTACAATATTTTAAAAAAAGAACATCAATAATGAACAATTTATTTAAATTCTCAAACAAATACAATATGAACAACTGATATATATAATTTAATGAAATAATTCTTTAAATCTAAAACAAGTTACTAAGTAACTTTATTTTACGTGCGTTCGTCGTTTCGTTTTTTTTTTACGTTTTTAATACGTGAGTTTTAACCGTTTAGTAAAATAAAGTTATAACATGTCTCACGAAAGTTTAAATTCAAGTTACTAAGTAATTCAGTCTAATCATAGAATAGATTATTTATAAGGTGTAATATATAAACGCATTCACACAAAGGAAATGTTAAAATAAACAACATGTTCTAAGTTTTAGCTATTTTACGCCGTTTCTATTTTGGTGAATGATCTTTCGTACGTGATGGTCCTGGCTGAGGTTCCATCTTACGTATAATACGTACGAAATGTCGCAATACAATTCACAAACTTATCAAATCAACAACAAAATAACAACGAGAACATTAAGAAAAACAAAAACTTAACAATAAACAAAAACTCAACAAACATAAATCACCACATTTGGCCACTCTGAACAGATATATGTTGAATGAGAACTGAATGAAAATGACAGTGACAGAGTGACAATTTGAATTTTCCGATGTTACGGTCACGCGCTTTATGACCCATTTCGTAAACTTTTTCCTTGACTTTCCATACAGTTTGACAGGATTGTCAACTTTAAGTGGGTCTGAAACGTAGAAACACAAAACATCCGATGTCCTCCCAATTACGATATAAATGTGTACTAATTTAATACCTACATTAAAGTTAACAAAATCACGATTAGATTAAAACGTCTTAGTTATTCAGCCATTATAATAATGAAATTCACAATAGTATTCAAATCACGTCACAATTAATTTTTTTATCTGTTATTTTTAACATTCGAGCCGGTTTAGTTTACCCAACATTATGGGCAACATATTTTTTTATACTCTGGCCACTGGTTCATCGATGACATTTCGGTGACAACGGCCGGTGACAAATAATCGGTTCCTTATACGCGATGAGGGACAGAAGATATGTCATTTTTTCTCGCTCCCACGTGTGTTATTGTCTATGCTTACATCTCCTTCACACACCATTGTATGTGTGTATCGCCAGTTCCATCTTATACTTGTTCCATGGTCTGAAATTAAAACTCGTGACTGTATCATGACTGCCAAAATGGCAGATGACTTTAAAGTGAGTTTTACATATTTGGTCTCTTTTGTAAAAGTAAAAGTATAATTATGTGACATACTTAATAACTAAATAGAACTTTATTTTACTAAACGGTTAAAACTCACGTATTAATTGTCACTTCGGGCGACATGTTTCGAACTCTTCGGGATTAATACGTGAGTTTTAACCGTTTAGTAAAATAAAGTTATAACATTCAGTCTCACGAAAGTTTAAATTCAACTAAATAGAAATATTTTAGACAGAGTGATTTAATTACTGACCAAAGTTTCCATATGCCTGACCTGGCTATTATATACTTAAGACCTGATTTAACCATAATTATATTCATTATAAATAAACCATTTATTCATTCAACGTGTGTATAATTTAAATCAGATCCTACCATTCTAACCTTGGTACACAACTATTATATATAAATCGTACTGAATGTTATTCCTGAAGTATTAAAAGCGCAATAACACTTGATACCAAAATAAATTTTGTACTTAGGTCAATGCAACTATTTCTTGTCACTCGTTACCATGGTTACGTCTCCTGGGTCACTCTTAAAAACTGTGATTTTACCGACTTTAATCCTACTAAACATGATTTTTAGCGATGATTATAAACCCATTCTGACGTTGCTCATCTCTTGAGCATGCTAGAACTCCATATTATAGCATTTTTTCTAAGAAACTCGGTTACTGTTGCCTCCTGGCTGACGGGGCAGAATAATAACAAGGAAAAGTTGATTGACCCACTTGTGTAAGTTTTTTTTTTGTGTAAGTTGAATTAACTTGTTTATTTAAATCGTAGGTTTAAAACTACATCATCATCATCATCATCATCAGCCTATATACGTCCCACTGCTGGGCACAGGCCTCCTCTCATAGATGAGAGGGATTGGGCAGTAGTCCCCACGCTGGCCCAGAGCGGGTTGGGGTAAAACTACATATATATATAAATATTATTAGTGATATTCATCGTCTTTTATAATGCACACTTCCGACTTCATATAACATGGATCATTACTGGACATTGCCCACACAACAAACATTTACGAGTGTATGTTCTAGGTACGACCGACAGCCCCCTATGCAGGGGATGCATGTCGGCCGATGAAACAGCCCCCACGTCATCCTGGAATGCGAAGGTGTGGCTGAACAACTGACTCAAATCCTCAACGCGCCGAGGTCACTCCGCGAAGCCTGTGGTGACACCAGGAGGATCCTGCGCTTCTGGTCGGAGTTAGGCTGGCTAGACCCCTGGCTAGCGAACACACCAGCAGCACGCACAATGGTCCGACATACACGGACTAAGGCTGGGTTGCACCAAACCGTCTGTAACCGTAAGCGGTGTTCGTCAAATCTGATTGTATGGAAAGTTTGGCAACTTTCTATGGGATGACAGCTGCCGGCGCCATATTTGACGATGACCGGTCTGTGTTCGTACGTTGGTGCAACTGGCACTAAGTGCGGAAAAAGGAGACCATAACCGTAAAACATGGATTTCTTTAAGGCACGAGTGAATAGGCATATAGGCATTTTCTGGATGAGCTCGCTATACCGTCGGCCTCATCTTTGCCCCCTGGCTAGACGCTAGCCAAGAGCAAGCCCATTCTTAATTTTTTTTTTAAACTAGATCGACCATTAATGTTCATAATGTCGCTATAGTTTTCTGTTGTTACAATTATCACGAATATGCCTAACTACATGGTATTTTGTGGTGAATGCCTTTTTACATATATCGCAAGAGTATGGTTTAACTCCGGTGTGACTCTTCGCGTGCCTAGTCAAAGCACTCTTAGTCAGAAAACTCAACGAACACATCTTACAATATTCCATGTTCTCTCCAATATGTGACCGCATATGAATTTTCAGTGCATGCTTCAAGGTAAATCTCCATCCACAAATGACACAAGAGTATTTTTTCTCGCCTGTGTGAGTTAGTTCATGTGAACGTAAGTGACTTCTTGATAGAAACCCTTTCTTACATATTTCGCAGGTGTGTGGCTTCATGCCAGCGTGAACACGTAAATGAGTTATCAAATTACATCTACGTACAATTTTCTTGCCGCAGTGATCGCAGATAAAGAGTTTCTCACCTGTGTGCGATGCTTTGTGTTCTTTTAAATCCTTATTTTCAGTATATCTTTTGTCACATACGTCGCACGCGTATGGTTTCTGTCCTCTATGATACCTTAGATGTCTATGTAAGTTTCCACGTTGCGCGAATCGCTTATTGCATATTACACAGACGTACGGTTTCTCCCCAGTGTGAACACGATTATGCACCTCCAAATGCACTTTCCGCGAAAATCTCTTTTGGCATACATCGCAGGCGTATGGTCTTATTCCGCCGCTATGTATTCGCATATGAATTTTCAAGTTGCCCCTAGTCTTGCAACGATGTTTGCACATATTGCAGGCATATGGTCGTACTTCAGAATGGGAGAGTTTGTGTATACGTAACTCGGATGGCAACTTACATTCTTTACTACACACTTTGCACACGTAGGACTTCTTTGGCTGCCCATGTTTCTCTATATGTTTGTTAAGTCTGCCTTTCAGTTTGAAGATTTCCGGGCATAAAGTACATTTGTAAGTTTTAGAGAAGTGTTTTCGATGGTGTATTGCGAGGCCGCGAAATGTGGGATAGATGTCACCACAAACCTGACAAGTTAAATCGTTGAAGTTGGGGCTCTCGCAAGGTATTGAAAGCTCTGATTCACAAAATTTGGAAACCTCTAATTCGCCGGGCAACTCTGTCTTGAGGGACTTAACTGAAACAAAACAAGGCAAATGCTTATTAGGGTGCTAATTATTTAACGTTTTTAGGGTTCCGTACCCGAAGGGTCAAAACGGAACCCTATTGGTGACGCCCAGACGTCCGTCCGTCAGTCCGTCGTCTGTCACACAGGTTTTACAGCCAAACGGTTGGAGCTACAGGCTTCAAATTTACACATTATAAGCATCTTGTTGGCCCGAAGCCATACAAATAGTCAATAGTTATTTATCTACACACATATCATAAATCCTCTAATATGCGTTCGGAAACCGTAGAAAATGACTCTCATTTCAACATTCAATGAATTTATGGCAATTTTCTTATCTGTGGCTAAGGCTACAGCAGTAATATAATTTTTAATTTTAATCTCATGCTAGCCCTAATGATGTTAAAATATTAAACGTCAAACAAAACTGTCAAAATTTAAATGTCAAAGTTGACATGTCCCTATTCTAGTATCACTGAAAATTCAAATTCAGTTGATGCGAAATGTCAGCTCGATGTTTTTTTAGTATATATCGCACGAAATTTGACCTAGAACGACATGATCACATCAGAATAGGGACTCTTTACTTTTTAAAATAACATTCAGGTATCGGTTGCCAGTTCCGATTTCGATATTTCCGCAACCGTGCAAAAAAGGTTTTATTAACACAATTATTGTATTTATTTACTACGGTTTCTGAACCCATCTTAGAGTAGTTATAATATGTGTGTAGATGTAGATAAAGTACATAATTAGGCATTAAAACACTCGTGTGACCTTTGTTTTAAAGCCCCTCATCAGTTGCATAATAGTACATTACTTAACAAGGGCGGTAAAACAAAGAATGTCTCAGATCGCAGGTATTTGACGCCCGAGCCGAAGGCAAGGGCGATAAATATGCGATCTGAGGCTTTCTTTATTACCGCCCGTGTTAAGTACAAAATTTTATGTCACCCCCTGGCCAGGAAGTGGGGTTTCCCGCGCGCGGAGCGTGCGGTAATTGCAGCTTTATGGCCAGGTGTGACATAAAACTTATTTTTAAATGTTTTTAAGGGGGGCTCCCATACAGCTAAAGGGGAGCGCGAAAAAATTTCTTTATCCTACCCTATCGAGTGGGGTATCGTTGTTTAGAGCTCATTGTGTAGATACTTACTATATTTTTAATTTAAAAAATATTGGAAATCAAAGGAATGAGAAGCCACCAAAGTAGATATGAGCGCCGATAGGTGTTTGGTCGGCGGCGGCGCGCCGGTCAAAATCGGTCGGCGGCGGCGGCGTATCGGCGGCGTGGCCTTGAAAGCACTTGTTGTATATAAAAGCTAATAACTTCTAGTTAAAAGGAACGCCCGGGATCGTAGATGATGCGGAAACATAAATTAAATAATCATCTCTTTATAATGCTTTATGGTACTACAACAGGTAGGCAGACTTCCGCAAAGAGTGCCTGTCAGGCCTGAGGTCAAGGTCGTGCCCGCAAACTTCGAGCTCAAAGGGTTAGCTCTAAGATGAGGGCATTCAATTTCGCCGCCTAGCCTTGCAGAAATCCTGAAATGATCGTATTGCTCGTTTTGACCACATTAAAAGTATACAGACCTAATTAGTAGCCTACCATCCTGCCTGGTTACAAACAGTTCAGGTCTTTATCCAAATTGGTCGAAACCAATTTCTGTCGTCCGATACTTCCTCATATGCAGAAGTCTGATGGCTCGCTGGCTTACACCGCATTAGAGAAGTCCAATCGCTTCGCCTCTCTGTTTGCCAGTAATTCTCGTATAGTTCGTACAAAACTCCAAGGCCAAATTGTCAAACGAACGCAAGCAAAAAACGACTAAGAGCTATGACTGTAAGGTAGATTCTTGCTTGCGTTCATTGGACAGCATTTGGCCTTACAGTTTTGAACGTGCCTACTACACCACCGTCAATACCTCAATGTCGAAGCACTCCAGTCTAGACGTGACCAACGCTAGTGGGCCTTATGGTATACCTGCAAGGGTTCTGTTCTGAAGCACTGTGTTCCCGATTTGTCTCCTATTTTTACACACTTGTTCCGGCATCCTTGCTTGCTAATGTGCAACCATCAGTGCCTAACAAGTGTAGTCGTGCCTATCCCTGTAATTTTCGACATATCGTCATCACCTCCATACTCTGTAAGGTTATGTAATGAGTTTTGAACAGTAAGCTGCTGTCTTAGCTTGAAGTGCTTGAAACTAAAGACCTCCTCAGTGATCGGCAATATGGCTTTCACCAGCGCCGCTCCACTGGGGATCTTCTTGTGTATGTCACGCAGCACGCACTACTGGGGCGAGGCTATCGTGAAACACGGTGAGGCTCTTGCCATGTCTCTTGACATCTGGAAGGCTTTTGACAGGGTTTGTGATGCTAATCTGCTTCGCAAGCTTCCTGCATTTCCCTTCAGTTTTGGTCTTTGTAGTTGGACGTTAGATTGCGTAAGTGAGCTGTCAATCCGAGTAGTCACCGATTGCTGCTCATCGGACCTCGTGGTAAGTGCTAACTTGCTGCATTCGGGTCAGTGGATCGCAGAGCCAGCAGGCTCATTGGCGACTGTACGGTAGTAGAAAGAAACTAAAGTGCGGAACCTAGCACATAGAAGCAAAGTTGCCTGTCTAGACGTGCTTCCTCTACAAGTTGTACTTCGCCGAGTGTGCTTAGGAGCTCCATAAGCTCATACCGCCTTCTTCCATCGGACATCCAGGCGGAGAGTAATTCCCCTTATACGAACAAAGCGCTTTTCATTATCTTTTAGTATGCGCACTTCTAAGG
Source organism: Cenopis cana (assembly GCA_951800055.1). NCBI lineage: Eukaryota > Metazoa > Arthropoda > Insecta > Lepidoptera > Tortricidae > Cenopis > Cenopis cana. The sequence continues at coordinate 1,998,924 of OX637496.1, forward strand.
TTTGGAACGTAAACATTGTTCGCGAGGTCTATAAGCTCACAGTGCCACTATTGTATATGGGCTACAACGCGCGCGGGTATTAGGAATGTCGCGCCGATGCCACGCCGGTGGCGCCACATCGGCGGCGGCGGCGCGAAGTTTTCATCGGCGGCGGCGGCGCGCCGGCGCGGCGCTCATAGCTACACCAAAGTCAGCTTTTTTTATGAAATTTTGTTCCGAAGAATTTTTTAACTTCCCAAATACCTATAAACTTAAAATTTCGTAATAATGTTTGTTATTACGTATATTTTACCAACAAATACTAATATATTGATAAATTAGATTTTTTCTTTGAAAATTCTTTATTTTTCCCATAAAAACCAACTTAACTTTGCGTCCAGTTCGGAACCCTAAATGTGCGATGTCCGACTCGCACTTGGCCGGTTTTATTTTTTTCTCACGGGGCACCCGTTCATTTCGTTAAGTGGCGTCAAAAAACACTACTGTATTTATTTCAGAATTTTTATTCAAGTTTTAGGGGTCGCTACCGTACAAAAAAAACCGGCCAAGTGCGAGTCGGACTTCGCACATTTAGGGTTCCGAACCGACCGCAAAGTTAAGTTGGTTTTTATAGGAAAAATAATCAAATTTCAAAGAAAAAATCAAATTTATCAATATATTAGTATTTGTTGGTAAAATATACGTAAAAACAATCATTATTACCAAGTTTTAAGTTTATAGGTTATAGACGACGTTTCAGACGCCCCGCGCTCCGGTGTGTGGAGGCCTTTAGTTGCAGATGTAGCGGCGGTGTCGACATTTGTGTCATGTGTCAGTGTCGTCATGTATCCTTCAGAATCAGAATCAGAATCGTTTATTGCACCTTGGTTGTACACAAGTTGTTACAATATTAAGTGTGATATAGTCTCACATGGACCCTGTTCGGGTGTAGCAAACTTAAATATACAAAATATCATATTTACCTAAATTTAAATCACAGCAGGTATCTATGTAATACAGATTAGGTATATACATTTAATTATATTATGGCACACAATTATAATATTTGGACAGTTACTAAAAAACTACTTAAAAAAAAAGAAATATGCATACTATCTTCTTAGCTCATAATTGCCATCATCAAAAAAGTCATAAAAAAAATTAAAATTTAAACTGTTTATTTTCACTGAAGCAAATCATATTACATTTTTACAATTACTTAGTTAATGATAATTGATAATCTTTAATTTTTAAGATTTTATTTTAACTAAGGAGTGCGGGGGGAGGAGCCCTCTGCGTCATCTAGCGTATAAAAAGCTTTTTAATGTAAGTAAGGAATGCCTTCAAATTTTTTGAAAATGTTATATCTTTCTCCTCTGCTTACCTATCTTACCATAAGTATGAGGCATCTTGTCCGGATGCAATCTCTCCAGCTTCACGAAACAGTTGGTGAGCTTCGGGCACGCCGCGCCGGCGCTGACGGTGAGACCTGGAACGGCAACGCGCATGTGACATCTGCTGTGGAGAGGCGCAAGTTCAAGGACGGGCTGATTGCTCTCATTAAGAGGGCGTAGATGGCATTGCAAAAGTCCCGCTCTAACACGCGTGAGTTTTCAATTAACCATCCCGCTCTCTACGGAAGTTCAGCGCGTGTTTTTCGTAAATATTGATGTTTATTCTAAACGTGTACATTTACAAGGATAATCATTTTTATCAGGTTTGAGAACGGAGTTTTTTAAAGATCCAACCAAAAACATCGAAAAAACGGGTTATGTTTGAAAAATAAAAGTATCGAGAAAATTTTTGCGAATCGTGTTTTCACTTTTAACAGACTGGAGGAAAATAGTTCAAGATTAATATACTGAAATGACAGATATTTAATCACTATAGATGTTGAGATCTAGGTCGATAAACATTGGCAAAAGTACATATGTGGGCTCTTAAGCTTAAGCCACACAGAGAGCGGGCGGGCGGTAGCGGCGCGGGCGCGGGCGGCAGCTGCTTTTGGCTGCCGCCACCGCCAAAAGCAGCTCCCGCGCCGCTGCCGCCCGCGCCCGCGCCGCTACCGCCCGCCCGCTCTCTGTGTGGCTTAAGCTTTAAATAAAAAATTGTAGATGGTATGACAAGGGTTTAAAATAATCCATATTACCAGGAGATGGTTCAAATTGCCTCACTTCGTTTGGGAAAATATTTCGAGTATAAGTTTTTTCGTAACATTAACTAATACGAACGCGTTTGCGTTTTGTCTCATTTATATGGATATAATTTGAGTCCGGGGGAAGGATATAGGATACTTTTTATCCCTGAAATCATCCCTTCCGGAAGTGGAAGTTTGTATGGAAGAGCGATAACCAGGTAAGCGCCTGATATAGAAAATAGCATTTAAATTCTATCGCGATAAACGACATCCACGCGGACGAAGTCTCGGGAAAAAACTAGTTAATAATAAATTACAACACAAAAATGTGAGCGCTCGTGGCCCAGCGGCGCCTGCGTACCCCTTGCGGTATCTAAGGTTAAGCAACGTGGGCAGCGGTCAGGACTTGGATGGGTGACCGCTTTGAGTGGTTACTAACTGAGCGCTCCCGTGCTTTGGAAGGCATGTTAAGCCGTTGATCCCGGTTGCTGTCTATGGCAGCAGTCGTTAAGCCAAGTTGGAGGCCTTCGGGCGGCTTGAGAACTTCTAACAGTCAAGTTGCCCACTCACTTGACAAAGCCTAATCCCAATAAGGTCTAGTTTCCCCTCGGGGTTGGAAGGTCAGATGGCAGTCGCTTTCGTAAAAACTAGTGCCTACGCCAAATCTTGGGATTAGGTAGCGGACCCCAGGCATCCTTCAGGATGCAACTGTACTGGGATAACGCTAGGAGGATGATGATGACAACACAAAAATGTCAGCATGATTTTTTAAAAACCGTTTATTTTACAAAGACGCCGCGAGAGGTTTCCGAAAAACGCGAGAATGCGGTCCTGGCATACTGTCGTTGCAACTATCTTTTTTTTTTATACAGGGCGTCCAACGCCTATGCCACATGGAGGGAAAGTACCTTGAATATTGTAGATGGAAGATTTTACTAAAAGAAGACATTATTTTAATTTAAAAAACAATTTAAACTGCATTCATAGATTTTTAAATAGTGTTGTGGGTGACTAGCCAAAGGCGATAACTTAAACAAGCTAGCTCCACATTAATCTATTTATTAATAGAGTCAAACACAGCACAGAAGAGAAACACAGTTCACACAAGAGTCACAAGCACAAAGAGAAGAAATAACAGTTGAAGGTAAGCACAGATAGTTTAGAAGAAAGTCAGAAAAAGCACAGGGGATAGTAAGCACATATTAAAAGCGTAAAGCACACAGGGATAAAAATATAGCGCAAACCGAATAATAAATTGCGTCGGTGCGTAAGCGAGTACCGTTAGCTCAAGACGGCGCGGGCGCAGCGTCCGGCCTCGAGAAAGGTTTAGAGCCGACTAAGCGGGATTTCCGAATGCTCACCCTCCTCACGAACATTGCCGATCGCCCGCCGATCTACGCGGGACGGCCCGAGCGATAAGGGTACCTTGACCTTGCGCGCGCGCTGTCGACACAGCTGAGCATACGATATATACTTTTTATATTATATATTTAACAAAAATAAGTAATAAAAAGCTGTCGCCACAGTGTCATGGTTGAACCGAGAATCGAACCCGCTACACGAGAAAAAAAAATGTTTTGGTAAAATTCATGGTCTTCCTTTTATTTCTGACATGTTATTTAGCAAAAAATAATCCTTATGATGAAGCCTTTCGATCGGTATGATAAAACTACAGGGTAATTTTTTTCTCGTGTAGCGGGTTCGATTCCCGGTACAATCATGTAAGAATTATTTAAAAATCTATGAATGCAGTTTAAATTGTTTTTTAAATTAAAATAATGTCTTCTTTTAGTAAAATCTTCCATCTACAATATTCAAGGTACTTTCCCTCCATGTGGCATAGGCGTGGGACGCCAAGTATACGTCGGAGGATATATGGATGAAAAAAAACTTACACGTGTGTGGTATAATGTCAGCGGGCAGTCGCGCCAACTTGACGAAGCAGTTTTTCAGCTCGCAAGGGCCGGGCTGTGCTTCAAAGTTTATACCAACATCATCTGAAAATCATCGCAATCATGACAAATAAAATGAAGACTGTACAAAGAAGCACTTCTTTAAAATGTAGAAAGTAACCATTCAGTCTTCGTTCTGTTTTTTCATATGCACTATCTATGCAATTACCTATACAATATATAGATAACTGTCATAACGAAATAGTTAAAATTAAAATGTAGGCATCATTAAGTCCTTAAATGTACAAAAAATGTGGAACTTATGTACAAAATTATGAATTTATTCCTTCAGTACTTATTAGCTTTTCAGCAAGAAAGACGTTGTGAGGAAACATTTTCTACCATTTTTAGGGTTCCATACCCAAAGGGTAAAACGGAACCCTATTACTAAGACTTCGCCGTCCGTCCGTCTGTCATCAGGCTGTATCTCATGAACCGTAATAGTTAGACAGCAAACACAACAAATACTAAAAAAGGGATACAGTAAATATTTAAGGGGGCTCCCATACAACATGATTTTTTTGCCGTTTTTATAGTTAATGGTACGGAACCCTTCGTGCGCAAGTCCGAATCGCACTTGGCCGGTATTTTAAAATAGGTATGTTCCCAATAGCTACCAATTAAAATGCATACGATACGACTCACGGTTTCTTTAGGGCATGTAAAAATGTAAATATCTTTAAATGAAAAAAAGGCGGCCGCCAACCGACGCAGGCCGCGTAACTGGCCTAGCGACCCTAAGAGCGGCTACACACGGCCCTAAAATCAGAGGCGATATCGGGAGAGTAATGGTGGGGATGAAATCGGCTATTGCTCTACACACGTCCCTGGCAGTTAGTACGTATCCAACTGTGCAGTAAAGTGCTTGCTGATCCAAGATGCCGCCTACACTGTCAAAGCAACAAAAAATAGGCATCGCTGTGGCACTTGCTACGGTGCGACCAAAGAGGTGGTTGATGAGACGCCATGAATTGAGTCACATGAACGTGATGAGACATTTAGAGCCAGTCGGCCATCGTGGTCTCTTTACCGATCTCTTCAGTATAAACTTGTAAAAGCATTTTATAGGCCTCTTGCCTCATGTCGCGGTTAAAATACTCATTGTGTTTTTTATCCCATAAATAGGGCAACTCCTTGTAAACTTCAATCGTTTTCGTCCAGGCATCTCGCTCCTTTTCCTTCGCCATATCTCACGCAGAAAAACAAAATCATCACAACACGTCCTATCGCTGCACCGCTCGCACGAGCACTGCGGTAAAATCGGATCCGATTTCGCTACACACGCCCCTGACGACGCTCCCTAGATGATTATCGGCCCTAAATCGTGAGCTCGCCCGAACCGATTTCTGAGTTAGGGTAAGAATAATAATAATGTTTCCGATTTACCTACACACGAGGCGATCTAGGGTGCTCCCCACCACTCTCCCGATATCGCCTCTGATTTTAGGGCCGTGTGTAGCCGCTCTAAGTATCTCATCACATAACATTCGTACAGCCACTAAGTACATTATCTTTACCGTCTGGAAATACATCAGGCAACCACTCCGCTCCTATCAGCATTTCGCTCTTAACTTCGTAGTCAAACTTGGCTGTGTTCCACCCGGAACACTCAGTTTCCTCCTTCACACGAGTCGCCAGCATCCCGGCTGATTCCTTCACGGGCGACATCCTGGCTGTCTGCTACCGCCGACTGCCGGAGACAGAAAAGTAAAATGATAACATACGTGTGGTAGAAATGTGATCAATGCAATGAATTTAAGCAAATACCTCATTTATGCTGAGCAAACAAAACATACGCGATGTTGACGAAGTTAACAAATTTGCAGAAAGATATGATATGATATAAACTAAAAATTAAATTTTAATTTTGACAGAAAGAGAAAACACTGTTGACTTGACTGACAGCCAGACCTTAAAAAAAAGAAATCTTTTATCAACACAAAAGGGGTCTACATACGAAACAATTTGTAAAAATCACATAGAATTTCTTTTAACGCCATCTAGTGGACAATAGGCAAAGTAGTATACTACACTCTTTGCAAAAGGCTTTCCATCAAATTTATGATGATTTCGGCAACCAATACTTGTACAAATACGTTGTTCGGTAACGACGCCATGACAGTAGGCAACTGGTTTTGTTCGGTAGTGGATTCAGCCCGTCTTACGAAGAGCACGTGCATTCAAAGTAGTATACGCATTTTTTATCTGTATTAAATAGCTGTCAAGTGTCAGATAGCTTAAAGCCCTGCCTGCAGGCCCTGCTTGCAGTGCCACTGCCAAATCGTATTGTGTGTAGGCATGCAGGGCCGATTTTTTTTATCTTTTAAATCGGCCCTGCATGCCTACACACAATACGATTTGGCAGTGGCACTGCAAGCAGGGCCCTGCAGGCAGGGCTTTGTGTAGCCGGCTTTAGCTAACTGACTGACGCTTCGTTCGACGCTATCTTGTCTATGGTGTCGGTCAATTTATTTTCAATATTTCCATCAGTGTTGCCAGAACGTGCTTTTTAGCACGGTTTTACGTGCTTTTTTGGATACGAACGTGCTTTTTACGTGCGCTCCCCAAAAACGTGCTAAATCCGTGCTTTTTTAAGTGCTATGGTGCTTTATGATTTTACTAGTAAAAATGGGGAGGTAATGTTGGTTTGGTACTCTCTAAAACTGTATTTTTTTCTAACAATCGTTGTGTTAATCAATCTTTCTCTCCTACCCTACGCTTTGATATCCTAAAGTTAAAAGTTATGTTTTACCTGTGGTTACAGGAAAGAACTTGTGCAACTGCAAGCTCTATCGTTCGTGTCGTGCAATGTGTACACGATGTAGTAAAGGGTGGTAAAGGCTCAATACCTACTCTGTATGTGACGAAAACCGGCCAAGTGCGTATCGGACTTCGCACATTTTGGGTTCCGAATCAACCGCAAAAATATGTTGGTTGGTTGGTTTTTAACATGAAAAATAACGAAATTTCCAATCGAAAAAACCTGTTTTATCAAAATATAAGTATTTTTTGGTAAAATACCCGTAATAATGAAAAGTATCACCAAATTTCAGGTTTATGGGTCAATGGGAAGAAAAAATAATCTTATGAACATAATTTTGTGACAGACGACTGACGGACGGACGGACGGACGCGTAACTGGCAGCGATAGGAGTCATTTTCGACCCTTCGGGTACGAAACCCTAAAAACGTGCTTTTTATTCCAAAAACGTGCTTTTTTGGACACCCGACCGTGCTTTTTGACGGAAGTGCTCTGGCAACACTGATTTCCATGGAAATTTTTTATTTTACTATTTTCTCAGTCACACATCATATCGCGCTACTATTCCATTTAAAAACTGGTAGCTGACCTCAAACTTTAATCAAATCTTTAAACTTCAGCCTCAAATCCAACGCAGTCAATACAAAAAGCGTGTTCAAAGTGCAGGCGCTCTTTGGTGGTATGATATGGCCAACTTTTGAACATTTCCACCGTAACAAGGGACACTGACAACGTAAACTCGAGAGTCATCAGCATTAGCCACAGCATTTATACAGATGATTGTTGCAGCGACAGTCTAGTGAGAAGTCCAAAGAGAATATAATCACTACGTTTTAGAATATAAGAGAATATAATCACTGCGGAGAAGTCTGTGCGCCGTCGGAGACTGGAGGTGCGGCACATCTTTTCCTGTGGCTGTAAAATTCAATCGCAGCACGGCACTTTCTGCTACAAAGAGTATAATACGAGTAAATACATTTAGATTCATGCTAAATGTAAACTCACTGCTACAGACTGCCATGTATTTTCAAACCAAATTTAACATGAATCAATGATGGCAGTTCCAATGCCTGTTAATCAAGAGGCTATGAATCCCGAAGTAGTATATGTGAAAGTGGAGCCAGAATGGGACAGCACAGAGCTGGGTACAGAATGCGAAGATAAAGTTAACTTTGAACCGGACATTGAGATAAAAGTGGAACATTGTAGTGTAGATACAAATACAAATTTAGACGTAGATGTTGAAATTAAAGCAGAGCCTGATTTCGGAGAGGCTCCCGATGTCTCGAGTCAAGGTGAGACTCTATATTATTATTTATTATTTTGTGGATGCAGTTACCGTGTAAACATGCCGTAGTTCATTCTATGAAATTTTAATGCATTTGGCAATATTTCTATGAATATTTGGTATACTTAAAATTATTTGAACTGTCCTAGTTGTATCAAATTAGGCTATTCAAAAAGCAACTTTACCGTCCAAGCGTGAAGATTCAAAGTCCAATGACAAGTGTTATAAAATGTTGGACATTTTAAATAATTTCTACTATAATGCATGGGATTTGAGAGTGAGTAGTGTATTTCCGAGTTCATATAACTTGGACCTTTTTAAGGCACAAGTAAATAGGCAATGGGTGAGCTTGCTTCTCGCCTCAACTTTGCCCACTGGCTAGATGTTGGCAAAAAGCAATCCTATTATTAATAAAAAAAATTGTGGTTAAAACACTGCACCCTTTTTTCGATCATACAACAATGCAGTTCAATAACACTTTATTTCATACAGACAATTCACTTATGACACTGCCTTATTTTGTTATTGTTGGATGGATATTGTATGTTAACAATGTATGTAAATAAACTTTTATTTTATAGAATAAATAATTACAAATTAGCAACAAAAAAAAAGTGTAAAATTAAAACTACAAATAATAAATTTGGCTGAGATCGCCGTCAATGGGCAGTGTGCCCAGAAGGCTGGCTGCATTGCCACGTTGGATGGCAATGCTTATTCGCTGAGCGAAATATTGGCCAGCCTTCTGGTCACCGGATGTGTCTACCAGGCGCGCCGACAAATCTTTAAAGAGTTGACGCGCACCTGGACCCCACGGCCCCAGCGTTTCGACCCCAAACGCCTCAAATATGTAAATAAATAAATATAAATAAAGAAATATTGATAAATATATTACAGTAGAATCGGGATACAGCAACCGTCAAGGGACCGGCGATATTACGTCGTACTAACAGGACGTCGTACAAAATGGACAATTCTTTGAAAATGTTTGGTATGAATCCTAATGTCGGTGATTTAACAGTCGTTAAAAGCGGTCAAATGTTATGACCGGAGTCGTTATAAGCGGATTCTACTGTACTTTTATCTCACAAGTGCGGGTTGGCCATTGTTTATTGTTTATTCTTGCTTAGCACTATTACAGACATTAGGTACAGTTACATACACAATAAGGTACTTCAACAGTAGTAGTGCAACCCTGTTAGGGCATTGCAAAATTGAAGGTACAGACATGCACATGATTTTACATTTCACAAAACTACTTAACTCCAATTAATTTTACTCGAATTATTAACTAGGTCACAATAATTGTTGTAGTTGTGATAACAAAGTATAAATAACTTAAAACTAGAGGTGAACAAAAGGCTAAAGAGTACACATATTAGTATATACATATTCAAAATGTTAATTTAGAAAAAAATCTGACAATAATTATTAATTTTCTCTAAAATTACAAAACTACAGATTCAATTCAATTCAAATAGCCTTTATTAACAATCTTACCTTTAAAGTTTGACATTACAGTTTTAAGTACATTTACTGAAGACTGTCTTGCTTTTCAGCAAGGCTCCCCCAGGCTTGTCCATATTTTTTGAGTTCTTTTTAACTTTTTTTTTTCATTGCGTATTATGTGTCCCACTGCTGGGCTATACTAATAGGAATGAACTCCCCTCGTCAGTTGTACAGCATGTGATCAAAGTTATTGAGAACATGCTAGGGGATTTCTTGGCACTGAAAGTGTTAAGTGCGAAAAGGTATGGTTCGTACAAAACTCTAAGGCCAAGTTCTGTCAAACGAACGCAAGCAAAACTCGACTTAGAGCTCTGACTGTTAGGTAGATTTTTGCTTGCGTTAATTTGACAGCACTTGGCCTTACATTTAAAATATAAGTATAGAATTATGGTTAGAAAAATGATTATAAATTAAATGTTTTCGTGTTGTTCATTCAATCGATTAATATTTATATTGTTAACAGTTTGTGTGCCAGACAAGGACGGCTGTGAACAGGACCCCGTGCCAGAGCGAGACAGCAACAGAAAACAAACGCCAAAAAACTATCTGTCCGGAGAAAAAACCCCAAGAAAAAAACGAAAGGAAATTATCTGCGACGTATGTAACAGACAGTTCAAGAAAACTGCTCTTTTAGTTAGACATAAAAGAATACACACTGGTGAACAACCATATTCGTGCGATATATGCCAAAAGGCTTTCACCCATCTCTCAGCGTTCAACCGACACAGACGAAACCACAACGGACTGAAACCCTACTCGTGCGATATGTGCGAAAAGCAATTCACTGAAATGCACAATTTAGTCACACATAAACGGGTCCACACTGGCGAGAAACCGTATGCCTGCGAAGTATGTAAGAAGGCGTTTGTTAAAAGCACTGATTTGAACAAGCACAGACGGATTCATACAGGTGAAAGGCCCTTTGCCTGCGATATATGCCAGAAGTCGTTTTCGTGCAGTGGTAACTTGACTAAACATAAACGGACGCATACAGGGGAGAAGAGACACTGTTGCGAGCTATGTGACAAGCAGTTTACGAAACGAGTGTATTTGGAGAAACATATGGAGGTTCATGCTGAGGAAATACTTCCGTAGTTGGGGAAGGACTTTAAAAACCTTAGGTAAATTTCAAATTAAAGGGAAAATTAAAAAAGAATGTGGATAATCTTACACAAATCGCACTCGTCCCAAACCAAGTAATCTTGTACCCATTACTTGAAGATTCAAAGATTCAAACATTTATTTGTCCAACATAGGTAGTACAAGGTGTTACAATTTGGTTCTGTATCACTGAGGTGCCTTAAATACATAGAAAACATCCAAATCATGAAGATTCATGAACAAATATTCGTGTTTATCACACAAATAAACGCCCTGATCAGGATTCGAACTCGGGACCACCAGTACTCTTACCATGAGTTTGCATTACCGTACTCGCTAGCGACTGCGTAAACTATTTAGTATGGCGATTAGGTAAAAAAGTGTATACATATTACCTGACCTGACTGTGACCTTGACTGTACTTTCCCTTGATGTCCCATAGTCTTGGGACGCCCTGTATAGTCCTCCTCGCCGTATCCGGCGACAGCGACTCCGTCAACTGTCTTTATTTATGAATATGGAAGGCTCTGATGTAAGGTCCGACCGAGCTCGGTCTCGGCTATTCTCGTCCAAAATTCGAACCGAGAACTCGGTCTCGGCCAAAACGAGCCGAGATTATCGGCCGTGGCCGAGACTATACAACGATCTAATATTGGTGAATTTAAATTTGCCACGCGCCTGTGTAGCCGCATGGGGTGATCTATTGGCTGATAGTTTTGTTCGCCATTGATTTTCGCGATGTTGATTGGTGACGTATGAACATTTCAAACCAATTAAAAGACTGCCGCAATTGCAAACGAAGAGCGTTGTCACAATCTCAGTGGGCACAATGCTGAAAAATTTATATTTTTATCTTATAACATCAATTTATTTGATTTTGATTACTAAATAAATAAATAAATAAAAAAACAAATTGCAGTTTTTTTCTCACATTTTTAAATTCTCGGTCTCGGTCTCGGCCGAGAATTTAGAATTTAGACTAGAAGAAAGACATAAAAGGTGTTCTCGGTCGGACCTTACTCTGATGTAGTTCGCAAATCCAAACTTTGTTATGAAAATGCGGTCACACGGTGCACAATTTAGCTGGCCAGGTAAGTTGTAGGTATAGGTATACGAGGGCTTTGGCCGAGTCTTGCGGATATGGCGCTTAGCATCCACCACAGAGCCGGATCTAGGGGGGGGGGGGGTCCATGCCCCGGGCGGCAATTGGAACTTCTTGACAGGCCAAAATACGTCTTGACAGAACAAAAAATTTCGCGGTCGCTGCGCTCGCGTAGCTACTTTTACTGTTTTGAAATGGTAGAGGTAACAATTTGTAAGACAATATATGCAGACGGGGTCGGCATTTTGTAGTTTTTGCCCCCCCTCGAAAAATTTCTAGATCCGGCGCTGTTCGACCATTAGTGTAATAAGAATCTGAATGTATTATCTAGTCATCTTTGTGATAGTAATCTAAACCGTAAAAATAAGTTTGTGGGGATGAAATCGCCCATTAGCGATAATACCGCGAATCGTCCGATCTATCTCAGTAGATCCATTGAGTAGATCCACGGTGTATCCAGTGAGAATTTTTTTTCCCGCTATATAGATACATTGCAATTCATAATGGATCTATCGAGAAGTTTTTTTTCATTAGATACATTTTAGCACGGGTCGGTCAGGAATGGATCTAGTGAGAATTTATTTCTCATTAGATCGAAACCTAAAATGGATCTAGTGAGAACTTTTTTTATTTTATTTTATTAATAATGGGATACTTACAAAAATATTTTTTTTTTTATTAATGCATTAATATTTATTTGTGAAAACATTTAAGTATGATAGATATTTGATCCTTAATCACGATAAACAGTAGATGTTTAATTTAGAGTAATGTGTAGTAGCTACATATGTTTTTATTGGAAATCATTCTCTAAAGAGATAAAATTGTTACTGAAACAAGACTAAAACTTTTTATTGGGAGGTCACAGAACAAGTGTTTAATTGTATATTCCATTAAAAATAAGTTTGACTACTTCGTACCTACTCTCTGCTTTGCTTTTTGATTTATGGTTATTTTTTACAGTACCTATAAAATATAAGCCCTCACCTTAGGAAAATGGAACAATCCTGAAGAGTAGATCTAATGAGAAAAAATTCTTGACAGATCCGTTATTGGTAATATAAATGGATCTAATGAGAAAACACTATCACAAGATCTATAATGTATTTCGAAAAATAGATCTAGTGGGAATAAATTCTTACTAGATCCGCAGTCGTTAGGAATAATGGATCTAATGAGAAAAAACTATCACAAGATCTATAATGTATTTCGAAAAATAGATCTAGTGAGATTAAATGCTCACTAGATCCTCGGTCACTAGAAATAATAGATCTAGCGAGATTAAATGCTCACTAGATCCTCGGTCACTAGAAATAATAGATCTAGTGAGATTAAATGCTCACTAGATCCTCGGTCACTAGAAATAATAGATCTAGCGAGATTAAATGCTCACTAGATCCTCGGTCACTAGAAATAATAGATCTAGTGAGATTAAATGCTCACTAGATCCTTCCTGTATGTAACGAAACAGATCTATATTTCATTTTAAGCCAATTGACAAAATGATAATACGTCAACTGCATAATTCTCAATGACATACATGAAGTGCCACGTTGTCTTTTTAATACTAGCTTGTGTATTTTGTATAAAGGCCAAATATGGACTAGTAAATAATCAGGTAAGACGAAATTCAAATATTGAATAAATACCGTACCGTAAAGAAATACATAAATTTTATGTTTTTTTTTCAAGTAGCGTTTTATATTCTACATAAAATAAAGAAATTGTATTAAAGTTCCGAATCAGTTCCACGTAGATGTAGTTTCGGGCAAAATCTATTGAAAATAGACATTCATTTATTTTTATACTTACCATTACACACCAGTGGCGGAGCGTCCATACCTACAACCCGATTCCCACCGGCTTGCCTAATTTTCAGCCATTCCAGTTCTTTTACTACTACGGCTCATGAAGAATAAGAAAGGCAAATTATTTCCGGCTTCCCTAAGAATATTATTGACGCGCCGCCACTGTTACACACTCCTTGTAATTTTCCCGAAAACTCTTATATATACGACCCAGCGGTTTTAAAATAAACTTATGTATGAAATATCATCTGATATATAGCAGTAATATTCTCACAAAATATTTAATGGATCTAGGAAAATAGATCTATAGGAAATATAGTTCTCGTCAGATCCATTAACTTTGACATGGATGTATCTAATGATAGTAAATTCTCATAAGATCCACACTTTGTCAGTAAGATGTATCTAGAGAGAATTCAATTCTCATCTGATCCATTTTACATTATCTAATGAGAAATAAATTCTCACTAGATCCATTCCTGACCGACCCGTGCTAAAATGTATCTAATGAAAAAAAACTTCTCGATAGATCCATTATGAATTGCAATGTATCTAGCGGGAAAAAAAATTCTCACTAGATACACCGTGGATCTACTCAATGGATCTACTGAGATAGATCGTCTCGAGCTATCCGTCACTTTCTAACAGCGCCAATCAGAAAAAGACGCGTAGCTCGAGATACTCTCGAGCGCAACATGTGCTATGGGCGCTGAACAGTCAACCAATTTGGTTTCAGCAGGCCTAGCACATGTCGCTGTACGCCTCCCTTAAGGCGTTTGTATAAATCAGAGGTTCCCAAACTTTTTTTCTTGTGGACCCTTTTCAAAATTTTGCTGGTTTCGGTGGACCCCTTTCTACCACGGAGTCTCTCATGGCCCCCGGGGGTCCACATGGACCACTTTGAAAATCACTGGTATAAATGAAGGAACGGTAGAAGAATTTGGGGCAGGGTGTGGGTTTTTCAAAAATTCAAAATTCAAACATTTATTCTGCAAATAGGCTGCACCTATAGCTCAGTTGGCTAGGGCGACTGGCCGCGAATGCATGTGGTCGCAAGTTCAAATCCTGCTCGGTGCCTAAATATTTAATTTTTTCCTTTATTTCTAAATTAAGTACTAAGTGGCCCAGAAATCGAACTAGTTCACTTTACATTGAATTAAATTGATGGCCCAACGTACAAGACACAGCTATGCGGTGGAATGAGATAGAGATATCAAATCAAATCATTTTATCTTTCGGATAATATTGATCCATACAAAATACATTACAAATTAGATGAGAGAATTATGGCCCATTGTAAGGACCCGGCATAACATTTCGTTGTTATATTTTGTCATTTTTGATAGTGACGCAGAGAGTTTACCGCAAACCGAAAATTAAGTAATACTTAATATACCCTCTTATAAGTATATACCCTCTATCGCACTTTCTAATTCGATCGACTAAAGCCGGCTACTCACACGCCTGCAGCAGGGGCAATTTTCATATATTTCGAATTTGCCCAATTTCGAAATATATGAAAATTGCCCCTGCAGCAGGTGTGTGAGTAGCTGGCTTAAGAAAGAGGTTCTAGTTCTCGGTTTGCAGTAATCCTTCAGAACTGGCAGTAGTTATAAACCAATTGTATTTTTCAAGAGGAGGGGTAGGGCAAGCTCTCTCCATACAAACTTTGTGCAGGATTTACTTCGTTTGTGTTTGCATTAAAGTTATGATTTTTGGTCAGTATGCTTATTTTTCTGATAGCTAGTTCGTGATGTTTTTTTTTTATAATTTTTTTTTAAATATTTTTCGAAATATTTGAAAATTTTCACATCACGATCTTCGCATATCTAATATTTACAACCAAAAAAATATTATATTTGTTAGTGCCAAAACCGACGAATAAAACGTGCACAAAGTTTGTATGGAGAAGGCCTTGCCCTACCCTGCGCCTTAATTAATTTATTCGGTTGCTGCTTGCTAGAAGTGCCTGTGCCTGGTGAACATGATTTTAATAATTGTTGAAATGTTATGTATTTTAATTAGTCCAATTAAAATACTTGAAAAGCTGGAGCACAAGGAGGAGCGCTCGTGGCCCAGTGGCGCCTGTGTACCGCTTGCGGTATCTAAGGTTAAGCAACGTGGGCAGCGGGTCAGGACTTGGATGGGTGACCGCTTTGAGTGGTTATTAACTGAGCGCTCCCGTGCTTTGGAAGGCACGTTAAGCCGTTGATCCCGGTTGCTGTCTATGGCAGCAGTCGTTAAGCCAAGCCTTCGGGCGGCTTGAGAACTTCTAACAGTCAAGTTGCCCACTCACTTGACAAAGCCTAATCCCAATAAGGTCTAGTTTTCCCTCGGGGTTGGAAGGTCAGATGGCAGTCGCTTCCGTAAAAACTAGTGCCTACGCCAAATCTTGGGATTAGGTAGCGGACCCCAGGCATCCTTCAGGATGCAACTGTACTGGGATAACGCTAGGAGGATAATAATAATAAAATACTTGAAAAGCTCAATGGAATGCTAAAACTTCTTAGTCACAAACCCTGTGAATTATTGAACATCCTGAGGGGCTAAGATGGTCACTTATATGTCGGACATGTAGCATTCGCCCCTTACTGTCAAATAGGCAAGTGCGAGAGGAACGAATGCTATATGTCCGACAATACGCGATTATCTTAGTCCCTCTGACTGTCTATTTTTGTAATTTTTTATTTACATTTTATGTATTGTTAATTTAAATGTTTATGTGACTGTGTTCTTAATAAATACCATTAAATAAATAAATAAATAAATATTTGTGGACACTCTTACACAAATCAACCTAGTCCCAAACTAAGCAAAGCTTGTACTATGGGTACTAAGCGACGATATACATACTTATATAGATAAATAGATACTTAAATACATAGAAAACATCCAAGACCCAAGAACAAATATTCATGCTCATCACACAAATAAATGCCCCGGCTGGGATTCGAACCCGGGACCTCCAGCTTCCTAGGCAGGGTCACTACAAACTAAGCTAAACGGTCGTCATTATATGTTATGTGGGCCCATATGTTACTAACTGTATACTTACTTTATGTTTAAGATCTGTACAAACTATGGATACAATAAATGATATATATGACTATGGAAATTAAAAAAAAAACAAACATGATTGGAAATAAATATTTTATACTAGTAATATATATGACTGAAGTTGTTGAACTGTACAACCTCTTCCTTCACTATCCTCATGTCAATAAGTGACGATGACGACTAGGTTTGGGGGGGGGGGGGGGGGGCACCACCCGAGTATCGGATGGCGGGGGGCACTTTTTAGTTGAAGAAGGCCTGCTTTGATGAAAAAAAATTGAATTGCATTTGAGCAGTGCAGAATAAAT
This sequence comes from Cenopis cana, assembly GCA_951800055.1. Classification (NCBI taxonomy): domain Eukaryota; kingdom Metazoa; phylum Arthropoda; class Insecta; order Lepidoptera; family Tortricidae; genus Cenopis; species Cenopis cana. Next base: position 2,015,923 of record OX637496.1, read on the forward strand.
TTTATTTTAAGTATACAACAATAGTAAATGACATGCAATACAGCGCAAATAATTTATAAGTAATGAAATGTTGTTTTCCTTAGGTATTTAATGTATAGCCACTGTAAGCCTTCATTTTCTATGTCTCTGGGTGTCAATACAACGATTCCTCCCAATCGGCCTCGTTCATATTATTTATTCATCGTATGGCATTTATTTACTGCCCACGCTGCGCCTCCACAAGACCCCCCACAAGGTGGACTGATGACCTGGTAAAGGTCGCGGGAGTCCGCTGGATGCGGGTGGCGCAAGACCGGTCATTGTGGCACTCTTTGGGGGAGGCCTATGTCCAGCAGTGGACGTCTTTCGGCTGATATGATGATGATGATTTATTTACTGGCAATATCCAAACAAATTTGAAATAAATCACCGTTAAGCGGTTCTGCCTAAGTGCCAGGTGCCAGTTGCACCAACGTACGAACACAGACCGGTCATCGTCAAATATGGCGCCTGCAGCTGTCATCCCATAGAAACTAAACTTTCCATACAATCAGATTTGACGAACACCGCTTACGATTACAGACGGTTTGATGCAACCCAGCCTAAAAGCCTTATCATTATCAGACTACCCTATCGGTAGGGCCCTTACTGGGGGAGGGGAGTATAAGCAGGGCTGCTACCGCGAACGGCTTTCGAAATTTTCTCTTAAAGAAAGATGCAGCACGAATGTTTGCACGCATACGGCGAAGTGTGGTGGCAGCATTACGTCTATCGCATGATCATGATAATAATATCATAATTGTACTTTTCGAATTCAGGCAATTATGTAATGTATGCGCAATTATGTAAAATCGTCGATATTATATCTCTAAGCGGTCAATACTCGGATCAATATTATTGAACTGATTATCTATGGATTGCCATTATATTCATTTTATAAAAAAAACATTTTTTAATGTGTCTATGGCATGACATCGTACTGTCATTTTTTACTTCTAGCGTGGCGTGGCGTGGTTATATTCGTCGTAATTTTCCTCCATTTATTTTTGAAGAAATTTCATCACCAATTTAATTAATCATCTCACAATTTAATTTAGAACATCATAATTTGTTATTTAACCGTGCATCGTTGTGAACTTGTGCATAGAACATTCTCGAGTGGTTATAGAAGTAGGCAGGTGTTCTCTTCGTAATATGGAGGCAATTGGGCGAATCAGTATGCTGCTCGAAGCAGCACGCGTTATGGAAGAGGCTGAGCGATTACTACACGGTACGTACCAAATACTTTTAAACCCATTTTTGGTTGCAGTGACTATCATATACTCGTTTGCATAATAGTGACAGAATGCGCAATTTCTCGTGTTCATTGGTGCAGTTCCTTTGTTACTATAACGTTAGTTTGCTGTGACTATGAGAGACATGTTAGCTCAAGAGTATTGCGTAACAATTATTTATTTAGTTAAAAGAGTACCAACAGCTACTAAATTATGATAGAGACTTAAGTAGTAATACAAAGCCAATTAAAAGAACTCACAGATAGAAATAGAACAAGGAATTTAACAAATACTGCGCACATATTCGCACTATGCTATTCAGAATGTCATCATCATCCTCCTAGCGTTATCCCAGTACAGTTGCATCCTGAAGGATGCCTGGGGTCCGCTACCTAATCCCAAGATTTGGCGTAGGCACTAGTTTTTACGAAAGCGACTGCCATCTGACCTTCCAACCCCGAGGGGAAACTAGACCTTATTGGGATTAGGCTTTGTCAAGTGAGTGGGCAACTTGACTGTTAGAAGTTCTCAAGCCGCCCGAAGGCCTCCAACTTGGCTTAACGACTGCTGCCATATACAGCAACCGGGATCAACGGCTTAACGTGCCTTCCAAAGCACGGGAGCGCTCAGTTTTCAATTCAATTCAATTCAATTTATTTAAATCAGACAATGTCCATAGAATATGTTAGTAACAGATGCAAAAAATAAATCTTAAACCATATGTTAGTATTACATTTAATTTAATTTAAATTAAAAAATATTATACACATGACCCCCTCTGGAGTCCATGTGTATGGAGTCCCAGTGCCTCCATATTGTACTGGCCGGATACTCCACCAATACCTTCAGGAGACTGTTGGAGTTTTAAGAGACGGGACTCTCATACTAGAAAATGAATGTGAATTGACAGCAATTGCCATGTAAATCCAATTCTGCCGCCATTATCCGCCTCAAATATTCCATACTATCCTCGGATATACATTTTTCGTACTGAGTTGCGCGAGCCTGGTTTTCACTTTGAAGAGTGGTTAGTGGTTACTGAGCGCTCCCGTGCTTTGGAAGGCATGTTAAGCCGTTGATCCCGGCTGTTGTCTATGGCAGCAGTCGTTAAGGCAACTTGGAGGACTTCGGGCTTGAGAACTTCTAACAGTCCAGTTCCCACTCACTTGACAAAGCCTAATCCCAATAGGGTCTAGTTTCCCCTTTCAGATGGCAGTCGCTTTCGTAAAAACTAGTGCTTATGCCAAATCTTGGGATTAGGTAGCAGACCCCAGGCATCCTTCAGGATGCAACTGTACTGGGATAACGCTAGGAGGGTGATGATGAATAGAATAAGACTGAATATAAGTAATACAACTCGGGTTATATAAACTTGTCAGGGAAGCTGTTTATTTTCTAAGAATTGACAATATTTCAGAATTTCCAAAAGTCTTAATTCGAAAACCATTTCGGTAAAAACGTGTGAAGTACACAAAAAACATTTTTTTAGATTTTTTTCTCCGTTAATTTTGGAAAAAATCGCAAATTACTGTAAACCGAAAGTTGACGTCATCTGACTTTGACTTTTTGGTGACTTTGTTTATCGTAATAAAGATATTGAATTTTTTTTTTTTTTTTTTGATCTTCCTCGCTGTATTCAGGGAGACCTTAGTACAGAGTACAGACAATCGCTGTTCTGGAGTGGCTCTGGATTCTTGTTGGGAAGATGACGTCATATTTTACTTACGCCCTTTTGGAATGACCTACTTTTCAACGTGTTTTTTTTGTATGAAATAATGAGTTAAATTGAAAGAGAAAAAATACGGGTGGCTTAAATTTTTACCTATTTTCTAACTAGTTCATAAAATAAAGTAGTTAAAAATATGAAATGTTGTCAATTGTATTCATAAAGTTTCTTTGCGTAGTGGTGGATTTGCAGTCTTAGCAAGGTCCCAGGCTATGACTACACACATACATACATACATATACTCACGCCCGTATCCCATTGGGGTAGGCAGAGACCAAAGAACGCCAAGTACTACGGTCCTTACATACATCTCTTGCTTCAATCACATCCATACATCTCCTCATACAGGCAGGCAAGGCTATGACTAGATTAAAATAAATCAATATTTGTGGACAATCTTACACAAATCAACCTAGCCCCAAACTAGCTGGTGGCTAGCAATGATATACATACTTATATACAGAGGCGTATTTACCCTAGGGCCAAGGGGGCCATGGCCAAGGGCGGCAGGCTGAGAGGGGCGGCGTAGCTACTTGCTTGTAAAGTTTATTTAGCCTTTCCATCGGACAGTATGTTACGGTCTTATCCAAATAAGTCGTATATATCGCTTTTTTTCCATTTCTGGGTGTCCGTTTGCCGGGCGGCAAAGGCCTCCTCCAATTTTCTCCACTCTTTTCTTTCTATAGCCACTCTTCCCCAAGTCATTCCCGCTACCTGTCTGATATCATCTTCCCATCGCTTGTGGCCTTCCTCTCTTCCTTTTCCCATCTCTTGGGTACCACTGGGTGACAATTTTACTTTTCCTCGGCCTACTAAAACAACTCATTATTAAAAGACACGATTAAGTTAATATGATGGTATTTTACCTCATCTAGGTACTGACAAGAGGAAATTTAATAAACCTGCTCACAGTCAGATATTTAACGTGATTTGTCTAAAAAGCCATTCTCGGAGAGGGTTGCATCCCGTTTTGTCGTGAGGGAAAAACAAAGGGTGTCTCTTTCAATCGATATATCGCCTTAATGCCAGTTTTGTAACACCTTTCTTTTTGTTCTTTCTTTTCTTTTTTTTTAAATAAATAAGTAAATATTTGTGGACAATCTTACACAAATCAACCTAGTCCCAAACTAAGCAAAGCTTGTACTATGGGTACTAAGCGACGATATACATACTTATATAGATAAATAAATACTTAAATACATAGAAAACATCCAAGACCCAAGAACAAATATTCGTGCTCATCACACAAATAAATGCCCTGGCCGGGATTCGAACCCAGGACCTCCAACTTCGTAGGCAGGGTCACTGCCAACTAAGCTAAAGCGGTCGTCGAGAAGGTACTATGAATAAATCTCTTTATTTATTGTCTTTCTTAGGTTAGATTTTATAATATTTCTATAAAGAGTAAAATATAAAATACACTTACAAAACAAAAACATTATAAAAACCTAACCTAGAGTGCCGCCGGGAGCGAGGCAGGGGCTAAGCTACTGGTCGTTAGGGCGACAGAGAGAGGAACCTTCTGACTCATCATCATCATCCTCCAAGCGTTATCCCAGTAAAGTTTCATCCTGAAGAATGCCTGGGGCCCGCTACCTAATCCCAAGATTTGGCGTAGGCACTAGTTTTTACGGAAGCGACTGCCATCTGACCTTCCAACCCCGAGGGGAAACTAGACCTTATTGGGATTAGGCTTTGTCAAGTGAGTGGGCAACTTGACTGTTAGAAGTTCTCAAACCGCCCGAAGGCCTCCAACTTGGCTTAACGACTGCTGCCATAGACAGCAACCGGGAACAACGGCTTAACGTGCCTTCCAAAGCACGGGAGCGCTCAGTTAGTAACCACTCAAAGCGGTCACCCATCCAAGTCCTGACCGCTGCCCACGTTGCTTATAACTTCTATCCGCTAACTATTAACTTGTCATATCTTTGCCCCACAGTTCACATCAAAGAGGAAGCGGAATACATAGAGGAGGTGGAGACATATGAGGACTTCACGAATCAAGATGAGATGATGAGATGTGATGAGGAGATGGATGAGCCCTCTGAAAATGCTGGCCCGGAGCAGGATGGGCATCTGGTGAAAGATAATATAGAAATAGGACCAGTACGGGTGCAGCGGCCGAATATATCTTACACACTCAATGGTAAGTTACATTGACCTGTAGGTCTAGCATGTGTTGCGCTCGAGAGAGTGTCGGTGTATCTCGAGCTATCCGTCACTTTCTGCCACCGCCTATCAGAAAAAGACGCGTAGATACTCTCGAGCGCAACATGTGCTACGGGCGCTGTATAGTCCATGAGCTCTTATGTTGCAGGATATTGTCTTTACACTAATCGAACTTAACCCATAGTAAGATCTATCAGGCTTGTGCTATGCTTCAAAGACAGAATAATTATTCGAAAGGATAAAATGAATAAAAAAATGAATAAAATGAACTTTATTCTGTAAGTAGGCCGCAATGGCACTTTTACAAGTCAAACCCTACTAGCGTTTCACAGAGGCCACTGCCGAGAAGAAACGCCGAAAGAAACTCGACAGTCAGCAATTTTCTCACAAAAATATGCTTATTACAATGATAATACTTAACCTACTTAAGATCAAGAAATCTAAATATCTATATAAAGCAACACAAAAACAAAGAATAAAATGAAGAAAATAGTACATTACTTACCAAGGGCGATAAAACAAAGAATGTCTCAGATCGCAGGTATTTTACGCCCGAGCCGAAGGCAAGGGCGATAAATATGCGATCTGAGGCTTTCTTTATTATCGCCCGTGGCAAGTACAAAATTTTATGTCACCCCCTGGCCAGGAAGTGGTATTTTTCGCGCGCGGAGCGTGCGATAATGGCCACTTTATGGCCAGGTGTGACATAAAAACAGTTATGTACAGTGTGTAATTCTGCAAGAAACCATTTCGAAACTGTATACCTAAGCATTATCAAATTCTACTTAGGTAAAAAAAATGGAATTCTTTAGACTATAATTTTAGTTATAAATCTTTTGATTTGTTTTCTTGCAAGAACTGTGTCAACTAGATAAAATTAAAAAATACACATATATGAATCTTTACTCTATTTAAGTATCTGGTTTGGGCCATGCTTTCCTGTCTGTTACATAGTCCTCAACCCTGTAATAAGCCTTCGACATCAATGATTTTTTCAAAGTACTTTTTAAGAGCTGGAAAAGATATAATAGCTGGATAATTATCGTTTCGAACCCTGTATGTTGTCTTATAAAAGAATAGTAATCAAGCAATTGCATTGTATTAATGTTGTATGTATACATTATGTAGGTGCTACATATTATGTAGGTGACAAAAATTACATTAAGTACCAGTATCAAACATGAGCCCCGCAAGGGCATCGCAATAGGGTATTAAACTAAGGTAAAAATAAATTATTTTTTACTTGACTAATAAAAGATCTAACGAAAATACTCGAAAAACATCAATTATTAATTTATTTTAGCTAATTGAAAGATTTTATAAGCATAAAGATTTAAAAAGGACGCTGATTTGAACAAACCTACTCACACTGTCTTAGTGACGTCACTAAGACAGTATTTCCCTACAAACTTCATATTAACAAATCGTTTTTGACATTTAATAAAAAGTTGCTGATTTGACTAGGGGTTTAATACCGTATTGTTGCCTTAAAACTAAGTAATTAAGAATGAACTTAAATCTAACAAATATCCTATTTTTAACAAGTTAGTGATAGCAAATTTCACCATAATAAAGCCATTTATTCATATCTAGTTGTTATATATCAACTTTATATTGTATTTATATTATATATTTATATTTCTGCCTGAGATATGAACCCCTCTTTGGGTGTAGGCCTCCTCCAACTCCTTGCATACCGCTCTGTTTTATCCGAAACTCATCCAGTCATTTCCTGCGACTTGGGTTAGGTCATCAGCCCACCGTTGTACTGGCCTACCTACATGTCTTTTTCCCAATGGTCCTTTCCATTTTGTGGCTTCAATAGTCCATCTTCTGTCCGGGGAACGCGATAAGTGCCCATACCCAGCCCAGTGCCATTTCATGGCCAGGGCCTGGGTGTGTGGACCATTTCACCATAAGTACAAAAAAAAAATTAAAAAACCGGCCAAGTGCGAGTCGGACTCGCACACGAAGGGTTCCGTGCCATTGTCTATAAAAACGGCAAAAAGATCATGTCTGTTTGTATGGGAGCCCCCTTAAGTATTTATTTTATTCTGTTAGTATTTGTTGTTATAGCGGCAACAGAAATACATCATCTGTGAAAATTTCAACTGTCTAACTATCACGGTTCATGAGATACAGCCTGGTGACAGACGGACGGACAGCGGAGTCTTAGTAATAGTTAGTAATAGGGTCCCGTTTTACCCTTTGGGTACGGAACCCTAATAAAAAAACTACAAAATACTTATTTACAAAGAATACTGTCACTTGATATTTTATTTAATAGTAATTATTGAAAAAAAAAAAGTAATTATAGAAGATGATTGGCCGGAAGAAGCCAAAAACCGTGATAATTGGAAAGAGGGGGAGGCCTTTGCCCAGCAGTGGGACACATTAGGCTCTAAATAATAATTATTATTCGATGAAAAAAAACGTACCGAGGAAGCCGGTCCCTACAAGGTCTAGTTTACCTTCTGGGTTGGAAAGCTAGATGGCAGTATTGGCAGTCGTTTTCGTAAAACTAGTGCCTACGCCAAATATTGTTATTGGATACCAAACCCGACGCCGGCATAGAGCCCTAATTCATAGTATGCCTGTGGTTACGATTATGAGATTAGAGAGGCAGGGCACAGCAAAATGTCATCTCTTGCTCGAATTTGGAGCAGCCCAACTGGGGAAGTACCTCCGCCTTGCAGAACACCACAGCCATAATAACATTATTTACTGTACAAGTACGTAGTGTTGTGTTCCTGGAGGTGAGCAAGGTTGCCAGAGCTCCCGAGGATGCACTGTGTTGAGAGCGAGGGACCTTTTACCCCTTCTGCTGTCAACACAGTGAATCCTCAAATTTTATAAAGGGTCGGCAACGGGCACGTGACTCTTTTGGAGTTGAGAGCGTCTATAGGCTGCGGTGTCCGCTTATCATCAGGTGGAGCTTACGCGAGTTTGCCACCGTCGGCGCATAAAAAAATGATGACTATATTTAGTGAATCGATATAATTCAGCCACAATTTCCGAACCACTTTATCTTATCACTTACTCATATTATCAGTCTAATAAGAAGGCAAATTACATAAATGTCACACATCATCATCAAATTTAAGAGTTATCCTCTTGTCGGTGGAGTATTTTCCATTTTTCCCTGTCGCACGCCAGCCCTTTGACTTCTTGATACGACACGACGCCAACTATTTCTCTTATTTGGTCCATGTAACTGCGCCTTGGTCTTCCCCTGCCTCGCCTTCCTTCTATCTTTCCTTCCAAAATGGTCTTGAAGAAGTTGTCGTGTCGTATCAAATGTCCAATCATTTTTCCCCTTCTATTGTTGATAGTGTTTAACAACGTTCTTTTCTCTTTCACTCTATGTAATACCTCCTCATTTGTTACTCTCTCGGTCCAACTGATTCCTTCCATTCGTCTCCAGCACCACATCTCAAATGCTTCCAGTCTCTCTCGATCTCTTTGTGTCATTGTCCACGTTTCACTGCCATAGAGAGCAACACTCCAGATATTAGTACATTACTTACCAAGGGCGATAAAACAAAGAATGTCTTAGATCGCAGGTATTTTACGCCCGAGCCGAAGGCAAGGGCGATAAATATGCGATCTGAGGCTTTCTTTATTATCGCCCGTGGTAAGTACAAAATTTTATGTCACCCCCTGGCCAGGAAGTGGGTTTTTTCGCGCGCGGAGCGTGCGATAATGGCCACTTTATGGCTAGGTGTGATATAAACACTTTAATTAGCAACTTTTTGCTCTTTCGTGACAGACTAGACTTGAGGAGCTGTTTCTTCTGATTGAAAGCCCACAAATAACCATTTTTAAATTGTCATTGTGACCTTTAAATGCATCGGTGCTCACAAATATCTGTACATTACGTTATTATGAAATCGTTTTTTAGGTAGTAAGTAAGAATTTAACTAAACATAAACACATAATACAAATATTGATATGAATTTTGCCATTTCGTGGCAAAATTCTGTTTTGTAATGTCCTATTTGTGTTTTGATTGTCACGAATAAATGTTTCTTTTCTTTTCTTTTCTTTTCTTTCTTAAATATAAATATTGAACTGTGACTATGATTAATTGTCCCGAAGTTATACTCATACTCATTTATTCATAATATTATTCACGACGACCTCTTTAGCTTAGTTGGTAGTGACCCTGCCTACTAAGCTGGAGGTCCCGGGTTCGAATCCCGGCCGGGGCATTTATTTGTGTGATGAGCACGAATATTTGTTCTTGGGGTCTTGGATGTTTTCTATGTATTTAAGTATTTATTTATCTATATAAGTATGTATATCGTCGCTTAGTACCCATAGTACAAGCTTTGCTTAGTTTGGGACTAGGTTGATTTGTGTAAGATTGTCCACAAATATTTATTTATTTATTTAAAATATATTATATCCGTAAATCATACAGTTATTATACAATATACAAAATTTATTTATTTACCCCTATAAGTTTTTATTTGATTGTTTGTTTATCTATTTATAAGACGTTGTACATATTGAATAAATAAACTTACGTAATATACAATTATGTACCCTTAAACTTAATTTACATGCAACATTTCATTAGAGCAAACAGTGGTCTTCACACTAGGCCAAGCCTGTGTCGTGAAGGCCGTATGATATTACCAAAAGATTTAAACAGGAGAATGATACAAATAAATTGACATTACAGTTAGAAGCTACAAGTAGATTGTATTTAACAACCTATTTACATCACCAATTTCTACTACGATAGGGGTTCAATATTTTACGATGTTAAATCATTAGGTATAAGCAACAGATAGAACGGGTGTTCGAACCGGAAACCGCACAATGTAATTTATGGACCACCCTAATGGGCACCTTCTGTCTCCATCATCAGATCAGCTCGATGGTACCATGGTCACCGAACTTACATAAGTGCATGAAGTTCTGTGAGGTGATGGATATATTAATTGAATTGAATTGAATTGAAACTTTTTATTTCAGGTCTATTAACGACCCATATTTTTTGTTAGTAACATTGTAACTTAGGTATAGGTTAGTAGACAATTGGGTATTAATTTATTTGTACTTATTATTACTTAATATACTTAGCAACAGATTTAACTTGTCCAATCCAGTACTGAAACAATGCGCAGTCAAATCTGTTACCTACTATTTTCAGGATGCTGTTGTGACTCTTCCTAACGCGGTTTAGTAATGACACAATTTTGTTGCGCATAATGGCGTGAAAGTCGTTAGTGTGTGCCTCAGCAAACATGCCCGAGGCACTACACCATTTAGGCAGTCCCAACAGCATCCTGAAAGCATTATTATATTGCACCCGTAAGGCATTATAGGCTCGCTTCGTGTACTTGACCCACAGGCCACTCGCGTAAAAAGACTGGCAGAAAGCTTTAAAAAGTGTAATCTTTACCTCCGCTGAACATCTAGTGAACCTGCGGGCCAGCATGTTGCTTTTCACCGATAATGCCCTACGCTCTCTTTCTATGTCCTGGTCATCATTGAGATCTTCAGTAATAATGTGACCAAGATATTTAAAGCTACGAACAAGTTTAAGTACCACACCACCAAGAGTGATGGGAGGCACAAAATAAGGCTTAATCTTTCCAGCCTTAAACACCATAACTTCACTCTTGGCGGAGTTGTACAGCAGCCCATGTTCTTTGGCGTAGGCTTCACATTTCTCAACCAGTTGCCTCAAGGCTCCAATAGATGGACTCAGCAGCACCATGTCGTCTGCGTAGCTTATATTGTTAAGGCAAGTGCCTTCAATATGACAACCCGCATGCATGCTACTGAGTCCACCTATTAGGTCATTCATATACCAGTTAAATAGCAAGGGAGACGTTAATCCACCTTGCCGCACCCCACATTCCAACCTATACCCATCGGACAAGGCGTCAGCCCACCTGACCTGATTATACTGGTGCCCATACCAATACTGCAAGATATTGACACAGTCCCGCTTTATACCTGCTTCCCTCAATTTACACCAGAGCCTGCTATAATTGACCCGGTCAAACGCCTTGGAGAGGTCCAGGAAGCATGCATATATTGGAGTTTTTCTCGCAGTGTAATGCCCGACAGTATGCTTCAAACATACAATGGCACTTTCCGTCGACAAGCCTGGCCGAAATCCAAACTGGGTATCATGTAGATTGAGTCCCGCAATAAGAATTGAATTAAGCATACTGTCGAGCATTTTGGCGGTAGTGGTAGCCAGCGATATAGGGCGATAATTGGTCTTATCCGATAGATCACCTGTCTTGTTCTTTACTATTGGAATCACCACGGTTTTCATCAGCGCATCAGGCAAGTAAGAGTGACTGAGACATAGGTTGAAGAACATGGAGAGCACCCTGGGAATGTGAACCCCCGCATATTTAAAATGCTCAATACTGAGGCCGTCGTGGCCAGGTGACTTACCCCGTTGCATTTTTTGAATACACTTTGCTGTCTCTTTAGCTGTAAAATGCACGTCACGCTGGTTCCCGTCGACCCCAGTAGGAGGCATTTCTATCCGCGTATGGTCAAGCAGCGATTTTACAGAAAAGTACTCTCGGAATACCTCAGCAATCTCTTTTTGATTACACTTCCCTTCTACGCTGACAGGCAAGCTAGGTTTCACGTTCATGTTTTTGGTTATCTTCCAGAGGTCTTTAAATTTTTTATTTGTGTGGGCCGTCGCAAGCTTGTCCATTTTAAACTGGTCCTGGCGATCTTGGCACCACTTTAATTTAGCTTTAAATTCCTTTCTACTCTTATTCATTGTTTCAAAAAGCCTACCACACCGCGGTTTCCCAGCATTTTCCCATAACAGAAAATGTAACCTAGCTTCCCTGTGAGTGTCGGCAACATATTTATTCCATCCAGCAACATAGCCACCCTTTTTACGCTGTTTACGCTTAAATGTTACTCTGGAGGCATGTGTAAGTGTACCTATAATATCGCCGTACAACCTGTCCAGGATACGATGATGGTCACTGTCGTAGCACAAGCCATCACAACAGTCTCGTAGGTCATCAGGGAAATTAATAAGCCTTAAGCGGTTATTACATAGATCATGGTACGCACTTACCTGATCGGTATCTCGTTCACCCCATATTACGCTGTTATCAGTGGCGGATGAAAAAATATGTACAGTGTTTATTACAGTTATATCGCACTCTATATACAAGGGAAAGTGGTCCGACCAAAATACATCGTACATAACTCTGACACTGGTGATAGTAGGCCACGCACTCTGTGTTACCACACAGTGGTCCAGCCATCTCCTACAGCCATGAACATCACTCACGTACGTATACGTATCCGAGCCTGACCCAATTTTATCCACATCCGCACATACCCATTGTTGATCTAAGCAATAATATTTTAGCTCATTATAAAATGGTTCTCATTATAAATTAATAATAATAATAAATAAATTGGACAATCTTACCCTAAGCAAAGCTTGTACTATGGGCACTAAACGACGATATACATACTTATATAGATAAATAAATACTTAAATACATAGAAAACATCCAAGACCCAAGAACAAATATTCGTGCTCATCACACAAATAAATGCCCCGGCCGGGATTCGAACCCGGGACCTCCAGCTTCGTAGGCAGGATCACTACCAACTAAGCTAAAGCAGTCGTCAAAATTATATTAAAACTTATACAAAATATTGATTAAAACTTACACGATTTTCACACATTATTATTGGGAAACACAACTTAATCGCGTACAATTATAACTAATTTGCCTTTTTTACTTCAAAGTTCAAGCCGCTAAGCTAAAATGAAATGTTGTCAATTAGGTATGGTTCCTTAAAAAATGTATGTGTGCCGAAGAGTAAAGAAACCGGCCAAGTGCGAGTCGGACTCGCGCACGAAGGGTTCCGTACCAAAATACCCAACTAATGGCTTGGTCACACAGCGTTGAGCGACGTCCGCGCGACGCGACCGCTGCGCGCCGGAACGTATGCTAACAGGTTAGCGACGCCACACAGGCTGCGCGATGCGAGTGGGACGGTTTCATACATTTAGCCGCGCAGCGCAGCGTCCCGCTTACGTCGCGCAAGCGCTGTGACCAAGCCTTAAAAGAGAAGCCAGCAGTGGCGGCGCGTCAAAAATATTCTTAGGGAAGCCGGAAAGAATTTTCCTTTCTTATTCTTCATGAGCCGTAGTAAAAGAACTGGACTGGCTGAAAATTAGGCAAGTCGGTGGGAATCGAGTTGTATGAACGCTCCGCCACTGCATGCCAGTAACATACGGTTACATATAAAATTACATTATCACAATTCTACTTCGAGTATCGCATTATTAATTTATTTTATTTCGAGTATTGTATTATTTTTTAATTGTTTTTGACTTGTAAATGAGCTCTTGTGGCTTATTTTCAGAACAACAACATATATTGATATATGTTTGTGGTTTCAGCTGCAGTCCAGGCGGCTGTCGCGAGCGGGTGCGAGCTGGAGCCTGTGCCAGAGCGAGACCGCGAAATCGCGCCGAATGACAGCTCCACAGTACAAGAACCAACCCATGAGGTGCCACACACTACACTGGAGACTAACTGTAAAGAGACTGCTATTAATAATGAAAGGGAATCAGAGAAAAACGATACCAATACAACTTTTATGGATAAAGATAGTAATAAAGTTAAAAATGTGGCAAAAGAGGGCAGCAATAAAGTTAAAAATGTGGCCAAAGTGGACAGCAGTAAAGTTCAAAATGTGGAAAAAGTGGACAGCAATAAAGTTAAAATTGTAGCAAAAGAGGGCAGCAATAAAGTTCAAATTGTGGCAAAAGAGGGCAGCAATAAAGTTAAAATAGTGGAAAAAGATGACAGCAAAAAAGTTGATAATTTCACAAAAGAGGACAGCAGTACAGTTAAAAATGTGGCAAAAGAAGACAGCAATAAAGTTAGAATAGTGGCAAAAGTGGACAGCAGTAAAGTTAAAACTGTGGGAAAAGTGGACAGCAGTAAAGTTAAAAATGTGGTAAAAGGAGACAGCAGTAAAGTTAACACTCTGGCAAAAGAGGACAGCAATGAAGTTAAAACTGTGGCAAAAGTGGACAGCAGTAAAGTTAAAACTGTGGCAAAAGTGGACAGCAGTAAAGTTCAAAATGTAGCAAAAGTAGACAGCAGTAAAGTTAATACTGTGGCAAAAGTGGACAGCAGTAAAGTTAAAAATGTGGTAAAAGTAGACAGCAGTAAAGTTAACACCGTGGCAAAAGAGGACAGCAGTATAGTTAAAACTGTGGCAAAAGTGGACAGCAGTAAAGTTAATACTGTGGCAAAAGTGGACATCAATAAAGTTAAAACTGTGGCAAAAGTGGACAGCAGTAAAGTTAAAAATGTGGTTAAAGGAGACAGTAGTAAAGTTAACACTGTGGCAAAAGTGGACAACAGTAAAGTTAAAACTGTGGCAAAAGTGGATAGCAGTAAAGTTCAAAACGTGATAAAAGGAGACAGCAGTAAAGTTAACACTGTGGCAAAAGAGGACAGCAGTATAGTTAAAACTGTGGCAAAAGCGGACAGCAGTAAAGTTAAAACTGTGGCAAAAGTGGATAGCAGTAAAGTTCAAAACGTGGTGAAAGGAGACAGCAGTAAAGTTAACACTGTGGCAAAAGAGGACAGCAGTATAGTTAAAACTGTGGCAAAAGCGGACAGCAGTAAAGTTAAAACTGTGGCAAACGCGGACAGCAGTAAAGTTAAAACTGTGGCAAAAGTGGACAGCAATAAAGTTAAAACTGTGGCAAACGCGGACAGCAGTAAAGTTACAACTGTGGCAAAACTGGACAGCAGTAAAGGTAAAAATGTGGCTAAAGAAGACAGTAGTAAAGTTCAAGAGATTTCAAATGGAGATAGCAATACAGTTAAAAATATTGCAAAAGACGATGGTTGTACAGTAAACGATATTGAAATGGAAAAAAACAACACTGAAGTTAGCGACAAAGAAGCAGTTAACAATGTAGAATTAGAAGATAGCCACACTAGTGACAATATGGAAATAGTTAGTAACAATATAGTTAATGACATAAAACAGGGGGAAAGTGACATTGTAGTGAACGATATCGAAAAAGAGAAGGATACCAATACTGGAAACGATATTGAAAAAGAAGGGGATAGCAACACTACACTTAACAATAATGAAAAAGAAGAAGATAGGAATACTATAAACGATATTGAAAACGAAGAAGATAGAAATACTATAGACGATATTGAAAAAGAAGAGGATATAAATACTATAAACGAAATCGATATAGAAGAGCATATCATTTCAGAAAACGATGAAGATAGAAATACTATAGACGACATTGAAATGGAAGAGGACAAAAATACTATAAACGAAATCGATATAGAAGAGCATATCATCTCAGTTAATGTGCAACATACTGTAGTAAACGATATCGAAAAAGAAGATGATAAAAATTTAATCGACATTGAGAAAGAAGAGGACAGCAACACAGTCAATATGGAAGAAGACATTACTATTGATAGTAAACCCTACGTATGCGTTATGTGTAGCGAGCGATTTGAGTTAAAACCAGATTTGATGGGCCACATAATGATCCACATCTACATGCCTATGGACTACCCACAAGAAGAAACAAATGCTGTCGAGGTCAAGCCAATGGACCAATTGGAAGAAGAAACAAATGCTGTCGAGGTCAAGCCAATGGACCAATTGGAAGAAGAAACAAATGCTGTCGAGGTCAAGCCAATGGACCAATCGGAAGAAGAAACAAATGCCATAGAGGACAATCCTATGGACCAACGAAAAGAAGAAGAAACAAATGCTGTTGAGGACAATGGTGAGTTGTTTTCTTAAAGTTTTGCTTGTTTTTTTTATTATACAGCGACGGTGGCAAACAGGCGTAGAGTCCACCTGATGGTAAGTGGACACCGCAGCTTATAGACGCAACTACAAATAAGTCAAGGGCATGTAGCGGACTTTAAAAAAAAATTGAGGATTCGCAGTGTTGACAGCAGGTGGCAGAAAGACAAATTTAGGTCCCTCGCTCTCAACACAGTGCATCCTCGGGAGCTCTGGCAACCTTGCTCACCTCCAGGAACACAACACTACATGCCTGTATAGCATTCCCCCCAGCACAGAATAGTATAATAGTATTACATACAGAACGGACACGAACCCCCCGCACCGAGGCCAGTTACCTCGTCCCTGAGAGACCCGCATGGTGTAGGTCGGGTGCCGTCGCGCCTCGCGATTCGTCCGCGCCACGCGCTACGCACCCGCGCAAACAATTGACGCGTGTACCGACAGCGCACGCACACATTCTTACTCACAGCGCTTACGTTCCTTCGCGTGTCACAGGTGTGCCCCCAGCCGCACCTGTATAGTAGCCCGAGAACAATGGAATCACGTCACGTGGAACACTGTAGTCAAAGACAGGTTCATTCATGTCTATACCTTTTGATCGCGTCGCTCGCGCCGGCGGTTCGATCGCCGCCCCGCTGCCCGCTGGGGTCGAGGCCGCGATGATTTCGAAAAACGCTGAAATTACTTTTTATATAATGGTATGTTAGGCCTATAAACGAAGTTTTAAGTTACACGTTTTAATAATATTTGCTCCCCATACAAACTTTCAACCCCCTTTTCACCCCTTCAGAGGGCGAATTTTGTTTCTATCATGAAGATAATTTTGTTCTCCATACAAGATTACCACCCCCTTTTAACCCCCTAAGGGGATGATATTTATGGGCAGGATATTTTGAAATAAATTATAGCCTATGTCCTATTCTGATGTCTAAGCTACAACACTGGAAAATTTCATAGAGATCCGTTCAGTAGTTTTTGAGATCCGCGCAAACTTTCACGTTTATAATATTATATTAGGATATTAGGATTAGGATTTGTAAGTACGGCGGTCAGGAGGTTAAAAAAAAATTGCTCCTCTGAGGACGAAAAACGCTGTAAATAGTTTTCTTATAATTTAATGATAGGTATTATAAACGAAGTTAGCATAAACTCGAAGTCTGCCAACACAACATAGAACGTAATATGCTCAACATAAGACTAAGAGATAAAATAAAACTCAAAAATATAAGAAAACAAACCAAAATAACTGACATAACATATTGTATTAAGAAACTTAAATGGAAGTGGGCAGGTCACATGGTACGTAACAAAAAAGAGAAATGGACAAGGAATGTAACAGAATGATGTCCGAGACAGTATAAAAGAAAGAAAGGCAGACAACGCCGTAGATGGGAAGATGATATTACTAGGGTAGCAGGTGCTACTTGGATGAGAAAAGCACAAGGCCGGGATTTATGGAAGTCTCTTGGGGAGGCCTATGCTGCAAAGCTAGACCATTCAGAAACAGAAGACATGTAAAAAAAAAACACAGATATATTGATTGAAACAAACATTTTGGTCAAAGGAAAGGCTTTATTATAAACGAAGTTTTAAGTTCCTCGTCTAATAAAAGTTCTTTCACATACAAACGCCGAAAACAGTTTTTTTTTTTTTCATTTTAATGATTAGTCTATTAGCGTATTATGAAGTTTATATCTTAAAAATAATATAGTCGATATGAGGCGGTTTTTTTATCTGATGGAGGTTCATATTTAAGGCGATATATCGATTGAAAGAGACACCCTTTGTTTTTCGCTCACGACAAAACGGGATGCAATGCAACCCTGGCGGGATGCAACAATGGCTTTTTAGACAAATCTGTGCGACTGTGTGCAGGTTTATTAAATTTCCTCTTGTCAGTACCTAGATAACGTAAAATACCATCATATTAATTTAATCGTGTCTTTTAATAATGCGTTGTTTTAGTAGGCTGAGGAAAAAAAGGAAAATATAGACTCGACTTTGGATTTATTTTCTATCGAGAAAATTTTAAGCAATCATGTTTCGCTATTGTCAGTACCACAATCATATAGTCAAGAATCCTATATCTGAAAATCAGCCCCTACTGTTTGCTAGTCTGGGCAGGACAGCGTTTCAAAGTCTCCAAATTTCTCAGTGTAGCGCCTTAAGGTATACTCGTAGTATAGGTTTTTTAAATGTAGTTATGTTTTGTTTCAGAAAAGCCACTCTCGCTACAAGATCGGTTCGTGCTCCGCGACTGCTGGGTGAGACTCGAGCGCTGCGCCCTCCCCCCGTCGCCACTCAATATCGAAGCCCTACAAGACATAGTCAACGCAAATTCATTAGTATGCGACACATGCGGAAAAACATACAGACACAAACGACATCTAGTTAGACACGTTAAAAAACATTTAAGAATAAAGAAATTAGGTACAACGTCAAAAAAACGAAACCCTAACGCTGATAAACCATTCACGTGCGAAATATGTAAAAAGGCCTTTACGAGACTGTATTCTTTGCAAGTGCATAGTAGAATTCACACTGGGACAAAGCCATACTCCTGTGAGTTCTGTAATAAGCAGTTTGGCGTTTTGGGGAATTACGAGACGCATAAAAGAATTCATACAGGCGTGAGACCATATTCGTGCGATATATGCAAGAAAGGGTTTACACAAATAGGTCATTTAAAGTCGCATCAACGAACGCACACGGGGGAAAAGCCGTATGCATGTGGACTGTGTAAAAAGGAATTCACTCGATCCACCCAAATTAAGAAACATATAAGAGTACACACTGGCGAAAGACCCTATTCCTGCGATATATGTCAAAAGCAGTTTTCGGAATTAGGCACTTTGAACACACATAAACGGATACACACCGGTGCTAGACCATATTCCTGCGATGTATGTAAAAAAGAATTCACGCAATCAAGCTCTTTAAATGTACACAAAAGAATACACACGGGAGAGAGGCCCTATGCCTGCGATATATGTCAAAAGAGGTTTACTGATTTAAGTACCATGAAGACGCACAGACGTATACACACTGGGGAGAAACCTCACTCCTGCAAGGTATGTAAGAGGGCGTTCACGCAATTAGCTAATTTGAGGATGCACGAATGGCGTAGGTCATGTAAGCCGGTTCCATAGCATTATATACAGATAAAATTTACTTGAACTATTGGATTTCCTCTACCAGGTGCCTCTAGGAAGCGTCTTGCAACGTACAGTACGATTACTTGTTTTCACACTTGCATATGCTCTTATTTTATTCGATATTCCAGTTTAACGCTTAATGTAATAGAGTTTCTTTTACAAAACATACAATTTCTAGACAGTGTGTATGTATAGCTTATAATACTGTATATTAAACTTTATGGTGTTTAATGTAATGATGTTTAATAAATTTGCTAAATTTGATTAAAAAAGGTTATGAAATTTGTAGTGAGAATAGGTTTTTATAGGTTTAGATATTTATTTAATAAAACGTTTACCTTTTATGGTGTTTTTTTTACAATGACGATGGCAAAAATAGTGGGAGATCTACTGCGTTGGACCTTTAAAAATGGTATCAAGCTATGAGCTTCACCACATCTATTCTCCAAGTAATTCAAAGCATTTCTAGTCCAAGACACAAAAAGAATTATGCCGCTGCGCGGGGTGAGGGGGGTGAAAAGGTACCGGCCGACCACCTACTTTAAAAAAAATCTACACAGTGCCAGCTGGCTACTGTAGCAAGTTTGGTATCATTTTCGTATAAATTGAACATGTAGAATTCATTTCCCCCGGCCCCGAGCCGAGCGAGCGGTAGGCATTTAAAGCGACGCGCACCACCCACTCCGAGCCCCTTGGCCATGCATGGCATTCCGATACATAGGTTAGTAGTGTCGGTGACACAAGCTACGGCATATGAGTAGTGATGTGCCGTTCCCAGGGATATTCCCTAGGTGGGAATATTCCCACACAGAGGGAACATAGGGGAATTTTGAAATTGTGTAGGTCTACATATTGTGGCAGCGGGGATTCTATCAAAACGTAAGTCCTTGAATGTGAAAGTAAATTCCCAGTGTTCCCGGGAATATTCCCATAGTTGCTGAGAATATTCCCCAAGCAGAAATAGCACAAATTTTAGAAAATGACTTCTTTATTTAACAAAAACGATACTAATCATCACAGTTTAATTAAAAATTGCTTGCGCCGCCCATTACGCAAAAAACTAGTTTTATTATATAAAACTGTAAATGTAATATAAACATGAATACCTATAACAAAAACGAAGTTTTTATCGAAAGTAATTTTTATTCTTCGAATACTATTCATTGTAACTAACTTAAGAGGAGGGGTAGGGCAAGCTCTCTCCATACAAACTTTGTGCAGGATTTACTTCGTTTGTTCTTCGTTTGCATTATAGTTATGATTTTTGGTCAGTATGCTTATTTTTCTCATAGCTATTTCGTGAGGTATATATTTTTTTTTTTTTAAATATTTGAAAATTTTCACATCACTATCTTCGCATATCTAATATTTACAACCAAAAAAATATTATATTTGTTAGTGCCAAAACCGACGAATAAAACCTGCACAAAGTTTGTATGGGGAAGGCCTCGCCCTACCCTGCGCCTTAAATAAAAATTTAGTTGCCCAATCTGTAGTGCAATATTCCCCTGTTTTGGGAAAATTCCTGGGAATTAGGGAATATTCCCACTCCCGGGCCTATCGATGGTATGCGGATGTGAGTGTGTGTCGTCGAGAGTCACGTCACTTTCATTTATTTTATTTTATAACGCGACCTACTCAAACTGTGCCGCCGGTCATCACTAGTGAGGCCCGCGGATTGGACGATTCTATTGCTGCACCGCAACAGCCAATCACGGCTGAGAATCGGAACGCACTGCGCGTGAGCGATTCGATTCAAATACGTTCCCGGCGCTCCCGCGCAGTCCGACCACCGACGCGCTACGATAACTAACCCTTATACGATTGTGAACGATAATTCTAATAAGAATACAATTTAGTAATAGTTAATTCTTTTGTTTGTGTAAAACAGTGCATATCTCACGCAATAAAC
Organism: Cenopis cana; assembly: GCA_951800055.1. Taxonomy (NCBI): domain Eukaryota; kingdom Metazoa; phylum Arthropoda; class Insecta; order Lepidoptera; family Tortricidae; genus Cenopis; species Cenopis cana. Next base: position 2,036,974 of record OX637496.1, read on the forward strand.
TGTTACAAACTGTGCGCGTTGTGTTTTCACTTAAATACTTAGCCCCGTCGCACGAACCCCGAGCTAGCTGGCGCTACAAAATGGCTGCCCACGCGTGAGGCTAAAGTGAAAAGTGAATTTGTGCTTGTGACTCGTCATTTCTAATAACGAAATGCCACCCAAAAGGAATCAACGTCGTACGTCGCAGGATCATTATGCATCTGCTGACGAAGGATCGTTCTCGAGGGAGGACATCGCCACGCTGGTGGAGTCGCTGCAGCGGTCGCAGACCAACGCCTTCAAGGAGCTGCTCGATACCGTTCTAACCAGACGCGCTTCGTCTACGTCGACACCAATTCCGTCCGAGGGAGGAAATTTCTCACGCTGTAAAGCTAGATTTTCCGGAGCCGCCGAAGAATCCATCGAGGGTTTTATCGACGCCATCGAGGCGTATAAGGACTGTTCGAACATTTCGGACGAGAACGCGATTAGAGGGTTGTCCATGTTACTAACCCATTCCGCCGCAGACTGGTGGCAGGGTATTAAGACAGAAATATCGTCATGGGCCGACGTAATAGACAACCTCAGGTATACCTACGGTGATAACCGTGCGCCGCCGCGCATTTATCGAGACCTTTTTGCGACCACGCAAGGGGACGAAAATACGCATATCTTTGTCGCGAAGTGCCGCGCGCTGCTTTCGAAGTTGCCGCGCAATGAAGTATCTGAGAAAATTCAGCTAGATATGGTATACGGCCTTCTACACAAAAGAATCAGAAAGCGTGTGAAGAGAGAAGAGTGCGAAACATTCAAAATACTGCTAGAAAAGGCACGAAGTATTGAAGAATCATTGAACGAAGGTACTACAGATACGCGGCCTGCCGCCGCCGATTACAAGAACGTGAGACACGCTTCTCCGAATCGCTTTGTCAGTGCCGCCACTTCGAGGTCACGCGCCGTTGCGAGTACGAGCGCCGCGTCCGCGCCGCCCGCGCCACGCGATACCCGCGCGCCGCCGCCGGCCGCGCCCCGCGACTATCGCGCGCCGCCGCCGCCGCAACGATCAGCTGATGACAATAACAGTGCTAGTGCCGCCGCGAAACCTAAACCGTTTTATAACAAAAAGCGCGCGTACCGTAATAATAATAATATACCTAAACCTAAAGACTCTAGTACGTCTAGCGTTAATTATAACTCGTCAGATGTAAATGTATTACATTGTTACGGATGTGGTCAAAAAGGAGTGCTGCGATCGAATTGCGAGAAATGCAACGCTAACTTCTGTTCTGTCAACTGCAGCCTGGACTCGTCCAATCTGGGGTCAGGGGACGCTGGTAAGTCGCAATCCCCGGTGAGTAGTTCTGTTACTATTTCCGCGTCTATACCTAAAGGTCATAATGCTAAACTTCAAGACAATTGTTTGTCTCTTGTTGATTTTAAGCATGCACTTCCTGCATTTTTCTTTGATGACGGTTTTTTTGAAAAGCCGATGACGTCACGTGCCATTAACTTTGCCCAAAACGTATCGCCCGTCATTAAACAATCGTGCGCACAAGTTGCAAAGCCTTATGCTATTTATAATAGTGATTATCATTGTCAAGTTTACAGTGAATCCAGTAGTAGGTATATGAGGGATATGTCGTCTCAATCAGAGTTAGATAATAATAATAGTAACATGACAGTGCTGCCTGAGCAGGTCGTTGATGCTAAACCTAGGTTGACAACAGCTGATCACAATGAAAACAATGAGTGTCACAGTATAAACATTTCCAGTACATTACCTGTGTGTCACAGTATAAATATTTCCAGAAATATCAGATTGCCCTGTGAGGAAATTATATTTTCATCTGTGGAAATTTTAGGATCCAATCATGAGGTGGAGGAGCCTTCACCTGGAGCTTCAAGCAGGAACAATAATGATGCTAAGGATGCCATTAGTGGATTATTTGGAACTAATGATGAATATGAAAATAGACATCAGCGACCAATCTTAGGGATTGAAGTTCTCAACATCCGTGGAAGAGCATTGATTGACACCGCTGCCAAGAGGAGCATTGCAGGTCAGCAGCTCTATTCAATATTACAGGAAAAGAATCAGCGGTTCTCCGAGACCCAAATGAGAGTGAAACTGGCGGATGGTTCATCTCGAGTTGGAACGGTGTTGACAATTACTTTAGAGGTCAAAGTTAAACAGAAAATAATTCCTACAGAGTTCCTGATATTGCCTGAAGCTGAAAATAATGAAACACTATTGGGCATAGATTTTTTGAAAGCATCCCGGCTTAAGCTGGACTTTGCCGAATCAACATGGTGCTTTCCCGGTGGTGAGAAATACCCACTGCAGTATGAATCCAATTTGCCAGCCCAATTATCCATTGCTGCCAGCAGTATACTTCATGCTGAAGAAGGATCCATGCTCTGTGAAGCAGAACGGATGAAATTAACCCAAGTTTTAGAGAGGAATAGCGCAGTCTTCAGTCTAGGGGGAGCGCCCACTCCCATTGTGCAACATTACATCGACACTGGAGACCATGCCCCAATATCTGTACCTCCATACCGGCTTACACCTGCAAAGAAAGAAATAATGAAAGCAGAATTAGAAAAGATGCTCCGAGAAGGGATAATAGAGGAATGTGAGTCCGCCTGGACTTCACCAGCAGTACTCGTGCCCAAGAAGGATAATACATTCAGGTTCTGTGTTGACTATAGAAAACTGAACAGCATCACGAAGACTGATAATTATCCCTTACCTTTAATTGATGAGTTGCTTCAGTCGACCGGGAAGAGTTGTTACATAAGTACAATTGACTTGAGATCTGGATACTGGCAAGTGAGTGTCGCTCCAGCTGATCGCGATAAGACTGCTGTGACGACTAGCTTTGGTACTTACCGCTTTATCCGAATGCCATTTGGACTTAAAAATGCACCTGGAACTTTCCAGCGGTTGATGGATAAGTTCAAATCTGGTTCCAGCTTGCAAAACACTACCGTCCTTGCATACCTGGATGATCTCCTGATCATTTCCGATAGTTTCGAGAAACACCTGGAAGACCTGGAACTCGTGTTTGCTCGACTACGCGAGTTCGGCTTAAGAGCAAATCGTGAGAAGTGTGTTTTTGCCCGCAAGGAAGTCAAGTATCTCGGTCATCTCATCACACCAGAAGGAATCAAGCCGGATAACAAGAAAGTTGAAGCCATCTTAGACATGAAAGAGCCAACTAACTTGAAACATTTGAGGACATTCCTGCAAACCTGTGCTTGGTTTAGAAAGTTTGTACCAAACTTCTCCGCTGTGGCTCAGCCGCTTACCAAGCTTACGAAGAAGAACCAACCATGGATTTGGCAAAGTGACCAACAGCAAGCCTTTATGGAGTTAAAAGCCAGATTAACTTCTGCGCCTATCTTGGTTCAAGCTGATTATAGCAAACCATTTACGTTGCGGACTGATGCTAGTAGCTACGCTCTTGGAGCTTGTCTGATGCAAGGGGAAGGACATGATGAACATCCCATTGAGTACGCCAGCCGGTTGCTCACACCAGCAGAACGACGCTACAGCACGACAGAACGCGAGGCATTAAGTGTTGTCTGGGCCGCTGAAAAGTTTCGCCCATACATAGAAGGTCACCCGATCATCGTGAAAACTGATCACCAGCCGTTGAAATGGTTGCTGACTCATAAGTCTCCAAGTGGTCGCCTTATTCGGTGGGCACTTAAGTTACAATCTTATGGCATCAATTATGAGTATACACCTGGAAGGGCCAATGTCGTAGCAGACACATTAAGTAGACCTGTGTGTGATGAAGACACCAAAGATAATTGTGGAATCTGCTCGGTCATAATTGATATACCACAAATAAACCCGACGGAACTCCGTACTGCCCAGTTAGAGGATCCAGAAGTTGCCAAGATAATTGAAGACCTGGAAAGCTCGGATCCTATTACCTCGACCAGATGGCTTGAGAGAGGATATATTATGGCCCATGGGGTACTATATTATTATAATCCCAACTCTGAGTCCGAGGAAGCTCAACAGGTAGTACCACACTCGATGAAGGAGGCCGTCTTACAGGAGTATCATGATGCGCCAACAGCTGGACATCAAGGGGTAGAGAGGACTCTCGCACGTATTAGTCAGAAGTATTACTTCACAGGCATGCGCAAATTCATTACAGAATATCTCAAGCGATGCGAAGAATGTCAACGTTACAAGATAAGCAACCAGAAGCCTACTGGACTATTACAGACCCCGATACTAAATCAAAGAGGAGAGGTGCTAGCAATTGATCTCTTTGGCCCCCTCCCTGAAGGAGATAATGGAGAGAAATGGGTGCTTCTGATTGAAGACACAGCTACTCGCTGGGTAGAGCTTATAGCGCTCAAAGACGCCACAGCCGAGGTCTGTGCACCCGCTCTCATTGAGCAATATTTCTTGAGGTATGGTTTTCCTAGAAGAATTATATCAGACAACGGTGTTCAGTTTGTCTCCGCTGTTATGCAGCAGACAATGTTCTTATTGGGGATCAAGCAAAATTTAATACCACTCTATCATCCAGAGGCTAACCCCGCTGAACGCAAAAATAGAGATCTCAAGACTCAACTCTCTATTCTGGTGAAGCAAAACCATCGTTCGTGGCCAAGGTTCCTGCCAGCGATCAGGTTCTCTATGAACAGTGCCGTCTGTGCCACAACTGGATGTAGTCCATCTCACATGATGTTCGCCCGAGAGATGAGAACTCCATTCGATGCTCAACGTGATTTAAGGGCAATCCTGTCCAAGGGAAATTTCCTGCCACAAATAACTCCTTACTTAAAAAGGTTTGTAGACAACTTTGATTCTATAAAGGAGAAAACTGAACGTCAGCAAGACCAGAAGAAAAGCGACGCGGACCAACACCGAAGGTCGTCACCTTTGTTTAGCGTTAACGACTTGGTTCTTGTAGATACTCATCTGCTTAGTAATGCTTCTAAAGGTTTAACAAAGAAGTTTATGCCGAAAAGAGATGGTCCCTATCGTATCAGTAAAGTAGTTAGTCCAACTTCTTATGTCATTGCTGACACTCAAACTAATACCGACCTGGGTAAAGTTCATTGCTCGGATTTAACCCCGTTCAGTCCAGGCCAGGGTATAGATTCGGTGCCTATTCATCCTCGGCGTTTAAGAGGTCGCCCACGTAACTTACCACGTCCCACGCAAGTTGATAATGGTACCAAGTCCCCAACGGGTCGTTCCGGGAACTTGGAGGGGGAGTGTATAACGCGACCTACTCAAACTGTGCCGCCGGTCATCACTAGTGAGGCCCGCGGATTGGACGATTCTATTGCTGCACCGCAACAGCCAATCACGGCTGAGAATCGGAACGCACTGCGCGTGAGCGATTCGATTCAAATACGTTCCCGGCGCTCCCGCGCAGTCCGACCACCGACGCGCTACGATAACTAACCCTTATACGATTGTGAACGATAATTCTAATAAGAATACAATTTAGTAATAGTTAATTCTTTTGTTTGTGTAAAACAGTGCATATCTCACGCAATAAACTGTTACAAACTGTGCGCGTTGTGTTTTCACTTAAATACTTAGCCCCGTCGCACGAACCCCGAGCTAGCTGGCGCTACAATTTTATTTATTGCAAACAGAACATATACAGCATTACAGTCAAAACCAAGGCACTGTACAATTCATATTAACACGTTCACAGTCCCCATACCAAATGTTTCAATTTTCTTTGACGTCCAAGCAAATTACTTCCATACGTCCGTGCTCCACGTTTGGGTCACTACGAAACGACCAGGTACGCACTCGGATGATTACAATATATTATATAATGCTATTTTATATCTAACTAAAATATTAATTGCAAAACAGAATTGTCTTTATAAGCCTTATCGAATGCAGTTAGTCTATCCGGATGGCCGAGAACCGAGCGGCCTGGAGAGAAACAGTGCGGAAAGTGACGGCCTCACGTAGTCACGACCCTCAGTCATGAGGATGCTACCAAGAAGAAGATCGAATGCAGTTATAGTGATTTGAGTGCGTATCTGGTCGGCTATAGTGACCCATGTACGGGGCACGGACTTGTGGAGATAGTTCTTCGTGACCCATGTATGGGGCACTGGACTGTGAACGTGTTAAACACACACAATACAACATTAACAATAGGAAATTAAGACAATCAATTCTCGTCCATCATCTCACAGTAACGCAGACACGTTAAAAAAAAACTCAAAACATTTATTCTGCAAATAGGCCTCAAGGGCACTTTTACAAGTCAAAATTTATCTGTATCAACAGAAAATATTTGTAATGTTCAAATAAAACTAATTACATATCATAAATAAGATTAATCCAGATTTCTAAGAGATGTATAAGGTCTCTAAGCGTCACAATAAAAATAAAAAGATACAACCGCCACACAACCGCCCATCGACTTGCAAACATATCACCCTCTGGTGCCCATGACAGAAGCGAGTTCAGTAGTCTTAGCTTAGAGTGCGTACAGCCGGCGACCTCCTATGCGCCACGGTGCGTGCAATTGGGACTGCCAAAACTTTGCGTTCGCGGTCTCAGAAGATTCTTGGGCAGAAATGGGATAGCGAGCCTAATAGGGCCTGTACACTCTCGCCGAGCCACAGCGAGACATGCCGAGCGCGAGAGTGTACAGGGGGGTCTCGCCGACGAGTCCCATACTGAACACAGCGAACTAGACCTTATTGGGATTATGCTTTATCAAGTGAGTGGGCAACTTGACTGTTAGAAGTTCTCAAGCCACTCGAAGGCCTCCATCTTGGCTTAGACAGCAGCCGGGATCAACGGCTTAACGTGCCTTCCGAAGCACGGGAGCGCTCAGTTAGTAACCACTCAAAGCGGTCACTCATCCATCCCTTGACCGCTGCCCACGTTGCTTAACCTTATATACCGTGCGGGGTACACAGGCGCCGCTGGGCCTCGAGCGCTCTTCCCCATGTCTAGTAAAGTAAAGTATTTATTCATTGTAAACTGTGCACATAAAGGTCTTACTTTCTAGTTCCAATACTGCCAAGTTTTCGCTTTGGGCGAGATCAGATCATCAGATGGCACTTGCTTAGCTTAGTAAAACTACTGTGTACTAGATCAACCAATTTCACTGGAGCGCAAAGTACTTAGACTCTTTAACACGAACACGCAGGCGGTTTAATAACTGGAATACTTTCTAGTATTTAAACCGCCCGCGTAATAGTGTCGGAAATTTCCCCTAGGCCACTCTCCAACCGCGCAATCATATCACTTTATTGGGCCCGGCATATAAAGCCAAAAAAATGGTAAGTACTCTACCTTGACCACGCCTGAATACTAATCAACTACATAGGTTTTTAAGTTTCTCGCTCGGGCCCATATATCCTGAAATTTCTAAAACCTAATCCGGAAAACTAACGTGTGTTGCGGGCCTAAGTTCACGCCATCGACTAAAAGTAAAAAATAAAGCAGTGTTGCCAGAGCACTTCCGTCGAAAAGCACGGTCGGGTGTCCAAAAAAGCACGTTTTTGGAATAAAAAGCACGTTTTTAGGGTTCCGTACCCGAAGGGTCGAAATCGAAAATGACTCCTATTGCTGTCACTCACGCGTCCGTCCGTCCGTCCGTCGGTCGTCTGTGACAAAATTATGTTCATAAGATTATTTTTTCTTCCCATTGACCCATAAACTTGAAATTTGGTGATACTGTTCATTATTACGGGTGTGGCGGAGCCCAAAACCGGCTAAAACGAGCCTATTTTTACAGTCAATGTGACCTGTATAGCCGTCAATAAAGATAAGAAAACAGTTAGGTAAATTTAAGAGTAATCCTGTTTCGTAAGCTCAAATACTTAAGAAACCCTGTTATTTACCCAACTAGTTAGCATTCCGTTCACGCTAGGTGGACGGTATAAGTACCTAGGTATCGTCCGTATACTTATTTACTACCTCCCTGGACAAAAAGGAAAAGTCCAAAAACTATTGCGCAGTTAGATAGTATCAGCTACGCAGTAGCATTTTTATGTGCGTCACACATCGATGGAAAATCCCATCGAGTATTGCGCAATAGTTCGAGATAGCCCAAAAATATAGACATTTTGGCTATCTCAAAGTCACAAATGGTGACACAGCTCGAGAGCCTGTGACTCGAATCCATATATTAAATTCAGTAATGAAGAAGCCGTTAAGGCGCACCTGTACCACACAGCATCTAGTCTGTGTCGGGTAAACTCAGATCAGTAGAAATTCCCGAGTGCGGAATTTCCCCGTAAAGTCGAATATATTCGCACGTCACAGACTCCCAAGCCCGAACACGGTGGATTAGCGCCCCCGTAGTAAGTCTCATACAGACGCCCCGAATGAGCGTTCATCTGTCCAAAGATGAGCTCATGACGGCCTCCCGTAACGACAAGGGAAGCCTGGAACCATCAGTTCCATAAGCCAAAAGGGGAGGAGTTCCACTTTATTATATATGTCGGTCGAGTCTCTATGTTAGATCGACCCGTAAGCTAGGAAATAAAAGAGCTTTGTTCCTGGAATATGTAAGTTCAGTACAGTGCTATCCAGTCAGATCATCTCTTCAGCAACAACCAGGAACTCCGCTCACCGAAGAAGTTTAGGAAGACTAGACATTGTAGTCATAGTTTCAGTTAGAATCGTTAAAAGTTTAAGTAAAATCGTATAAAACTGTTTCTTTTGAGCATTAAAATTAGACTAAGGGATCGGATATTTATAATCAACTAGCTGTTGCCCGCAACTTCGTCTGCGTAGAGCTCGGTTTTAAGTTAAAACATCTTAATATCCAGGTACAGGTTTTAAGTTAAAACATCTTAAACGGTATAATAATTGTGGTACTTTTACCCGGTGAAGACCAAATTATTAATATGCTGTACAGATATAAATCGGTCAACCCAAATTCTCAACCCCTCTAAAAATCCCTTTATGTCACACCTGGCCATAAAGTGGCCATTATCGCACGCTCCGCGCGCGAAAAACCCCACTTCCTGGCCAGGGGGTGACATAAAATTTTGTACTTACCACGGGCGATAATAAAGAAAGCCTCAGATCGCATATTTATCGCCCTTGCCTTCGGCTCGGGCGTAAAATACCTGCGATCTGAGACATTCTTTGTTTTATCGCCCTTGGTAAGTAATATACTATTAGGTACCTACTTATCGGATAAAAACTCTCATGTACTTAGGCTATTTTTTGTGTGAGTTGACACGTATCTTGTCGTTTTCTCTTCGTTACTGTACGTATTAATTATGGACCTGTAGAAATTTCGTTTCAAACATCTATCCAAATCCACAAATCCTGAAATCATTTAAACAGTCTTTTTGTGAAATGAAAGTCTCTCAATTAAAATAATGTTGCTCCCCATACAAACTTTGAACCCCTTTTTAACCCCTTGAGGGGATGAATTTAAAAAAAACGCTGAAATTAGTTTTGTAGTATTTAATTTAAACAGTTACTGTAAGAAATTTTAAGTCCTTCACTCAAAAAATTTTTGCTTCCAATATAAACTTTGAATCCCTTTTTAACCCCTTTAGGGGTTGAATTTCAAATAACGCAGAAATTAGTTTTGTTTTATTTAAACAAAGAGTCTCTGTAAGAAATTTGAAGTACCTCACTTAAAAAAAAATTTGCTCCCCATACAAACTTTGAACCCCTTTTTAACCTTTTTAGGGGATGAATTTCGAAAAACGCTGAAATTACTTTTTTTGTATTATTATAAGAAACTTTCATACAAAGTTTGAAGACTCTCACTTTAAAAAAAAATTGCTCCCCATACAATATTTCACCCCTATTTTCAACCCCTTAGGAGACGAAAATTTTGAAAACGCAGATATCACTTTCATTGTCTTATTTTAAGGAGTCTTTGTACAAAGTTTCAAGTCTATACCTTTAAAAAATTATTGCCCCCCATACAAACTTTGCACCCCTGTTTTACCCCCTTAGGGGTGGAATTTCCAAAAATCCCGTCTTATCCCTTGCCTCCGTTATATAACCTAACTACAGTGTAAATTTCAAATTTCTAGAACCGGCAGTTTCGGCGGGGCGGTGATTAATCAGTCACCCATCAACTTTATATATATAGATTAATCGTGTACTAAAATAAACCGTGTAAAAAACAAACATAACTTTTATCTTGAAAAACAAACATAAATAAATAGTGTGAAAATAATCAATTTGTAATTTCATTGGTAAACCGAAAAGTTAGACATAACCTAACCTAACCCATCCTAACAGCTGTTTTCGTTTCAAAGTTCGCTGCAGATTCGCCAGACCAGCAATTCGCTGAGAGTAAAGTAGAGTCAGTGAACGCCTATAAATAATAATAATAAATAGTTTCTACAGTCCGCTATTGAAGAATAATACTTTCTCTACTGGGTCTAACGCGAATTAGACTTGAGTGGAAAAGTTAGTGAAGGTGCTCCTTATAATATAAATCGACTCGAGCTATCGTATATGGTCCGGGTCGTTTATAACGGGTATTTTACCAAGAAATACTTATATTTTGATAAAACAGGTTTTTTTGATTGGAAATTTCCTTATTTTTCATGTTAAAACCAACGGTACTTTTTGCGCATGGTTCGGATACCTAAATGTGCGAAGTCCGATACGCACTTGGCTGGTTTTCGTCACATACAGAGTATTGAGCCTTTACTACATCGTGTACAATTGCACGACAGGAACGATAGAGCATGCAGTTGCAGGACAAGTTTTTTCCTGCAACCACAGGTAAAACATAAGTTTTAACTTTAGGATATCGAAGCGTAGGGTAGGAGATAAAGATTGTTTAACACAATGATTGATAGAAAAAAATTACAGTTTTAGAGAGTACCAAACCAACATTACCTCCCCTTTTTTAGTAGTAAAATCATAAAGCACCATAGTACCTAAAAACAGAGATGCGACTTATTTGAAATACTTGTATTTCAAATACAAATACAAAATGCAAAATAGGTATTTTATATTTTGTATTTAAATACCTTTTTAAGAAAACCATTTTGTATTTTATTTGAAATACTTTTCGAGGTGTATTTAGTATTTGTAAAATGCAAAATACTTTACTGCTAAGTTTCGCCAACATTACCACTCAACTTTTCATGTAAATGTGTCATTCGTCAAGGATTAGCCACTAGAGGCCCTGCAAGTGCTGCATCCTTGCGAGTGATAAAACAATATGGACGTTATCTGTGGAACGAGACGAGGTTGATTTTAAAATACTTGGATTACCGGTCTTTTTTTTCGACACCGTTAAAATTATTTTATTATTTATCAAAAAGAAAGTATTGGCTTTAGGTAATGTTCTACTATTGAAATATAATAATCAGCAGTTCCTTGATAATAAAAGGGTATTCCTAAAGTACAACACTTGTCTACCCAGTTCCGCACATGTGGAAAGAGTATTTCCATAGGGTGGCATGATCATGCGTCCACACAAGACGCAACATGTCGGATGCTCTTTTTGAGCAATTAAAATCATAAATAAATAAAAAATAAAGAACACAAATTTCATCTAAACTAAAGGTATTTTATTTGAATAAAGTATTTTGAAAATATGTATTTTGTATTTGGTATTTAAAATACAAAAAGTAAAAGTATTTTGTATTTTGCATTTGAAATAGTAAATTTGAAAACTATTTGCATTTTGTATTTAAATACTTTTTTAAAAGTATTTTGCACATCTCTGCCTAAAAAGCACGGTTTTAGCACGTTTTTGGGGAGCGCACGTAAAAAGCACGTTCGTATCCAAAAAAGCACGCAAAACCGTGCTAAAAAGCACGTTCTGGCAACACTGAAATAAAGGCCGTGAACTTCACTCTTTAATGCCGGCCGCACACGCACGGAATTCACGCCCTCTTAGAGCGAGAGGCGTCAACTCCCCTCCCCTCCGATTCCGTTCTGAATTCCGTGCGTGTGCGGCCGGCATAAAAAAGGCCGTCCAACAAATTTATGATGATTTCACCAATCAATACTTCTTCAAAGACGTTGTTCGGTAACGACGCCATGACAGTAGGTTTTGTTCAGTAGTGGATTCAGCTCGTCGTCGCGCCTACCACATGTGTTCACCAACGCGGCGACGAGCCAAATTCAGGCCGTGAACTCTGTGGTAGGGCTGTCAATGTCAAATTGACATGAAATTGTTTATTTTTTTTACAACTCATATTTTTTTACACCACATCCTAACGCGCCATTTTCGCTCGTGTTTTGTTATGTGATCTCATTACATTGTGCATTTTTTCCAATTTTAATTAATATAGTTTTATTGAGTGAGTTCTGGATTCTCCTGCATCGGCTTGGCCGGTACCAGGAGCTCAACATGTCAGCGGAGGTACGTGTGACGCAGCCCGAGGAAGTAGCCGCGGGGCAGCGCCCCCCGTTGCAATCGCACCGAGGTAAGCCCGCGTTATTTAAGGCCCCTGCCTCATTGGGCCCGACGTGGCTCTTACATTTTGACTTCGCCGAGCCGCCGCTAGCCAGGACCTCCCATACTTATTTACTTGCCAGTAAGGGACGAATGCTATAAGTCCGACATAAACGCGATCTTTCCAGCTAAGGGTCGCCATACGTCGGGACGTATCGGGATACGCCGGGACATGTCCCGGTTTGAAGCGTGTTCTGCGTGTTGTCCCGGTTTGAGAAGCATAGTTAACTAGTAGACACCAGGGAAACAAGCATGCATGTAATATGTAGTACTACGGCCGATCATCAGGGTTTCGTATCGCAGACAGTGCCTGCGCGGCGCGCAGCGCATGAAAGACGCTGTGAACAGGTATAGCAGATGGGGCATGTATGGTAGGGGCCTGCTCCGCTCCCACAACATCTCATTTGCTACCCTTTGACTTTGGATGTGTCAAGTGCCAAGCCCGTTGGAATTTCCCCTTTTTAATCTCTGCTAACACTACTTTTTCTATGGTCTGTCTGAGCTCCCCATATTTATGGCAAACCTATTGTAGCTATGCTAGCTAGACAGGTGAGTGAGCTGTCATACTTATTAGAATAAATTGTTTGAACACTATGTCACGGGGGTGACACGCGAAGGAAAGCAAGCGCTGTGGGTATGTATGTGTGCGTGCGCTGTTGGTACTACACGCGTCAATTGTTTGCGCGAGTGCGTAGCGCTTGGCGCGGACGAATCGCAAGCCGCGACGGTAACCCGATCGTAACCCGGCTTGCCATCCTGGCCCGTCAGGGACGAGGTAACTGACCTCGGTTGTTCGTGTTTTTCTGTATGTAATACTATTATACTATTCTGTCACTATGTTTAAAGCACAATAAAACACTTTTCCCGTTTTTATTCCCGTCGCCAGAATGTCACATAAGTACGTGTGCTGGCTTCCTTGGTAGAACCGAACTGGGGGTACTTACAGATCTTCATATCTACCCACATGTTAATATACAACACTACCCTAGCTGTCGAAGTTGCTATGGCATCCCAGTGAGGCTGGGGACTATTAACTTGTGTAGGGGCACATTAATGCCTATATGGAGACTGGAGAGCTATATATAAAGAATTTGAATGAAACAGCAAAACTAGTAAAAGATACTGTAAAATAAAGTTAAATAATAACTAACTAATAAACTATTGACTCAGCTTATTATTAAGTGTGTAACTTTATTGCAATTTTACTTTTTGTTGTAAAAGGGTCAATCAACTATTTCTTGTAGCTCATTACGACTCTTTAAAACAGGTATTTTACAGACTAATCTTACCTGAGGCGGCTCACTCCTTGATTTCGTCGCGCTGCTAAAAGTACACCCGCGTGGTGCCTTTTCAATGCGATAGAAAGTGATGTAGTGAGTGAGGGAGCGCTCGTGGCCCAGCGGCGCCTGCGTACCGCTTGCGGTATCTAAGGTTAAGCAACGTGGGCAGCGGTCAGGACTTGGATGGGTGACCGCTTTGAGTGGTTACTAACTGAGCGCTCCCGTGCTTTGGAAGACACGTTAAGCCGTTGATCCCGGTTGCTGTCTATGGCAGCAGTAGTTAAGCCAAGTTGGAGGCCTTCGGGCGGCTTGAGAACTTCTAACAGTCAAGTTGCCCACTCACTTGACAAAGCCTAATCCCAATAAGGTCTAGTTTCCCCTCGAGTTTGGAAGGTCAGATGGCAGTCGCTTCCGTAAAAACTAGTGCCTACGCCAAATCTTGTGATTAGGTAGCGGACCCCAGGCATCCTTCAGGATGCAACTGTACTGGGATAACGCTATGGGAGGATGATGATTATCGCGGATTTGTTAATAATGAGGCTTCTGTACGTAGTACTATTAGTAGTATCTGATTAAACTGACATGTAATATGAATTATTATAAAAAAATGAATATGAATATTACTTACTCTGTGATCTTACTATATATGATTTTTAACAATGATTGTATAGAGCTGACACACAATGTCTTTTTCTATTAGACTTTTATCCCACGAGCGCGGGTGAGCCATGGTTGTGTGTTGAGCTATACATGCACATTGTTTATGTGTGTGCCAGCGTGGGAACTATGAGTTGACGTTGTCTATGTTTTCGTATGACAATGGCCAACCCATGCTCGTGAGATAAACGTACTATCGTACACGATAAGATCCAATTTAACCCTTTGACCGCCAAAGCGATAGTGTGTCGTCGTGCTCAGTACGCCAAGCACTGTTTTTTTGGTGTAATGTCTAAACCAATAAAAACAGTTCATAATAGTACATTACTTACCAAGGGCGATAAAACAAAGAATGTCTCAGATCGCAGGTATTTTACGCCCGAGCCGAAGGCAAGGGCGATAAATATGCGATCTGAGGCTTTCTTTATTATCGCCCGTGGTAAGTACAAAATTTTATGTCACCCCCTGGCCAGGAAGTGGGTTTTTTTCGCGTAAATGATTTTATGTCACACCTGGCCATAAAGTGGCCATTATCGCACGCTCCGCGCGCGAAAAAACCCACTTCCTGGCCAAGGGGTGACATAAAATTTTGTACTTACCACGGGCGATACTAAAGAAAGCCTCAGATCGCATATTTATCGCCCTTGCCTTCGGCTCGGGCGTAAAATACCTGCGATCTGAGACATTCTTTGTTTTATCGCCCTTGGTAAGTAATGTACTATTATTCATGATCAAAGTACACCTTCACTCCGACCTTTTAAGTGGTTGTTGGCGTGGTGGGCACGATGACACACAACCACTTTATAGGTTCTTGGCGGTCAAAGGGTTAAATGAAACACTAATGTAATTTCACTGAAAATTAATCAAATAATATTTACATTTATTACTTGGCAGTGAACATTAAACAGGAGATAGAAGATATGGAAGAAGCAGAGAGTCCAGATGAAGTAAATGTGAAGGCAGAGCCCCCTAGTGACAGTGCAGAGCCTTTCAATGAGAGTGACACAGCTGGACTGTATCTCAACCATATATTTAAAGATGAGCTAGTATTGGGACCTGAGCTGGTGCAGAAACCACACATTGATCTTGCTGTTCGAGGTATTTTCAATTTAGCCTTTCCATGTTTCATATAAACTACTTAGTATAATTCCACAGCTGGTTTTTAGTTAATAAGTACTGAAAGTGTAAAACTATCTTTCGTTATATATATTTAGTAAGTAGTTAGTGAAAAATGAGAATCATTATAATCTAGTGTCTTTGTAAATGCACAGTTTGTACACTTGCTTTTCATCGGGGACACACCTTTTTTGACCCGAGTCCCGACATGCTGAGTGGACTCCATTTTCGCAACTGTTTTTAGTTTTTAAGTCATTTTATAGTAATTCCTATCATAAATTCCTATTAAATGTGGCTACGAGCCTCCCCAAGGCTTAATTAGCAGAGTGTAATGATTGAAAGATTCACCGTCACAAGGGATTACTACGGTGGCTCAGTTGGTTAGAACAATGGACAGATTCCATTCGTTAGCGGACGCATCGCTTGACAAATTTAATTCCTATCATGTTGTCGAAATAAAGTTTCTTCTGTTCTATTCTATTAGTCAATAGTCAAAAAATATTTATTCCATAGACATACATTATGCACTAGAATAAGTCTTATTTCTAGGTTCAGGTTTATAATCATACTATTTATACCTAAAGATACGAGTACATTTGCATAATATGTAATATCTAATATAGTTGCCATATACATATTGTATAACTTAATTAATATCTTATATCTTTAAACGAGCAATTCTTGTATATTTATTTATTTATTTCGGGGATCTCGGAAACGGCTCTAAGGATTTTGATGAAATTTGGTATGTGGGGGTTTTTGGGGACGAGCAATCGATCTAGCTAGGTCTCATGCCCGTGAAAACGCCGAGCAGAGCTCGGCCGCCCAGATATTTATTTAAATTGAATGTCATAAAAATCTTTTATATTATATAGTGCATTTTCGGTCAAAGTATTTTTAAGGTAAAGTTTATATTTCATGTCATTTAGTATAGTAACAGAGTCGGGTAAATGATTATACAATTTAATACTCTGATAAATGAAAGATTTTTTAGATTTGGCTAGGCGTACTTTCGGAAGGCAGAGTTTGTCTATTTCTTGTTGGATATTTATGAATATCACATATTTTCTTGCTGCCATTCAAATGTTTGCGAGCATATGACGACCGCTTTAGCTTAGTTGGTAGTGACCCTGCCTACGAAGCTGGAGGTCCCGGGTTCGAATCCCGGCCGGGGCATTTATTTGTGTGATGAGCACGAATATTTGTTCTTGGGCCTTGGATGTTTTCTATGTATTTATTTATCTATATAAGTATGTATATCGTCGCTTAGTACCCATAGTACAAGCTTTGCTTAGTTTGGGACTAGGTTGATTTGTGTAAGATTGTTCACAAATATTTATTTATTTATTTTTTTATATAATAAGTTTTTATATATAAACAAGGAATAAAATATCATTATGCCATTTTCCCTAAAACAAATCCCTATTATATTAGCTTCGTTGTTAACTGGCTAAGAACTTATCTGGGTGGTAACCAATTTTTTGCAAATTCGCCTACATTTTGAATTCAATAACAAAATTGATTGTGTCATAGAACTGTGGGTTATTGCTTCAAAATTTATTATTACAAGCGGAGAGCCGGTGTGCGGAGGCTGCGCCTGTGGTGCCGAGCCTTTATATATGCGACAACCTTTAATCTTAATACATTTATGTTCTGTACATGTGTGCAATATTTAATTGGACTCATGCATTGTGTGCAATATTTCAGCATCAACAACAGGCGGCGGACATCTCCCACTCAGGGAATGCTTTGTGAAACTCGAACGTCTCCCGCATCGCGGGCCGAGAGCCCGCGGGCGGGGCTCCTATCGCAACACTTTCACTAATGCCGTCAGAAAATGTGATAAAGGCAAATGTAACACTAAAGATAAAAAACTTGCCGTCAGAAAATCTGATAAAGATAAATTGCGTTACACCAAAGATAAAAAACTTGCCGTTAGAAAATTTGATAAAGAGAAGTGTAACGCTAAAGATAATAAGCTTCATGCATGTAATGTGCCTGTCAAAAGGATCGCTCTGAAGTCAGATAAAGTGAAACATGTCGAGGACTATATGCAGACACCTAAAAACACGGGGAAGATAGGCAGGCGGGGAGTTGAAGGCAATGGTGAGTTGTTGCTTATGTTCCTTTAGGCTGGTTTTCCACTAGAGCTATGCTATGCTATGTTTTCATATATTTGACACGTAGCTTGAGCTGGAGCTTTGTGTCAAATGTATGGAAACATAGCTCTAGTGGAAAACCAGCCTTAAGCGGCAATTACACTTCGTCGTTCGCCGCATGCTGCATGCGGCGACCGCAAAAGTGTAAAGAACACGTTAGTCGGCCGCATTCGGCGCTCGACAGCTGCCAAGTCGTCGTAGTAGGCGGACAGACTAATGTGAAGACGACGTTTGTTGGCCTAAGTAGTTTAAAATGAATTCGGCGACCGCATTAGGTGAACGACGCAGTGTAATGGCCGGTTTAACCTCTAGCCGCCCACCATACAAGGTAAAATGCCATTGAAATTTAAATATCCATTATCCTGTAACAGGAAAAAGAGTTTATTTTTTATTTGGAATTTAATGAAACAAAACAAATGCAACTCTATTACAATTTTGAAAGATACAAGTTCCATTGAAGTGAATTTGTTCTAGTATTAGCACTTTTACCCCATGAGGTTAATTGGGTATTGTGAGATGGATTAGACAGCTTTAATCACGATGTTTTCCTTCACCGAAAACCTAACCTTATGAGCGCCTGAGGGACTTTATTAATCTTTAGAGCGCCTAAAGGCATAGACATCAGATTCAGACATCATTTATTCACAATATACGATAACATTATAAATTACATGTCAATTTACAAGTCATGTAAATTATAAATATTAATAATTATAATTTTTTTTTTCATTTATTTATTTCATTAACAATAGTACAATTGTGTTTGAAAATAATAGTAAAAATTAACTTATTATATTTTATTGTTAATTATATTTTATTGTCATTATAAATTACATGTCATTTTTCATTTTTTAGTAATAAGGTATTACAGGTCAGTGTTTATTGTACATTCATTTGTAGATTATATAAATGAGAGAGAATCATTTATTAACCAAATATAGAGAAGTAAGACATAGATAAATCCAAATCCGCTACGCAGGCTTCGTCAGGTGGATACAACCATGAATCAGCAACAGCCATGAATCAGATTATATTAATAAGATCATTACATTGTATTACAATATGCCTACATTATTACTAATATCTGGGGGAGCGCTCGTGGCCCAGCGGCGCCGGGTACCGCTTGCGGTATCTAAAGGTTAAGCAACGTGAGCAGCGGTCAGGACTTGGATGGGTGACCGCTTTGAGTGGTTACTAACTGAGCGCTCCCGTGCTTTGGAAGGCACGTTAAGCCGTTGATCCCGGTTGCTGTCTATGGCAGCAGTCGTTAAGCCAAGTTGGAGGCCTTTTTTCCTCAGCCTACTAAAACAACGCATTATTAAAAGACACGATTAAGTTAATATGATGGTATTTTATCTCATCTAGGTACTGCTAATTTAATAAACTTGCACACAGTCAGATATTTAACGAGATTTGTCTAAAAAGCCATTCTCGGAGAGGGTTGCATCCCGTTTTGTGGTGAGCGAAAAACAAAGGGTGTCTCTTTCAATCGATATATCGCCTTAATTAGAAACAGGGATTACCAGCTCAGTTGGTTAAGAGCAATGGACGGATTCCAGAGGTCGTGGGTTCAAATTCCACCTGTGGCGTTTAATTTTTCAATTTTCACTTTAAATAGAAAACTTCCGTGAGTCTCAGACATCATCATCATCATCATCATCATCATATCAGCCGAAAGACGTCCACTGCTGGACATAGGCCTCAGTCTCAGACATATTGAAATATAATAAACGGGTCACTCACGTCTTTAACGTTGAATATTAGGATGTTAGACGCGAAGCCGTCGCGACCACTCATGATTAAGGACCACGTAGTTGTCCGAAACATGTCAAGCGATATTCAACGTTAAAGACGTGAGTGACCCGTTTATTATATTTCAAATTAGTATTTGTGTATGGATTGCACCTTTTTGATTCAATTGTTCAAGTCAATTTTATCTGTATGTAACGCTATGGAACAGGCGTACATGACATACGCCATTCGTGCATCCTTAAATTAGCTAATTGCGTGAACGCCCTCTTACATACCTTGCAGGAGTAAGGTTTCTCCCCAGTGTGTATACGTCTGTGCGCCTTCATGGTACTTGAATCTGTAAACCTCTTTTGACATATATCGCAGGCATAGGGCCTCTCTCTCGTGTGTACTCTTTTGTGTACATTTAAAGAGCTTGATTGCGTGAATTCTTTTTTACATACATCGCAGGAATATGGTCTAGCACCGGTGTGTATCCGTTTATGTTTGTTCAAAGAGCCTAATTCCGAAAACTGCTTTTGGCATATATCGCAGGAATAGGGTCTTTCGCCAGTGTGTACTCTTATATGTTTCTTAATTTGATAGGATCGACTGAATTCCTTTTTACACAGTCCACATGCATACGGCTTTTCCCCCGTGTGCGTTCGTTGATGCGACTTTAAATGACCTATTTGTGTAAACCCTTTTTTGCATATATCGCAAGAATATGGTCTCACGCCTGTATGAATTCTTTTATGCATCTCGTAATTCCCCAAAGCGCCAAACTGCTTATTACAGAACTCACAGGAGTATGGCTTTGTTCCAGTGTGAATTCTACTATGCACTTGCAAAGAATATAGTCTCGTAAAAGCCTTTTTACATATTTCGCACGTGAATGGTTTATCAGCGTTAGGGTTTCGTTTTTTTGTCGTTGTACCTAATTTCTTTTTTCTTAAATGTTTTTTAACGTGTCTAACTAGATGTCGTTTGTGTCTGTATGTTTTTCCGCATGTGTCGCATACTAATGAATTTGCGTTGAGGATGTCTTGTAGGGCTTCGATGTTGAGTGGCGGCGGGGGGAGGGCGCAGCGCTCGAGTCTCACCCAGCAGTCTCGGAGCGCGAACCGATCTTGTAGCGAGAGAGGCTTTTCTGAAACAAATTATAACTACATTAAAAAAAACCTATACCTTAAATATGAACCTCCATCAGATAAAAAAAACCGCCTCAGGTCGACTACATTATTTTTAAGATAGAAACTTCATAATAGACTATAATTAAAATGAAAAAAAAAATACTGTTTTCGGCGTTTGTATGTGAACGAACTTTTATTAGACGAGGAACTTAAAACTTTGGCATCATCGCATTTAGCATCTACGTGCCAAAGACCAGGTGGAGCAGCCAGAAACGCAGAGGCAGCTAAGCGCCGCAAATATCAGTGTTTGGGCGACAGGTACATTTTTGTCCCGTTCGCCGTAGAAACTCTTGGCCCTTGGGGGCAAGAGGCCCACGATTTGTTCAAGACATTAAAGAAAAAACTAATAAGAACCACCTGTGATCCCAGAGCTGGCGCGTTCCTCGGCCAAAGGCTCAGCATTGCTGTGCAACGTGGAAACGCCGCCAGCATCTTGGGCTCATTTCCGCCAATGAGCGACCTAGGTGTTTAGATTTCTTTTTTTTATATATTGTTTTTCATAGTTTAATTTAGTTATATTTAGTTTTAGGTGATATTATGGTAACTGATTTTGGTGTATTTAAAATAAATAATAGATTTATCAAAAGACACCTTATTATAAGTTTATAAAAACCTATTATTACATTATAAGAGAACTATTTACAGCGTTTTTCAAAATTCTTCCTCTGAGGAGCATTTTTTTAACCTCCTGACGACCGGCGTACTATAGTACACAGGCCCCAATTAAGTTTTGACTCACAGTACAGTGTAATTTATTCTGAAAAATGTTGATACCTAGTCGTGGCTAAATAGTAACTTCATTTAAATAGTTAACGTTAAATTTTTCTACACAATAAAATCAAAAAAGGGCAATGTTACTATCTAAAACTTTAATAAATTCATCGGCCTCTTGACATGGCCGACAGAGGAGTTGGTTCCTATCAAAAACAAAGCTAAGTACCTAACAAGACCTTGCATAATATTTGGTGCCAGTCCACATTATCACGTGAAACTGCCTAATAGCTTATATCATTATTCTCCTAGCGTTATCGCAGTACAGTTGCATCCTAAAGGATGCCCGGGGTCCGCTACCTAATCCCAAAATTTGGCGTAGGCACTAGTTTTTACGGAAGCGACTGCTACCTGACCTTCCCCGGGGAAACTAACCTTATTGGGATTTTATTTATACAACGACGGTTGCAACCAAGCCTACAGTCCACCTGATGGTAAGCGGACACCGCTGCCTATAGACGCTCGCAACTCCAACAGGAGCCACGTGCGCGTTGCCGACCCTTTATAAAATTTGAGCATTCACTGTGTTGACAGCGGAAGGGACAAATTAACCCTTTTCTCACATCACCAACATACGTGGTTTTGCGAAAAAACAAAATGTATATTCAAAATAGTTATGAATTGGAAATTAATTTAAGGCGCAGGGTAGGGCAACGCCTTCCCCATACAAACTTTGTGCACGTTTTATTCGTCGGTTTTGGCACTAACAAATATAATATTTTTTTTGGTTGTAAATATTAGATATGCGAAGATCGTGATGTGAAAATTTTCAAATATTTCAAAAAAAATAAAAATAAAAAAATAAAAATCATAACTTTAATGCAAACACAAACGAAGTAAATCCTGCACAAAGTTTGTATGGAGAGAGCTTGCCCTACCCCTCCTCTTAAGCGCAAGTAACTTTTCGCCGAATTTCAATACGAAAGGTTAAACCTTAACTTTGGGTATTAAGGTTGAAATTTGGATGTGGTCGATAAATCGTACTATGCCTGGAAAAGGGTTACGGTCGCTCGCTCTCAACAGTGCATCCACGGGAGTTCTGGCAATCTTGCTCACCTCCAGGAACACAACACTACATACTCGTAGCTAATAGTACATTATTGCCGTGGCCGGGAAGGGAGCAATTGCAGGCTGAGTATTTGTTTAAACGGACGAGCTTGCGAGTCCGTTTAATTATAATACGAAGCCTGCAATTGCCGTTCCGGCCGAGGCTAATATAGTGCTTTTCTCAAAAATGGGGAAAATACGACAAAAAATTAATTAAGATTTGATAAACATAACCTTAAAACGTCAAAAACATCATGTTTTCCCGCCGTTTATTTTTTTTTACAGAATCGCAAGTGTATTTTTCCACCGAAAAACGCAAATTATTCGAGACACATAAAAAAACGTCGCGTTTTCAACAGAAAAATACGAGCTGAATTGGCTGAAAACGACCTGTGCCTCCTTTTATATGACAGTTTCTACATTTTAAAAAGTTCATAACTCGACAAATAAAGGAATTTATATGTGACATTGCAGGCCGTATATGTGGCCTGCAATGTTTTTTACTTTTTAATTTGGATCTGACCTTAAACTATACACTTTACCTTCCAATATGTAGCGACTAAAGTCCAGTTTGCGGGCCATTTTTGAGAAAATTAATTTTGTATTAAGCAGTAACGCTGCTAAGGCAAAGTACATAGCTACATACCCGTTGGGTACCTATAAATACTGTTATCATGGCTGTGGTCTTGCAAGGCGGAGGTAGATTTTTCAATAAGCTTAAGATATTTTCTTTATAAATGAGGTGATTAATAGTACATTAATTACCAAGGGCGATAAAACAAAGAATGTCTCAGATCGCAGGTATTTTACGCCCGAGCCGAAGGCAAGGGCGATAAATATGCGATCTGAGGCTTTCTTTATTAACGCCCGTGGTAAGTACATAATTTTATGTCACCCCCTGGCCAGGAAGTGGGTTTTATCGCGCGCGGAGCGTGCGATAATGGCCGCTTTATGGCCAGGTGTGACATAAAATATGTTTTCCAGGGATGTCAAAGCTTCGCGTCGTCGCCGTGTCTACCACAAGTGTGCGCAAACTAGACGTAAACACTTTGAAGTCGATATTCAAGCAACACGCCAAAAAGAAAAACACTTACGTCTGTGACACATGCGGAAAAATATGCCACACTAAACAACGTCTAGTTCACCATTTTAAAGTGCACACGCAGAATTACGAAATTTTAACAGATAGTGACAAACCATACGCATGCGAAGAATGCGATATGAGGTTTGAAAGATTGCGCACTTTAAAAGCACACCAGCGAATTCACACTGGTAAAAAATTATATAGTTGCGAAATATGTAATAAAATGTTTGCAAATCCAAACTATGTAAAAATACATAAACGGATTCACACTGGGGACAAGCCTTACACGTGCGAAATATGTCAAAAGAAGTTCACGCAGCATAATGTTTTGAAGGCACATAATCGAATCCATACCGGCGAAAAACCGTACTCTTGCAATATATGTAAAAAGAAATTCACGCAAAAAGCTCATCTAGATACACATGAACGAACCCACACGGGCTTAAAGCCCTTTTCCTGTCCGATATGCAAAAAGCAGTTCTCGGAATCCGATAAATTAAATAAACATACGCTCATTCACATGGGATCAAAGCCATATTCTTGCGAAATATGTAAAAAGAAATACAGACAACTAGGTCATTTAAGTACGCATAAACTAATCCATACTGGCGAAAAACCGTTCTTCTGCGAATTATGCGGAAAGAAGTATGGTGGAAAGAAAAATTTAAAGATGCACATGGAAGTGCACAAGGGGATAAAGACATACTTTTGTGAAATATGCGAGAAACGCTTTATTACTTCGAGCAATTTAAAAAAACATAAACGTATTCACACAGGCGAGAGGCCATTTACCTGCGAAATATGTAACAAACAGTGCTCAGAACTAGGCGCTTTAAAAGTGCATAAGCGGGTTCACACTGGCGAACAACCCTACTGTTGCGAAATATGCTTTCAGCGGTTTACTTATTCTGGCAGTTTGGTTGCACATAAACGAATACACACGCGTGAAATGTTTTCCTGCGAGACGTGTTTAAAGCAGTTTTCTAGGTCAGCAGATTTAAAGAAACACAAACGGGTTCACACAGGAGAGAAACCCTATTCGTGCAATATATGTATGAGACGGTTTAGTGAGTCATGTTCTTTAACTAGACATAAACGGATTCATGTGAAGGAACACTCATAAAATGATTACGTGTACTGGATTAGATAATTGCAACATATTTGTGATATTTAACCAATAAATAATTGTATGTAGAATAGGTTAGGCATTACGACTCAAAAATAAGAAAAACAATACTTGTTTATGCGTTATTTTTCAGATACCTCGAAAGAGTTACAAATTGCAATCAGTTTTTATGTATAATTATAACATTTCTCTATATTTAGATCTTTATTACTCAAAGAGTAAATTATTTCACCAAAAATTGCTTTAACGCATTCACTGCCACCAACGCATATATTCGTTTCCGTTACTTTCACCCAGTGCCTTGAACGCACAGACGCGTTCATAATATTTAGTGTAGTAGGCACCTGCCGAATGTCCAGGAAAAGAGGGTGGCAGTGAATGCGTTAAAGATTTACCTTTTAGCGTATCACACATTGGAGCGGCTTGCGGCGGTGCTCAGTTGTATACTATGATACTCCTAATAACCATTCAGACACACGCGGCCTTGATTGTCATACTGTCAACTGGCCGCTACTACAAGCCGCTGCAGTGTGTAGTGTGTACGCTTTTTGTAAAACATAAGAAGCCACTAGTTTTTATTTTAATTAGATTTAACACGTTCACAGTCCAGTGCCCCATACATGGGTCACGACGAACTATCTCCACAAGACCGTGCCCCGTTCATGGGTCACTATAGCCGACCAGGTAAGCACTCAAATCACTAAAAATCACTCTAACTGCATTCGATAAAAGGCTTATAAATACAATTCTGATATATCAATTAATATTTTAGTTTAACCTAACCTAGGTTAAACTAAAATATGTTTTTTTTTTGTTGACCCAGGGGAGATCCTTTATGGATCCCACTCGACCCGGGAAAAGCCGACTCCCACGGACTAAAACTCCGATATGACATAGCATTCTATAATATATTGTAATAATCCGAGTGCGTCGTTCCATACAAATACAACAAATACAAATAATTTATTGCCAAAAAACACAAAGTTACAGTTACAAAAATGACTTAAACATAATATTTATACCTTAAAATAAAGATTTTAACATTTTAAATTGAGGAGTTTTGGGCAATGGGTGCTCGTCTCAGCATGTGCAGGGCCGGGGGCCTTGCGCTGGTTTTCAGCCGAGTCCCTTTGACAGGGTTGGTCGTAATACTACGTCTACTTATCCTACTAATATTATAAATGCGAAAGTTAATGTGTTTGGATGTTTGTTAATCAATCACGCAAAAAATGCTGAACAGATTAAGACGACATTCGTCCTTCCTGTTCGTTTTATGTCTATTCGACTGTTTCTGTGTGTGTTTGGTGAAGTGTGATGTGTGTTTGATGAAGTGTGGCTTGCTGTGTAGTGATGTGTGGTGATCGGATTTTTTGCCTCTGCAGTTTCAGCAAATGAGCTCGTAGCAATTTTTTAAATTTTATGAGGTGCATAGGTTCTCTTAGAGGCGGTGGTAAATCGTTCCATATTTTAGCTGCGGCAAATTTAAAACCCCCTCTGAAGAGTGCTGTGTTGTGTTGCGGAACTAGGAGTTTATGTTCCCTATGTGACCCAAACGTGGAGCACGGACGTGTGACGGAAGTAATTTGCTTGGACGTCCAAGAAAATTGAAACATTTTGTATGGGGACTGTGAACGTGTTATGTGATCCCTCACACAAAAAGAAGTTTTTATTTTTTTAATTTATTATTATTATAGATTATAAGGTATCAAATGATAGACAAAGAAGAATGTTAATCCCATTTTTGTTTACCTTTACTGCGGGGCTAGCATAACGTGCATCTCGTCTCTACTCGCGCGCGAGATAGGCTACCTGTCACTGTCTGATTAATGCTGTCAAAAAGTGACAGGTAGCTTATCTCGCGCGCGAGTAGATACGGAATGCATGTTTATTAATAGCATAATAAAGTGCGTGTCACCCACGACGACGCTGCCCTCCACAGCGAGCATTCCAATCTACGCGCAATTGACAACATTTCATATTTTTAACTACTTTATTTTATGAACTAGTTAGCAAATAGGTAAAAATTTAAGCCACCCGTATTTTTTCTTTTTCAATTTAACTCATTATTTCATACAAAAAAAACACGTTGAAAAGTAGGTCATTCCAAAAGGGCGTAAGTAAAATATGACGTCATCTTCCCAACAAGAATCCAGAGCCACTCCAGAGCAGCGATTGTCTGTACTCTGTACTAAGGTCTCCCTGAATACAGCGAGGAAGATGACGTCAACTTTCGGTTTACAGTAATTTGCGATTTTTTCCAAAATTAACGGAGAAAAAAATCTAAAAATATGTTTTTTGTGTACTTCACACGTTTTTACTGAAATGGTTTTCGAATTAAGACTTTTGGAAATTATGAAATATTGTCAATTGTACGCATCGGGTTGTGAATGGGAGCGCCTTCGTGTATGCCAGGCACTATAAAAGTCGTTACAATATGAAGCATTCAATGATTATATCTTTAGGAGATGTAGAAATCGGTAATTTTGGTCAGAAGATTTTCTTCGGAACCTTTCTTCCTACTAAGAATGAGTGCTGTTTATACTTTTTTTTTTATATATTTATTTTTATATTTGTGGACAATCTTACACAAATCAACCTAGTCCCAAACTAAGCAAAGCTTGTACTATGGGTACTAAGCGACGATATACATACTTATATAGATAAATAAATACTTAAATACATAGAAGACATCCAAGACCCAAGAACAAATATTCGTGCTCATCACACAAATAAATGCCCCGGCCGGGATTCGAACCCGGGACCTCCAGCTTCGTAGGCAGGGTCACTACCAACTAAGCTAAAGCGGTCGTCAAACTTACCATTCGAAATAAATAAAATACTTATTTTATCTTCATTAGTTTTATTAACACTACTACATATACCGACTACATCCTTGTGTCCTAACATGTAGACAAACTCTTCTTGAAGACATCAATCATTAATATCTGGGCAGCCGAGCTTTGCTCGGCGTTTTCCCGGGCACGAGACCTAGCTAGATCGATTGCTCGTCCCCGAAAACCCCCACATACCAAATTTCATCAAAATCGTTTCCGAGATCCCCGAAATAAATCATCATCCTCCTAGCGTTATCCCAGTACAGTTGCATCCTGAAGGATGCCTGGGGTCCGCTACCTAATTCCAAGAAATGGCTTAGGCACTAGTTTTTACGAAAGCGACTGCCATCTGACCTTCCAACCCCGAGGGGAAACTAGACCTTATTGGGATTAGGCTTTGTCAAGTGAGTGGGCAACTTGACTGTTAGAAGTTCTCAAGCCGCCCGAAGGCCTCCAACTTGGCTTAACGACTGCTGCCATAGACAGCAACCGGGATCAACGGCTTAACGTGCCTTCCAAAGCACGGGAGCGCTCAGGTAGTCACCCATCCAAGTCCTGACTTACTGTTACTTTATACTTAGCATTCGAAATAAATAAAATACTTATTTTAACTTCATTAGTTTTATTAACACTTTACTACATATACTGTCTACATCCTTGTGCCCTATCTTGTAGACAAACTCTTCTTGAAGTGTGGTGTATGTCACACCCTAATAACTCAGCTGATCACAGCTGATACACATCTGATGGAAACTTAACTAATATTAACCTTTGTACCTTTTCCCAGAACTAAGGAATGCAAGAGATCTTGATATTGATTCCAAGAAAATAGTATTAAATAAATTACCATATGTTCTATTTAGCATACCAAACCTTTAGTATAAAAGCAGTGTAATTGTTACTCAATAGATCAGTATTAAATCAGTATTACATCAGTATTTCCTCGAGTCTCGTCTTATCATTTAAACCCGGAGCGCTCCACATCTCAGAAGACATCAATCATTATTACCCTTTTCTCTATGATAACACAATAATCATCACTTAAAACGTTAAGATTTTAAGCTCACATGGTCATTTACATTAGAATTACGAAAAAAAAAACCAAAAAAATATTGGAAACTCACATATACAAATATACATGGTAAATATCCCGTTATTAATCGTAATTACTTAAAATGTTGTTGTATACTTAAAGAAGCTCACAACGTATTATAATCCTAGAGTAAACTGTGATAATGATTAAATCCTTCAAAAATTGAATGAATGAATGAATGATATTTGATTTGCTGAATGTGTTGAGTTACAGGTGGTAAATACAATATAACTAGGTTAGGTACATATTCAGCCGGAATTCCGGCATGCAAATCTATGAATACAATGGAATTTAAAATGTCAAGGTTAATTATTTTTGTCGCATAGCGCCACCTGGTGGCGCGTCCGCCGAACCACTATGCACTATCCGATACTTGCCGATACTAAAGTAGTCGACCGCACTGTGTGGTTCGGGCGGAGTCCGCTAGGTGGCGCTGTGGTAAACGGCACTGCTTTACCGTGTGATGCGCTCGGACGGTAAGGCAGGCGCCCCTTTCCTTTCCGATCAAGATGGCTACCGATAGATACACGATATTGTAACTAAGACGAATAAATTAAGAATAGAAGAAAACTCTCTTATTCATTCGGAGAAAGGAGAAACCCTTTCTTCAATTTTCCTATTTTAACATGAATACATTATTACAAAAGATACTAGTAGCTCTAGTATAAGTTTTTCCGAAACATTAACTAATTCGAACGCGTTTGCGTTTTGTCTCAAAATGTATGAAAGTGGTATGAAAACGTGAACAGCGCCTCTGGTGGTCACTAGTGGAAACTAAAACAGCGAGTATAACATTTGTTGCTAACCGATGAACGCGCGTATTTCAAACTCGGTGAGAGCGTTTTCATACATTTTGAGACAAAACGCAAACGCGTTCGAATTAGTTAATGTTTCGAAAAAACTTATGCTAGAGCTATAGTGCTATATATTTTAAATATGTCAATATGAGTTGGTATTTAACTAATGTCAAATTCTTAATCCATGTCAAATTCTTTAAGTATTAATTAAGTCCATTAGTATCTAAATTCAAGAACTGTTTTGCAAGAATAGTGAAAAGAATTGTGTTTACATGATAAGAGACGTGAGGATGAATAGACTGTACTAAAATTTTAGGGTGATTCAGAGCATTTCAACCGCCTAATTTCTTTGGCATGCGATGACAATCAATTTTATGTGACAACGAGGGCACACTAATACAATTCATTGCAAATATTAAAAATAATATATAAAAATACATAAGCTCATAACGCCTTCCCCCTTCTTCCATCGGACATCCAGACGAATGGCTGGTTACCATCGATGCCTGGTTAAAATTCCTTTTACTCGATTTTTAGATTTATGGGCCATATGGGATGTAAGATGTATTTTCAAAGTATCAACTCGCATAAACCTTTCTTCGCATATTTCACATGTGTACGGCTTTGCTGCGATGTGAATTAGTTTATGCCTCTCTAGTGATGTCAAAAACCAAAAGACTTTTTACATATTTCGCAGGAATGCGATTCTTCTGGATTTTCTGTTCAGTTTTAGATTTATGGGTCATATGGGATGTAAGATGTATTTTCAAAGTATCAACTCGCTTAAACCTTTTTTCGCATATTTCACATGTGTACGGCTTTGCTCCGATGTGACTTAGTTTATGCCTCTCTAGTGAGGTCAAAAAACTAAAAGACTTTTTACATATTTCGCAGGAATGCGATTCTTCTGGATTTTCTCTGTTCAATTTTGGATTTGTGAGCCATATGGGATGTAAGATGTATTTTCAAAGTATCAACTCGCATAAACCTTTCTTCGCATATTTCACATGTGTACGGCTTTCCTCCGGTGTGAATTAGTTTATGCCTCTCTAGTGATGTCAAAAAACCAAAAGACTTTTTACATATTTCGCAGGAATACGATTTCTCTCCCGTATGGGTTCTCTTATGTTTAGTCATAGTGCGCAATATCGCAAACTGCTTATTGCATATATCACAGGAGTACGGTTTTTCACCCGTGTGAATTCGTTTATGCGCTTTTAAATTAACTAACTCTGCGAACTTCTTTTGACATATTTCACAAGTGTATGGTTTATCTCCGGTATGTACACGTTGGTGTCTCTGTAAATTATCCAGTCTAGAGAACTCTTTATTACATTTTTCGCAGGCGTACGGCTTTACGCGAACGCGTCCGTAGGTATCAGATTTATTTGATAACACTTCTGAGTTTCCTCGTAAATGCATATTAACGTGGCGAATTAGATGATCTTTTCGTTTAATTACTTTCCCACATACATCGCACACGTATGTGTTTGGGGCAGGGTGGTCTCGTTGGTGTCTCTTTAAATTACCCAATTTAGTGAACTCTTTATTACATATGTCGCAGGTGTAACGGTTTTCCCCTGTGTGAGTTCGTTTGTGTGCTTTTAAAGTACGCGACTCTGCGAACTTCTTTGGACATATTTCACAAGAGTATGGTTTTTCTCCAGTGTGAACTCGTTGGTGTCTCTGTAAATGATAACGTCTATGGAACTCCTTATTACATATGTCGCAGGCGTACAGTATTATACTTCCGCGAATACGTTCATAGAAATTTGAGTAATTTGCCAACACTTCAGAGTTTTCTCGTAAATGAATGTTAACGTGTCTAATTAGATGATCTTTACGTTTAATTACTTTCCCGCATATATCGCACATATAACGGTTTTCCCCTGTGTGATTTCGTTCATGTTCTTTTAAATTACCTATCTCGGCGAACTTCCTTGGACATATTTCACAAGCATACGGTTTGTCTCCAGTATGTACGCGTTGGTGTCTCCGTAAACTACTCATAGTAGACAACTCTTTATTACATACGTCGCAGGCGTAGGGCTTTCCACTTGCGCGAACACGTTCGCAGATATTTGATTTATTTAACAATTCTGAGTTTTCTCGTAAATGCTTGTTAACATGGCGGATTATGTCATATTTTCGTTTAAATATTTTTCCGCATATATCGCATACGTATGTGTTTGCGGCGTTAAGATCTGTACTTGTCTGTGGTGGTCTCAGCGCCTGGCTGGCGGTCGCGTGCTCGCCAGGAAGCGTTTTGCAGTGCTCTAGCTTCATTGAACGGTCCTTCAACGCGCGCGCGTCTGTCGGCAATGAAGTCACGTTTGGATTACAGATCCTCAACCTAGCTAGAATGGAGAATGTCAATAGGTCTGCAAAATCACTTGAAACTTTGTTACGGTAAAGCTTTGATTCATACAAATACATTGGTTTTTGTTTCATTCAAAAATACCAAGTAGTTTTGATTTTACAGGCATTTAAAGTGAGTCCCGCTAACCGCGTTTGACGTCACTTTGCAACGCTAGTCTAGTACGGAAGCGCGTGTATGGCGAGTGTTGCACTATGACGTCACGAGCGCGGGTCGTCGCGCGTCACTTTAAAATTCAATATCTTGGAAACTAATTGACGTATCGAAATAATTCTTCACATATATTTTTTTTATTTATTTTCAACAGAGAATACAGAAAAATTGAATTCTAAATTAGTGAACATTCTCCATTATGGCACACTTCGGATGCTTTTATGCTCTAACGTCGACTGCCACGGCACTTACTAAAACTATGGTTTCATTTATATCACTACATAGTATAAAAATAATAGTTTAAAAACACTAGAAAAACACGCTTCGTGACCTTTCTCACAAGTGCAAATACGACTATGATACGATATTCCATCATGGAATGCCAGTGCCTATCTTCCGGCTTCATCATCAGACCTTGAAACCTAATCGTGGTCAAAGTTCATTACAAGACTTTTCTAACAAATCCAAACATAGCTATGATACGATGTTCCATCATGAAGTTCCAGTTCATATCTTCCGGCGCCATCATCAGATCAGTTCGACAGTACCATATTATTGTATTGTCATCAGAACCACATACAGCTGCCAATTTTCATGACGCTACGATCCTTGGACGATGGTTAAATTAGTAACCTTAGATTCCATTACATAGTTACATACAGGTCGGCCTAATAAAAGCGTGTTATCATATTTTCCGGCTCCATCATCAGATCAGTTCGACAGTACCATATTATTGTATTGTCATCAGAACTACATACAGCTGCCAATTTTCATGACGCTACGATCCTTGGAAGATGGTTAAATTAGTTACCTTAGATTCCATTACAGTTACATACAGGTCGACCTATCAGACCTTGAAACCTAATCGTGGACAAAGTTCATTACAAGACTTTTCTAACAAATCCAAACACAGCTATGATACGATGTTCCATCATGAAGTTCCAGTTCATATCTTCCGGCTCCATCATCAGATCAGTTCGACAGTACCATATTATTGTATTGTCATCAGAACCACATACAGCTGCCAATTTTCATGACGCTACGATCCTTGGAAGATGGTTAAATAGGGATGTTGACACCAAATAAGAAAATCAATGAATCCGAATTTTCTCGAGAAAGGATCAAATTCTCAATCAAATAGCGAAAAAAGTAATTCAAAAGAATAAATAATTACATAATTATAATTCTTCAAAGTTTTAGGAGGGGGCATTTTCTGTCCCTGTTCCGCAAAGCGCACCTCTGTATTGAACGATCGTCATTTACTATGGCGCTCGAGGTCAGTGACGTCACTGATCTGTAGCGCTTTCTCTCTCGAACTAAAGACATTCTAACGGTTGTAGTTTCGTTATTTTTTGAGATATTTGAATAGGATTTTCACTATTTAGCATAGTTTTATTTATTCTTTCGTATGGAGTAATAATAAATTTTGAGTCAACATCCCTATTAGTTACCTTAGATTCCATTACATAGTTACATACACGTCGACCTAATAAAAGCGTGTTAAAAACATAGTCGCTTCCTGCTGTCTGTGTGTTGTGTATTATGCTTAGGTCTTTAAAACTACGCAACGGATTTTGACGCGGTTTTTTGTAATAGATCGAGTGATTCAAGAGGATGGTTTATATGTATAATTTGCACCCGTGCGAAGCCGGGGCGGGTCGCTAGTTAATTATGGATGAAACCATAGACTTTTACCTTGCCGTGGTCGTCAACACAAAATTATAAGTTTGTTTTTGAATATAAATAAATAAATAAGAGCGACCTTTGGGAAATTGGGAGATAATTTACTAGTCTCTGGTACGGTCAAACGCAAAAATACGTATCGAGTGTATCCTTTCATAAATATGGTACATACTAAAGCCCGAAACGCACTGACAGCGGTAGCGGGGCGGGGCGTCGCGGTGCGGAGGCGGTACCGGTTGTAATATTCGAACTCTTCTTCTCTTCTCTTGTTCTTGTTGTTTGACGACCGCTTTAGCTTAGTTGGTAGTGACCCTGCCTACGAAGCTGGAGGTCCCGGGTTCGAATCCCGGCCGGGGTATTTATTTGTGTGATGAGCACGGATATTTGTTCTTGGGTCTTGGATGTTTTCTATGTATTTAAGTATTTATTTATCTATATAAGTATGTATATCGTCGCTTAGTACCCATAGTACAAGCTTTGCTTAGTTTGGGATTAGGCTCATTTGTGTAAGATTGTCCACAAAAAAAAAAAAAAGGTTCCGCACAGAAAACCGGCCGGGAAAAAAGCGTTCTGTGCGGACCCTTTCATATTAGTTCGAACATTACAACCGGTACCGCCTCCGCACCGCGCCGCCACCGCTGTCTCTGCGTTTCTAGCTTTATACCTTAATTCACCGACATCGACATAAGAGCTATGGGACATATTTTTGAGCAAGTTGTACGCACCCATATTTTTGCACTTGATTGTACATACATACAATGAAACTAACCATGAAGCGAGGTAATCTGTGGCCGATAGGGCACTTCCGGGCCCATCACGAGCTCGTCCTTGACCACGTGGCCGGCGTACAGTCCTGC
Source organism: Cenopis cana (assembly GCA_951800055.1). Taxonomy (NCBI): domain Eukaryota; kingdom Metazoa; phylum Arthropoda; class Insecta; order Lepidoptera; family Tortricidae; genus Cenopis; species Cenopis cana. Next base: position 2,071,333 of record OX637496.1, read on the forward strand.
CAACATGGCCGCATCGCTGACGCCCGCGCCGCCTGCAAAAAAAAAAAAACATTTATTCACCAATTAAGGTTGCTCCAATGATATAAAGGTTGGGACTTCCTAGTAAGTATACAATACCTGTGTCAGGAAGTCCCTTCTCTCTTCCATAGTAATTTAGTCACTAAGATTTTAAATATAACAACAATACACAGAAAGAAGACTAAATACTGAGTAACTAGGTTAACTAATTTTAGTTAGTTTCTTAGGTAATATTATCAAACATTTGGGCATTTTCACTTTAAAGTGTACCCCCTACTTTTTTTTCGGATCTCGGTGATTTTGGGTATTCTGAATCACGAGTACTATTGATTCAGATGAAGAAAAAAAATGTCCTTGATTTTCCATATGAATTTTATGTGTCAGTTTTGTGACGAGCCATGTAAACTGTATGAAAAAAGCGTCACAAAACTGTCTGTTTTTGGCGGGACACTTTTTTCCTTCGCCGAAATGGATAGTACTCGTGATTCTGAGTCAGAATACCCAAAATCAACGAGATCCGAAAAAAAAGTAAGGGGTACACTTTAAAGTGAAAATGCCCATTTAGGCTGGGTTGTACCAAACCGTCTGTAATCGTAAGCGGTGTTCGTCAAATCTGATTGTATGGAAAGTTTGACAAGTTTCTATGGGATGACAGCTGCCGGCGCCATATTTGACGATGACCAGCCTGTGTTCGTATGTTGGTGCAACTGGCACTTATTCAGGAAATGGGTAAGGACCCCCAGCGTTTGACTCGCTGCACTTTTATGTAACGAATTTATAAAAAAATATAGTTGCGATACTTAACTTACTCAGTGTTGCCAACTTAGCATATTTGAATGATGAATGAATGAATGCGTTTATTCACATAAAACATATGGTTACAATTAGGTGACAGGGTGTTGAGGTCATTTCATAAGTTTCCCTAATATGTTGAGCCAAGATAGGCATGTGAAAATTTAATTACCTAAGTTAATTATGCAGGAACTAAAATGTCAAAATAAATTAATGAAATAAATAACTACAACATATCAAATTACGCTAAATACGTTGAAAAAATGTTAAATTTAGCTAAACATTGCTAAGTTGGCAACACTGAGTAAGTATCTGCTTGTAAGCACGAACAGACCTGCTGGCTCCTCCCCCGCCTCGTCACCGGCCTCCTCCTTTATAACGTCTTCTAACTCCTCCCTTCCAACTGCTGACTCGTTTAAATCTGGCCCCTGTATAACGCACGCTGCAGAAAAATGGGTCGATATTATAATTTATGGTTGGCCATTGTTGTAAATCAAAATCAAACATTTATTCTGCGAACAGGCCACAGCGGAAAAGTGTTAATCGGTAATTAATTAACAGTAATCACAAAGCTACGGTGTAATTATAATTACTTAATTAACAAACTGAATGTCAGTACAAAGAAAAACGTTATAAATGAAAATAGATATGTATATGGTCTCTGTCAAAAACATGAATATATAAAATTAATTTAAAATATCTCCGAGAAGTATAAGGTCTATGAGCGTCATAATTAAGATAAAAAATAATAATACTATATAGAGATGAAATATACATTAATCTTATATCTTTAAACGAGCAATTCTTGTATATTTATTTATTTATGTCTATTTATTTCTTTCGGGGATCTCAAAAACGGCTCTAACGATTTTGATGAAATTTGGTATGTGGGGGGTTTTCGGGGGCGAGCAATCGATCTAGACAGGTCCCATGTCCGGGAAAACGCAGAGCAAAGCTCGGTCGCCCAGATATTAACAATTAAAAACACAAATTTAATCATAACAGAGATGTATGTATGTATAAGGTCTCTGAGCGTCGAGACCATAAAACCAATCAAGTACAGAATGATGTATCTCGCCAATCCCTAATAGTAGTTTATGCAACTGGTACATAATGAGGGGCATTAAAACACGAGTGTGTTTTAATCTCGCCTTCGGCTCGTTTCATAATAAGGTCACACGAGTATCTACATCCATATATTAAATCCTCTTTCATGTGTTTCGTGTGGGCACGTCTCGCCGGCGTGCGCCATGTTTGCCTCGACAGGCCGGCCCGCGCGCCGCCGCCAGCCCGCAGCTGTGTCCTAATATTGTACGTGATCTCATTAAAGTGTTCTATATCGTGATCTAATAGGGGACGCGCGCAACAGCCGCACAGTATATTATAAAGCGGGGTCTTATCCACGGCGGTTTTTGAACTTATTAAGGAGGATTTACTATATGGGTGTAGATAAAAATAATTATAAGACTACTAAGTATGTCCTTGTAGGCATGAACAGACCTGCTGCCTCCTCCACTGCCTCGTCACCGGCCTCCTCGTTTACAACGTCTTCTAACTCCTCCTTTATAACTTCTACTGACTCGTTTGTGTCTGGTTCTTGTTTTACGCACGCTGCAGAAAAATGAGTCGATATTATTACAAGTACTTATTTATAACATTAGGAAACAACTTCTAGTAGTTGTCATATGGTCATTTTATAGCCAAAACTCTGCACTTTTAATGAAAGCAAGACGCTTTGGACAGTGATAGTAGGGAGTTAGGAACCAGATTAAGTAATTTTGTTCGAGGCAAGTCAAGTTTCACCCCTTAGAATATTTTGGTTTCTACTATCACTATGGCATACGGCTTGCTTTCATCAAATAGTACAGGATTTTTTTCTTAGCCCATATGACTATAGTAATGACTGTTTGTTGGCAAAATAAAAAATATATATATAGAAATACATCTCAGCCATCTTTATTTTTGATACTCTGTCACTTTTACGTTGTTATTGTAAAATGTAACTTGTAAAATAGTGTAATCATTTTTGAGGAGACATACTATTTTATTGCCTTTCGGTTTCGGAACAAAGCTTATAAGTAAGTGCTTAAAAACTAATATCCTACTGGATACATGCGAATCACGTAGGCGGGCCATTTTACGGAAAGTGGTATACTCGACTTTTTTTTTTCATCATCATCATCATCATATCAGCCGAAAGACGTCCACTGCTGGACATAGGCCTCCCCCAAAGAGTGCCACAATGACCGGTCTTGCGCCACCCGCATCCAGCGGGTTTTTTTTTTTAATTTGGATAAAATTGGGTTTTTTCTACTCAGAATCGAAAGCACTTTCGAACCTAATAGGAGAAAAAAGTGCCCCAAAATTTTCATAAAATTTTCAGTTTTTCCATTCCGTTGCCACCATACAAGCATTACAAACTTAGTATGAAATAGATATGAGCGCCGATAGGTGTTTGGTCGGCGGCGGCGCGCCGGTCAAAATCGGTCGGCGGCGGCGGCGAATCGGCGGCGTGGCCTTGAAAGCACTTGTTTTATATAAAATCTAATAACTTTTAGTTAAAAGGACCGCCCGGGATCGTAGCTGGTGCGGGAACATAAATAAAATAATCATCTCTATAAATTGCAATGCTTTATGGTACAATAGGCAGGCAGACTTCCGCAAAGAGTGCCTGAGTTCAAGGTCGTGACCGCAAACTTCGAGCTTCGGCAAGGGTTCGCTCTAAAATGAGGGCATTTAATTTCGCAGCCAAGCCTTGCAGTAATCTTGAAATGATCCGTATGGCTCGTTTTGACCACATCAAGGGTATAGAGACCTAATTAGTAGCCTACCCTTCTGGTAGTAAGTAGTTCTGGTCTTTATCTAAATTGGTCGAAACCAATTTCTGTCTGATACCCTCCTCCTCTGCCCTGCAGAAGTCTGATGGCTTTCACCGCATTATTTAAGTCCAATCGCTTCGTCTCTGTTTGCCAGTAGTTCTCGTATAGTTCGTCCAAAACTCTAAGGCCAAATTCTGTCAAACAAATGCAAGCAAAAAAACGACTAAGAGCTTTGACTGTAAGGTAGATTCTTGCTTGCGTTCATTTGACAGCATTAGGCCTTACAGTTTTGAACGTACTATACCACCGCCAATACCTCAATGTCGAAGCACTCGAGTCTAGACGTGACCAACACTAGTGGGCCTTATGGTACACCTGCAAGGGTACTCGAAGTACTGTTGTGTTCCCGAGTTGTCTCCTATTTTTACACACTTGTTCCGGCATCCTTGTTTGCGAATGTGCAACCAGTGCCTAACAAGTGTAGTCCTACCGATCCCTGTTATTTTAGACATATCTTCATTACCTCCATACTCGAATCTGTAAGTTTATTGTAGTGAGTTCTGACTATTCGTTCACTGGTTCTGACCAGTACTAAGCTGCTGGCTTAGCTTGAAACTAAAGACCTCCTCAGTGATCGGCAATATGGCTTTCGCCAGCGCCGTTCCACTGGGGATCTTCTTGTGTATGTCACGCAGCACGCGCTACTGGGGCGAGGCTATCGTGAAACACGGTGAGGCTCTTGACATCTCAAAGGCTTTTGACAGGGTTTGTGATGCTAATCTGCTTCGCAAGCTTTCTGCATATCCCTTCAGTTTTGGCCTTTGTAGTTGGATTTCAGATTTCCTAAGTGAGCGGTCAATCCGAGTAGTCACCGATGGCTGCCTTTCGAACCTCGTGGCGAGTGCTAACTTGCTGCATTCGACTCAGTGGATCGCAGAGCCAGGAGGCTCATTGGCGGCTGTACGGTAGTAGAATGGATGGATTGCGTAGGATGGATGGTGTTATTTTGCGGTCTGCTCTTTGTTCTGTGTTGAGAGGTGTACCGCAGGGTTCAATATTAGGCCCCCTGCTTTTCATATTGTATAGTGCTGACATCATTCACAATATACGGGGCAGCAAATACCATGTTTACGCTGACGACCTCCAGCTTTACGTCTCCAGCTTACCATCGGAAGTGTCTGCTGCGGTCAAAACTCTAAACGAGGACCTTGATCGTATTTCTGCTTGGTCGGAAAAGAACAGCCTTGTTCTTAATCCGGACAAGTCGAAATATATAGTGTTTGGTTCAGAGCATCAAATCCGTAATACTGTCAATAACCTCGACGCTTTCACTGCCAGGAATGTTGCCATTATGGGCAAGCCAATAGAGAGGGTGGTGGAAGCAAACAACCTTGGCCTCCTCATGGATGGCAAGCTGCGCTTCGAAAACCACATACTTAAAGTTGTGAGTAACTGCTTCTACCGCCTTAAAGTTCTTTACAATATTCGCGATTACTTAAGTGTGGATTTGCGTATCAACCTTTGTGAATCGCTGATATTGTCTAGATTAAACTATTGTGATATTGTGTATGGTGGCTGCATTACTGGGCGTACAAAAAAGCTTATACAACGAGTGCAAAACGCATGCACTCGTTTCTGCTTCCGAGTTCCTCCCCGTTCCCACATCACTCCCTACTTGAACGCCGCTGGTCTGCTGAACATGCCTGCACGCAGACGCCTGCACCTCGCCACTCTTCTTTTTGGAATAGTACAGTCTGGGGTCCCGGAATATTTGCTGAGTAGACTTGTATGGCCCAAGAGTGTGCGCAGGTGTAAGGCAATGATTCTGATGCCTAAGCATCGGACCGCGGCGTTTCGAGGTAGTTTCAGATTTGCGGCGTCCAAGTGCTGGAATGATCTCCCTCCACCTATCCAAGGAGCTTCTAGCAGGTATACCTTTAAGCGCAAGCTTAAGGGCTATTTGTTGACGCTCCAAAGATCCCATCCCTAACCCATCCAGCACCTAAAATATCCCAACTACCTATGTCTCTTTTCTCTTTTATATATTGTTAATGTCTGTCTACATTATTGTACTGTAGCTGTTTTTTTTTTTTTTTTTATTATTACTTTTTATTCATTTTAGCCTGAGGTTGAGTTAATAATTTGTAAACTGTTCATGTCTCATACTACTTTGCCCTGTTTTGCCTTTTTTTTAATGATATTTATCTCTTTGTATTGTATATTATGTTGTATTGCGTTCCGTGGGTCACGTACGGTGCTGTCTGAAAACCAGCGCTGCAGGTGTTTAACACCTCAGCATAATGCTGAGACAGCAACCGATTTGCTGCCGCGAAGACACACATTATTTTATATGTTCTGAGTTTTGTACGTCTATTATTTTTTGTATCTGTGTGTCTTTTGTGCAGCAAATAAATGTTTCTTCTTCTTCTTCTTCTAGAAAGAAACTAAGGTGCAGAACCTAGCACATAGAGGCAAAGTTGCCGGTCTAGCTGTGCGTCTTCTACAAGTTGTACTTCGCCGAATGTGCTTCGGAGCTCCATAAGCTCATACCGCCTTCCCCCTTCTTCCATCGGACATCCAGACGGAGAGAAATTCCTCTTATACGAACAAAGCTCTTTTCATTATCTTTTAGTATGCGCACTGCTAAGGTTTGGAACGTAAACAATGTTCACGAGGTGAACAGCTCACAGAGCCACTATTGTACATGGGCTACAACGCGCGCGGGTATTAAGAATGCCGCGCCGATGCCACGCCGGTTGCGCCACATCGGCGGCGGCGGCGCGAAGTTTTCATCGGCGGCGGCGGCGCGCCGGCGCGGCGCTCATAGCTAGTATGAAAACGGTAACGGAATGGAATAAAAAAAATTGGGACACTTTTTTCCTCTATATCATTCGAAAGTTTTTTTCGCTATTGCTTTGTGTAAAACTTTGTTGTTACACGTTCTAAGATACTACAAAAAGCTGTGGTCACCTATAATTAGATGAACATCAGCCATGTATGTTACTTAAGATAATAATTGTCTTTGTATGATGTATTGTCTGTTGGTGATCCTAAATAAATAAAATTAAAAAATAAAATTATATTAAATCAGAAAGTGTTTTCGATTCTGAGTAGAAAAAACCCAATTTTATCCAAATAAAAAAAAAGTGGAGTGTACAACTTTCCGTATAATGGCCCAGGCACGCATATTTCGTTGCTCTTAACATTTCATCAGGAGCTTATTATGATTCAATGGAGCATTCTTCAACACCCTTCGAATGATATTTTCGAAAAAACCCAATGTTCGAACTCGCGACCTAGTGTATAAAAGATTGAACAAACCTCCTATCGAAGGAGAATCCATGTCCGCGTATGTGTGATCCCAGGTATTGTGACCGAAATGAGTGAAACAAGAGGCGAGACCCCTTGTCAATTCTGTAACAATAGGGATGACGACACTATAAAAGAAAATCAATAAATCCAAATTTTCTAGATAAAGGCTCAAATTCTCAATCAAATGGCGAAAAAAGTAATTCAAAAAAATAAATAATTACGTAATTATAAGTCTTCAAAGTTTTAAGAGTGGGTATGTTCTGTCCCTTTTCCGCAAAACGCACCTTTGTATTGAACGATCGTCATTTACTATGGCGCTACTTAACAGTGACGTCACGGTTAGGTAGCACTTTCTCTTTCTAACTACGAACATTCAAACCGTTGTAGCTGCGTTATTTTTTGAGATATTTGAATAGGATTTTCACTATTTGGCATAGTTTTATGTCTTCTTTCTATTGAAGTAATAAATTTTTTTGAGTCGACATCCCTATTATGGTCATAATAGATAGATAGATAGAAACACTTTATTTCGCATAATACATTTACATTTAAAACACAAATGAGTATATTAGACTTAAGACTTAATGCGAAAAAGAAGTCCACTCAGCATAATGTCGATCCACAGAAGGTGAAGCGACGCTGGTATTATGTGGACCCACATGTGGTGCACCACAGAACTGTACGTCTCTTAAATGCTATTTTGCGTTCATTAATACATAATATCTGGGCGGCCGAGCTTTGCTCGGCGTTTTCCCGGGCATGAGACCTAGCTAGATCGATTGCTCGTCCCCGAAAACCCCCACATACCAAATTTCATCAAAATCGTTAGAGCCGTTTCCGAGATCCCCGAAATAAATATATAATATCTGGGCGACCGAGCCTTGCTCGGCGTTTTCCCTGGCATGAGACCTAGCTAGATCGATTGCTCGTCCCCGAAAATCCCCACATACCAAATTTCATCAAAATCGCTAGAGCCGTTTCCGAGATCCCCGAAATAAATAAATAAACATATAAATAAATATATAAATAAATAAATATACAAGAATTGCTCGTTTAAAGATATAAGATAGATATATACAAGAATTGCTCGTTTAAAGATATAAGATATAATCTCCGCTACCCAAGGTAGTCTGGAAGGAATCCCTCATTAGGGATCAGACCGCCTGTGTTATTTTCGTTGAGGTCGTACAATAAATAGTATTTGTATTTTACATATACTCGTTTTAATAAATGGCATCCTAAACGTGTTGGCTGATAGTGTTCTGCAAAGGCACTGGATGGCGGGACTAATATGTTAATTTACGGGTTTGTTATGTAAATTTAATTTAATTAATTAATGTATAAGTACTTGAATTTAAACTTTCGTGAGACATGTTATAACTTTATTTTACTAAACGGTTAAAACTCACGTATTAATTGTCACTTCGGGCGACATGTGCAATCGGCGCGGGTCGCAGACGCACTCATCCTGATGAAGAACTCCCGAAGAGTTCGAAACATGTCGCCCGAAGTGACAATTAATACGTGAGTTTTAACCGTTTAGTAAAATAAAGTTAATGTATAAGTAATTGTAATTGTATTCATTAATTAATTTATTCAACTAACATAGGATAAGTAACGAAACTAACGACTCGATGGACCCATGTTGTCTGAATAAATAAACTAGTTATTATTAATTTATTATTATTGTATGTCCGTTCCTTATCTCGGGGCCTTATGGTCTCGGACCTTTGGAAGGCATGCGTGGGGCCGAAGCCAACAGCGCAGAGGCCCCTTTAAGACAAACATAATCTAAAGGCAAGGGATACACATGGCGCATATCGTCTCCGAACGCACATTATGATACATCCGGAGAAGGTCCCCGCCAGGTGCAAAGAGCAGCCTTTTGGCTGCGATGGGAACTAAGGTCATGGGGCTATTGAGTTGAAAATTGGACGGACTGGATAATGGGTTATGGGAGGAGACTAGCGGACGCCTGCCGTGACTTATTATTATTATAACATGAAAAGATACTCCACAACCATACGATGAGTAGTCACTTTATTCCCTCAATATACATATAAAAGTTACAGGGTTCACACCCAATGATATCGTTCTACGACAAACATACCGAAATAACTATGACAAACTATACTTAATAACATATTAAGCTGGATCTCTGCTTATTACAAGCGCTCGTTAACGAATCAACCGCCTCTGTCCAGGCATCGGCTTTTTGATCTCGTTTCCCCACCCAAGAATAACGTGCTTACCCTCATTTTGTACAATTATCTACCCTCTATTTTACAAAATCATGACAAACACTTTGAAATGATAAAGTCAGTTTGTATATATTGTACTTGGATGAAGGCAATGTTAAACGAAACCCTTACCGTGCGCCGCGCGAGCCCCGTCGGGCCGCTCGGGCTCTTCCAAGGGCTCCAATTTAACGGTGACGCGCACTCGCCGGGAGCCGCCTCCCTCCGCCCGCGACAGGGGGCGCTGCGGGCTCGCTGTCCCGGATTGAAAACAAATCAATATTAGGCACAACTACCGGCATAATAACAGGACACAACACACTAAACAAACATATATATCATCATCATCATCATCATCATCATCATCAGCCTATATACGTCCCACTGCTGGGCACAGGCCTCCTCTCATAGATGAGAGGGATTGGGCAGTAGTCCCCACGCTGGCCCAGAGCGGGTTGGGGACTTCACATACAACTTTGAATTTCTTCGCGGATGTATGCAGGTTTCCTCACGATGTTTTCCTTCACCGAAAAGCTAACGGTAAATATCAAATGATATTCCGTACATAAGTTCCGAAAAACTCATTGGTACGAGCTGGGATTCGAACCCACGACCGCCGCTTGACAGCCGCATGCTTGAACCACTGGGCTACCGTAGCTTCAACCGTAACATATATATAGAGCTACATATTTGCGCCGTTTGGCGTTGAAACGTTGGGACCGTAGGGTTCCAGTGCAAAATACATTTTCAAGGAAATCTCCCAGCGCCTAATAGAGGCATCGGGTGACCAGAGGGCTGGCAGCTACTTCGGCCTGAGATTAAGTCTGGCAAAAGGGGCAACGCTGCCAGTCTTCTAGGCACCATAACATGCGAGGGCGACCTGGGGAGCATTTTCTATTTATAAGTTTATTTCTAAGTCTATTTTTAAGTTTATTTATAAGTTTATTCATAAGTTGTTTATATTTTATTGTGTTTATTAAATATATAATAAAACTAAACAAACATCTCTACAACTTGGGAATCACCGACAGCCCCTTGTGCAGAGCATGCATGGAGGCAGAAGAGACTGCTAGACACATTCTACTAGACTGTAAGCAGGTAGAAGTATACAGGAAGAAACACATAGGAAATCCGAACACACTGCAGGAAGCAGTAAACAATATAAAGACACTGATAGGTTTCATACAGGAACTAGGGTGGTTAGAGTAGCGTTACCCCTTTGTCGTTGGATGTCGACTTGCGGAAAATGCCCAGTAAACTAACTAGGCACGACTATAAAAAAAAATCTCATGCCTATCGAAACAGTTTTTAGATAGGGACAAATGTTTCTATGGAACAACTACAAATACAAGAAAATGTTTTATTTATTTATTAATAATGTGATTGCTCTTGGCCAGCATCCAGCCAGGGGGCAAAGATGAGGCTGGCGGTGAAGCGAGCTCACCCAGAAAATGCCTATTCACTCTTGCCTTAAATAGGTCCAGGTTATATGAATTCGGAAATACAGATGATTCGCAAATTGTACTTTGGTGAGTGTGCTCAGGAGCTCCATGAGCTCATACCGCCTTCCCCCTTCTTGCATCGGACATCCAGACGTACGGCTGGATACCATCCTTACCTGGTCGAAATTCCTCTTATTCGAACCAAGCGCTTTTCGTCGTCTGTTGTAATGCACACTGCTAAGGTTTGGAATTCCCTGCCGGCATCTGTATGTCCGAGTTCATATAACCTGGACCTATTTAAGGCAAGAGTGAATAGGCATCTTCTGGGTGAGCTGGCTTCATCGTCGGCCTCAATTTTGCCCCCTGGCTAGACGCTGGCCAAGAGCAATCCCATTATTAATTTAAAAAAAAAGACAGATGCCGGAAGAGAATTCCAAACCTTAGCAGTATAAAATATTGTTGTACACCTATAGGTAATTGTATTTAGTTAATGTTTTTAAGTTCTGTAATGATATTTAGTTTTATTGTTAAGTTAGATCACTGTTCTTAGCCTTTTAGTGATGAGAGACCATTTTACTTTTTCTTTGTCTTGCCGTGGACCACCTCCTATTTTCGGCACATAGTTTTGTTGATTCGTCATCACTTCAATATTTTTTTGATGGTTTCGCGGACCACCTCGGTTGCATCGCGGACCACTTCGGTTGCTACCAGGGACCACCGGTTAAGAACCACTGGGTTAGATATATATGATTTACTAACTTTTTGAAAACATATCTCTTGATGTTGATGGGTAGCACTCTCCTTTCATACTGGGTTTGGGTGGTGCACGTTGATTCATGTTTAGTAATTTTTCAAACTCCAAGGCTCCTTCAATGTTCTGCAAAACATAATGCTTATTAGTTAAACTGATTACATAATATAATATTTGTGGACAATCTTACACAAATCAACCTAGTTCCAAACTAAGCAAAGCTGGTCACGTGCATTAATTTGAGACCTATTTCGCAAACTTTTTCTTTGAATTTCTATACTGTTTGACAGTACTGTCAACCTTAAGGGGGTCCCTAATTAAAACTCGTGACTGTCCTATGGGTACTAAGCGTCGATATATACATACTTATATAGATACTTAAATACATAGAAAACATCCAAGACCCAAGAACAAATATTTGTGCTCATCACACAAATAAATACCCTGGCCGGGATTCGAACCCTCCAGCTTCGTAGGCAGGGTCACTACGAACTAAGCTAAAGCGGTCGTCATATGTAAGAACTTTTTTTTTATCAGAAACATCACAGATTAATTCAATCACCCAACCAACATACACACATTCATTTACATTCTTGTTGAATCTTTCCTGCTACCCAAAGGTTGTCTGGAAGAGATTGCTTTAAAGCGATAAGACCGCCTGTTGTTACCATTATTAATATTACCTAATATTTTATATGTACTCCTTTATAAATTAATTTAATAATAATAATTTTGGCCTATTTATATAGATTACAAAATATACAATTTCATTACTGTAATTTAATGAAAATGTAAATGTAATTAATTTAACTTATTAGTAATCGCGATACTAACATGCCTAGGTTAGGAAATTTACTAACAATATATGGATGTGAGTCCGAAATAAAGATTAAATAAATTACTCATTAAAAATAAAATACAAACATACAGACAAAACAGAAAATTCAATTAAAACTAAATAAAATACCTATTCCCCGCTCTGTGTCCTACCCGATCCAAAGGTCCCAAGAATGCTCGCGGCATTTCCACGCTGTACAGCAATGGAGACCTGTTGGACCAGCCATGATTACTGGTGCTACTACACAACAACATAAACACCCACACAAGTCTAATTTCGCAAACCTTTTGTTGGAAAACAACCATAGTTTGTCTGATACTCATTCCTACGACATCTTGCATGTTTGCGAGAAAGATTTGCATCTGAGTGTTTAAGACAATTGGAAATAATTAGACACAACAATATGCTCAAAGTATGCCAACAACTGAAGCTACGGTAGCCCAGTGTGGTTCAAGCATGCGGCTGTCAAGCGGCGGTCGTGGGTTCGAATCCCAGCTCGTACCAATGAGTTTTTCGGAACTTATGTACGGAATATCATTTGATATTTACCGTTAGCTTTTCGGTGAAGGAAAACATCGTGAGGAAACCTGCATACATCCGCGAAGAAATTCAAAGTTGTATGAGAAGTCCCCAACCCGCTCTGGGCCAGCGTGGGGACTACTGCCCAATCCCTCTCATCTATGAGAGGAGGCCTGTGCCCAGCAGTGGGACGTATATAGGCTGATGATGATGCCAACAAAATATGGAGCGTAGCCTTCTATGTATTAAAAAACTAGATCGACACAAACTATCATACATCAGAGGAAAAACCAAAGTAAAAGATATCACCACAACTGTCAAAAAACTAAAATGGAAATGGGATGGCAAGGGACAAATGGCCCAAAGATTTACTAGAGTGGTATCCAAGAGAGGGACATAGAAAGCAAGGTAGACCAAACCAAAGATGGGATGACGACATCAAACAAATAGTTGGTGCAAACTGGCAGAGAGTAGCCCAAGACCGACCCTACTGGAAATCGCTGGAGGCGACCTATGCCAAATGGCAAACTGAAGGGACAAATGAATCACAGAAAAAGTATTTTACACACACTAAAAAACAATTGTACCTTCAGTTAATAAGGTTATAATAATAAGATACAACAATATGGGTGTTACTGTTAATGAACAGTTGAACATTGCGTCATCACCATTATTGTGAGTCCTTCTAACTCTTTCACGCATGCAGGGTAGTATGGGCGGTCAGGGTATAAAGACTATAGAGGGTATAAGGCTGGGCGCAGATGCACGGTTTCCTGACACGGTTTCAGGGAGAGGGGAGTTGAAGCATCTCGCTCTTAGAGAGAGATATTTCAACTCCCCTCTCCCTGAAACCGTATCAGGAAACCGTGCGTCTGTCTGCGCCCTTATATGGCAGACGGTTCTAGACAGACAAGAAGCTTGTCGGACGTGGTGCAAGCAACATCTCATGCCAGAACCTCCTGATGATGCCTCAGAGAGGCGAAACACGTGTCGAGGTTTGTGTCAATGTTGGTGGTGGTTTGTTGCATTTTCTTGCATTTTTGCGTGTGCGAAGGGAGGGTGGGTGTATTAACATGCAAAAATAAGCAAGTAGGTGCATCTCATTATCACAGATAGACTTAGATGTTCTTTCATTGGAATAGCAAAGGACTATTGTTAGATTTATCATGGAATTCCGCAAAATAACGCTTGATTCAATAAATTAGGTTAATTCTATACATTTTGTTCGTCGCTCGCGCCGCGCTGTTGGTCGCTAGCGTCGAGTCCGCGGCCTAATACTTACGTTCAGGTGGTCTTCGCAACGATAATAATCACTACGGCCATAAGGAATGTTTACTTGATGACACCATTTCCTTTGCAAACAATCTTTCACGTGGAGAAATACTTTTTCTGTACTGTAACGTTTCGAATTAGTGCATGTTGGCACAAATCACTTATAATTATTCATATCCATGGCACCAAGCTAATAAACTATTGGATTTAATGCGTCGCAGCCACAGCAACGCTCGCCCGCCACCATAGATACAAAGAGAACAGCTGACGTGCCCTACAACCCGCCACTCGTTTTTTTGACACTGACAGTTCATAGGACAGCTGCCATAGACAAATTGTGAATTGCTATTTTTTTTTACAAATCTATTAAAGGCTTTCCAAGCAGTGCTGCGCAGTGGACTGCGAGCTGACTCGAGTCGACCATTTTATATTTGTAAATACTATCTATGACCTCTTACATGAATTTTTTTTTAAATTTAATAGAAGTTGCCAGGTTTGAAAACATTTCCGTTTTTACTCTTTTTTTTGCCAAGCTGTATTCATTTTCTTTGATTTTCTTCTACACTCGAGTTCGAAAATATATGTGCAAGGCCTATAACTTTATTGTTAAGGCGCAGGAGTGGGCTAGGCATTCTCCATACAAACTCTGTGCACGTTTTATTCGTAGGTTTTGGCGCTAACGAATGTCATTTTTTTTTTGGGGTTTAAATATTAGATATATGCGAAGAAAGTGATGTGGAAATTTTCAAATATTTGAAAAAAAAAAAATTTTTAATAATTTCAATGAAAAAAAATTACATCGCGAAATAGCTAACCGAAAAATAAGCATACTGACCAAAAAATCATAACTTTAATGCAAGCACAAACGAAGAAAATCCTGCACAAAGTTTGTATGGAGAGAGCTTGCCCTACCCCTCCTCTTAAGGACATTGTGGGTGCCAGACAGGCGAGTTTTAAAACGTCATTTTAAAGTTCATGACGTTTACTCGGCAACTTATGGCATCAAGACAGACATAAGATTTTAAAACTCGCAAACTTAAAAATCGAGACTAGATGGCCCGTACAGAACACAAGTGTATGATATTATTTGTGGTGCGCTTTCTAATTTCTCTTTTCAGGGATTAGCGCATAACTGAATGGACTGAATTTTTAGAAGTATATGTATTAGTATTAATATGTAGGATACTTAGAATATATGTTTAAATTTTGAAGTTGCACCGCCCACAATCTCTCTGCTTTACCCTAAGGTTGACTGGTAGAGAATGCTTATGGCATTAAGTCCGCCTTTTGTACTATAAGTTTTACTTTTGTGCAATAAAGATTAAATAAATAAATAAGGACAAACGAATTTTAGCGGATCGAACTAAATCGGTTTGATAAACGATTATTAATAAAGGGGTTAGTATCTTAAAAAAAAAACCCGTTTAAGTACTTATAATAGGACTTCAGAGTAATCTGTAACGGAAATAAAGAAAAAAGCTATAGTAGGTACCAGATAAAAGTATTTATTTAAAAGTATTTATAACTAGGAAATTTTATGAGTTCGCTTGTGGACTGCCAAATGACCAGTTCTGGAAAACTGCTTATCACACACGTCGCATTGAAATGGCCTTTCACCAGTATGCATTCGTCTATGATAAGTCAAATGGCCCGGCTGGGCAAAACTCTTCGGGCACATTTCGCAAGCGTAAGGTTTATCACCAGTATGAGTTCTTTTATGTTTAGTCAAATCGCCCGAACGCGCGAACTGTTTGCTACATATGTTACAAGTGTATGGTTTTTCGCCGGTATGTATACGCCTATGTCTAGTCAAAGGACATGAAGACGCAAATTGCTTTTGGCATATATCGCAGGAGTACGCCTTTACACCAGTATGTACTAGGTTGTGCATAGTCAAGTCATGCGCACGGAGAAACTGCTTCTCACATATTTCGCACACATATGGTTTGACGCCGGAGTGAATTTTCACATGCCTTTTTAAATCACTCTTAGTTGTGAACTGTTTTTGACAGACATCGCAAGTGTATGGTTTAACTCCTGTGTGAATCTGTTTATGCACTTTTAAATGTTCTAATCGCGAATACTGCTTTTGACAAACGTCGCAATAGTACAACTCTGGATTTATGTGTGTTTTCCTGTGGTGGACGTAGCTAGACCGACACTGGTATGTGCTATAACATATATCACAGGAGTACAGTTTCTGTCCGTTAATTTCTATTGTCCCTCGTTCTGGCTTCTTCACATGGTTATGTATATGCCTGGATAAGTTACATTTTCGTCGAAATAATTTGCCGCACGTGTCACATTCGTACGTCTCGGTATCCTGTCTGTAGCGAGTCGGTCGGGAGCCAGTAGCCACGCGACTTGTAGTAGAGAGATGTTTCACTACCGGCCGTGAAGCTGAAACATACGAAGAACTGTTAACTATTTTGCTAACTAGTTGTCTAGGGGCGATTAAATACTGAATGAGAAAATTCTGAAAAATGAAATCAAAATAAAGCGCCTTCCACCAGAGCTATGCCATGCAGCTATGCTGCGAGGATGTGCTAGCTTTCCGTTTCTACCAGTGATATGCAATGTGCACCAGTGAATAAGACTGGTGGATATCAACGCATTCATAGCATAGCTCTAAAGGAAATGCTCCCTCAAACTGAATTTACTAAAGATTTTTTTAAATTTACACCACAAAATACGTACGTAGGCCACACTGAAAGTTTTCTCAGAAATGGTTACATAGAAACCATACATTAAAAAACTAAAAATGTCGTTTTGAAGTGGAACTCTTTGGCAACATTATTGAGTATATTACATTCGTCTGTCGTTTGTTTATATCATTTAGCGTCAAATTGAAAATTATTTGTTTCACGTTAAGATGAATTTAATGTGAGAAATTTTGGTCGATATTTTTTTTATGCCTTTCTATTGCAATGAAATCAATAATATAGTTATGAAAGACTTTTCGATGGGCCCTTGATGATGAAACTACATCCTTTAAGACTATTTACAACTAGTTTAACGGGTTCAAATGTCATCGCATCAATGACACTGATGATCTTCGTGAAGGACGTCACTTTATGGCGATTACTGAAAAAAAAACATCAGTGCTGGGCGGCTGATGATAGAGACTGATAAGAGAGTGACCTATCAGCAGATACAGGCAACCATAGGCATCAGTATGAGTCAAGTGCAGAAAATCGTTCATGAGTATTTAGCTGTTAGGATACTCTGAACTCGTTGGGCACCTCATAATTTGGCCGAAGCTCAAAAACGCCGTAGAACCGAGCTATAAGAACGACGTTGAAACGTGGGCAAATCGTTTTTTCTCAGAGGCTCCATCGAATTCAGTGATATATTGATGTAATCGTACAATAGTCCATAAAACAAAATTACAATAAATAACTTGCTAGTTAGCTTAGTTTTTGTTTTTCTAAAAACTTTCAGTGTGGCCTACGTACATTCGTCATCCGCTCACAGAGTAACAAATAAGACGCATGATATGAATATTCTTTCTCATATCTTCGGTCGCTCGTGGCTATCTGTAACTACATGTATGAACTATATCTATGCTTTACTCTGACCCGGCAGACCCAGCGATAGACCAACTAACCACGAGGCAAATGATAAGGTACCAAGTACCCCTGGCCCGATGAGTGCATCTTTAATCTCAATGTTGGCTCGCGCCGCACTATCACCGCACGAATCCAAGCTGTCAAACCTCTACCAAATACAGCACACCATGAGGCAAATGCCATGACACGTCCGGCCCGAGCATCAGTGCGTCCTCAACCTCATGGTCGGCTTGCGCCGCACTCTCACCACACGAATTCCAGCTGTCAAACATCTATCATTAATGCAACACACCATGAGGCAAATTCCATGGCACGTCCGGCGCGATCATTAGTGCGTCTTTAACCTCATGGTCGGCTCGCGCCGCACGAATCCCAGTTGTCAATAATCTACTATTAATGCAACTCACCGCGTGGCAACCGCCAAGGAACGTCCGGGGCCCGACCATATCTTTATCTTCAAGGTCTAACATTAATCCAACTCACCACGAGGCAATGCCGCCGCACTCTCGCCGCACAAACCCGCGCTGTCGCCGCACGGATTTGCGCTCTCATCGCACAGTGCGGTGCTCTCAGTACACGGCTCATTTTCGAACTCTACTTCCACCTTAACTGTAAATAAATATCGTGAATTTAATATTAAATTGGAAACAAACAAGCTGAAATTGAAATATTGTTGTTACAATTATTATTTATTTATTATGGTATGATATCACAGATATTATCTCAAATCATCATCCTCCTAGCGTTATCCCAGTACAGTTGCATCCTGAAGGATGCCTGGGGTCCGCTACCTAATCCCAAGATTTGGCGTAGGCACTAGTTTTTACGGAAGCGACTGCCATCTGACCTTTCAACCCCGAGGGGAAACTAGACCTTATTGGGATTAGGCTTTGTCAAGTGAGGAGGCAACTTGACTGTTAGAAGTTCTCAAACCGCCCGAAGGCCTCCAACTTGGCTTAACGACTGCTGCCATAGACAGCAACCGGGATCAACAGCTTAACGTGCCTTCCAAAGCACGGGAGCGCTCAGTTAGTAACCACTCAAAGCGGTTCAAATCCAAGTACCCGCGCGACGGTACGAGCGCTCCAATTATCTCCATAATAATTATCCCTATTATCTCAAATACGTAAAAGAAAACATCATGAGTAAAACTGGCCACACTCCGTTCGCAACAAAGTCTAGTTTTACATCTGGGTTGCAAGTTCAGACAGCAGTCGCTTTCACAAAACTATTTGGTTGTCGTAAGAGGCTTTATAGCATTAGAGGTCCATAGGAGCAGAGGATATGCCAAGCACTCGAACTGTGTGTGTGGTCTTATATGTACTGTTCAAACTATGTAATATAAAACTGACGATTTAAAAGTGCTTGTTGCTAGGCCTATTTGAATAAAGAATATTTTGAGTTTGAGTGTACTTTATTTGAGGTGTATACTTAAGGCGATTTCCTGACTTGGCGGGGCGGGATCTATATCTAACATTTTCTTCTTTGACTTAAATTTACTGACGTCGCAAAGATTCTCACTTGACGGAACTCTGTCATTATTACTTTTGCGCAGTAGTAATATCATGCACAGAAGCGGAGCAATACCGCCTTTGCATCGTCCGCGCATTCCGCGCCAGTCAGGAAGCACTCAGTTAACTGTAGGGGCGCAGTAAAAAATGGTACCGAGTCGACTGACAGCTGACACTGACATTTGACACTTTTCTCATAATGTACTGGATGGAATGATATGGATGACAATTTATGACATACTTACTGTATTCTGGTAACATGACGACTAGGGGCTCGCATGGCACTTCACCACTAGATTCCCATTTGGGCTCCGATTCAATATGTGGAGCCTCATGCGATCCGCCGCTCCCCTCCATTCAATAGCCTTCTTGTCTCGTCAACAGTCGTTATCTGAGATTATGGAATAAATGGCATCTAACTTTATATTTTCTCCTTTAAAGTCTAATCCTTCTTATGTGTCTTATCATGTAAACAAACTCTTTTTGAAGATGTTCATCATTATCACCCTTTTCTCAGGATTACACAATAATCATCACTAAACTAATGATTATTCTTAATAATCAACTTGACATTATATTAAAGAACTATTATTGACATGCCATATTATTAATAAAGTGATTATGATTATGATAAATCAAATTGTTGATATGATGAATGAAAAAAGCCCACAAAGTATTGCAATCCTAGCGGAAAGTATCACAATTTGATGATTAAATTCTTTAAAAATAGTTTGTATACATGATAAGATATGTAAGGATGAATAAGCCACCACACACCACAGTATGTTTTCATGAATTGATATCCTCGGGAATCTTCGGGCAGGGAAACAATCAGGGATTAACAGGCCTTAGGTATATGTAAACTCTTTTACGTCACTCAAAGTTTTTGATATATATAGGTATCGCAAGCTGACTGGTGTGCAAACTGGAAAAGGTTATCAACATACACGTAAACGTCCAGTATAATAAAAAAAAACTATGTGAAAATCATGAAAACTTCAATCAGATAGGACACGGCGCGCAATCAACGCAATAGAAACAGAATACCTAGGTTTACAATACAACACTTCACACACCGAAAACAAAGTTCGTTCGTCTCTCTCGCTCTTGCACAACACGTCCTCTCCCAGCGAAAAGAACAAAACAAAAAACAATACAATGACCAATATGAATGACACACGACCGACACACCGACACACAAAATGACACATGACATGACACGACGTGGACACGATCGATAAATTCTATTCCACAGACTAGTGAGATGAAGGCTTCATTTGAGGCTGTGTTCCCACTATCTGATCCGACCTTCCCATATCGGATCCGTCCGACATCGATAAATATCGGATGGTGGGAACACAGCCATATTCCATTCATGCACATGTCATTCATTGTCGTCTGTCATGTCACTGTCAATCTGTCAGTTCCATTTCAGACGCGCGTCGCTATTTGGTCGCTATTCATATTAATTATTTTACTTACCTATGTTTAATACATAGTTTTGTATCGTCTTTGCTAAATGTTAGCTACGATTGTATATTCTACAGGATATAGTTGATATAACACGCACGGTCAGTTCATACTTGATATAGCTTTCAACGTTTCGTTTAACACTATAAAACTTTTGTATAATCAGACTGGATCTAATACTAGCTATATAGATTATTAGCCAGTCACAACGGCACGAAAGAGCAAGGATTTATACGGGCGTGCTGCTAGGGATGTCTTCAAATTAGCAGCTTTAATAAAACTAGCTCCACTGAGCTGCGTGGAAAATTGCGGCTCCTATCGTTCGTATAAACGTATTTTAGACAGGCAGCTGACGCGTCTAAATCCTAATTAACTTGGCACATATTAACACTGCTCATTTAGATCTCAGTTTTTAAGAGAGATAAAGATCAAGGGACCGGGACGGGTGGCGTACAAGAAGAGAGGCCTATGCTCAGCAGTGGGCGATTACGGGCTGAAGATGATGATGAAAGATCATTTATTTCAAAATCGCATTAACAGAACATACCAGAGGTCTACTCTAGGCTACGCAATTACAATATAAATATTAGTACTAGTTACAATTTCAAGTCTAACATTGATAACAAACTAATAAGAGAAACAAACAGCAGATGTACAAGAAGAAATCATGACAGTGCCAATTCTAGTTGCTAAACATGCATTTACCTCCTTGACAGTTCCCACTGAAACATATATATTAAGTAGGAATGGGGATTTTGCTCGTCGCCGCGTTGGTGAACACACGTGCTCTCGGCGCGGCGACAGGCAGAATACATTACCGAACAAAACCAGTTGCCTACTGTCATGGCGTTGTTACCGAACAACGTCTTTGCACACATGGCTGGCGAAATCATCATAAATTCGATGGAAAGCCAAAATGGAAAAAAAAACATATACAAGTCACCACTCAGCTTGTTGCCATGAAATAAGCCATGTCATGGTGCTGCTTTTCATTGCAATACTAAACATAATACTAAAATTTAAGTATTTTATCTAAAAGGTGTTCTGTCTCTGCAGAACTCTGTGAGTGCAACAGTTTGAAAAGCAGCTTTTTTGCTTCCTTCTACGTGTAGTCCCTGAGGTTACTCACACAATTTAATTCATCTCCGCTTATACAAATACAAATACAAATAGCCTTTTTTTCTTGCATGGGTAGAATTATATCGATCACTTTTTTTTTTTTTTTTTGTAATTATTCTTTTCCTTTTTTTTTTTTTTCTTTTCTTTTTTTCTTTTTCATTTGTTTTTTTATATATACTTTTTTTAATTATATATATATGTATATATATATATATATATATTTCCTATTTCTCATGCATGGCGCATTAAGCGCAAAAGGCCTCCCCCAACCTTTCCCACAGTACTCTATCTTGTGCCGATCTCCACCAGTAATTGTCGTACTTCTTTAATTCGTCTCTCCATCTGACTCTTGGTCTGCCTCTCCTTCTCGTCCTATCTCTCGGTGTCCATTCAGTTAAAAGCTTTGTCCATCTATCGTTATGCATCCTGCATACGTGGCCTGCCCATGTCCATTTTATCTTCTTGATTTTTCTGATGACATCTTCTACTCCAGTTTTTTCTCTTATAGTTGTGTTTGGAATTCTATCTTTTTTAGTAATATTTAACATTGACCTTTCCATTGCTCTCTGGCATACTCTCAGTTGTTCGGCTTGTTTCTCGGTCAGGCTCCATGTTTGTGCCCCGTATATCAGAGTAGGTAGAACAGCGGTATTGAAGGTGTTAGTTTTAATTTTTAAGGGTAGGTCCGATTTCATTATAAATTTTAGTGCCCAGTATTTTTTCCATGCCTTACTTATTCTGTTTTTTACCTCTTTATCTAAGTTGTCATTGAATGAAGTCAGTCGGCCTAGGTAGACAAATTCTTCGACATATTCCATCGGGCAGCCTTCAAGTTTGATAGGGACTTGTTCTCCGTTTGTCATGATTTTGCACTTATCCCTATTCATTCTCAGTCCGGCCTTATTACAGACCTTGTTAAATTCACTTATCATGTTTTCAAGGGTGTAAGGATTTTCGGCAAATATTATAACATCATCTGCGAACCTGAGGTTATTTAGGAATTTTCCATTAATATTTAGTCCTTTTTGTTCCCATGGTAGTTTTCTAAATAAAGATTCCAAGCTGGCATTGAAAAGTATGGGGGATATCGGGTCGCCCTGTTTGACTCCTTTCTGTAGCGGGAAAGTTTCTCCTTGTTTGTCCGTTTTTATTTTTGCCTTACTGTTGTTGTATATGTATTTTATGATATTTATTTATTTATTTATTTATTTATTTATTTATTTAACACGAAAAAAAGTAACATTACAGGAAATATCCTAAGTCATTACATTTTTTTTAACTTGACTCAAATTGCTTACACTATACAATGGTCACAAATTAATTACATGTAAGAATTATATAAATACTAATTAAGAGTCTCGCACAATTTCAAGCACACTCTTTCAACCTCCGACCAGCCATCCGCAAACAGATCGCAGGGGAGTTGCATTGCTTCGAGCTTATTGAGCGCATGTAAGGAACGGCAGAGAGGAGAGTTACGACGCGAGACCGTACGGCAAAGAGGAGCAGCGAAGAGCCGTAGCCGATCTGCACGGAACCGCGCACGTCCATCAGGTACAAAGAGGCGACAGACCTCATTGAGCAAGCGGGGACAATCGAGACGACCCCGCAGGATACGAAGTGTTGTGATAAGCTGGTCTTTCAATCTGCGCGTTACCAGCGAGTTGTATCCTAGAACACCCTGCAGATAAGCAGTAGGATAGATTAAGGGGTAATAACCATACGCCCTTTTATAAAGATAGCGCAGAAAACACTTCTGCACTTTCTCAAGCATAAGTGCATATGTTGAATTTATGTATTTCGTTTCGACATACTGTTCTTCAAGTGTCATAAATAAGAACTTGTCCGCTTATATCCACTCTTTAATAGAACTGACCCCTGGGTGGTGCTAAGGCTGGAAACAGTGTTCGACCGACGGTCAGCGCGTATGGTCGGTTGGGCGTAGCTATCGACGTATAGCATATGGGCGTTTAGACCGATGCTCACCGTCAGCGCATATGCGCACACGCCTCGAGCACTGCATCCAGCCTAAAAGTGCAACAAATTGGCAACCGTACTGTCGAAGATCTCACGGTTCAATTTTTTTTTTTTATAGCCTTATCTCAGATTACATATTGTTTCTGTTACACATTCAAAATAATTGCCATATGATAAATAAATAATAGAATTTGGCATTTTACCACAGAAATATATCAATATATCTTGATATATTTCTGTGCATTTTACTTTGAACAAAAGTTGCAGCGATGGCGATGGATGGTAGTGGCCTCGTCAGATCACAGGAAGCAATGGAAATTAAGCAGGAGGCTAGTTGGGACTCGGAGGATGAGGCACCACTGAAGCCCGTGTCACAGCATGTCATGTTGTTACCTCAACAAAGTGAGTAATAAAAAAAAATTAAAAAATACTTTATTGATCAAAAACAGTTTTTACAATAGGAACAGTACCCGGCGGACCCCAAACTAGGCAAGGCCTATTATAAGGACGATTTTATCGACGACGACCACTTTAGTTTAGTTGGTGGTGACCCTGCCTACGAAGCTGGAGGTCCCGGGTTCGAATCCTGGCCGGGGCATTTATTTGTGCGATGAGCATGAATATTTGTTCTTGGATCTTGGATGTTTTCTATGTATTTAAGTATCTATTTATCTATATAAGTATGTATAACGTCGCTTAGTACCCATAGTACAAGCTTTGCTTAGTTCGGGACTAGGTTGATTTGTGTGTGATTGTTATTGTATACAACAAACTATATGATAGTAAGTAGACACAAAAATATGGGCATTTGCAACTCTAGATCTTGCCTGTTACCTTTTAACTGCTGAACGGACTTAGATCAAATTTTTTATGAAGATAGTTTGAGTCCCAGGGAAGGACATAGGATACTTTTTGTCCCGGAAATCATCCCTTAAGGCGCCTGTATACGCAAGCACTCCCCATACCATCTTTGTGCAGGTTTTTCTTGGCTTGTGTTTGCATTACACTTATGATTTTTAGTCAGTACGCTTATTTTTTAGTTAACTAGCTAGAACCTCAAGAAATAAAAAATGTTTTTATTTTTTATTTTTTGTATTTTTTTCTTGACATTATTCGTATATCTAATATTAACAAGCAAAAAAATATATATGCGGGAATGCCAAAACTGACGAATAAAACTTGCACAGAGTTTGTATGAAGAAGGCCTTGCGTATACAGGCGCCTTAAGGGGCTGGAAGTTTGTATGGAACAGGGATAACTAGGTAAGCGAAAGAAATAATAGAATATTAAGGGTCCTTATAAGGTAAAAAATGCTCATCTATTTAGCCCATTTTTTGTTAAATTGACATTTATCAATGTCACTATCTAGAACAGGACTATTGCGACCTCACTAAATAAATTTTAAATGTATTTCTTGCATTTTTCATTAAGATATTTTGTTTCAAACATCACTCCAAATCAACAATTTTCGAGCTAAAAGCTGCTTTTTTCCGCTTAAATTCTACTACACACAATAAAATCAAAAAAGGGCAATGTTACTATCTAAAACTTTAATACAATCATAGTATCCTATAATCACTTTATGGGTATTATCAATACTTTTGTCAAAATTTGAAATCAAAAATTTTTTAAACTTGTAAGGCCTCTTAATTTGATTTTAAGGTGATGAACGAGTTATATTATTAGTTCGAGTTGTGTTATTGATTATTATATTTCAATATGAGTTATGTATGGACGAAACCGCGGGCTAAAGCTAGTTTCTCATAAACTATGGGGAATGTATCGTAACATTGGTAACAGTTTAATGTCAATAAAAGAGCCTTTTATTCTCTCATTTTACACAATAATATACAGCAAATCAACTACCACAAGACAAGTGGACAATAACTTAGTCAAAAGTTTATTTTCTTTTATTTTATTTATTTATCAACACTTACCACTATTTTTACAGGTACTTAGCCTAAGACAATTTTTTTACGAATTAATCATTTATTCACGATAACAGTACTCTTTTACAATTTATATTAACTTTATAACTGTAAAAAGTGTAATTAATCAATATGCGGGAGGGCAGCACCATCGTCGAACCCGAGCCATCTGGCAGCAGGTTTAAAACGGTGCCGTGTGCCGCGGATGCACATACTGGTGGCACGTAGCCTAAGACAATAGTGTAAGCCCCATTTAGATTATATTTCAATGCTATTTTTCTATGCTAGAACGCTTATAACATAAAACACACAATGCTGTTCTTGTGAATTCATTCAGAGAACACGAAAATAAATCAATGTTTTCCGCCATAACATTGAGGGTACGCACTGCACACGTCATCAGCCGCGTATTCACTGAGCGAGCGGCCTCGCGAGGCAGCTCCGTGGGGCAAATCCTCGGTGAGTCAGGACGTGCCTCGCCCGAGGCACGTGCTCGGGCGAGCGTGCCGCGGCCCGAGCCGAGCGTTGTCGGTTTTTGTCCATGCTCAAAGGCGCCTCAGTACGTTTGCCGCGCGCACTCGAGACGGTTGTGTTTTGCCTCGCAATGGATAAAACAAAGCAAGAGCAGGGCCTTCAGTTAATACTACTATATAGTGAATATAGACGATTATGGGATGCGAAATGGCCTGATTATAATAATAGGAGACTAAGAGAAGATGCGTGGAGAAATATAAGCCAGAAAATTAATATGCCAGTAGCAGATTTAAAGAAAAAGATGGACTCCTTGCTAGGATCGTACAGGAGGGAAATGTCAAGAGAAAAGAAAAGCGCCCGATGCTGGGTCAGCCTCACCCTGGCTCGGCTTGCCGCGCGCGGCAGCCTAGTGCAACAATCGAGGCGGCCTCGCGCGGCAAACGTTGCGCGGCAAACGTCCGAGGCTGCCTCGCGAGGCCGCTCGCTCAGTGAATACGCGGCTATAGGCGCCCTGCCGAGCAGGTTGGTGCGGCCGCGCGGCTCGGCCTGCAGTCGCGGCCGGAGTCTACGCCACACGTACCTATCTGGAACACTCATACTAAGAGATTGTCCACTTGTCTCATGGTAGGTGATTTGCCTATCGGCATCAGACATGACATCGACATTATGTATTGGTAATAGGGTACAAATTACAGTTCAGTCAGTACAGTTCAGTCAGTCAGTAGTTCAGGCAGATTCCTCGGTGTAATGGGTCCTAAGATCTACAACAAAATACCTGAAGAAATCAAAATTGCTGGCACGGAAAGCGCTTTTACTCGTAGACTTAGAGCGCATTGCACGAGGAAAGCCTATTATTCTGTCAAAGAGTTTCTGGACGAATAACGATTGGTGAATGAATGTATCAAAACATGATATGTATTTGACATTCATTAAATTATTGAAATCTAATATATTTTTCGCAATTGTTCCTATTGATTAATTTATATTGTAAATTTATTCTAAGTTATTTATAATTTGATAATGTTCTTGACAATGTATGATCAATACAATAAATGATATCTATCTGTCTATCTATCTAAAGGTTCATTTGTAGATTATAGTATTTTTTATTAGTTAGTTTTGTCTGTTTGTATATTGTATATATTATTATGTTATGTCACGAATGAATTATTTCATTTTCATTTATTTAGGAACTTTACATTGTATTACATTTATATTATTACTATTTTTAGCACCACATTTTATATTACTAAACAATATTACTATTACTAAACATTACTATTAATATTTAAAAAAATCTTAGCCACTGTGATCTGTCTGGTAATTTGTCTGATAAAACACATTTGTTTGAAATTTTCTTCTTTTTCTTATTAAAACCAACATAATTTTGAGGTTAGTTCTGAGCGATAAATTTATTTTTTATTTATTATGGGATTGCTCTTGGCCACTTTATTTTACTAAACGGTTAAAACTCACGTATTAATTGTCACTTCGGGCGACATGTTTCGAACTCTCGGGTAGTTCGACAGTGTGCAATCGGCGCGGGTCGCAGACGCACTCATCCTGAGGAAGAACTCCCGACGAGTTCGAAACATGTCGCCCGAAGTGACAATTAATACGTGAGTTTTAACCGTTTAGTAAAATAAAGTTATAACATGTCTCACGAAAGTTTAAATTCATGCTCTTGGCCAGCCAGGAGGCAGATACGAGGCCGACGGTGAAGCGAGCGCGCCCAGAAAATGCTTATGTGCGTAGTCCGACAAGCAAGTAGCCGGTTTTTTTAAAATATATTAACACTTCTTTTGCAGTCGAGGTAGAAATAGAGTATGAACCAGATCAAACGTCTGTGAAGGAGGGCCCTTCGTACGTGGACAATGGGGGCTCCGCTGGCGAAGGCACGGCGGCGGCGGCGGGATCGTACGCCATCCACGAAATTGAGCACCCAGAGGACGCACACAACTCTGAAGTAGCTGCACTGTCTGGTGAGTTGACCTGTGGGCGGGCCGGTTCTGTCGATTGTGAACGCTACATGAACAATGAGGGCTACCGTTTTTGCCATAAATAAGAGTGTAATGACTGGAAATAGATAGCCAACTTCACGCATATTGTGATCCCGACTAAAGCGCCACCAAGTGCTAAAGTTAGTAAGCATTATCTTGGATACATGAGAAAAAACATACAAAAAGTGCATCCGCCGCTGGGGATCGATCCCGGGTACATTGTCTCTAAAGACAATATACTTTACCACAGGGCCACGTGTGTGATACTGGTACGCATCGAATTTTTGAATACCTTTTTAACAGTCTACCTACTTTTACTTTTTAGCTGACTATTCGAGCAAGTTTAATAACCATGAAAATAGGTGGCGCTATTATTAATTCCGTCAGCTTTCTTCTAAGATGAACAACCATGCGTTTTTGCGCTCACCAGTTGGCGCCACCGTGCTGTCAGTCCAGCTGTCAAAGTTTGTTATTGGTTATTATGGCCGTAAAAACTATATACACGTTGAAATCGTATTTTATACAATAAAACCGCACCGTAAATATTTTTATCGAACATTCCGTATTGTAGCGCACTCCCTTTTTGTACGGAAAAAAGTATGACATAAGTTTACTGACGATAAAATTATCGCAAAGCACTGAAATTCGTTGACCTCTGACTCATATTTGCCATTATCAATCTCAGCATTGCAAAATAGTCATCATATTAATCTAATTAGAAATAAACCCGCATAACCCACCCAAAAAGTATGAAATTTGATATTTTGGAGGACTGACGTCACACTAGCGCCTCTAGCGGCGAATCCATACGCGGTGTTTGGCGAAAACATATTAACATTGTTAGTTTAGAAGAAGATAATGGTGAACTTCTGATATTATCATTAAGGTTGTTATTTTTATTAAGGTTTTCTGGAAGTAATCGCTTCTAAGTGATAAGACCATGTTGCATGAGCATGTGTTAATACATACATCACTTATAATTTCCCTTGTTCTGTGCTTTATAAAACATTGTTTTTATAGTATTGACGACCGCTTTACTCGTAGCTTAGTTGGTAGTGACCCTGCCTACGAAGCTGGAGGTCCCGGGTTCGAATCCCAGCCGGGGCATATATTTGTGATGAGCATGAATATTTGTTCTTGCGTCTTGGTTGTTTTCTATGTATTTAAGTATCTAGGGCTCTTCAGGACAAACACCCTACTTCAGTTTCCTTACAACCACCTAATCCTCCAACTAATTCAGTACAACCGCTGCAAGTATCAAAAACCGCCGTTTTACAGGCAATATTCTCCTTCCCCGCCGGTTCTGCGGGAGGGTTGGACGGGATAACTCCTCAACACTTAAAAGACTTGACTAGTCCGCTCGCAGGTGATGCCGGCGAGACTTTACTAGAGGAGCTCACTGCTTTAACAAACGTAATGCTTGCAGGAAAGGTTTGTCCCGATATTGTCCCCATATTATATGGGGCTAACCTTATTGCTTTAAAAAAAAGGATGGTGGCATCCGCCCAATTGCTGTCGGCAGTACATTACGGCGCCTTACCTCAAAGATGTGTTGCCGTGAGTTCCACTCCCGCCTAACAGATAAATTTAAACCAATACAGCTCGGTTTTGGTCTGAAAGGTGGTTGTGAGGGAGCAGTGCATGCAACCCGAACTTTTCTCAATAGCCAAAATTTTGAAATCCTAGTCAAAATAGACGTCAAAAACGCCTTTAACTCTATAGACAGGGGGGTCTTACTAAACCAAATCGAAAGCGACCTTCCAGAAATATACGCATACCTTTGGCAATGTTACGGAGCTCCCTCAAAACTGATGTATATATATGAAAAGGGAAATATCTTCTTGTGTAGGTTGCCAGCAAGGAGACCCTCTTGGCCCGGTGATTTTCAACCTAGCTATCCATCCCATCATCACCCGACTCACTTCCGAATTAAATATTTGGTATCTAGATGACGGCACAATTGGGGGCAAATCATCATCAGTTCTGGGCGATCTCCAAACTATCATCAACCGATTTTCTGAAATTGGCCTGTCAATCAATTTCAACAAGTGCGAACTGTTCATTTCGGATACCATTTCACAAAATATTCGTACGTCAATAATCAATGATATTAACATTTTCACACCGAATATCTCAATTCTTTCTCACGAAACTCTCACCCTTTTAGGAGCCAGCTTTTAATCAATCCCAGTCAGCATAAATTCTAAAATCGATCATTTTCATAGTTGTTCAGATCTTCTCTTCCAAATTAACCCACACATGGCCATGTACATCCTGCGACTATGTTTATTTTCACCTAAGTTTATGTACATCCTCCGTTGCTCCCCGGTTTGGAAATTCCCTTCAATGACATAGACCAAATTTTAAAAGAAACTATTTGCAAAATTCTTAACATAACACTTTCATCTTACAGTTGGTCGCAAGCTATTCTTCCCATTAAATATGGCGGCCTCGGCATCCGCTCCACGGACAGTTTGGCTCTCCCGGCGTTCCTTGCATCTGTCAACAGCACGGTCACCCTCATTGGCGGTATTCTCAAATTACCTTCCACCGTCAATGTTCCGGTGTCGTGCCAAGCAGATGCCGAACGTGCCTGGATAGCTGAAAATCCCAACGAGCGAATGCCGGAGGAAAAATCTAGCCAAGCCGAATGGGATACCATAAGAATTAAAAAAATGCACCAAACAATACTGGAAAATTCACAAAATAGAGAAGAACGGGCCAGGCTACTCGCAGTGTCAGAAAAAGAATCGGGACATTGGTTGCATGCGCTTCCGTCACGAAACCTTGGCTCTGTTCTAGATCCCTCTGCACTACGAGTCGCGGTGTGCCTTCGCCTGGGCCTCCAAATTTGCGAACCACATGCCTGTAGCCGCTGTGCCCAACCCGTCGACTCTCTGGGTCGCCACGGCTTACATTGCCCAAAGAGCGCCGGCCGTTTATTTAGACATGCGACATTGAATGACCTCATCCGCCGTTCACTGAGCACTGCAGCACTCCCTGCCACATTAGAACCTTCTGGGCTGTCCGCAGCTGACGGGAAGAGACCCGACGGCTGCACTCTCGTACCATGGTGCCTAGGTCGCCCCTTAGCGTGGGACGCAACCTGCGTCGACACGCTAGCCCCATCCCACGTTGAAGGGTCAGCTCGGAAGCCTGGGGCAGCCGCTGACCAAGCCCAAATGTCCAAACGCCGCAAGTACGCATTCCTCACGAATGATTATGAATTCGTCGCACTTGCGGTAGAGACTTTGGGTCCTTGGTCGTCCGACACCAAAAAGTTTGTTAAAGAGGTGTCGACACGATTAATAGGCGTCTCAGGCGACCATAGGGCTGGCTCCTTCTTTGCCCAGCGGCTAAGTCTGGCGGTGCAAAGAGCCAATGCCGCCAGCGTGCTCGGGACCATGCCTCAAGCAGGTGAACTGGGTGGGGTTTTTTATATATAGATATAGGTAGTTTGTATTTTTTATTTTAAAATATTTTTCTCTTAAATATGTTATTAGTTTTAATAAGTTACCTGAATATATGATTTCACGACTAACAAGTCGACAGATAGTATCTATTTATATCTATATAAGTATGTATATATCGTCGCTTAGTACCCATAGTACAAGCTTTGCTTAGTTTGGGACTAGGTTGATTTGTGTAAGATTGTACACAAATATCTATTATTATTGTTTATTTTATTATTACTCTGACGCGTTAAACAAATTAGGATTGGCGTATTACATCATTATCTTTATTAAAATAACGCGTCGGTTCACGGTTGCGTGCGGCGGGTAGTCATAGAAACTGGGGCCTAACTCACTGCCAAGAACACGCGTAGCGGGCGCTGCGTTACTTTAGATGCCAGAGCCCGCTGTCGCTATAAGCAGGCCGATCCATTGGTGACTGGGGCATATTCTAGATTTAAGTCTGGTAGTTAGTATTAATAGCTAAATAAAGGGTTCTGTATGTTACGGATCCCTTTAATTCCCCCCTAATATTATTACATTTATTTTGTTTCAGCGTCAAACGAGAAAGTTACCTCGAAGCGGAGGATGTCGTGGAAGCGCACAAAATCCTACTCCTGCGATGATTGCGGCAAACAGTTTAATCGTAGAAACAACTTGGCTCGCCACATACGCGTCCACACTGGTGAACAACCCTACGCGTGCGACGTATGTAAAAAGCAATTTAAGGACTCCAGTGCCCTAGTCAAGCATAAAACAGTCCATACGAGCAATAAAGTAAAACAATTTACTTGCGATATTTGTAAAAGACAGTTTGCGTGTTTGGATCATTTGACTACACATACACGAACACACACGGGGGACAAACCATACTCATGCGAAGTGTGTAACAAGCGCTTTGCGCGCGCGACTCATTTGGTTAAACATAATAGATCCCATACTGACGAGAGGCCCTATGTTTGCGAAATATGCAAAAAACAATTTAAAGGTTCATTTGAACTGATCAGACATAGACGAATACATACAGGGGAAAAACCATACTCGTGTCATATATGCGCAAAGAGCTTTACACAGTTGAATTCATTAACTAATCACAGAAAAATTCACACAGGCGAAGAGATAGAGCGGCAATTCGAGTGTGAAGATTGTGGAGTAAAATTCGCCCAGACGAGTCATTTGAGGGATCATAGGCGTACCCATACAGGTGAGAAACCTTTCGCCTGCGATATTTGCGAAATGCGATTTCCGCGCTCCCACGCGCTGATTAAACACAAACTAATACACACTGGCGAGAAACCCTACGCCTGTGAAATATGCCACAATCAGTTCAGAGGCTCGACCGAATTGAAGAGACATATACGAATTCATACAGGTGAAAAACCATACAGCTGCGAAATATGCGACAAGCGGTTTGCGCAAATAAGCACTTTGTATAGCCATAACAAAGTACATACGGGAGAAACTGCAGTTAAACCATATTCTTGCGAAATCTGTGGAAAGAAGTTCCATCAGCTGGGTCATGTGACTGAACATAGACGGATTCATACTGATGAGCGGCCATATGCCTGTGATTTGTGTGAAAAACGGTTCAGACGCTCTAACGCACTATTGAGGCATAGACGCTCTCATACAGGTGAAAAGCCATATAGTTGCAAAGTATGTGACAAGCAATTTAGAGATTCGAGCAGTCTTAATAAGCACAATAAACGATGTCATACAGATGATGTGCTTTCGTGAAACAAGTGCCTACGCCAAATCTTGGGATTAGGTGTCAAAGCGGACCCGGGGCTCCATAGGACACCACCTGGAAAAGGCTGATAGTCGAGGAATTTGATAAAAAAAAAAATTTATTCTCCGACTCTAATTATTTCATATCGTCTGCCAACAAACCATATTCTGGTTTGGCTGAAGAAAAATAAAAATGAATTTGTAAGCAGTTTCTTGAATAAACTTTTTATTAAAAAGAAAATATCTAAATGCGATATCATTTAACGCCTTAAACGGATCGCCATATTTTATTGGTTACATCCATACCAATATTATAAATGCGAAAGTGTGCCTGTCAGTTACCTCTTCACGCTTAAACCGCTGAACCGATTTACATGAAAATTAGTGTGGAGATAGAGTGAGTCCCGGGGAAGGACATAGGATACTTTTTATCCCGGAAATCACCCCTTAAGGGGATGGGAGTTTGTATGAAAGAGCGATGACTAGCTAAGCGCCTGATATGAGTTAACAGCAATTACTTAAATTCTATCGCGATGAACGAGTTCCACGCGGACTAAGTGCCAGTTGCACCAACGGACGAACACAGACCGGTCATCGTCAAATATGGCGCCGGCAGCTGTCATAGACACACTATCTTGTTGCTTTTGAGTTTGACATATTTACCTATATACGTAATACACTTTAGGCTTGTTTAGTACATGTACCTACTAAGAACTAAAAAGACCTAATTCCCAACACTGTACTAGAACGAACTATTCCGTAACATTTCTGCTCTTAGTACATGCACAGCGAAACCTGAATAGAGACAACAATATCCGAATGACCGACCGACTAAAGCGACCGAACGAAACCGAACAGAACAGAACGGCTCACGACTCGACTGGCGCGAACGCGAGCGAATGGTCATTCGATAGTTCACTCATTCAATTCAGCCAAAGGAGCACGAATAGGCACGTTTCTTTCGGTGTACTAGTGTACTAAAAGAACTAAAAGACCGAACTAGTACATGTGAGAGATTGTACTAGTCCGGAGCGATCCGCTCAGTGAATCAATCAATCAATCAATCAATCAATGATTTATTTGCATAGAATACAGTTTAACTTATAAGGTATTACATCGTTTTTGTATCATGTATTCAACCACAATAAGGCGTGCAAATATTTTACAAATTGAGTAGGTATACAATTAAATGTTATAATTAAACAATTGAATTTCGGAATAGAATAATAGAATATAAATAACATGTCAAAATTAATTACTAAATATAATATAATTATTTAAGTCTATAGTGTTCGAGAAAATAACTGACCCGATAAAAACACTTTTCCATAAGCCAGCAATTTAATTTAGACTTAAAAATATTCCCTTGGAGCTTTCTCAAGTCCTCAGGCAAACGGTTATACACCTCAAGGCACATATTGAAAACATTGCGTCTATACATGGCCTTGGTACGTGGTGAACGAGCGAGCACAAGCCTAATAATGGCACTTTGACCGCGCCGAGCTAATGACGCGCGACGTGGCCGTTCGGTATAAATGCGCCACTGAATAGACATACTATCCTGAGGATGTACTCGCTCCGCGCGCGGCGCACTGACAGAGTGACACTGACACCCTCCTGCTTGAGTAAGTAATTTTTTATTTGTAAAAATAAATAATAATCATAACAAAATGCGCGTACACCACTCATCCGCACTTACACAGTTATCACACAAACACACACATGCACACACACACGCACACATACACACACACTCACACATGCACACACACACACTCTCACACACACACACACACTCACACACACACACACACACACACACGCATTCGCACACGAACACACTTTTGGACTTTTATTCTCACTCCCACTCAGTTTCACATAAGTTCCTTATATTGTAGCAAAATGAAAGGTTAATTAATGTATAATTATTTAATTCATAAGTTTATCCAAAGCTTGAAATTTGGAGGGAAACTCTACTCTAATCGTGATCTAAGTCAAAGTTATATTTAACTATATGATTCTTTATGATGTACTATATTTTGGAAGAGCGAGATCTCCTGATACAGGTATCTCTATACCTACTAGGAGACCTCAACCTTACTGTAAGCTAAACCCTATTTGTTAAATGAAATAAACTTTTTTTTTTTTTTTTAAATAGGTTACAGAATGGTGGTGTTAGAGGTACAGACAGAGTGGCACTATGTTTCGCCGGTAGGCATACAAATTTAAATTTAATCTAACATTACAATTCATAATTATTAAATAAAAGTATTAGTTATTTATTGTTAAAAACGTTTGCATGACATTACAGAGTAACCAATGCGTCACGAAACATAGACAAACAAATAAAAAAACAATATTAAACTAATTTAACAATACTACAATTTATACAAAGAAACAATTTATACTGGAACAGTTGAGGGCTTATCCAGAAATCACGCGAGGTTTTTTGGACCACTTTTAGACCCCCCCTCCCCCCTTGGTGATCTCTGGTGAGGTCTTGGACGACCCCCACGACAACTCACGCATATTTATGGATTTATCACCACCTATGATTTTTTTTTAAGAAAATGAAGTATATTAATTGATCTTGTGCTTATTTTGGTAGGTAGATGCGTTATGAAAACGTGATTGTGTAATTTCTTCTATTTTTTAAGAAAATGCTACATGAGTAGATATCATTTTTTGGTATTGTAGGTGCATTAAAAAAATACACGTGAGGTTTCCTTGTACCCCCCCCCCCTCCCCCAACGTGATCAGTAGTGAGGTTTTCGTAACCCCCTCCCCCCCGCCCTTTGGAACCTCGCGTGATTTCTGGATAAGCCCTGAGGGCCAAGTTCGTTCGGGGTCGTTCAGGTTATAGGCTGTAATTACAATCAGTAAGTTCCAGAAATACAATAAATTAGAATTAATATGTCCCAGAAATACAATGAATTCGTAATAAAATAGTATAATTAAAATTAAAAGTCAAATTAAACAATACAATAACATTAAAGAATTCTATTAAATATGTCCGCTAAAAAGTCTGTCAAGGAATAATAACATATTAATTTATTTGTCAATTACATATTTGTCAATTGTCAATTACATATTTGTCAATTAGCAATTCAAATAAATTATTTTTAAATGTCGCGAGAGGCGCGAGTCTTAGAGGCAGGGGTATTTTATTATACATTTTGCTTGCCAAACAGAACACGCTTTTTCGCGAGGCGAGTACGTGAGGGCACTATACTATACAAAGATTATGAGCTCTATAGGTATCTCTATTGAAGCGTTCAGATATTTTTGTGAAGTAAGTTGGGTTTGTTGAGCGTTACATTTTCGCGCTACACTTTGATTCTCTTCATTGGTCGGCAGCATAGACATACAAGAGTTCGTCTCAAGTGGCAAGACGCCAGATAATTCTGAATGCAGAATAAAGCAACCCTGATTGAGCTTACTATGGGGCTATAGTTCGATTTCTGTAAGATAGTTCCCTTAATATTTATTTATTTGTAATGTCTTTTGAATGTATTTTCATATGTCTAATCAGACTACTTTTATCTACAAACTGCTTGTCACATGTATGGCAAGTATAACGTTTGTCGCCCGTATGAATTCGTTGATGCCTACGTAAGTTGGAGCTGACTGCAAACGTTTTACTACAAACATCGCAAGAATAAGGCCTTTCTCCTGTATGTGTTCTGGTGTGCATAATCAGATCACTTGTCTGTGTAAAATGCTTGTCACATGTGTTGCAAGTAAAATGTTTGTCGCCCGTGTGAATTCGTTGATGCATACGTAAGGCTGAGCTGTCTGCAAACGTTTTACTACAAACATCGCAGGAATAAGGCCTTTCTCTTGTATGTGTTCTGGTGTGATTAATCAGAGTACTCTTCAGTGTAAACTGCTTGTCACATGTATTGCAAGTATAACGTTTCTCGCCCGTGTGAATTCGTTGATGCATACATAAGGCTGAGCTGTTTGTAAACGTTTTACTACAAACATCGCAGGAATAAGGCCTTTCTCCTGTATGTGTTCTGGTGTGAATAATCAGACTACTCTTCTGTGTAAACTGCTTGTCACATGTATTGCAAGTATAACGTTTCTCGCCCGTGTGAATTCGTTGATGCATACGTAAGACTGAGCTGTCTGCAAACGTTTTACTACAAACTTCGCAAGAATAAGGCCTTTCTCCTGTATGTGTTCTGGAGTGCCTAATCAGACTACTTTGGCATGTAAATTGCTTTTTACATTTACCGCAGATATAGGGATTATTACCAGTGTGAATCAGTTTATGTGTTTTCAAATAAGCCTTTGTTGTATATTCTTTATGACAAACGTCACAGCCGTAAGGTCCCCGTCCGGTATGTACGATGACATGCTGCAATAAATTAGATTTAGTTGAAAATTCCTTTCCACATATTCCGCAAGAGAAATTTTTGGCTCCCATTTGAGCACGTTTATGTACAACTAAGGCACGTTTACTAGATAATTGTGAGGGACAGATTGTGCAATAGTTAGGCGCCGCCGTCGCGTGTTCCTGTATGTGGTCGATTAACGTAAACTTGTCTGAGAAGCGTTCCCCGCAAGTATCGCACGTGTACGCTTGTTCCTCGGCGGCGGTGTCATCAGGCGTGTCCTTCATACGAGTCGCGAGCCTCGGCCCGCGGCGTGATGTCGCGAGACACGTCTGGCTCGCGTGCGGCGCCTCATCGCCGCGGAGGCGCTCGAGCCTCACGGAACAGGCCATGGCGAGCTGTTCCCTGGCGCGCGCGGACACAGCCCGCGCCGGCTCCCACTCCGAGCGTCCGGCGCCGGCCCGACCGACTGCAACACACGACACGACACACCTGCTCACTAACAATACTTACTATAACCGCTTCAATATTACCACAGCCCATGCGGAATCTGACTGCATCTGTAGTAATTTTGTAGGTTAACATCTAGGCTTGGGGAGTTTAGTGAAAGCATGCCCTGGCGTCCAGGCAGTTCAGTGTTGTGCTGCAAGACAGGAGAACAACTTACACACACACACATGTGTAACTTTGTGTACATATGGTTTCTGAGTCAACACAAAGCGCAGACAACACACGGCTACCCACGCCTCTCGCTGATCTATACCTACTATCTAATCTAGTCTCATATTATGAAGATACAAAAAAAATAGTCTGTGGCTCCGTCTGTGTTATCGCAATTCTACCTACGGAAGATAAACGGAATGAAACTGTTTAAGAAGAGTTACCCAAAAATAATTGCCGCGCTTGCTCCGCCCATCATCCCCTTTTGATGAGATAATGTGCGGCATAAGTCCCGAAGGTGGAAAATAAATCATTTAAAATAAACTACATGAGTTAATAAAATGATTTTTCCCAGTTTGCTAGAAAGATAGTTAGCGTCGTTTTTGAAAATTTCAAAGGATGAAAGCTTATATTATCGGAATAATTAGCAAAATAAAAAAATAAAATACATTAGTTTCGAATGAAAATCTATCGGGGACATTTTTACTAATCGTGTTTTCCTATCCCAGTTCGTTAGTATATATAATGAAAAATAACATAGGTACTAAAATTTCACTCGCGTAGTTTACCTGCTTTGCTTACAATATCGAAATTCGAATATTTTATTTTTACGCTTTGAGATCATGTACAGTCAATGGCATAGATATGTATACGTTTTTGGACCTTATTTCAATGGAATAAGGTGAAAAAGTGTATACATATTGGTGCCCTTGACTGTACATCTCTAAGCACGTTAGAATAGTCATTAGGTATTATTAATATTTTGACGCTCAGAGACCATTTACATCTTTGGGATACTATATTAAATTTTGTTATTCAGACTGAGACCTTATACATCTCTTACTATACCGCTATTGTAATATTTGTAATAGATAATTAGTATTTTGACATGACAAATTTATTATATTCTTATTGTCATTATTTCTTAAATTGTAAATTAATTTTTCTCGTGAAAAATGTAGCATATGCTTGTATAGTCAGACTTTATTACGAGTAAATTGTAAATTATATTGACATGTAAAGTGCCCTTGTGGCCTATTTGCAGAATAAATGTTTGAATTTTGAATTGAATTTTTGAAAGGTACACTACCCATAATTCGACTGACTTGTCTTAAATTTGTTATCCGGGATGCCACCGGCAGTCGGCAGTCAGGAAGCAATACGATGTCGATGGAGTGTGGTAGTGGAGAACTGCTCCTCCAGTGGTCACAAGCGGAAGCGTCGAGGAACCGACGACCGGCGAAGAAGATATTCACTTTGCGATGGCCGCAAGATCGCAAACAAAGTGATTAAATGTAACCATAAGCACTCACGTGACGCGTAGTCGTCGCCCGACGCCTCCGACTCGGCGGCGGGCTCCTCGTCTGCACAAAAGACGACACTTAGTGCGTTCTAGATTATTTACACTAACTTTCGTTAAGATGTTTGTTACTCAATCACGCAAAAACGGCTAAACGGAATTTGACGAAATTTAGTACACAATCAGTTGATAGCCTGGATTAACATATGGAATAACCCAGATCATCGGTGAGGGAGGGAAATTCACGCGGACAAAGTCAAATCGATGACACGTAACCTTTGGATAGAAAGCTGTTGCAAACTTGCAACTACTAGATAATGGATAGTAAAACAAATACGTTTTATTCTGTACATCATACAATTTTAAGTCGGGGATTTTAACAACTCTTAACTCTATATTAAGTATATATTTCGATAACGCTTATACTTACTCAACGCACAGCACCAGTCCTCACTCGTCCCATTGTC
This sequence comes from Cenopis cana, assembly GCA_951800055.1. NCBI lineage: Eukaryota > Metazoa > Arthropoda > Insecta > Lepidoptera > Tortricidae > Cenopis > Cenopis cana. Next base: position 2,111,328 of record OX637496.1, read on the forward strand.
TTCTTCCACCTCCGACTTCACCGGAGGATCTTCATCTGAAGCAGAGAAGGACTCTTGATAAATCTGTTCATTTTATTACCCGTCGTCTACCAGTCCCTGGAATCCCAGGGCAGATAACAAAAGAATGGCATTGTATTTTTTTTTTCGCCGGGAGAGGACGGCGCTTAGATCTACTTATCTGACAATGACTGAAATTGTATATTTAGCCAAGTGAGGTTGTTAAATAAAGGCTACCATTATCAGCGAAAGAGACTAGTTTTTAAGACTGCACCGAGCAAATTTCTGAATAATTGCGATGGTTGGATCACTTGCTGTATTATTATTACTAAAGCTTGAATTCTTCAATTTCTATATATGATATTTAAGGATACACTCTACACGTCATGTGTTTCAGAAACACAATTACTTATAGTTTTCTTCATAAAAATTCAATCCAAAGTTAGCTCTACTAAAGGAAATAAACGCAAACTACAACGTTAATACTTTATGAAAGGTCTTCAATTTTTGAATAGTGACAAAACTACATGTTATCTAGGTCGTATGTGTTTAACATTTGCAAAATGTGGAGATTTTTTTAACAATGCAAAGGAAATTCCGAAAATTTGACCGGCCGCCGTAGTTTTCTTGCCGGCAGATGGGCTCCGGCCCTCAATGGGAGCAGACGTATGCTGCTTTTCTCAGTTTGACATCTCATAAAAACACGCTTTTTGACAGCTTGCTCGTATACAAATACAAAATGTATACCACACACAAAGATTGCATTAATTGAAGTAGGGTAAATAAATGTTGACGTGTGGCTATTGAAGATTCTTTTAACATGGAATTTTTAGTATTAGCCATTCGTTATAACATAAAAATGCAATCTTTGGTCCCTTTACGAAAAGGCATTTTAAACGTTAAAAGGTTACCGATGTATTTCAGTTCAAAGTAATTTACTTTTTATAAATTGGCCACCCAGAACGGAACGTTATGACATTTATGTCACTCATCATAGGTATTTCAAATTAAAATTTGTAAACAAATTGTATTTTTATATTTCAATAATTTAACGAATCTAATGTTATATTTTATGTGTATATGTACGGCGCTTTCACGTCAAACAATGATTACCTAAATATATCGCAGAATCTGCATAAACAAAACATATCCCAGAATCTGTAAAAACAGGCACAATTATTATGGTGCTTTGAACAGAAGTTTATAAAATATCAGCGTTATACCAAGAAACAGATCTAGAGTGCTCTCTTACCGCGGAAGCAGAAGAAAGAATATCGGAGTTTCTTCGCCAGTTTGAGTGATGTGGATTTAAATTGTGTAGTGTCTAAGCCGCCTGGTCAAGGTCATAATATAATTATACCTAGAATGAAAATAATAAACCTATGTTTCATTTCTAAATAATAAACCAAGTAGTTGTTGGGGATGTGGTGACCATGACGATGTCTAACAAACAAATATGCAGTAATTACTTATAATATTAAACTGCGCTACCTAGTTTCTATCTAAAGCTTTCATGCGTTGGAAATCCCGATGCTTTGATTTTGTACAAGTAAGTACTTATGTCGCATCGCAATAATTGTCTCGACGTTATAGTAAACGAATAGCAAATAATAATAATTGCTATTTATTATTGATGAAAATAGACGCAATGTTAACCATTATTGAACCTTATGTCGTTGCAATAAGGTTCACGGATGTTCAGTTAAGTGTCATCGACGGCACGATTGCTCACACTAGAAGAATATGTAAACGCATCCTGCTAATTATTCCTTTCAATTATGGACCTTATAAGAAGTGTATAAAAGTTAATTTGTCAGAGCTGATACAGTAGTGGTCCGGCCAAGTTCCACAATTGCAGACTGTTACAATGACTTTCTTGATGATATTTGTTATATCATTAGGTTTTATAGTGCTTGTCATTCACGATAACGACGATGCGCAGGGAATGTCATACTATTCTATGCGCAATTCTGCGGATTGGGTTACGACGGGAGGTCGTGAATAACAAGAACTACCTATAAGGTTAGGTACTGGTTCCTCAAATACAAAGTTGATTCACAATATTGCTGCAGTTATCCCGTGCCGTATAAATAGTTTCAGTAGTTATTATATATATTGTAATAAAACTACCGCTTCTTCTCTTAAAACTTGCATTAAATCAGTGTCCATTTTAGAGTTAACCAACTGATAAACAGAAAATAATCAATTTATGAAAATAACCTATTTAAGGTACAACATATACTCGTATCATGAAAATCACCAAGTAAACTCTCAAAATAAGTACCTAAGTCATAAACATAAAACAGTCATAACATGCACGAACCGATTAGGAAAATTCTTTCTCTGTTTTAAGTTGTATAAAAATGAGTCTGTGAGGAAAGGGCAAAACAAAATACATTTTACAAAACAGGGGTTTGACAAGTTTTATTTTATAAACAAGGAATTGAGTATTTTACTACCACAAATTCCAAATTCAAGACATTTTCAGATACAACTAATACTTGAGTTTTGGTTACAGATCAGAACTTGACGATTTTTGTTACATTTCTCTTATGCACCAAGAAACCTTTAAATATTCAAAATCTATATTGTCATAAGTTGACATAAACATGGGTCAATGACCCGACCCAGCAAAATGAGGTAGTGTGCGTGAATAATGCATGTGTGGGTTAATTGGGTAAATTATTAAAAAATTTGAAATTTGACAGGCGCTGAGAATTTACCCCGCACGATAGGCCCTTAAACAATTTACTAACAGGCCACATGAAATGTGATCCACACACACACACGCCTCTAATTTTTAATAAGAATAAATGCTTTATAAAGTAAATCACAAATCCATTTTGAAATGAAAATTAAAACTATTTATCAATATATGCATCTACTGTAGGACTACATTTATAAAGCTGTCCTGCTAAACTAATATAAACAAGAAGCTTATACTTACTCAACGCACTGCAGCAGTCCTCACTCGTCCCATTGTCTTCTTCCACCTCCGACTTCACCGGAAGATCTTCATCTGAAGCAGAAAAGGTCTCTTGATAAATCGGTTCATTTTATTAAGCTAAGATCTAATTATCTGACAATGATCATAATGAATTCACTGTGGCACCTACGTAATGGGTCAGCACTCGGACCACTGTCTTCCACCTCCAACTTGTAAGCAAGGTCCTCATCTGCATCTACAAGAAAGATACAAGTTAATAGTACAATTATAAATTACACTCTGTTAATGACTCCACCAAAATAGATTCAGAGTCGGGAATAATAGATTCCGGACTCTTGTCGCAATGTCGTCACAATAGGGTAGTAAATTGAATGATGTTAATTAATACGGAAATCTAGTCTTATCGGTATTCAACTGAAAAAAAAAAACAATTAGGCATTCAACAATATAAATTATGCAGGTAATTGATCATTATATTTCGTTAACTGTTAACTGACTCTCGTCTCGTAACACATCAAAAGTTGTTCTAAATGATTTCTGGTTAGGCTATGTATTTTTCTCCTGACAGAATACATCCAGCTCAAAAAGGAAAGCTTCTTTCCACTTTAACAGATGTTATTGGTATATTTGAAAAGTTTGTGGTAATCGAAGCAACAGTGACATGTTTGAATTTAAATATTTGTGAGTCATCTATTATATATTTTTTTCATTTAAAATGTTTTTAAACCGTTTAGAAAAATAAAGTGGAAACTAGCTCAATTCTCTTCGACTGTTCCATTTACTTCCCAAACTACCCTATTGTGTTGCAATGCGACAAGAGTCCGGAAGTCTACTCAAGCGCTCAAGAGACAGGCCCAGCCCAGGTAACCTTTGGCCTGCAGAGCTCGCTCCAGCCGCGCCTGCAGCTCCGCCTGGCTGCGCTGCACCTGCAGCTTGAAGGCGCTCGCTTCCCGCAGCCGGCCCACGCACGCGGAGCAGATCCCGCACCCCTCCCCGCCATCATTCAACTGTAAGTTACACACTCATAATCATAACAATAATAACCACCATGAATAATACTATTTGAAAGGAATATTGGCCATTATTAGGGTAATTGCATGATAACTCATATGACATTTGGTAACTGTTTTTATGTCACACCTGGCCATAAAGTGGCTATTATCGCACGCTCCGCGCGCGTAAAAACCCTCTTCCTGGCCAGGGGGTGACGTAAAATTTTGTACTTACCACGGGCGATAATAAAGAAACCCTCAGATCGCATATTTATCGCCCTTGCCTTCGGCTCGGGCGTAAAATACCTGCGATCTGAGACATTCTTTGTTTTATCGCCCTTGGTAAGTAATGTACTATTAAAATGATTTATTATATTTTCCTTATCTCATAATCATCTTTAATTTAGCAGCTCTATTCAGGGCTAACATAACAAGTTTTACTTCACATCCTTATAAGGTTTTAACACTCATAATTTTTTTACATGAATTACCATTGAATTGCCCAGTAGTAGAATACAAACTGCTAAGTGAGTCATGAATTAAATAAGACCGATGTACGACTTCGTGCCAGTAGCGGAGGAGACTGTGGGACCATGGGGCGCGGAGGCCAGGGACTTTGTGAGGGATTTGGGTCGACGACTGAGGGAAAGGGGGTGCGATCCTCGGTCCGGGTCGTTTGTGGCTCAACAGATTTCCCTGGCCATCCAGCGCGGCAACGCCACCAGTATTATGGGAAGTTTTGAGCCATCTACGATCCGGGGCGGTCCTTTATGTTAAGTCCATTTGACGAAGCCTGTGGCGGATTTCATCTCTGGTGTCTCTGTTTTGTGATTGTTTGTTTATGTACGCACCTGACGAAGCCTGTGTTGAGGATTAGATTTTGTGGACTGTTTGTGCTTAGTTAATTTTTTTTATGAATAAATGATCTGACCTCGAGAGGAAATTAAATAAGAAAAAAAAATCACTTCACAAGAAATGACAAAATATATTTACATGTATGTTGAAGCATTCTTTGAGCATGTCCAGATATATCTCCGTGTTGCCGAGATGTGTGTACGGCGTCTTCAGGTCCTTGTCCGGAGCGCGCCGCAGGCAGCAGCGGCACGAGTGCAGCGCCTCCATTACGTCGATAGCCGCGTCGTCGGACATCGCGGAACGAACACGATATTACGCACTTGAGAAATAATATAATACAAAATTTATTCATTGAAAACGTTTTATTTAATTGAATCAATAAACTTAAAGGCATGATATAACATGCAAGCATGCAGTCTCTTTCTTTTTTCATTGTTTCGTTTTTTTACAAAAGCACAGTACCATTCAGTGGAAACTTTGGGGGAAACCACGGATCTATACCTACGTCGGCCCGAGAGAATATAAACCACTACGTTATACAGGCATCGATCAATGCTGCCGTCAAGAAATTTAGAAATTAGAAATCTTGAAGAAATTACACAATACGATAGCTACATTGATGTGCGTTTGACATTTGTTCTGTCAATGTCAATCCGTAAATAAATTTATTTTCCTACCAGTGACAGTGACAGGAGTGCTACCGCGAACCACAAACGAAGATTTCCCTCTCTGTCGCACTTATGTGCAAACTTGCAAGTGCGACAGAGAGGGAACATTTCGAATGCCAGCATCATCCCACAATGTCGAATACGTTCAGATACCTCGAAAAATTAGTGTTATTAAAAATTACTAAAAAAAGACATCCCGAAGATCCAATATAACAATACACCTTGTCAAGCAAGCTATAAGACAGAACAAGAGATGAATCACCACGGTTTTCTCTATTTATCTTATAACTGTGGGCACCGCTGTACGTGTGGATGTGACTTAACCTCCAGTAAAGTAGCCTGGCAGCCCTGACAACGACCAGTAGGGCTAAGCCAAAGAGTAAAGTAAGTATTAATAGGTAAAGAGTGCCCTCTTGAACCATTTCATTGAAACCAATTTGACAGCGCCATCTATATTTGCCGCTACAACACTAATCATGTATGGGTGCGTGTGTAACCATTACTTACACATACACAAGCAAACTTGAAATACCAGGTTTACTTTAGCGATTATACAGAGAGCGTTCTGCGTGCAGAGTTGTATGAATTCAAGGAGCGTTCTGACTGCCTGCTGTGTGCATTATCGTAAGGCACTCGGTACAATACAATCAGGGTTGGGCAAAATACTGTCTTACTTGTATTTCAAATACAAAATACATTTAAAAATGTATTTGAAATACAAAATACTTTCGTGACGGGTATTTGAAATACAAAATACAGTACTCAAAATAATGTATTTCAAATACAAAATACTAAATACTTTTTATAAACTTCTTTGAAATCAGAGTAACTCCAGGATTTAGTAAGTAAAGCTTAAGCCACACAGAGAGCGGGCGGGCGGTGGCGGCGCGGGCGCGGGCGGCGGCGGCCCGGGCGCGGGCGGCGGCGGCGCGGGCGCGGGCGGCAGCGGCGCGGGCGCGGGCGGCGGCGGCGCGGGAGCTGCTTTTGACGGTGGCGGCTGCCGCCAAAGGCGGCTCCCGCGCCGCTGCCGCCCGCGCCCGCGCCGCCGCCGCCCGCGCCCGCGCCGCCGCCGCCCGCGCCCGCGCCGCCGCCGCCCGCGCCCGCGCCGCTGCCGCCCGCCCGCTCTCTGTGTGGCTTAAGCTTAAGAAGACTATTATTAATGGCTGTAGACCTCGTGAATTGACAAAAAAAAAATTCTTTCAAAATTTACGAAAAAAATCTTGACAAATGAATTCTATGTAATCATAGAACATGCTCACACAATTTCACGAGAATCTGTTAAGAAATGCAAAATGCTGTAGAGGAGAATAAAGCAAAATTCGGCCGCAGAAAAACACGAAATCATTGATAAACATTTTGTTTTTTAAAATTTCCAAACACCCACAATTTTCTATTTTTCTAAATATTTTTTATTTTACAAAAAAATCCTCGACAAATGAATTCTATGTAATCATAGAGCCTGCTCACAAAATTTCACGAGAATCGGTTGAGAAATGAGACCTGTAGAGGAGAACAAACCAAAATTCGGCCGCAGAAAAAACCGAAATCATTATTTATCATAGGTATTAATATTTCCAAAAACTGACTCGACAAAAAAAATCTTATTATTTTCGATCCTGCTCACCAAATTTCACGAGAATCGGTTCAAAAACGCGACCTGTAGAGGAGAACAACCGGAAATCCGGACATACGAAAACAATTTTGTCGAAGCTAAAACAGAGACCTTCGTTTCACTCGGTCAACAATAAAATGAAATAGACATGAGTAGTTCACGAATGAATGATTCAAATGAAGTACTTCACCTCGAGTAACTCTTTCATTCACTAGTTCAGTTCGGATTCATATACTTCAATACTTCAGTTCGTTCAGTTCATGATTCATATCTTTTAGCTACTCATTCGCTCCGAGAGTGACATAGACGACATGATTGAATGAATGACTGATATGTTTACCCAATCTATATCGTAGATGGATCTGTTGAGCTATATACTGAACGAAACTGAACTAGTGAACTAAATGAGTGATATACTTCACAGTGACGGAATGAAGTATATCACTCTTTTCTTTTTAGTGACACTTTTTGCGCATGTCTAAAATGAAACCAGCGGGGCTAAGATTGTGACGTACTAGGTAGGGTAAATGAAAGCACCTCGTCATCAACAAAAAAATAGTATATTCGGGACAACAGGTCCCGCAAATAAAAATAAGGGTCGTGGGTGGTCTATGCCCTGTCTAGTTTTGCCGCCGTAGATCCGGTACTCTCCTGGCTGGTCGGCGGCGGTCTGATACTGGGGTCACGCTCGGCCAGCTATGATGAGGAGCAGGAACGGTGGCGGGCGAACGTCCATGGGTTCCAGCCCAGGCCGCCAAGATGGTGGTTGTGCGGTTTGGTATTTTGAAATAAAAACGACGCACCCAATTACGTGGGTGCTGATTTCACCAATTTATGTTGGTGCCTGGCCAGGAGGGGCTTACTACCGTGACGTCATCGCGCCGCGCAAAGTACATGCGGCCGCCGGCTCACACATTGTGTGACTATTCAATGGCTGAGGAGCAGCGTTACGGATCGCACGCGCACGCGCTTGTACGATCATAAAAAATAATTCTTTTCGTGTAGTTTCGTGTTAAATAATAATGTCAAAACCACAGCATTGTTGTATTGCAGCAGGTTGCACCAATAATAATAAGAACGTAGACGTAAGAACGGTCATTGAGTTTGGTATTCACCAACGGTTGACATAAAAGAAAACGAAAATGAAAACGTTGGTTCTAAGAAACCTCTTTTATTTTTTAAAGTGATGCCTTTAAAAATTATATAAAACTTTGTATCCCCTGGTTACATGTATGGAGTGCCCCTCCCCCTACTTTAATATTTTTTCGTCATTTCACATCACTTTTACGTAGCGGTTCATACGAGTAGAACACACCTTCCTGCTAAATGTTTTAATTGTATTTGTAGTGCTTATAGTCTCCGAGTACATCGGCTGTCACATACAGACGAAAAGACGGACGGACGGGTTCCGTTTTCACTATTTTGGCTACGGTACCTTATAAGTACTATTCGTAATTGTATTGTAAACAACACTACTAATAATAAAGTACATATATTAAAATAGGTTCTCGCTTGTGGTAACCCTAGCGCTGAGGGCGGGGCCTCGAAAGAGCGCGTTGCGTGCGATAGAAAGAGATGGCCACGTTTAGGCACGTTTGGCATACCTAAACGGGGAATTTGTTAGCAGAGAAACTTCTGTACTTGTACTATTACTTATTCTGTGGCCTGGCGAAGAAATGTCGCCTTGAAAGGTGTCCGCGACCACCGAATGAAAATATATAATTTAAAATTGTAAAATGCTAGCAGCGCGAGACGACACGTATTGTAATTTCGTGTGCACTGCGGCACGGGTCTGTTGTCGAAGGCGGCGGATCGCGGACCGGTGAGCCGCGCCCGCGCAGAGCGCATCGAGAAACTTCCATGACGTCAATGCATGCAGTGCGCACGCGCAGTGGGACTGAGTACAGTCGCGCGGAATAGTATGAGCGCGTAACACAATTTACATTATGTTACTTTATTTATTTTAATATGTAACATTATTTGATTGGTTTGTTTATTATTTAATTATTGTGTTATTGTTTTTATCAGTTTAAATAAGTTAATTCTGTAATTAATTAAAATGTATATAATTTGATTAAATTCTGTATAAATAAATAATTGATTTATTAAATAATTAGGTGTATAATTAAAATGTAATAATTTAGTATATAATAAAAGTTTAAAATATTGTATAATTTAATGTAAATAGATCATTTCATTTATAATTAATAGTTAAATTAAATATCTAAATCTAAATATGTACGTGCAACGTTACAGTACCCCGCGCGCCATGAAAGGATTTTGTTCCTTAGAATAAAATCCGCGCAATATACGCTTACGTATTTGCATTTATCCTTTCATTCTTTCTTTCATACTTCTCGCATTCATAAAAACAGCAGCATCTGGATTTTACCTATCGATGCTAATGCGGCCAAACTTAAGAAGGTAACCAGTTATCTATCAACCGGAAACCAATACAAATACTGTTTTGCACTTAATGATGTTAAATTTTCAGCACGGGACGTACTGGCTGTAAAACTACTTATTTAAGCCTACTAATTTTAAATCTTTGATGTGCCAAGTTCCCAAATTCTTGCCAGCCATGTCTTCTAACACATAGACTAGTGGCGACTTCTTTTGGATTACTCGACACTTAATAAATTTTGGGGCTAGTTTTTTACTGAAATATTTATCTTTATCGCTTAAAACGTAAGCTCGCTTCATAACAACGTCACCAACATTAAATTCTGCATTTTTACGACGCAGATTATAATGGGCAGTATTTTTCTCGTGAGCCTGCCACAACTTTGCCTGTACACGGTCAAAAATTTGTGACATGCAGCCTAGGTTTCCGGCGTAAATGTCACGCGGCAGAAACAGTACCTCACCACCAAGGTCGAAATCTACGTAATGAGTGCCACAAGTTACGAGTTCCCTGCCGTACACGAGAAACGATGGGGTAAAACCAGTTGACTCGTTGACGGAGTTGTTGATGGCGAATTGGACTTTTGGGATAAAGACGTCCCAGGTCCTGTGGTCTTCGTTTACGAAGGTGGAGATGCATGTGACGATCGTACGGTTAAAACGTTCTACACAATTTACCTGCGGCGTATATCTAGGCGTGTAGAATATATTGGGCACGTTGTATTTTTTAAATACATCAACAGTCACACCACTAATAAACTGGCTACCGTTGTCGAGGAAGATAGTTTGAGGAACGCCATGAACTAAGAAGAGTTGATCCTCAAGTATCTTGGATATAATATTTGACGTTGCATTACGAATGGGAAAAATCAGGCAAAATTTTGAAAAACAACAGGTGATTACAAAAATATACTGGTTTTGTTTTCGACTGATAGGCAGAGGGCCCATGAGGTCAATCGAAACCATTTGAAAAGGTCGGCAACACTGCTTAGGACGACCCATTTCACCAAGAACCTGATGATTCTGATGTTTATACTCTAAGCACTTGGTACAAGAACCAACGAATTTTACGACGTCCTGGTGCATGCCAGGCCAGTAGTATTTTAACGCTAACCTACGATACGTTTTGAAAACACCTAAGTGACCGGCCATGGGCTCGGAATGGTTTTCTTGCAAAACATCGTGACGAAATTCGGTTGGGACGACTTCTTTCCACGAGAACTCAGAAGTTAACTCGTGTTTATTTTTGCACAATCTGTACAATGAACCATTCTTGATTAGAAAATTTGGAAAATTTTGAGGCTTAGTCAAACAGGAGTTATAAATGTTCTTGTACCAGGCGTCTGTCGTATTAAGGTACGAATTTGACAAGTCAATGGCGCTAACAGGTATGGCTCTCGATAGGGCGTCGGGGATTACGTTGTCAACCCCTCGACGATGTTTGAGCTCAAAGTCGAAAGCCGACAAACGCACTCCCCAGCGAGCCAAACGACCAGTTGGGTTATTTAGAGAAAGGAACCATTTTAAAGCACTGTGGTCGGTGTAAACAGTGAATGGCTTTCCATTTTCCACATAACATCGCCAGTGTTCGAGAGCCACAACAACGGCATACGTTTCACGCTCTGTAATGCTGTAGTTTCGCTCTGCCGCTGACAATGACTTACTCATATAGGCGATCGGGTGCTCCTTGCCGTCTATGGTCTGGGTTAACATAGCTCCCACACCATAGTTGCTGGCATCGGTATGCACCTCGAACGGCTTGTCATAGTCAGGGCAGGCCAACACCGGTGCTGAAACTAAGCATTCCTTCAGCTTTTGAAAGGCAGCATCAGCCTCTGGAGTCCACTTAAAGGGCGGGCCTCCTTTTTTGTTTGATGTTAATCTATTGAGAGGGCCAGCTATGGTACTAAACTGTGGCACAAACCGACGGTACCACGTAGCGGTGCCGAGAAATCGCTTCACATCCTTTCGACAAGTAGGTGTCGGGTAATTTAAGATGGCCTCGACCTTCTCAGGGTCCGTCCGTAGACCGTGGCTGTCAACAACGTAACCTAAATATTTAAGTTGGCTCCTAAAGAATTGACACTTCTCGAGGTTGACCGTAAGATTAGCTTGACGAAGTTTGTCTAATACTCTTAGAAGAAGAGACACGTGAGAATTAAAGTCCTCAGATACGATGATGATGTCATCTAAGTAGGCAAATACTTTTAGGTCAAACTCTCTGAAGAGAAGGTCAACTAGACGTTGCTGCGTTGCTGGCGCGTTCGTCAAACCGAAGGCTGTTCTTTTAAAACGGAAGGTACCGCGGCCTTGAACGTAAAACGCCGTCTTATCCCTATCCTCGACAGCGATTGGAATTTGCCAGAAGGCCTTTGAAAGATCGATACTCGAAAGGTAGCGAGCATCGCGGAGGTTGTCTAATATTTCGGACACGTAAGGTAAGTTGTACGCGTCCTTTCGAGTAACAGAGTTCAGCTTACGGCTGTCGAGGCAGAAACGAGGTTGGCCGTTCTTCTTGGTCACTATCAGAACAGGTGAGGACCAGGCACTTTCGCAGGGCTCAATTACGTCGAGACCCAGCATTTCATCAACCTGCTCGACGAGGATCCGCTGTTTTTCAGGCGACATCCGGTAATAACGTTGCCGGATTGGCTGTGCGTCGCCGGTATCGATACGATGAGTGATGAGACTGGTCTTACCCAATCCCTTGCGGTCGGCAGAGATATCCTCAAACTGTGCAGTAATGTTGTCGGCAATGGATTTTTCAGAAGTATTTAAATGATCGTAATCTTGTAAATACTTATCCAAATCAGGATTCTCCTCAACTATTGCAGCATTGGAGAAGCTGATGCAATTCAAGTAGTTGGGAAGAATGTTAAATTTACGCCAGAAATCCACGCCTAAAATAAGATTGGTGTTGATGTCCGGGATAATATAAGCCCGAATTAGATGAAATTTGTTTAGAAAGTGTATTGGCAAATCGATATAACCCTGACTCTGCATAGACTGACCACCTGCCGCAGTCACTGAGATGCAGTGATCTTTATGAACAATGAGGCCCTGAAGCGCTAGATGAGCACCATTGCCAATGATTGTAACGGCAGAACCAGAATCAAGGAGACCTGACACATCAAGGCCATTAATTTGCACTGTAGCATAAGGACGGTTATCGTTGATTGGTCTAGAATCCAGAATTGTGTCGATCTTATACGAGCTGAAAAATAAATTAACTGTCTTCAGCCACTTGTTCCAATCCTCAATATCAAATTTATTAACTGAAGGCGAGGCACAATTCTGGTTTATTAGTTTTTTGATGTGGAAGGCTTGTTCTTCTTGCAAGTAGGGCAGTCTGGAGACTTAACACCTTTATGGCCACAAACAAAACAATAAACCTCATCCTTACTTGCATTGCATTGTCGCAAGTTGTGGGTGTTATTACGACACCTTGGGCAAAATAACGTTTTGACGGGAGGCGCAACGATTGCATGTACCTGTTTTGTATTCGTATATGTTTTATTATAGTTATTAAAATTATTATTTGCATGCCATTTGTTATTATTACTAGAGTTATACTTATTATATTGTTTATTATTATTATTATTCCTGTAAATGTCATTTTTGTTAAAATTATTGTTCCTATTAGAACTAGTACCAGCATACGCAAACTCAGGTGCTAAAGTGTCAGCTGTCCGTCTGGGTGGTTCGCGAAAGTCGGCAAGACGTGCCTGAATATTTTCATAATTGCGACAGTGCGTACGCAATGTGTCGATATTAGTAATGGCGGAAGCTGACGCTAGTGTGCTGGCATAGCAAGGCCGGATATTGTGAAGGATGATCTCGAGCTTTTCATCCTCTGGTAAGCTTTTCGAAAGGCGCGAGAAAAGGCCAGACATGATTGACAGGTATATGGTTATGTTCTCCGATTCCCCTTGCGAACGTGATCGGATCTCTGAGAGCAACCTATAATCATAATCGCTTTGACCGAAATCTTGTTTAAGCAAGGTGGCGAGTTCAACCCAGCTGGAAACCTGACTCTTAATACTCCTATACCAGTGTAGCGCGTCTCCTACAAAAATCTCCGTAGCATAGGACAGGATCTTTGAGTCGCAAATACCCCTGGCCTCACAAAACTCAGTAACACGCTGTACAAAGGCACGAACGCAGGTCTTGCCATCAAACTTAATCTTACAAAGCTCATTGGAGCTGCCGCGGTCACAAGTGACATTAACGCTCACCGGTGCGACATTGGCTGAAGGTTCCGTGCTAGAAGTAGGCAAGAGTGATTCAACCGCCGAGTCCTTAACAGCATTGAACCTGGCTGTGAGAGTTTGAAACTCTTTGACGCAGACGTCGTACAAAGGTTTAGTCGTTTCGTCACAGTGAATACGATGAAGACGGTGATAAATGTGATTCAGCAAATTCTGTGTGCGAAGCAGAAGGCTCTTATCAAGCTCCGTGTCTAAATTGGACTGAACCTTTGCGAGAGCGTCACTAACACCTTTCAAGTCGGCCGATACCGAGAAATGACTATCTAAAATGTCCTCGGATGGAAACAAGGGTCCTAATTTGGAAATTTGTTTCCGCAAGTCCTGGACTGTACTTGCCGGGGTCTCACCACGAATACTAACTTCATATTCCAATTCCGGCTTTTGGAGTGACAAAAACTTTACAGGAAAAGCCATTTTTAAAATTGTAAAAAAAAATCACGAAATAATTAAAAAATAATAATAATTAAAATAAAATTCAATATAATATTAAAATTCGCAAAACGTCAGCAGTGGAAAGTGTTGAGCGGTTCCTAACTAAAGCTACTCCGTCTGTTACAATAATAAGCTATGTAACGTTCTGGTTGGCAAAATAAAATTAAAAGCGCTAAATAAAAAATAAAATAAACAATCACAAAAATAAAAACAGAAAAAGCATTAAATTATTGCAACTAGTGTGTACACCAAAAGAACAAAGAATGCACAACAAAAATATTTAACTAACTAAACACTTGTGTGCCTCGACTGTACCGGTCTTTGCACTACACTAATATAGGTTGTTGCAAAAATTCACAATTAATTATTTTGAACAAAATAGGCAATTAATTCAATAATTTATATTATAAAATTTGACAATTATATTATTAATTAATAATTATTAAAATTGGAGTACACCTTAGTTACAGGCAACCAAAAATAAAAACACAAAAACGTTTCACAAAAATAAAAAAAACAACACACACAAACTAGTACTACGGGGCAAATCTAGACTATAAGACCACGTTTTGAGCGCCAGTGTGACGTACTAGGTAGGGTAAATGAAAGCACCTCGTCATCAACAAAAAAATAGTATATTCGGGACAACAGGTCCCGCAAATAAAAATAAGGGTCGTGGGTGGTCTATGCCCTGTCTAGTTTTGCCGCCGTAGATCCGGTACTCTCCTGGCTGGTCGGCGGCGGTCTGATACTGGGGTCACGCTCGGCCAGCTATGATGAGGAGCAGGAACGGTGGCGGGCGAACGTCCATGGGTTCCAGCCCAGGCCGCCAAGATGGTGGTTGTGCGGTTTGGTATTTTGAAATAAAAACGACGCACCCAATTACGTGGGTGCTGATTTCACCAATTTATGTTGGTGCCTGGCGAAGAAATGTCGCCTTGAAAGGTGTCCGCGACCACCGAATGAAAATATATAATTTAAAATTGTAAAATGCTAGCAGCGCGAGACGACACGTATTGTAATTTCGTGTGCACTGCGGCACGGGTCTGTTGTCGAAGGCGGCGGATCGCGGACCGGTGAGCCGCGCCCGCGCAGAGCGCATCGAGAAACTTCCATGACGTCAATGCATGCAGTGCGCACGCGCAGTGGGACTGAGTACAGTCGCGCGGAATAGTATGAGCGCGTAACACAATTTACATTATGTTACTTTATTTATTTTAATATGTAACATTATTTGATTGGTTTGTTTATTATTTAATTATTGTGTTATTGTTTTTATCAGTTTAAATAAGTTAATTCTGTAATTAATTAAAATGTATATAATTTGATTAAATTCTGTATAAATAAATAATTGATTTATTAAATAATTAGGTGTATAATTAAAATGTAATAATTTAGTATATAATAAAAGTTTAAAATATTGTATAATTTAATGTAAATAGATCATTTCATTTATAATTAATAGTTAAATTAAATATCTAAATCTAAATATGTACGTGCAACGTTACAAGATGATCGCTTATTTGTCGGACATATAGCATTCGTCTCTTACTGTCAAGTCAGTCAGTCAAGTATGTAAGTGCGAGAGTGACGAATCCTATATGTCCGACATATACGCGATCATCTTAGCCCCTCAGAGGGGCTAAGATGATCGCGTATACCGTGATGTTTTAAGCTTAAGCCACACAGAGAGCGGGCCGGCGGTGGCGGCGCGGGCGCGGGCGGCGGCGGTGCGGGCGCGGGCGGCGGCGGCGCGGGCGCGGGCGGCGGCGGCGCGGGCGCGGGCGGCAGCGGCCTTTGTCGGCAGCCGCCCGCGCCCGCGCTGCTGCCGCCCGCGCCCGCGCCGCCGCCGCCCGCGCCCGCGCCGCCACCGCCGGCCCGCTCTCTGTGTGGCTTGAGCTTTATGTGACGTTTTCATACATTTAGGCCATATAACGTGACGGTATATGGGATCATCCTAGCCCCTCAGATATACATACAATACACACACACAAAGACATAAACATTATATGTCAAACTCCACTAGTTTTCTTTGAAACTTACCATAGTATTATGATACTTTTTACAGTTTTTTTATGAATTGAAGGAGGAATTTCCCTTAATAAAAACTAAATTTCTAAAAGTATTGTCGTGAATTTGAATCCATCATCTAACAACATATCTCGGTGCATTTGAATCAAATACTCAGTCAGTAGCAGAAAAACCGCGTAATAAACTAAACTAAAATATCAATACTCTCATGTGAATTGACTGATACTGGACGTTGACACTTGCACTTAGTGTTGCCATAGTGGCTTAACTTGGGGCTATAAAACTCAAAGAATCAATCATCTTTGAGTTTTAGCCCCAAGTTATAAAAAAGTAAATAGTTAAAAAAAAGTTTCATTATACCTACGATTACAGAATTAAAAAATGTATTTTTGTGGAAATGTATTTTAAAACATAAAGTATTTGAAATACAAAATACATGTGAGTGCGGTATTTGAAATACGAAATACTTCTCCTAGAGTATTTGAAATACAAATACAAAATACGTATTTGTATTTCAAATACGTATTTCAAATACATGTATTTGAAATACTGCCCAACCCTGAATACAATACAGAGAACGCAGAACGCTCTCTGTGTGCGCCTACTCTAAGGTGGTTATTTGGTGGTTATATTCTCTTTGCAGTCGGCCGTTAATAGGAACGTAGTGGTTATATTCTCTTTGGTAAATACTAGTTAAGTGATTGTTAATCGCAATGGCATCAGTTACACGGTGATTACTATCACGCGATGCTGGTATTAACAATAGAAAGCTGACAGATAGATTATTGAGAGAACCGGAATTGACATTACAAAAAGCAATTAATATATGCAAAGCAGCAGAGCTAGCTAACGAACAAATCAAGCAAATGCAAGGAAGACCAGACAGAACAGAGGTGCAGACTATAAAAAAGAAAACAACAACAATGGAGAATAATAATAGGACTGGACAGACATCAAGAAGTACGGAGTGGAGTCAGCGAGGCAGAGCGGCTAGTGGCAGTAGAAGAGGAGCACAGGATAGACAGCATGCAGAATGTTACAGATGTGGATACCAACATAGAATAGAATAGAATAGAATATTTATTTAAAATTCTTATAACTAACGTTTACATTGTGCTTATTTCATATACATTAGATAAATTGTTGCATGTGCCTAAACTAGGATTATTCCTGTATCTTAGGCAAATATAGAACTAATTACTTATACATAAGAATATCAAATTAAATCATACACAAGAAAGACAATTATTGCGTACATTATTTTAACGTGTCAGCGTACGACACCAATAAACTAGGTCACATCGAGTTTGCAATTAATTGCACACATCACATTCACAGTGTGGAACCTATTTTTAGGGTTAGTAGGGCAAAATTAAATATGACGAGTTAGTAATTAAAACATTGACGACAGATACCTATACATAAACATTAAACATGAACTAGTAAAAATATTATAAGTACACTTATTGAGGTCGATTGGCGAGACGATTGACTAGACTTTAGGCGCCCTCATAATCAATGGAATTTATGTACCGTTGTTCTGCCATTTTTTTAGCAGGGCATTCAGAATCACCTGTCCTGTGGTTATTGGGCTTCTTAAAAAGTCTGCATGTCGCACATTTTGGGGGTTCAGCTTTTTTTGCGCACTCTTTATCCACATGTCCCATATCGCCGCAGTGCCCACACGTATATTCTGCCTGTTTGCAAGTCTTAGCGGCATGTCCAAATTGTTGGCACTTGTAACATCTGGTGACGAATGTGAAGTCTCTTACTGGGCACGAAGACCAGTTGACGAAAACTCGGTGTTGCGATATAAGGGCTTTACGTACAAGGGCTGGTACTTCAATAACGTAATTGCACGTGTCAGCGTCTTTTCTTCCCGATTTGTGGCTTAGTTTGATCGAGGACAAAAAACTTTGGCGCGAAGAGTCTTTTAGATTGTCGGCAAGGTTTTGCTCGTATATGCACTTGTAGACCTCTTGTTCCTGTAAGGACGACGGCACTCCGATTATTACTATTCTAGGTCTGCGTTTGTGCGGCTCATCGATAGTTAGGTCCGGGGACGTTTTCTGAAACGTCTTTCTCAATTTCTCTATATCATCCTTAGACTCTGTACTTATAATGACTCCTCCATTTTTAACCTTGCGCACTGCCCTAACATGTAGCTTCATTTCCTCTGGCTTAATAATTTTTTGCACTAGGTTTTTAGTGTCTTCGCTAGTTTTCATTTTGTCTGTCGGATAAATAGCCACCGAGCTCAGATTGTTTGGTTTAATCATGTTTTTGTCACTACTTTTCACCATATCAGCAAAGGATAATGTTGTGGACGGTTTAGACGAACTATCTATTGTCTGTTTGAGGGCTTGAAGACGGCTTGACAGGTCCTGTTTTTCTTGAAGGGCTTGCACCATGCAATGATTTACAAGGGCATTTTTCTTTAATGACTGGTAGTGCAGAGCTAAATTGGCAGAGCCATTTGAAACTTTGCGGCATAGATTGCTAATTTTTAGCTTCTGTTCAGAGTTTAGTTTCCCTTCTGTTGAGATGGAGCATATTTCATTAAGGCAGTGTTCGATGGAGTTCAGCCAAATCATAAGGTCATTCGACGAAACAGTTTCCGGCGTTTGTGCAGCTCCTGCTGCGGTCGGCGGTTGGGCATTTTCATTCTCAGTTGGCCGAGGCGAGGGCGTCGGCGGAGGGCTGCGCACAATTTTCTCACTCCGGATAAATGGGCTACGGTCACCCATAATAGAAAAAATGAACAAATCACTAAGACGACATAGTTAACTTCACAGTACAACGCGTGACACAGTTAGTGGTGTCGCGGCAAAATCGAGGTCAATGTTTTTGCGCACGATTAATTTTGTAAAACAATTAAACACGTCTGATCGTAACAAAAGAATCTGCTCGAATACGAACATGACAGGAATAAGTGTCCAGCGTATGGGAAAAAGTGCTCAAAATGTGGGAAGATGGGACAATTCATCAAGAAATGCAGATGGAACAAGATTGGTGCAGTAAGGGTCCAGCAGTATGAAGAAAGAAGTGAGCCAACACAACAAGAAGAGTATAGTGACAGTGAAGAACAGGAAATAAACATTGCCTCGCTAGGTACAAGTAAGGAACAGGATAGTAGTTGGTATGAGTATGTTTATTTTGTGGAACAGAATAAGAATATAAAATTTAAGTTGGACACAGGAGCTCAATGCAATGTCTTACCACGATCTGTTTGCCACAAGATGAACATATTCAAGTTTGAAAAATCGAATTTACAGTTGACTAATTATAATGGCGGTAAAATTGTGACAGCAGGACAAATTAACTTACGGTGTAGAATAAAAGATAAAGAATGTGTGGTGAATTTCCAAGTAAGTAAAGATAACTATGTGCCAATGCCAATACTAGGCCTGCCTGTGTTGAAAGAATTAGGATTGATTCAGACATCTGTACATGCAAACACATTGTCAGAAAATATAGATTTGAAAGGTTATGAGGATTTGTTCAAGGGTATAGGAAAAATTAAAGAGTATGAGTATCATATAAAATTAAAAGAGGGTGCCACAGGTAAAATAGAACCGTGTAGACATGTACCATTTAAATTGGTGGAGGATTTGAAGAATGAGTTAAATAGTTTAGAAAAAAAGGGAATAATTTCAAAAGTACAGTCACCCACAGAATTTGTTAGCTCATTAGTCATGACTAGAAAACCTGATAAATCATTGCGCATATGTTTAGATCCACAGTATTTAAATACACAAATTCAGAGAGAACATTTGCAAATTCCCACTTTGGAGGAAATAACAGCCAAATTGACAGGTAGTAAATATTTTAGCACATTAGATGCCAATAATAGTAGTTTATGCAACTGGTACATAATGAGGGGCATTAAAACACGAGTGTGTTTTATGAAACGAGCCGAAGGCGAGTTTCATAATAAGGTCACACGAGTGTTTTAATGCCTAATTATGTACAGTTGCATACATTACTTTATCTACACACATATTATAATTACTCTAAGATGGGTTCAGAAACCGTAGTAAATAAATACAATAATTGTGTTAATACAACCTTTTTTGCACGGTTGCGGAAATATCGAAATCAGAACTGGCAACCGATACCTGAATGTTATTTTAAAAAGTAAAGAGTCCTTATTCTGATGTGATCATGTCGTTCTAGCTCAAATTTCGTGCGATATATACTAAAAAAACATCGAGCTGACATTTCGCATCGACTGAATTTGAATTTTCAGTGATACTAGAATAGGGACATGTCAACTTTGACATTTAAATTTTGACAGTTTTGTTTGACGTAATATTTTAACATCATATATGAGATTAAAATGAAATATTTAATTACTGCTGTAGCCTTAGCCACAGATAAGAAAATTGCCATAAATTCATTGAATGTTGAAATGAGAGTCATTTTCTACGGTTTCCGAACGCATATTAGAGGATTTATGATATGTGTGTAGATAATGGTTATTTACGATACAAGGGTTGTAAAACAAAGAAAGGCCGATATCGCAGATGTTTGGGGCCCGAGCCGCAGGCGAGGGTCACAAATATGCGAGAGAGGGCTTTCTGTTTTACGACCCGTGTTTTGTACACAATTTTACGTCACCACTTGGCCAAAAAGTGGGTTTTTCTGATCGCGCAGCGTGCAGAAAAACGCGCTTTTTGGCAAGGTGTGGTGTAAAGGATTTTTTCAAATATGTTTGTCAGAGGACAGCCGTGAACTGACCACATTTAATACGCCATATGGTAGATATTATTACAATAGGCTACCATTCGGGTTGGCTTCAAGCCCAGAAGTCTTCACGAGAGTGTTCAGTAGCATTTTAGGTAGCATTCCTAATGTTGAAATTTATATTGATGACATATTGATACATGCAAAGACAGAAAGTGAACATGATAAAATATTGAAACAAGTGTTAGATAAAGCAAGAGAATATGGAATAAAGTTTAATAGGTCAAAATGTCAGTTTAAAAAACGGGAAGTGAAGTATTTGGGACATATTCTCACAACAGATGGCATTAGAGTAGATAGTGACAGAATTAAAGCTATAGCAGAAATGAAAGAGCCAAGAAGTCATAAAGAATTATTGAGGTTTTTAGGTATGATCAATTATATATCTCTAGATTTATACCAAATGTATCTGAGGTGACATCTCCGTTGCGGCAATTAAATAAAAAAGATGTTCCATTTATTTGGACAGAGGCCCAACAAAAAGCTTATGATAAATTAAAAGAATTGATATGTACACCTCCAGTTTTGGCATATTTTGAAATAAATGAAAAGATAACTTTGAGTGTAGACGCTTGTAAAGATGGACTTGGGTGTGTGATTTTACAGAATGACAGACCAGTAGCTTATGGATCTAGAGCATTGACACCTGTAGAGCAGATGTACAGTCAGATTGAAAAAGAAAGTTTGGCAATATTATTTGGTTGTACCAAATTTCATCAGTATGTATTTGGACAAGAGTTTATAGTAGAGTCTGACCATAAACCATTGGTTTCAATTTTTGCCAAACCTCTTAATAAATGTCCAGCTAGGTTACAAAAAATAAAAATGGCCTTACACCCCTATACTTTTAAAGTAATTTATAAGCCTGGCAAAGAACTGTTGGTGGCGGATCATTTAAGTCGCTCATACTTAAATGATACATCACAAACATATGAAATTTATCTGGAAGCTCATGTAGCTATGGTAATTGGTAGTATAAAGATAACAGATAGAAAATTACAGGAAATGACAGATGAAACTAGACAAGACAGAGAATGACAGTGTGTTTTAAAGTATATTTTGAATGGTTGGCCAAATAGTAAGAATCAAGTTGATGATGAAGCCAAAATATATTACAGTTACAGGGATGAGTTGAATGAATACAAGGGGCTGATTTGCAAGGGTAGTCAGTTAGTAATACCTAAGAGTAAAAGACCTGAAATATTAGAAAAAATTCACTATGCACACTTAGGCATAGATAAGTGTAAGTCTCTAGCTAGGAAATCAGTGTTCTGGCCTAATATGTCCAAAGAAATTGAAGATCTTGTTCAAAATTGTGATGCTTGTAAAAGTTTTCAAAACAATAATAGAAAGGAACCTTTGATGAATAAGGAAATCCCTGATGAAGCGTGGCAGATTTTGGCAACTTGTAATAAAACGCGCGCGACGATATCTTTATTAGAGGAATAAAGCTTATTTAAAGGGATAAAAGACTAAACGTTGTGAATTTATTTTGGCCAATGTGATTCGTCTGTGGTTAGGACCCCGTAATGTTGTAGCCGAAGGAACCCAGTTTCTTTAATGTGAATGCTCGTCAGATCCTTGGACTCTCAGCCTACACAAGACGTTAATGGATTCCCTAATGTTTCTACTAGTACTTATTCCTATCCAGTTTTTCCTATGTATTATACCTACTCTTGTATTATTATTATTATTTGTTTTTTCAATACTATCTGCTACCAGCTCTTCCTACGTCGGTCCGTTAAATAATAGTAGCGGGGTTTATAAAGAAAGGCAAATTTTCTTTATAAGCCATTTCCCTAGATCAAAATTACCCATTGTATATTTTCTACACATAAAACCCAATCATTAAGCTAGCTAAGGATAATTTTGATAAATATAGTATGGTATGTTGTTGTATTTTATCCATACAGGCTACTATTATCGCAGGATGCAGAATGACCTCTACAGAGAATTCTAGCTCGATCTACTGATGAAGCGAGTTCATTAGTAGTCGTGTAGATGATTGAAGATCATCTCTAGCTAATAAGCCCCGACTAGCCCTAAGCTCACCATTGTTTACTTGACCTAATGGTATATAGCTTGTGAGGCAGTTAGACTAAACAAATTGTTCCACTTATGATGAAAAAACATGTGATCTACTCCGTATTGTCACTAGAAACAACTCAATTCTTGCTGAGATGATTCTATTGTCCTAATCATAACTGGAACCTGAATTAGACTGATTCATGGAAACAAGCATTGCCTCCTATACAATTTATGGCTCTATTCGGTTGTAAATTGTATACATAACTAAAGTAACGTTATTAGTTATTGCATAATTTGTTAAAACACTCAAATATATACCTGAAGCTGTATCTCATAATAGTACTCATTTATGTGAACCACTTCCCTTAACCAAGGCAGTTTGCTACTTAGCTCAATAAGTAATCGGTGAACATTTAAAATTATAAAATTTACATACAGTTGTATTATTTAATCACTTAGTATTTGTTGAAAGACCTAGGTTTTTAGACCTGTTGATTATTACTACTGACCCAACCTTCCTAGTGTTTATTGGGTGATCTAATTGCTTACAGACGGAAAATAGACACTTGTTTGCTTTTACTACTTCAATCTCAAGCCACCCAAATCCTGTTTAGCGCTTGCTGAATGACCTAAATACCTGCAGACGGACGCTAGGCTTTACAACCTTTATTGGATGACCTAACTACCTAGAGATGAACAATAGGCAGTCACTGCTCCTCTTACTACAATCTTAAGCTACCAAATCATTCCTAGTGCTTGCGGAATGACCTAAATACCTACAGACGGACGCTAGGCTTTACAACCTTTATTGGATGACCTAACTACCTAGAGATGAACAATAGGCAGTCACTGCTCCTCTTACTACAACCACAGGCTACCGGAACCCTTTCTAGTGCTTGTTGAATGACCTAGATACCTATAGACGGACGTTAGACGTTAGAACCCTTTTAGTGCTAATTGGTTGACCTAATTACCTATAGACGAACGATAGACAGTCAAGGCTTCCTCTGACTACAAACCCAGGCTCCCAAATCCCTTCTAGTGCTTGGTGAATGACCTAGGTACCTACAGACGGACGTTAGACATTAGAACCCTTTTAGCACTAGTTAGATGACCTAATTACCTATAGACGACCAATAGGCAGTCATTGCCCTCTTTCTACAACCCCAGGCTATCAAAACCCTTTCTAGTGTTTGTAGATGACCTAAAAACCTACAGACGAACGGAACAAAACCTATAAAATTCCTAGTACGTGACGAAAGACCTAACCGTTCGAATGGTGCCTAACATGTACCCTACATCCCATGGTGTGTGAATTTAACCTATTCCTATCCCCATTTTTACCCCTTTTTGCTTATTTAAAACTAAAACCAAAATATAGTCTTTAGTTTCAAATAAGGTTGTGATTTGCCCTAAGCTTAGACTGGAAGAGTTCGGCGAGCTACTCCGAGGTAAGTCAAACCCTAACAGCTCGTGTAAGTTGGCCCCCCTTCTCGTCCGTAGACATGGTGGAGAAGGTAGCCTACCCTAGCGTGTATATACGTCAATATATAAATATATTTAACAAGACCGATCTCCTGAATACTGGACGATTTTACCAAGCGGAGTATACACTCCTTTGCCAAGGTCTGGACTGAGCAGAATAGGCCATGGTTACGTCGCCAGCTGGGCATCAGAAAATCGTGGAAGATAATTCGCTTTCTATGTCGGTAAAGAGAAAGCGCCGAGCCACTTCCAAACTCGGTTGCAAATAAGGCTCCGGGATGACCGCGTTTGGCACCGTTTGGATACGGTAATCCCGTTAGACATACTGTTTGTCTAGATAGCATTCTGGCTACAAAATAATTTAAACAATAAACACTAAAAAAACCCCATAAAATTAAGTCAATTTTAAAGTAAGGAGTGATTTTCCCGCCATGCAGAGTGACCTCTCATAGCAGCAGAATCACGCCCTTATTGACAATGGAAAATCCCACTAACAGTAATTTGACAGCAATAGCCAGAGATACTACCAGCGCGATCGACGAAATTAAAGTGAAGCTACCTACAACCCACACCTCCTTTTATACTATGAAGCTCGGACATCGTGGACTCGAGAGACATGCGAGACTCGACGGCCAATAGGGATTCGGCAGCCAATCGAGACTCGGGGGACAATCAAGACATTAGGGACTCGACAGACACGCGGCACCCCGTCAAAGCAGTGCCGACAAACGATGCCGCCAAGCGGTAAATCTAATAGACACCGTCAAAGAGACGCCGCCAAACAATACCGCCAAGCATTATACTCGGTTAACAATAGGAGGGGACAATCTAGACATTAAAGACTCTGCAGACAATATGGGGGGACAAATAAGACATTAGAGACTCGGCAGACTATAAGGGGGGACAAATAAGACATTAGAGACTCGGCAGACAATATGGGGGGACAAATAAGCCATTAGAGACTTTGCAGACTATAGGGGGACAAATAAGACATGAGAGACTCGGCAGACAATAGGGGGGACAAATAAGACATTAGAGACTTTGCAGACTATAGGGGGACAAATAAGACATGAGAGACTCGGCAGACAATAGGGGGGACAAATAAGCCATTAGAGACTTTGCAGATTATAAGGGGACAAATAAGACATGAGAGACTCGGCAGACAATAGGGGGACAAATAAGACATGAGAGACTCGGCACACAATATGGGGGGACAAATAAGCCATTAGAGACTTTGCAGACTATAGGGGGACAAATAAGACATGAGAGACTCGGCAGACAATAGGGGGACAAATAAGACATGAGAGACTCGGCAGACAATACGGGGGGACAAATAAGCCATTAGAGACTTTGCAGACTATAGGGGGACAAATAAGACATGAGAAACTCGGCAGACAATAAGGGGGGACAAATAAGACATGAGAGACTCGGCAGACAGTAGGGGGACAAATAAGACATGAGAGACTCGGCGGACACGCGGCACGCTGTCAAAGCGGCGCCGACAAACAATAGCCTACTCCTTCTCATGACAAAGGGTCGTAACATCCTTTCCTTAGTTCTAACTTATTCCTCAGCAAATAAGGTTTAATTTCAAATGTCGGTTGCTTTATATCAATCGATGCCGGCCATGCATGGACGAAAAGGAATAGGCAATAAACATTATTGTTGGGTTCATTGGTAATTTTGACATTATTTTACTGTCCAATTTAACGTTTTAAGCTGGCATAATTATAGGTATTCGGGAATAACCTTAGCATCCTTAGTAGTATAATTTATTCGATGTGTTCCTTGACCTTGAATGTTTTTATACATTCTTTCGCACAAAATAAATCCAGATGAATAGAAATACTTTAAAAATACTCAAGGGGCACGGTAGTGATCCCGCCAAGTCGCCTAATTATTTATAACAACTTACTAAGGCCGTCAAAAATGAAAGAGTGAGCTAAGTCAGCTGTCCCTTGGAAACTATTTTAATATAAACGTAACTGGACCTGCCAGCGGCGTTCTGTTACAGCTCTACCCCCAGAGGAGTTTGAAAGGCCAGATCTTTCAGATCTTGTCTGTAAAACTCATCTTCAACCTCTTAACATAAACATAACGACAGTTACCTAATTTTCAGTGATGAAAATCAATGATATTAGTTTATTGTCAACAACAAACTTGAAAGGTTTCAATTTATTGATATGTCAATCCCTCCACAATAGTGACTTTAGTGTGGTGAGTATTTAGACCAAAAGGAAAGAGCAGGGGCGACCCGGTGAAGGAGAGTGAACCAATAAACCTTCAACAAAGACTCGTGATAACCTATTCCTCAAGACCTTTCCATTTGCCAGGAGTACCAAGTTGTGAGTTTGATAGACTCTATTAGTCCGATTTTGCGGTATCAAGCTGGATTTCTGGGTCTGGCTGGGCACCCATACGTCCTGACTCACATTGTCCGAGTTCTGCCTGATCCCCCAAAAACTCTCCACGCAATTATAGAAAAATCCATTATGTAAGTACTAAGATTCATCACTCGTCAGAATCAAGATTCAATCCACTCCCTATCCACAAATCACCATAGCCCATCCCCATTGGCGTGTGTTTCACTTGAACAAGATAACCGTTTGTTCAATTTTAACATGGCAAAATTTATCACTAGTTACGGACTTACGGTGTTAAACGATAATATTTCATACCAACTTTGTAGTTCCATAAATTAATTAATACGGCTCAACGCATGTATATGCACTTATGCGCACACTACTTAATTGATTATATAACATAATTCATTCATGTACCACCAGAGTAACATTTTACTCGCATTTGTGTGATAATGGAAGTCCATATTTATAGGTATCGGTTACCTTATCCAAAGTGAGGTGTGTATACCCAATATCATAGCTTTCTTAGCTCGAGTGAAGTCTGTGCCAACACAGTAAGTCTTAAAAGACCTTGTCATATCATGACTGTAACCTAGCACCTATTACTGTGGTGACACAATCGTGTTTTCATTTGGAGGGACCAATTACCAAATAAATCTAGGTTGTACTGTAAGTTTCGTCCAGTCGCAAGAAACTCATTCGTACCTCTCATAGCACATTCACGGTCTACCTAGTATTCAATCATTCATGACGATGCATCCTTCATCTTTTACGCCAACACATGCTATTCATTATTTTATTCATATCAGACGTACAGCCTCTAACGATCAAACAAAACTCCGTAAGTACCACCACAATATAAACATTGCTCCTTTCAAGTCTGCAATATTTTAAGCTAATACAAAATTAAATCTTTATCGTACATAGAGTTTGACCATGAATATAAATTCTGTATTGCAAAATGAACCAATTTGGCTCGACGACACCACCCCACACGTCACGTTCCCATATAAATATGACGTACAAAGTACAGTGCCGCCAAACCACATTGGTTTGACAGTTTATTTGCCTGGAAGAGCTAACGTAGCCTGACTTCATTAATATGCGTATTGTTACTAATTGTAATATAAGACAATTAAGAAAATATTATGAGCATCTTATTTTTCCTTACTAGCAAAACCCGTAAGTATATTCCCGTAAATTCATTTCCAAAAGTCAACACTACTCCCCATTCTACCCCGATTCCAATGGAACACACTCCACTTAATGATTATGATGTGAAATAAATATTTCTATTAAAGGAAAAGAATCTAAAATTTTAATCAGTTTTGTCAACATAGAAATCCATAAAGCACGATATTATGCCGTATCGTATGATGCGAACACGCATTACTATAAACTATACGTACCGAGTGTTGTGAATACGCCTCTACCATCCGTCATAATTTTACAATCCGTGCCAGATAATGCGTCAACTAGCCTAAAAACCTTGTACCCAGGTCACATCAATAAAAAAAAACAACAACAAGTGACATAAATGTCAGATAAATTTATCTTATTTATTTTATCTTATAACAAAGAAATTATAGTTTTAGTAGGACATTACCATCTCCATTTGTGTAAAGTATTTAAACACTACGGTACTATCTTCTGGAAGAACTATTATGAGTGAGTATTAAATTCCCATACTTGGATATAAGTTTTACATCATTAAATTTATTCTACGATTCAATCGTCTTAATTTGTCCATTCAATTTTTTTTTCTCTACAATTTGATGACCCACTTCCTATTCTAAATAGTTGTTTCAGTCAAGCTATCCTGCATTGCCCAACTAAATTTGCGTTTAAACTTCACAGAATTTTAACAGCTTGTTATAAAAATGTTTACACTAATCTGTGTCTCTTTATTTCAGCACAAGCATTCCTACTCAAATTTTTACTATGAGAACGCCAGAACACAAAAATTTTAATACAAACAATCCCGGACAATAAATAGTCTTGGACGGCCAGCAAAATTCTAACAATGTGTCTTCGCAAACAAACATTGGACAAACAATGCAAGTACCCAACTTTTTCGATCAAAGCACTGTATGGACGCACGTCTCGACTCTGTCTTAACCTACCTACATGCTAATTTTGCATTAAAGGTTTAAGGAAACTGTGAGTGACATCCAATACTACCAACATTTCCAAGAAATATCCAATGTTCTGTTTCATTTTGACCCCCATACTAATGACAAAGCCACCTTTGTATTATCATAAAATATTTGTTAACAACAAGTACCTACATGTTTACCCATGTTTTCTTTCATAAACATGAATGGTTATTATAGATATAGTGTCTAAAGGAAAACAAAATTCAATTTTTATAGATGACTGTTGTGCTTAACCTGTAATATAGACACACAACTGCACCCTTTCTCCCTTATCATATTTATTAGTATCTAGCCATCTACCTTTCAACTGTATGTAATTACTCATTTAGCAAAACAAATTTTGTTACAGTGAAAACCGGCCGGGACTCTGAGGTAATCAAATGACCGCATCAAAAGGAACTTTCTTAAAACCAGTTTTATTTAGATCTAACATATAGGTTATTATATGTCTAATTATGTACCTTTGAAATGTTATTCTTGTACCTATCTGGCTTTTCTGATTAAATGAATTTGAACTGTTTCTTTGTATTACCTACCTAGACCATGATTTTATATTTGTACTTGGGTTCTGAATGCTTAAAATATTATTGAAATTGTGTCTGTGTTATTAATTTATCTCCTCTTGATATGCCTTTTATTACAAAGCAAAAAAAAATTAAACTCCACATAATCTTACTGTCTGTATGTATGGAAATTCTGTATGTAATAACTAAAATATTATTATAAATACCTTAAAATATTGTCTCTCATGTATCTATTTTAAAATTTGAATTTTACCTAATCTTAGTTCGTTCTGATACAAAGATATCTAGCCTCGGATTCCTGAAATCAACGAACACCCAGTAAATATAACAATTCAATGTTCGAAGACTAGTTCTTTGCTAAGTATAATACTGGTATTTTGATACATTTCCATACGGCATACATTTATATTCCCCATCAATAATAAACTATCATACTTTCCGATCACCGTTACTGTTATTCCTGCTCCAAAAATAATCACAACAAAAAATCACCGTGATTTTGTCACTTCGGTCACTCTGTGTCACGACCTTTGCGCTTCGATCGTTCCCGGCGGTTACTGATATTTCTATAACAACTGTTGTCTAGTGTGACTGCTACTTCTACGTTCTGTTCCGGACGTTATAAGACTGTCGCGAATTATTTGAACCTTGATACTATGTTATAAGATCTAGAATTAGAGTTGAGCGTTTCCTTCAACAATCGTTTCGTAACCCGCTCACGCTTACAGTAACGGAAAAACAGCTACTTATGAGAACAAAAGAAACAGTCTTTATAAAAACGACCATCGAAACCGCAACGCAGGCAGCAATAAAACTACACTACATAACCTCGGTGACAATCAGAAACATGACTCAATCAGATGACAACTGATCTCCGTGGCCCCTGAATGCCCATTACTATAAACTTGCACATACTCTTACTTACATTACTCGCTATTCCATAAACTACCCAGTGATAAATGATCACCACAGCCTATGGACGCTTGCCACTACATTCTTTATAACCTACCAGACCTGTTTGTTTTATTTATTGTTCCTATTTGCAGCCTTCTATGGAGTATTTAATGTTATTAAAGTGGTACTGACAAAAGATATTACTGAATAAACTCATACAATGAGAGGGTCGATCTTTTATTTAGACTACTGAGGTAACTTTTCTAAACATAAACTTGTTCTTAACCTACCGTTCCTATAACTTGTCAATAATTATTACTGAATATTTTACTTTACCAACTTAAAATCTTTTATTCCTAAACAACCAAATCCTGCGTTTTAATTTATTTATCTATTTATTATGGAAATTCCTGTTACAACGACAACAATTTTGATGAAATTCTACATTGTCTTGGACAAAGCCGAACAAAGCTCGGTCACTCAAACTTTAGAGAGCAATTACTCACGTTTCTAATTACCAAATGAATGAGTACATTGCTAACCCTGTTTTACTCATGTTAACCCTTTAATGGTGACAAAATAATATGCTTTGCAATCTTTTGGGCTAAACTATGACTATAACCTATATTTTTTTAGCT
This sequence comes from Cenopis cana, assembly GCA_951800055.1. Taxonomy (NCBI): domain Eukaryota; kingdom Metazoa; phylum Arthropoda; class Insecta; order Lepidoptera; family Tortricidae; genus Cenopis; species Cenopis cana. The sequence continues at coordinate 2,142,367 of OX637496.1, forward strand.
GAATTACCTATTCCTTTTCAGATATCCTAGCAATGTCTAATCGAATAAAAATAATGATTTCCTATATTAGGGGTGTAATAAGGAGTATTATTACCACTGCTATGAAACATTTGTGACCATCTAAAACTTTTACTTTCTAGGGCTTAAGGTGCAATTCCGTAGCCTAACTGTATACCGACTTACACCTTTAACTGAACTGAACTTAATCCTACATATCCAAGAAGTAGCATAACTACAAATACTACTGTAGCCTATGAACGTTTCCTGTAAATGAATTTAATTTCAAATAACCTATGGTGACAGACGATAATTATAACCAACCACATAACCTATTAGCGTTTTCTAGTTTGTGAATGGAATAAAAATTGTATAATAATATGATGAATCACAAATTTATAAACGCACGACCTATTTGATCTTGACGCCTTTCATCACAACCTTATGGATGCACATCTCAAAAATAGACCCACTTTGGTACTTGGCAATTTTTGATTTTACTATTACCTATTGCTTATAAATTACTCGCCCCCAGACCCTTGAAATTGTGTTTTTAAAGAAACAAGAGTCCAGACCCCGTCAAAATCACATCGCTTGCACGTCATCAAATTGTGGTCTTCAGGAGACCACTGAATCTTAATTTATCGCCCCCAAGGCTCCAGATCCTTGGCACGGCTTTCACCAAATTGTAATAAATCAACCCCCCAAAAGCGGGTCGCAAATACTGAAGCTCAAAGAACCGATATTTAAGATGAAATTTGGCCAAAATGTGATCGTTCTAGGGAGGACCCTCTGATAGTTGTGAATCGTAGTAACCCATAAATTCTATGATAATTGACGGGACTCAGGACTCCTGTTGATCTCTATTAAAATAAGCAAACTAATTTCCTATTTTACTCAACATTAAGCTTCAAAAACTAATTTATACTTTTATTTTATTAAAACTCTTATCCCGAAAAGATAGAACATGATTAATTTATTCTACTGTGCAAATAATTATACTTTAAAGTACCAAATTGGGACCGTTCTAACCAGAAATGTGCATCCTACCTTATGAATTGTGACTTCCAGCGCAGACCCTACATCATATCTGCCTCGCTCCGATTCAACCACCTGTTGGGTTTAAAAAGACCCATGACACAACTTGTCATTAAGCGCTTAGCCCCTAGCATATAAAAGTTCAACTACCTATAACGTAAGATATATGATCCATTCAAAGAAAAGCTTGACTAATTTGTTATCTAAAGTTATTTCTCTGATATGGATGAAGTTATCTACATACTGCTGATTAAATTTACTAGAACATCAAGAAATTACTATTTGTAAATTTCTTTATAAAGGATCAGTGTTTACTATAACGGATAATCTCTCTCAAGTATGAAATATTTGTCGGGGAATTATCATTATGAATTCACTTTCAAGTAGATTGAATGTCCGTCGGGGAATTATTAGTCATTGCCAATGTCACTCTACCCCAGTCATATGTTGTCAGAAAGTTTTAAGTAGTCCTGTAATCTTACCTTATATCAGTAATGATAATGACACAAATAATTATATCGGCATATTAAAAAAACTTACATATTAGAATTGTTTAAAATACTAAAACCAAAACACTTAACAAGTCAAACAAATCAGAACCAATAGTCAGAACATTCATATTACTAAAGGCAAAAACACTTAATAAGTCAAACCTATCAGAATCAATAATCAGAACATTCATATTACCAAGGATTAAACACTTAACTTTGTGTGAGGCCAGCTCGGTAGCCTCATATCCTCATATGATCCTGGATGAAAACATTACGAACCGACTTTATCACTGAACAAAAACTACACTTTGATCTTAGAATAAAACAGCTTAAAAACACTTCTTCACACGTATTCCAGAGATTAGAGCTAGCCCACTTCCAAACTAAGAATAAACCCGAATGACCGAGAACTAGTCCTTTTATACCCATAATCTGAGCCTAACTCCCTCTACACACATAACCCTTATTGTACTACACTACAAGACCCAATTTTACTTAATCTTAAACAATCCTTTTAGTTACACCGACAAGGTTTTTGAAGCATGCCGACCGGCCCAAGTATCCCCACATCTCAGCCAAGGAACATTCAACCTTATCATTATGCTAATTAAGGGAAATTACGATGGACTTCCCCATATTGTCTGTACCGTTTGAGCTGCCGCCCGCCTCAAACTTGTTGCAACCTGTGCTTCCTTACACGCCCGTTTGAGCATACTGGTGTTTGGTTAAGTACTGTCCCAAGTTGGCCTATCACTTGACTAATATTTTAGCTTAACTCACCCGTTCAAGTCATAGTTTTACTAAATAAACAAGGATATAATGTAATAAATTCGCATAATTGGATACATTTGAGAACATATCTTTACTATTTGCTGTACTAATGTCTATTCCGTGTATTTGTTTGTCTATTAATAATTACATCTAGTCATTTCAATGAATGGTATTTATCTTTGTTTGCTTAATAATATTACTACTAAATCCACCCATTGCTGTCATTACTTTACTAAATTCCCATGGTTAAGAAACCAAGTTTAACCAGATATTCTTTAAGAAAGCATGTTAGTATGAAGTCGACTTGACCATTTACTTGCTACTAGTAGATGGACTTGTATGCAATATATTATAGTCTTTATTATATTTTGTTTTCTTGTCTTCTAATCTAGTTTCTTAGGCCCCAGCCCTGATCTGTTACAAACTGATATATTTTTTCTCTATGGGGAACCATATATATTGGTGGTAGATACATATAGTAAATTTGTGGAAATAAGTAAATTACAGGATTTAAATACTACTACAGTGTAGCTATGAGCGCCGCGCCGGCGCGCCGCCGCCGCCGATGAAAACTTCGCGCCGCCGCCGCCGATGTGGCGCAACCGGCGTGGCATCGGCGCGGCAGTCTTAATACCCACGCGCGTTGTAGCCCATATACAGTGTGGCTCTGTGAGCTGTAGACCTCGCGAACATAGTTTACGTTCCAAACCTTAGCAGTGCGCATACTATCAGGTTGTCAAAATATAAATCCGCCATTTCATGAAATAAGTTTTATTGTTATTTACAAATGGAAATATGTATCATGCATCAATTATATATCGTTCATCAGAATCTACGACTTGCTGCCAACGCGTAGCCAAAGCACGGATGCCACGCTCGTAGAACTCCTTAGGGTTTTTACCGAAGAAGTTAGCTAGTTCAACTTTAAGTTTCTCTTCATTATCAATTTTTTTTTCTTCCAAATGATGAGCTAATGACCTTAAGAGATGATAGTCTGTTGGTGCAAGATCCGGCGAATACGGAGGATGTGCAATTACAGTCCAGCCAAGTTGCAATAATTTTTCATGAGTTTGTTTGGCAATATGTGGTCTTGCATTATCATGCAAAAATATATTCTGTCCTGTTTTCCTTTTAATTTCTCTGCCACTTGATCAAGTTGTGAACAGTATAATTCAGCAGTAATTGTGCAGTTACTTGGTAAAAGTTCCCAGTGTATAACGCCACTTATTCCCCACCACACGCTTAACATAATTTTTTTTCTGCCCAGGTTAGGTTTCGGCGTCACTATAGGTTTTGTCCGGGACTAAGCCATTTGCGTTTGCGTGTATGATTTACATAGCAAATCCACTTCTCATCGCCGGTGATCAGGTTACGAAGCCATTCAAAATTGCTATGAAAACTCAAATGTTGCAAACATATGTCTATGTATAATGTGTGAGATGGTGTTAAATCATATGGTACCCACACTCCGCTTTTCCAAGTCTTGCCTAAACGGAACTCGTGTAGCAAAAGCAGTCGGAGGTCTCTGCGAGTAATGTCCATTTTCGAAGTAGTGCGATCGGTATCGAAGTCACAGACAGAATGTTCCACACGCTCGTGCGCTGGCCTTTATATAGGCGTGACGTAGACGTATCCAGAAAATTCTGTGTTGTTATAGAAAGTATAATAATTTGACAACTTAATAAAAGATAATCAAAAGCGCTTTGTTCGTATAAGAGGAATTTCTCTCCGTCTGGATGTCCGATGGAAGAAGGGGGAAGGCGGTATGAGCTTATGGAGCTCCTAAGCACACTCGGCTTGTAGAAGACGCACAGCTAGACAAGCAACTTTGCCTCTATGTGCTAGGTTCTGCACCTTAGTTTCTTTTTACTACCGTACAGCCGCCAATGAGCCTCCTGGCTCTGCGATCCACTGAGCCAAATGCAGCAAGTTAGCACTTACCACGAGGTCCGACAAGCAACCATCGGTGACTACTCGGATTGACTGCTCACTTAGGAAATCTGAAATCCAACTACAAAGGCCAAAACTGACGGGATATGCAGGAAGCTTGCGTAGCAGATTAGCATCACAAACCCTGTCAAAAGCCTTCGAGATGTCAAGAGAAGGCAAGAGCCTCACCGTGTTTCACGATTGCCTCGCCCCAGTAGTGCGTGCTACGTGACATACACAAGAAGATCCCCAGTGGAACGGCGCTGGCGAAAGCCATATTGCCGATCACTGAGGAGGTCTTTAGTTTCAAGCTAAGCCAGCAGCTTACTGTTCAGAACTCACTACATAACCTTATAGAGTTTGGAGGTGATGTAGATATGTCGAATATTACACGGATCGGCACGACTACACCTGTTAGGCACTGGTTGCACATTGGCAAGCAGGGATGCCGGAACAAGTGTTTTAAAATAGGAGACAACTCGGGAACACAGTGCTTCGATAACCCTTGCAGGTATACCATAAGCCCACTAGCGTTGGTCAAGTCTAGACTGAAGTGCTTCGACTTTGAGGTATTGACGGTGGTATAGTAGTACGTATAGTAGTAGATAGTACGTTCAAAACTGTAAGGCCTAATGCTGTCAAATTAACGCAAGCAAGAATCTACCTTACTGTCAGAGCTCTTAGTCGTTTTTTGCTTGCGTTCGTTTGACAGAATTTGGCCTTAGAGTTTTGTACGAACTATATGTGAATTACTGGTAAACAGAGAGGCGATGCGATTGGTCTTCTCTAATGCGATGAAAGCCAGCGAGCCATCAGACTTTTGCATAGGAGGAAATATCGGACTACAGATTTTGGTTTCTAGCGATTTGGATAAAGACCAGAACTGCTTACTACCTGGAGGGTAGGCTACTAATTCGGTCTGTATACTTTTGCTGTGGTCAAAACGAGCCACATGGATCATTTCAAGTTTACTGCAAGGCTTGGTGGCGAAATTAAATGCCCTCATCTTAGAACGATCCCTTCGAGCTTGAAGTTTGCGGGCACGACCTTGAACTCAGGCCTGGCAGGCACTCTTTGCGGAAGTCTGCCTGCCTGTTGTACCATAAAGCATTGCAATTTATAGAGACGATTATTTTATTTATGTTTCCGCACCAGCTACGATCCCGGGCGGTCCTTTTAACTAAAAGTTATTAGTTTTTATAAACAACAAGTGCTTTCAAGGCCACGCCGCCGATACGCCGCCGCCGCCGACCGATTTTGACCGGCGCGCCGCCGCCGACCAAACACCTATCGGCGCTCATATCTACTACAGTGATTAATTGTTTAAAATCAATATTGGCTAGACATGGCACATGTGACATATTGTATTCAGACTCAGGCTCTCAATTTACTAGCTATGAATTTAAGAAATTTACCAAGGAGTGGACATTTGAGCATAAAATTGTAAGTCCAAAGCACCACCAAGGGAACGGATTAGCCGAACGTTACATACAGACGGTGAAGGGTATGTTAAAAAAGTTAATATACTCCAATAGAGACATAAACTTGGGACTGCTTATGTATAGAAACACTCCTGTGGGAGACGGTAATAAAACACCTTGTGAGTTACTGTATAAGAGAAAAGTAAAAACTATATTGCCTAATGTCAATGAAAAGTACTGTGCTCATAATGATAAATATAAATTTGACAGAGAATTGTTTGAAAGGCAAATGAAACAGAAAATGTATTATGACCAGAGAACTAGAGCCTTGCCAGAGTTGAAGGAAGGAGATAGAGTGAAAATACAAAATGAGAGTAATGTGAAACCTTTACAGAGTGGTATTGTAATTGGAAAGGCTCCAGGTCCCAGGTCATACCAGGTTAAAAATGAAGATGGACATGTAATCAAAAGAAATAGATATATGTTGATTAAGGGTGGAAAGTATACAGAAAACAACTTAGATTATGATAACATTGTATTAAACAGAAGTGAAAATATTGCAGATAATGACAGTAACATAATGACACAGAATTTTGAAAATGTATCAGATAATAATTCTCAGAATAATATAGTGCCTGCAACTAGTACTTATGTATCAAGATCTGGGAGACAGATCAAAAAACCATCTTACCTTAGTGACTATCAAGTTGAATAATTATTGTACTTATAATATATAGTTTGAGACATTCTTCTCAAATAAGAAGGGAAGGATGTTGTATGTGTGAATCGTACTTAAATAATAACTGTGTCTATCGTACTTAAGAACTGTCAGATGATTATCTATGCTTTTACTGGTCTGGATCTCGTAATACATGCTGTTGATATGTGACTCTGCATTTTAATTAATAACAAGAAATAACTAGAGTATCTCGCCTAAATCCCAAGATACCACAGATTGTTCCTGTTAAATATATTAAGCATGTAACATAACGCCACGCATGACAGTGACAGGTGTCACTCTTTCCTTGTCTATCTTTCTTAACGCCATTACTTATTTTCTGTGCTAACCTAATATATGTTTCGCGAGTGTCTTAATCTTAATTATAAAATACTAACGCCATCGGACCGAATAACTGGTGGGTTTATTATGGAAATAAACGCTGCTACGTTATAGAATAAATTCTGAAGTTTATTTTCGCTCCTGGGCCCTCTCAGCATTTGTACCGCCTAACAGCGGAGGACACGCCATTGACGATCCTATATCGGCCTTGCAATAGGTTATGGGCCCAGTTGATACAAGTTGAGAGAAATAAGAATAAGAAATAATTCTCGCGATCATTCAGCACTCGAGTTCGTCCAGTTCGAAGAAGCGATGTCGGACGACGGAAATCTCACGCCACGCGGTGCTGAGGTAAGAGACGGCTTGCCGGTCGCCCCGCCGAACGCCTCGCAGAATGTGATTATGCCGCCGGCAAATAATGGAAATTCCAACGTGCCACAGCCACATACGTCCTCGGCATCCTACATCGGCGCTGTGGAGAAATTGGAAGGTGCGTCGAATTTTTATTCATGGAAATTCGCTATGAAGATGACGCTGGTTCTTGAGAACCTCTGGGACTGCGTGACCGGTGAAGTGGAGGACGCTGCGCGCGATCAACGTGCGCTGGCGCGCATCGCACTTAGTCTGCGGCCCAACCTTTACCAATACATTGTTAAATGCTCCAGTGCTGCTGCGGCTTGGACGAAACTCTCCGACATATTCGAAGACAAGGGGCTTTATAGGAGAATTCTTTTGCTACGGCAGTTGCATAAAGCTGACTACACTCAGCATAATAGCATGATGGCTTACATTGACTACACTATGAAAATAGTCCAGCAGCTAGCCGATATTGGCAAAGTCATCGATGATAGTGAAGTGGCCGAGCTACTGTTGAGTGGCCTACCTCAGGAGTTCGACCCTCTAGTGTCAAATCTGTCGACTGCATGCTTGACCACAAAAATCTCAAGCGAGTTCGTGCGGTCCAGACTCATTCAAGAAGAAACAAGGAAGTTGGCAACTTGCAACTCTGAAACTGCCTTTATATCTAGGAAGACCAAGAAGAAACTAACATGCAATTATTGTAATAAAGAAGGGCATGTGAAGGCAAAGTGCTTCAAGTTTAAGCGTGATAAGAAGCAGAATGAAGAGCATGGCATGGCTGCTGCATTTCTTGTGACACAAGATGACATCTTTATAGACTCGGGCTGCACCGTGTCAATGTTTAACAGCAAGGAATTCTTTGATCAAATAAAGGACACTAGCTCGTCAGTGACAGTTGCGAACAACAATAGGTTGAAGTGTGAAGGCACTGGTGACGTGTCTCTAAGGACTTTAAACAAGCAGGTATTAACTTTAAATAATTGTTTGTATGTGCCCCAATTGTCATGTAATTTAATATCAGTTAGTAAATTACTAGAATCGAATATGCGAGTGACATTCAATTCGGGAGGTTGTTTTATTTATGATAACAAAGATAAATTAATTTGTTCTGCTAGTAATGTTAATGGTCTCTATAAAGTAAATGGATCTAGCAAAGGAATGTGCAAACAGGAGCACTCTCTGTTCCTGCAAGATAGGCAGGACTCACCGAGTGCCGCAGTTCCTGCTCAGAAGTCAGCTATACAGCTTTGGCATCAGCGTTTGGGTCACCTTGGCTTGGGAGGTATGTACACCCTTAGGGATAGAATAGCGAGTGGTTGTATGTTTCAGGATGGCGAAGCACTTGAAGAGTGTGTACCATGTCTTGAGGGGAAGATGGCTTCTCTACCGTATCCCAAAGGAGGCGGGAAGCGTGCAACCAGGCTCCTGGAGCTTGTACACTCCGACGTGGCCGGACCCTTACCAGTGAGCAGTTTGGGAGGCGCAAACTTTGCTGTGAGCTTCACGGATGATTACTCAAGAAGATCCTTCTGTTATCTGATGAAGCATAAATCAGAGGTATGTGACCGTTTTATAGAATTTAAAAATTTTGTTGAAAAGCAGACAGGTTTATCAATTCTTTGTCTACGCACAGATAATGGCAAAGAATATGTTAATAATAAACTTTCCAGTTTTCTGAAGCAAGAGGGTATTAAGCACCAGCTTACAGTGCCTTACTGTCCTGCCCAGAACGCTGTGGCAGAACGCTTGAACAGAACTTTGTTCGATAAGGTGAGATGTATGCTGCAACAGTCTGGCCTTGGTCAATGTTTTTGGGGGGAAGCGCTAATGGTAGCAAATCTGTTGAAAAATTATTCCCCAACCTCTGCATTGAATGGGCAAATACCAGAAGAGGTTTGGACCGGGTCTAAGGTAGACCTTAGTCACCTCAGGGTTTTTGGTTGCAAGGCTTATGCACTCATTCCTAAGGTTAAGCGAAGGAAGCTGGATGCCAAGTGTAAGCCATACATTTTTGTGGGTTATTCTGAGACCACAAAGGGTTATAGATTGGCAGACCCCTCAGATCCTAGGAAAGTCATTTTATCTCGTGATGTAAAATTTAATGAAAATGAATTCTTTTATTCTGGACATTCAAATAATAATGTGTGTAATGAAAATAATCAAATTATATTTTTATACAATAATTCATTGAATAATTTGAATCAGAATAATAATAATTTTACTGATGACATGGATAGTTTGAATGTAGACAATAATAATGTCTCTAATAATTGTAATAATTCTAATGAATCTAATGCTGAATCAAATACTAGCAATGAAATTGTTAGTGGAAGTAATGAAAATAATGTTTTGAGCGATGATATTAATAGTTCTGTTTTGACAGATGAATGGAACACCGGCAGCGACCAGAGCTCATCCGATGAGTGTTCTGCGGGTGCAGCGTCAGCGGGCACAGAGCCTGTGACTTCACCAAGCGAGACGTCATCTAGAGGGCAAGGTGTAATTCCATTTTCCAGACCAGTACGCAGTACTAGGGCTGTACTGCCAAAACGGTACGATGATTATGATGTGTCAATGTTTGCTCAAAATTTATTTATCGATGAGCCACAGTCGTATGATGAGGCCATGGCCAGTCCTCATTGTGCTGAATGGCTCGATTCGATGAAACGTGAGTACAACTCCTTGCTAGAAAATAATGTTTGGGTATTGGTAGACAGACCTAAGAATCACAATGTTGTTAAATGTAAATGGGTTTTTAAAGTTAAATGTGATTCTTCAGGCAATTTTCAGCAATATAAAGCTCGGTTAGTTGCGAGGGGGTTCACGCAAAAGCATGGTGTCGACTACACCGATACTTTCTCCCCTGTTGTACGTCACTCCACTATGAGATTGTTATTTGATTTAGCTAATGAATATGATCTTAATATTGATCACATTGATGTAAATACAGCGTTTTTAAATGGTGAGCTAAACGAGACCATTTACATGGAACAACCACAGGGTTTCCATGATAAAAATAATAAAGAGAAAGTGTGTCTTTTACAAAAGAGTATTTATGGTCTCAAACAAGCCAGCAGAATGTGGTATTGTAAGGTTCACGATTTATTAACGAAAAATAAGTTTAAGCAAAGTAAATGCGAACCATGTGTTTACTATTTCAAGTCTGAGAAAGAGTTCTTGATAATTGCTCTCTATGTAGATGATTTTTATGTTCTGTATAGAAAGGATAGCTCTAAAATTAAAAGTTTATTGTCTTTGTTAGAGCAAGAGTTCAGTATTAAAAACCTAGGTCCTATACAGAGCTATTTAGGTATCAGAGTAATTAGAGACAGACAGAAAGGTATTCTAAAGCTCGACCAGTCTGTCTATTAGTAGGGAGGCCAAGTGGCTAAAATCAAAATTCCGTTTGTACGAGCAGTCGCCTACCGACGACTGGTATCGTTGGATTCAGTGACGTCTCCCGAGTATGGAACTCGATGTCGTCACTCTCTAAAGTGGTGGAGGGGGTAACTATGACGTCACAAAGATGGCAGTTGGTGGTATCAAGTTTTATCGATTATCTCTTTAACTATTCAACGTATTGCAACAAATGAGGTGTCAAATGAAAGCTCTTTAAATTGCTAATAATTCGTTCTTAAGAATAAAATGTGAAAGTCTAATAATTAAAAAGTTTTTCTTAAAAAATCGGTTTTTGAAAAAGGTCATTTTTTTTTAACTGCAAAAAACTCGATGAAAGAGGCCATTTCTTTAAAAAATACTTCATATGATTGAAATGGCTAAATTCATCCTCTATACAATGCTTTTTTAATTATTAGAATCGGTTCATAAATGAGTACGCCAGGGACATTTCACCGCGGGCGGGGCGAACATCGCGGGCGCCCGCGTTTGCTGACGAACGCGACTGTAAAGACATTCTTAAGTGTAGCTCAACAACTACTTAACCGATTAAGACAAATGGGGTATAATATGAAAGCTCTTTATATTGCCATTAATTTGTTTCAAGTAATGAAATGTGTAAGTCAAACAATTAAAAAGTTTTTCCAAAGAATCGTATTTTTGAAAAAGTCATTTTTATTTTAACTTAAAAAAACTCGATGAAAGAGGCTATTTCTTTAAAAAATACTTCATATGATTGAAAATGCAACATTCATCCTCTATATAATGCTTTTTGAATTATTAAAATCGGTTCATAAATGAGTACGCCAGAGAAATTTCGCCGCGGGCGGGGCGAACGTCGCGGTGCGCGCGCGTTTGCTGACGAACGCGACTGTGAAGACATTCTTAAGTGTAGCTCAATAACTACTAAACCGATTTAGACAAATGAGGTATCATATGAAAGTTCTTTATATTGCCATTAATTTGTTTTGAGTAATGAAATTTGTAAGTCAAACAATTAAAAAGTTTTTCCAAAAAGTCATATTTTTAAAAAAGTCATTTTTTTTTTAACTTCAAAAAACTCGATGAAAGAGGCTAAATCTTGTAAAAATGCTTCATATGATTGGAAATGCTACATTTATCCTATATATAATGGTTTTTGAATTATTAGAATCGGTTCATAAATGAGTACGCCAGAGATATTTCGCCGCGGGCGGGGCGAACGTCGCGGTGCGCGCGCGTTTGCTGACGAACGCGACTGTGTAGGCTTTCTTAAGTGTAGCTCAACAACTACCTAACCGACCTTTACCAGGTCATCAGTCAACCTTGTGGGGGTCTACCCACGCTGCGCCTTCCGGTCCGTGGTCGCCACTCGAGAACCTTTCAGCCCCAACGGCCATCGGTTCTACGCGCAATGTGTCCCGCCCACTGCCACTTAAGTTTAGCGATTCGAAAGGCTATATCGGTTACTTTGGTTCTGCTACGAATGACGTCATTTCTGATGCGATCACGCAGAAAAACTCCCAGCATAGCTCTCTCCATTGCCCTCTGCTGAGTGACTTTGAGCCCATGGTGAGCGACCACGTTTCCGTACCATATGTCATCACTGGCAACACCCACTGGTCAAAGACTCTCGTCTTGAGACACTGCGCAATATTGGACGAAAAGATATGCCGTAGCTTCCCGAACGCTGCCTAGCCGAGTCGGATTCGACGATTAACCTCTTTCTCAAAGTTGGACCTACCTAACTGGACAGTCTGTCCTAGGTATACATAATCGCCTACAACTGCGAGCGTAAAGCGTCCGATTGTAAGAGGAGTTGGTGCTACATGGGCATTTGACATGATCTTCGTCTTATCCATGTTCATCCTATCCTTAGACCAACTCGCTCGGAGGCTTTACTGAGGTCATTGAGCATTGTACTTAAACCCTCCATGGTTTTAGCCAAGACTTAGTAGTCTGACGACATAGTTTTCGTCAGCAAACCGAAAGTGAGTGATGTACTCGCCGTTTATGTTGATGCCTAGCCTTCTCCAGTCCAGATTCTAGAAAACATTCTCCAGTGCAGCGGAGAACAGTTTAGGAAAAAAAACTCCTTGCCTGCTGACTTCCCGCTGCAGCGGAATGGACTGACATAGTAGCGTTTTCGTACAAACACTTCAGTACTTCGATATAGCGGTAGTCTACTTGGCACCGCTGTAGAGATTGAAGTACCGCCCAGGTTCGGATCGAATCGAAGGCTTTCTCATAGTCCACAAACGCTAAACAGAGGGGCAGGGTACTCTTCAGTCTTCTGTATACAGAGTAACATAGACCACATCCATACGCTTCGGTTATAACCTGACGAAGCGTATGGATGTGGTCTATGGTACTAAAGACTCTTCGGAAACCGGCTTGTTCGACAGGCTGGAAGTCATCTAGCGTGCTGCCAGACGGTTCATAATGACTCTTGAAAACAGCTTGTAGACATGGCTCAAAAGCGTGATGGATCGATAGTTCTTAACAGCACCACCACGCCTGTGTTCCATGCCTTTGGCGTTCTCCCTTCCAGTAAGACAGAGTCGGACAACTTCTGAAGGGCTGTAAGGACCGGTTTTCCACCCTCCTTCAGGAGTTCGGCTGTAATTCCGTCTTCACCGGGTGCCCTGTTGTTTTTCAGCTGTTTAAGAGCCATTCTAATCTCTTACAGGCTGATGTCCGGAATGTCATTGGTATAGTGCAGGGTTAGTCTAGCTCTAGGATCCTCCAACCAACTTCGGGGTCTGCTAGTTGACGTGTATAGCTGTCCATAGAAGCGCTCTATCTCGCTCAGAAGCTCAGGTCTGGATGAGACAATCCTACCATCCTCAGTTTTTAATTTGGCGAGCTGGCTCTGCCCAATAGACAGATCTCTTGCGAAAACTTTTGAGCCCTTATCCCGCTCGATGGCCTCTTCAATACGTTTTGTATTGAATTGGCGCAGATCACGGGTCAGGGATTTGGAGATCTATCTATTGAGCTGCCGATATAATGTCGCATCGACTGAAGACTTTAGCTTTTGTGGACTATGAGAAAGCCTTCGATTCGATCGAAACCTGGGCAGTACTTACAATCTCTACAGAGGTGCCAAGTAGACTACCGCTATATCGAAGTACTGAAGTGTTTGTACGAAACTACGAAAACGTTTGTCCGACTCTAGGACTGGAACGCTGCAGCGGGAAGTCAGGCAAGGAGATATTTTTCCTAAACTGTTCTCCGCTGCACTGGAGGATGTTTTCTAGAATCTGGACTGGAGAAGGCTAGGCATCAACGTAAACGGCGAGTACATCACTCACTTACGGTTTGCTGACGACATAGTAGTCTTGGCTGAAACCATGGAGGATTTAAGTACAATGCTCGATGACCTCAGTAAAGCCTCCGAGCGAGTTGGTCTAAGGATGAACATGGATAAGACGAAGATCATGCCAAATGCCCATGTAGCACCAACTCCTGTTACAATCGGACGCTTTACGCTCGAAGTTGTAGACGATTATGTATAGCTGGCTTTTAATAAAAAGCTCGGCTAGGCAACGTTCGGGAAGCTACGGCATATCTTTTCGTCCAATATTCCGCAGTGTCTCAAGACGAGAGTCTTTGACCAGTCTGTGTTGCCAGTAACGACATATGGTACGGAAACGTGATCGCTCACCTTAGGGTCAAAGCCACTCAGCAGAGGGCAATGGAGAGGACTATGCTCGGAGTTTCACTGCGTGATCGCATCAAAAATGACGCCATCCGTAGCAGAACCAAAGTAACCGATATAGCTTTTCGAATCGCTAAACTTAAGTGGCAGTGGGCGGGGCACATTGCGCGTTGAACCGATGGCCGTTGGGGCTGAAAGATTCTCGAGTGGCGACCACGGACCGGAAGGCGCAGCGTGGGTAGACCCCCCACAAGGTGGACTGATGACCTGGTAAAGGTCGCGGGAGTCCGCTGAATGCGGGTTGCGCAGGAGCGATCATTGTGGCACTTTTTGGGGGAGGCCTATATCCAGCAGTGGACGTCTTGCGGCTAATGTGATGATGATGATGATTTTGTTGTCTAACATAAGGCGAAAACATTTTTTTTTGGATTTATTTTCTTTTTTTTTTAAATCTCTGAGCAAGTGTTCTGGATATCAATTTTTTTTTTATTAAGTAATAAAATACCTTTTTCTCAAAAATAGTATGTAATGTTCTCATAACATCTGTGAAGACAGTATCCGAAAGTGGCTCATCCTGGACAGTTGCCAGAAGTGTCCAGGAAGTAACACCTACTGTCCAGGAAGTAAGTATGTAAATCCCATTACATATCATAAGTTAGGAGCTGGCGGCGCTCGCGAGCGCGCCAGCGCACAGAACGATCGAGGCGGAATTGTCGAAAATTATTTAAATACTTTTATTCATACAACTTGTTTTATTTTTGAGAAAAGCACTATACAAGCTTCGACCGTAAGTGCCATCCTGGCCTCGTATTATAGCCGGACCTCGCCTTCGGCTCGGCCGGCTAACTCATACTCGTCCAGGATGGCTTACTTACTGGTCTCTGCAGTAATGTACTATTATATGACACCTCATTTGTCTAAATCGGTTAGGTAGTTGTTGAGCTGCACTTAAGAAAGCCTACTCAGTCTCGTTCGTCAGCAAACACGCGTGCGCCGCGACGTTCGCCCCGCCCGTGGCGAAATGTCCCTGGTGTACTCATTTATGAAACGATTCTAATAATTCAAAAAGCATTATATAGAGGATGAATGTAGCATTTTCAAACATATGAAATATTTTTTAAAGAAATGGCGTCGTTCATCGAGTTTTTTGAAGTTAAAATAAAAATTACTTTTTAAAAAATACTATATTTTTGAAAAAACTTTTTAATTGTTTGACTTACACATTTCATTACTTGAAACAAATTAATGGCAATATAAAGGGCTTTCATATGATACCCCATTTGTTTAAATCGGTTAAGTAGTTGTTGAGCTACACTTGAGAATGTCTACACAGTCGCGTTCATCAGCAAACGCGCGCGCGCCCGCGACGTTCGCCCCGCCCGCGGTGAAATGTCCCTGGCGTACTCATTTATGAACCGATTCTAATAACTCAAAAAGCATTTTATAGACGATAAATTTAGCATTTTCAATCATATGGAGTATTTTTTAAAGAAATGGCCTCTTTCATCGAGTTTTTTGCAGTTAAAAAAAAATGACTTTTTCAAAAGTACGATTTTTTAAGAAAAACTTTTTAATTATTAGACTTTCACATTTTATTCCTAAGAACGAATTATTAGCAATTTAAAGAGCTTTCATTTGACACCTCATTTGTTGCAATACGTTGAATAGTTAAAGAGATAATCGATAAAACCTGATACCACCAACCGCCATCTTTGTGACGTCATAGTTACCCCCTCCACCACTTTAGAGAGTGACGACATCGAGTTTCATACTCGGGAGACGTCACTGAATCCAACGATACCAGTAGTCGGTAGGCGACTGCTCGTACAAACGAACTTCGTTATTTGACGACTTTTTTCAAATTGGCCTCTCTACTATATATCAAAAAGGTACTTGAAAGGTTTGGTATGTCGGACTGTAAACCGGTTTCGACTCCTATGCAGTCAGGGTTAAAGTTGTGTAATTCAGATGAGCCCTTGAATGACGATACTTATAACTATAGACAATTGTTAGGTTGTTTGAATTATCTAAGTGTCTGTAGTCGCCCTGACATTGCCTATGCTTGTAGCCAGTTAGGCCAGTATAACAACTGTTTTGGTTTGAGCCATTGGACAGCTGCTAAAAGAATATTGCGGTATTTAGCAGGAACAATTGACTATGGTTTACTATTTGTAAAAAGTAATCAATTGAATTTAAGTGCCTATACCGATGCAGATTTTGCCAATGATCACAATGATCGTAGGTCTTATACAGGGTTTGCTATAAAGTTAGGTAATAATATTGTTAACTGGGAGTCGAGAAAGCAGAAATGTATAGCATTATCAAGTTGTGAAAGTGAATACCTAGCTATAGGTGACGTATGCAAAGATTTGTGCTTTATAACCAATTTTCTGTCCGAAATATTTCCTGAGTTAAAATTGAATTCTATTGTTGTTTATAACGATAATCAAAGTGCGCACAAGTTGTTAGAGAACAGAGAATATTGCCATAAGCGCACTAAACACATAGACATAAGGTACCACTTTGTTAAGGACTTAGTACAAAAGAATTTTGTTAATATAAGGTATCTTAATACAGAAATGATGTTTGCTGATGTTTTAACCAAACCGTTGAGTAAATGTAAGCATGAAAAATTCATCTTTGAACTCTGTGTCAGAAAGTAGAGCTAAGTATAATGTCTCTATGTAACTAGTTATACTTAACTGCTGTTATGTTATATACTTAAGGGGAAGTGTTAAATATATTAAGCATGTAACATAACGCCACGCATGACAGTGACAGGTGTCACTCTTTCCTTGTCTATCTTTCTTAACGCCATTACTTATTTTCTGTGCTAACCTAATATATGTTTCGCGAGTGTCTTAATCTTAATTATAAAATACTAACGCCATCGGACCGAATAACTGGTGGGTTTATTATGGAAATAAACGCTGCTACGTTATAGAATAAATTCTGAAGTTTATTTTCGCTCCTGGGCCCTCTCAGCATTTGTACCGCCTAACAGCGGAGGACACGCCATTGACGATCCTATATCGGCCTTGCAATAGTTCCCTTAGTATTTATTTATTTATTTGTAATGTCTTTCGTTTGTATGTATTTTGATATGTGTAATCAGATTATTTTTCTGTGTAAACTGCTTGTCACATGTATAGCAAGTATAACGTTTGTCGCCCGTGTGAATTCGTTGATGCCTACGTAAGTGTGAGCTGCGTGCAAACGTTTTACTACAAACATCGCAAGTATACGGTCTTTCTCCTGTATGTGTTCTGGAGTGCCTAATCAGACTACTCTTCAGTGTAAACTGCTTGTCACATGTATTGCAAGTATAACGTTTGTCGCCCGTGTGAATTCGTTGATGCCTACGTAAGTGTGAGCTGTCTGCAAACGTTTTACTACAAACATCGCAAGTATACGGTCTTTCTCCTGTATGTGTTCTGGAGTGCCTAATCAGACTACTCTTCAGTGTAAACTGCTTGTCACATGTATTGCAAGTATAACGTTTGTCGCCCGTGTGAATTCGTTGATGCCTACGTAAGTGTGAGCCGTGTGCAAACGTTTTACTACAAACATCGCAACAATAAGGCCTTTCTCCTGTATGTGTTCTGGTGTGATAAATCAGACTACTATTCTGTGTAAACTGCTTGTCACATGTATTGCAAGTAAAACGTTTGTCGCCCGTGTGAATTCGTTGATGCATATGTAAGGCTGAGCTGTCTGCAAACGTTTTACTACAAACATCGCAAAAATAAGGCCTTTCTCCTGTATGTGTTCTGGTGTGATTAATCAGCTTACTCTTCTGTGTAAACTGCTTGTCACATGTATTGCAAGTATAACGTTTGTCGCCCGTGTGAATTCGTTGATGCATATGTAAGGTTGAGCTGTCTGCAAACGTTTTACTACAAACATCGCACGTGTAAGGCCTTTCTCCTGTATGTATTCTGGAGTGCCTAATCAGACCACTTTGGCGTGTAAATTGCTTTTTACATTTACCGCAGATATAGGGCTTATCATCAGTGTGAATCAGCTTATGTGTTTTCAAATGATCCTTTCTTGTAAATTGTTTATGACAAACGTCACAGCCGTAAGGTCTCCGTCCGGTATGTACGATGACATGCTGCAATAAATTAGATTTAGTTGAAAATTCCTTTCCACATATTCCGCAGGAGAAAGTTTTGGCTCCCACGTGAGCACGTTTGTGTATAACTAAGGCACGTTTACTAGATAATTGTGAGGGACAGATTGTGCAATAGTTAGGCGCCGCCGTCGGGTGTTCCCGTATGTGGTCGATTAACGTAAACTTGTCTGAGAAGCGTTCCCCGCAAGTATCGCACGTGTACGCTTGTTCCTCGGCGGCGGTGTCATCAGGCGTGTCCTTCATACGAGTCGCGAGCCTCGGCCCGCGGCGTGATGTCGCGAGACACGTCTGGCTCGCGTGCGGCGCCTCATCGCCGCGGAGGCGCTCGAGCCTCACGGAACAGGCCATGGCGAGCTGTTCCCTGGCGCGCGCGGACACAGCCCGCGCCGGCTCCCACTCCGAGCGTCCGGCGCCGGCCCGACCGACTGCAACACACGATACGACACACCTGCTCACGAACAATACTTACTATAACCGCTTCAATATTACCACAGCCCATGCGGAATCTGACTGCATGTGTAGTAATTTTTTAGGTTAACATCTAGGCTTGGGGAGTTTAGTAAAAGCATGCCCTGACGTCCAGGTAGTTCAGGGTTGTGCTGCAAGACAGGACAGCAACCATGCTCACACATGTGTAACGTTGTGTACATAGGGATTCTGAGTCCCACGCCACTCGCTAATCTAGTCTAATATTATGAAGATAAGATACAAAAAAATTGTCCGTGGCTCAGTCTGTCTGCGTCTGTATTCTTTTTACTTAGTTGAATAAATGTCTTTATTATTATTATTCTCGCAATTCTACCTACGGAAGATAAACGGAATGAAACCGTTTAAATTTGTAATCCGGGATGCCACCGGCAGTCGGCAGTCAGGAAGCAATACGATGTGGATGGAGTGTGGTGGTGGAGAACTGCTCCTCCAGTGGTCACAAGCAGAAGCCTCGAAGAACCGACGACCGGCGAAGAAGATATTCACTTTGCATTGGCCGCAAGATCGCAAACAAAGTGATTAAATGTAACCATAAGCACTCACGTGACGCGCAGTCGTCGCTCGCCGCGTCGCCCGACGCCTCCGACTCGGCGGCGGGCTCCTCGTCTGCACAAAAGACGACACTTAGTGCGTTCTAGATTATTTACACTAACTTTCGTTAAGATGTTTGTTACTCAATCACGCAAAAACGGCTGAACGGAATTTGACGAAATTTAGTACACAATCAGTTGATAGCCTGGATTAACATATGGAATAACCCAGATCATCGGTGAGGGAGGGAAATTCACGCAGACAAAGTCAAATCGATGACACGTCACCTTTGGATAGAAAGCTGTTGCAAACTGGCAACTACTAGATAATGGATAGTAAAACAAATACGTTTTATTCTGTACATCATACAATTTTAAGTCAGGGATTTCAACAACTCTTAACTCTATATTAAGTATATATATTTCGATAACGCTTATACTTACTCAACGCACAGCACCAGTCCTCACTCGTCCCATTGTCTTCTTCCACCTCCGACTTCACCGGAAGATCTTCATCTGAAGCAGAAAAGGTCTCTTGATAAATCGGTTCATTTTATTAAGCTAAGATCTAATTATCTGACAATGATCATAATGAATTCACTGTGGCACCTACGTAATGGGTCAGCACTCGGACCACTGTCTTCCACCTCCAACTTGTAAGCAAGGTCCTCATCTGCATCTACAAGAAAGATACCAGTTAATAGTACAATTATAAATTACACTCTGTTAATGACTCCACCAAAATAGATTCAGAGTCGGGAATAATAGATTCCGGACTCTTGTCGCAATGTCGTCACAATAGGGTAGTAAATTGAATGATGTTAATTAATACGGAAATCTAGTCTTATCGGTATTCAACTGAAAAAAAAAACAATTAGGCATTCAACAATATAAATTATGCAGGTAATTGATCATTATATTTCGTTAACTGTTAACTGACTCTCGTCTCGTAACACATCAAAAGTTGTTCTAAATGATTTCTGGTTAGGCTATGTATTTTTCTCCTGACAGAATACATCCAGCTCAAAAAGGAAAGCTTCTTTCCACTTTAACAGATGTTATTGGTATATTTGAAAAGTTTGTGGTAATCAAAGCAAGATTTATAACAGTGATATGTTTGAATTTAAATATTCGTGAGTCATCTATTATAATTTTCTTTTCATTTTAAATGCTTTTAAACCGTTTAGAAAAATAAAGTGGAAACCAGCTCTCTATTCTCTTCTACTGTTCCATTTACTCCCCAAACTACCCTATTGTGTTGCAATGCGACAAGAGTCCGGAAGTCTACTCAAGCGCTCAAGAGACAGGCCCAGCCCAGGTAACCTTTGGCCTGCAGAGCTCGCTCCAGCCGCGCCTGCAGCTCCGCCTGGCTGCGCTGCACCTGCAGCTTGAAGGCGCTCGCGTCTCGCAGCCGGCCCACGCACGCGGAGCAGATCCCGCACTCCTCCCCGCCATCATTCAACTGTAAGTTACACACTCATAATCATAACAATAATAACCACCATGAATATTACAATTTGAAAGGAATATTGGCCATTATTAGGGTAATTGCATGATAACTCATATGACATTTGGTAACTGTTTTTAAAATGATTTATTATATTTTCCTTATCTCATAATCATCTTTAATTTAGCAGCTCTATTCAGGGCTAACATAACAAGTTTTACTTCACATCCTTAGAAGGTTTTAACACTCATAATTTTTTTACATGAATTACCATTGAATTGCCCAGTAGTAGAATACAAACTGCTAAGTGAGTCATGAATTAAATAAGACCGATGTACGACTTCGTGCCAGTAGCGGAGGAGACTGTGGGACCATGGGGCGCGGAGGCCAGGGACTTTGTGAGGGATTTGGGTCGACGACTGACGGAAAGGGGGTGCGATCCTCGGTCCGGGTCGTTTGTGGCTCAACAGATTTCCCTGGCCATCCAGCGCGGCAACGCCGCCAGTATTATGGGAACTTTTGAGCCATCTACGATCTGGGGCGGTCCTTTATGTTAAGTCCATTTGACGAAACCTGTGGTGGATTTCATCTCTGGTGTCTCTGTTTTGTGATTGTTTGTTTATGTACGCACCTGACGAAGCCTGTGTTGAGGATTAGATTTTGTGGACTGTTTGTGCTTAGTTAATTTTTTTTATGAATAAATGATCTGACCTCGAGAGGAAATTAAATAAGAAAAAAAAATCACTTCACAAGAAATGACAAAATATATTTACATGTATGTTGAAGCATTCTTTGAGCATGTCCAGATATATCTCCGTGTTGCCGAGATGTGTGTACGGCGTCTTCAGGTCCTTGTCCGGAGCGCGCCGCAGGCAGCAGCGGCACGAGTGCAGCGCCTCCATTACGTCGATAGCCGCGTCGTCGGACATCGCGGAACGAACACGATATTACGCACTTGAGAAATAATATAATACAAAATTAATTCATTGAAAACGTTTTATTTAATTGAATCAATAAACTTAAAGGCATGATATAACATGCAAGCATGCAGTCTCTTTCTTTTTTCATTGTTTCGTTTTTTTACAAAAGCACAGTACCATTCAGTGGAAACTTTGGGGGAAACCACGGATCTATATCTACGTCGGCCCGAGAGAATATAAACCACTACGTTATACAGGCATCGATCAATGCTGCCGTCAAGAAATTTAGAAATTAGAAATCTTGAAGAAATTACACAATACGATAGCTACATTGATGTGCGTTTGACATTTGTTCTGTCAATGTCAATCCGTAAATAAATTTATTTTCCTACCAGTGACAGTGACAGGAGTGCTACCGCGAACAAGGGCCTGACACGCTTTGTAAGAGAAAGATAGCCTTATTGCGATTCCTATGAGAGGAAGTAGAAAAAAGTGCGATGTTTTGTCCTTATCACCGACCGGACATTTTTTCATGGTCGGGTAAAAGTAATCTGTCATTAGTGTCAAGAAGATTGCAAAACAAAGTGGCAATATTTTGCAGTGCAATTTATAAGTGGAAAATTAATGATGAATTTGGTTTAAATGAATAATAATTTACCAATCATCAGATCCGTAGTGTTTGGTTGTTCAGTGCAAACATGGTGGGGTGTTCAGTGTTTGGCTGTAAAAGCAATTTCGACCGAAAAAAGGCGGATGTTACATTCCATGCGTAAGTACATTTTCTTTGAATTTTGGACCCGTGTTTATTTCTAAAATCTCACCGGAACCAAATTACTGAGCTAAATCATTAGTTATATCATGAGACAATAGATGAAATAGGAAAAATATGTGAATTAATTAAAAAATAACCTCCAAACATTTGACATACAAACCGGTCAAATCGCGTAGTAGAAATCTACCATAGAAGCCAGCTTAGCATTGATGTCCCACCATTCAGTCGGTTTATAATTCGATTTCGGGATACCAACAAATAATAAAAAAAACCCCTAAAGATTACCCCACGTTTCGGGAATTTCAAGTAATTTGATTTTTTCAGTTTTTCAACAGAGGATGAATCCCGAAAAAATGGATTTCAGGACTGAGGGAACAGGAAATTAAATTGGGTAAAATAATCTATAACTGCTTATTACATATTTGTTTATTTATTGAAAAATAAAGTTATAAATGTAATATATTATTGTAAATAAATTACCTGTTCTAAATTGAAGTTTATTCTTTTATTCCAACAACTACATAATTTATCTGTGAAAGACAAAAAGGGGCATGGAAATAGTAAGCACTATCTGGTTACATTACTTACTACTTTGATCGTCTAGAGACTTAAACATTTAGCATGGTTCTTTGGGTGACGTGATGACCAGCAAGTCAAGCGGCGAGCAGGAAGGCCAGCGACCAGCGGCGAGCGGCGAGAACAAAATGTATAGATTTGGATCAGTGAAATCGCCGTTTGATGCAACGGTGATAACCGGTGACTATGTATTTATAGGTAAGATTATCCCAAAAAAAGTGGCCGGTCGAGATCACTTATTTTACGATATCGCCTACGATGTTGTGTAAATTTAGTTAGTGAGTCAAAATGGCGACTTAGTCACTATGGAATTTGATCACTTGTAACTAAGTACTATCAGACTAAATTTTTGGGGTAATTTTTTGCAACCATGGTATCCCCATATTTTGACGTCATAATATGAGAAAGACATAGCCCCGGTCGCTTGTTGGCGCATCTATAACTACAGAGTATATACTATATCTATGACCGCGAACCACAAACGAAGATTTCCCTCTCTGTCGCACTTATGTGCAAACTTGCAAGTGCGACAGAGAGGGAAAATTTCGAATGCCAGCATCATCCCACAATGTCGAATACGTTCAGATACCTCGAAAAATTAGTGTTATTAAAAATTACTAAAAAAAGACATCCCGAAGATCCAATATAACAATACACCTTGTCAAGCAAGCTATAAGACAGAACAAGAGATGAATCACCACGGTTTTCTCCATTTATCTTATAACTGTCGGCACCGCTGTACGACTGGACCGTGTGGATGTGACTTAACCTCCAGTAAAGTAGCCTGGCAGCCCTGACAACGACCAGTAGGGCTAAGCCAAAGAGTAAAGTAAGTATTAATAGGTAAAGAGTGCCCTCTTGAACCATTTCATTGAAACCAATTTGACAGCGCCATCTATATTTGCCGCTACAACACTAATCATGTATGAGTGCGTGTGTAACCATTACTTACACATACACAAGCAAACTTTAAATACCAGGTTTACTTTGGCGATTATACAGAGAGCGTTCTGCGTTCAGCGTTCTCCGTTCTGCGTGCAGAGTTGTATGAATTCAAGGAGCGTTCTGACTGCCTGCTGTGTGCATTATCGTAAGGGACTCGGTACAATACAGAGAACGCAAAACGCTCTCTGTGTGCGCCTACTCTAAGGTGGTTATATCCTATTTGGTGGTTATATTCAGTTATTTTCTCTTTGCAGTCGGCCGTAAATAGGAACGTAGTGGTTATATTCTCTTTGGTAAATACTAGTTAAGTGATTGTTAATCGCAATGGCATCAGTTACACGGTGTTTACTATCACGCGATACACTCATATCACAATACGTATTCACCGTGTATTAATGAATAATGAAGGAAAATCTAATCGTGCCATCTGATGAATTTAAACACGTTGCGTGATAGTTGTACACAATATATTGTCTACAAACATATTAAAACATATCTAGATGTAAAAACACATATCAAAACAGAGCGCCGGTTTCCCGTGTGAACGTTACGGTGCGACTGCCAGCGGCCATAGATAACTCTATGACATCGACTATGGTTCCATTTTCAAACCACCGTAACACTCCCTCGAAAAATTGAACCTTAGTGAGAAAACAGAAACAGCATTAGTTAACATTAAACGACATAGGCTACTATACCTAGCATTAAAAAAATAAACAGCATAACTGTACTTCAACAAACAACAATTCAATGTAGGCAACTGTACCTATAAAGTTCAACACACAAAGTTAACGTTCAACACAAAGTTAAAGTTTAACACATTTTAAAGTCACTCAAGTCACTTAACAATTGCTAGGATTTTGAATAACTCCTAATCTACTTCTAAAGTTTTGAAACTTAGCTTTAGGTAAAGCTTTTGTAAATATGTCGGCTAACTGATTGTCAGTACATACATACTTCAGATCTATAAGCTTTTCAGCATATTTTTCTTTTACGAAATTATACTTTATGTCTATATGTTTACATCTCTTGTGAAAATCAGAGTTTTTAATAAGACAGATCGTACTCTGGTTGTCAACGTTAAGTACAATGGAATCTTGTTTGAATTCGCCAATATCAAGCATTAACTGCCTTACCCAAAGTGCTTCTTTAGTAGCATTACAAGATGCAACAAACTCTGACTCCGTCGTGGATAGACTGACGGTGGGCTGCCGCTGTGAGCTCCACGTCACGGCTGCTCCGTTCTTCATGGACACGTACCCGGAGGTGGACCGCCTCGTCAAGGGGTCGCTGGCGTAGTCAGCATCTGAGTAACATTCTAGAGTGCTACTTGCATTTGATCTGAAACAAAGTCCAAAACACATAGTTTCTTTTAAATATTTAAAGATCCGCTTGACTGCATTCCAGTGCGTTTTGTCATAGCAGTTCAGGAACCGACTTGCTGTGCTCACTGCATACATTATGTCTGGTCTGGTTACTATGGCAGTGAAGATAAGGGAGCCGACAGCTTCTCTATATGGTATCTCCTTATCATTTTCAGGCTCAATACTCTTCTCTAATGTAGCATGTGGGTCAGCAGGTATGCTAATCGGGTTGACGTTACTCATGTCAAATCTTAACAGCATCTGTTCAATATATTTTCTTTGATGTATGAAGATGTAGTCATCGCACTTCTCAATCTGCATCCCGATGAAGTTTGAGGATTTACATATTTTCACAGCAAATTCTGTTTGAAAGTCGTTCACAACTTCTGTGAGTATTCTGGAATCTGTAGAAAATAACAGTCCATCATCGACATACAGTAGTAGATATACTTTAGCTGCTCTGCTACAGCTTACATACACGCATCGGTCGGCATGACTATTTACAAAGCCATGTTTCTTCAACACGGAGTCAAACTTGGCATTCCAGCACCTCGGTGCTTGTTTCAGTCCATATAATGACTTCACAAGTTTACAAACTTGGTTTTGTTGAACAGTGATGCCCTCTGGTGGCTTCATAAAAATCTCTTCTTGCAACTCTCCATACAAGAAAGCAGTTTTAACATCAAATTGCAACATATCCATATGTTTCTCAGCTGCAATCGATAATAACAGACGGATTGAGTCATATCTGACGGTCGGTGAGAATGTTTCAGTATAGTCTATGCCATCTTTCTGAGCATAGCCTTTTGCACAGAGCCTTGACTTGTACCTTGGTCCTGTCGGTTCATCCTTAATTCGAAACACCCACTTGCATCCTAAGAGCCTTGCACCTTCCGGTTTCTCCACAAGCTGCCATGTGTCATTTTCCTCATGAGCCTTCAGCTCCTCCTTGATTGACTCGATCCATAGTTTGGAGTCTGGGGATGACAGCGCTTCAGCATATGTCTGTGGAACCATGCATGATGATACATCATTAGTACACATATAAGTCTTAGGTTCAGGCATAGTTTGAGGTTTATTACGGGGACGAAGTGTCATTCTTGACGTTGAGGAAGGTTCAACGGTTTCCTCAGGTACATATTCAGAATCATCGGAGGCTTCACCTGTCTCAATAGCTGTGTGAGTGGATAAGTCTGAGCTCCACTCATCACTATCATCAGATATGTCATTCTCAATTACTGTTTGATTTTCTGTATTTGACAGTGACACAGGTACCTTCTTATTGCTGGGACTAGGTACTGGTACAATATCTCTTTTCACAGAGCCTTCTAGGAAAACTACATCTCTACTCTTGCAAGCAAGTTTGGTTATGGGGTCAAGAAAGCGGTACCCCTTAGTGTTCTCACAATAACCAATAAAAATCATCTTACGTGACCTTGAATCCCATTTCTTGGTTTTTTCTTTAGGCACACGCACCATTGCCTCACAGCCGAAGATCCTCATGTGGCTTAGATTTGGTTTGGAGCCACTCCACTTCTCTTCAGGTGTTTTGTAGTCCAGTGAGCGCGTCGGTGTCCGGTTCACTATATGAGCTGCGGTTACTACTGCCTCAGCCCACAAGTTTTTCTGCAAATTGGCATTAATTAGCATACATCTAGCTTTTTCCTGTAGTGTCCGATTCATGCGTTCTGCTAAACCATTCTGTTGAGGACTATATGGTGTAGATGTTTGATGTTGTATTCCTGAGAGCTTTAGATAGTCAGAGAAGCTTTTGCTTGTATATTCCGAACCATTGTCACTGCGAAGCGTTCGGATTTTAGTATTAAGTTGATTTTCAACCAAGGCTTTATATTCTTTAAACTTATCTAGGCATTCTGACTTTTTCTTAAGTATGTAAACGGATACTTTTCTAGAGAAATCATCAACAAAAGTAAGAAAATACCTTGCATCTCCCATTGATTTCACCTCCATAGGTCCCGATATGTCGGAATGAATGAATTCTAGCAGCTGACTTGCCCTGGAGCCTTCATTAGAAAAAGGAAGCCTTGCCTGTTTCCCCTTAAGACAAGGAATGCAGGTGACCTGGATGCCCGGAGATATTTTCACACCTTCAGTATGCTCTTCCAGCTTCTTTAAGTCGGAGAAGTTGAGATGAGCCAGTCGCTGATGCCACAGATAGCTGTCACTGTCACCACTGACAGTTCCGGAAAGAAACACTTGGGCGGGAGCAATATTTAACTTGTACAAGTTTTTCACAAGCTTTGCAGATGCTACTTCCCTCTTTTCCTTGTTGAAAATCCTGCAGCCGTTGCTGTCAAACTTGATGTCGCATTCATTCTTAATTATTTGACTGACGGAGAGAAGATTAGTGGATAGCCGAAAACACAGCCAGATATGAGCTATCCTTACTTTCTTTATTTTTCTTCACTTTACAGTTCTTGCTTACATGTCCATATTTGTTACAGGTGTAGCACCTTGGACCTTTGTTGTATTGTTTGACAGATGGCTTGTATTTGTTCACATGAAATACGCTAGACTCGGAATTACCCAGCCCATAACCTGATGAATTTAAACACGTTGCGTGATAGTTGTACACAATATATTGTCTACAAACATATTAAAACATATCTAGATGTAAAAACACATATCAAAACAGAGCGCCGGTTTCCCGTGTGAACGTTACGGTGCGACTGCCAGCGGCCATAGATAACTCTATGACATCGACTATGGTTCCATTTTCAAACCACCGTAACACCATCAAAGAGAATATAACCACTACGTGCTACGTTCTACGAGCCGTGGCGGTGGCCATAGACGTTAAAGTTTAGTTTAGGCCTGAGGCATATTGTCGTAAGTCGTATCCCAAACGAGCTGCGCGAGGAGGGAGGCGCGCAGGGCCTAGGTACTCTTTCACTGCTACTTATGATAGTGTCACGATTTAAGTCCTTGTTACTACGAGAAGGGTTTCCTGAGTGATAACTAATTAAGAAAATAAAGCAACAAGAATCCGTGCAAAAAATGTATATAATGTATATCTTGAAAATAATTAAAATTTGAGTCCGACTTTAAAATGAGGGGTCGTGGAGTACTAATTATAAATTCACACAGTCCCGGGTTCGTTTTCTGGGCCTAGGTACTCTCGCCTGGGGGTATGAAGCAGATGGTGCTCGCGAGCGCTCTTAATTCTGGCCGACTATACTTCTGCGGCGGCCCGGAAGTGGAGAAAGGCGTCGTGCCGAACCCGAGGCGTAGTAGCGTTGGTGTAGGAAGGAGCTGCCGAGGGTCTTCTACCCAGATCGGTAGCCCGAACTTTGGACCCTGGAACGCGCCGTCCAGAATGTATTAAAAATGGACCCGCATTCGATTTGTGAGCATCTCCAGCGAGCGGCGGAGTAAAAGCGATACCTAAAGGTAGCAGTGATGCTGTGGATGTTCACAATCAGAAGCGGAGATTACAATTTTGGTGGATGATGCAATCGGTATAAAAAATAAATGTTAAAAAATGAGGGTGGAATAAAGTAAGCACTCGATTGCGGTATGATGATGCAAAACCAATTATGGAATGTAATTAAGCACTAACACTGCAAGTTACACTAATCTTTACGATAATTATTTAATACTACAATTCTAGAAGCGTTAAATATTAGGTACCACTTACCCGATTCGGGGTTTATAAACACTCACGATCAACATTTACTCATTTGAGAGTGATTTAATTATTGTAATTAACTTCGAGGAACGTTTAGTGACGAACACTTATTTAATTTCGGTTACGTTTCTTAAAACATAATTAAGACGTATCAGAGACCGAATAGATATGTGACGTGCGTTCAAACTCGATGGCAGATCTGGAGTGTCGCTAAGGCGATGCGCATACGGCGAGATAACAAACAAAAGAACTCGTTCGTTACCAGGGGTGCTAAGACGGCGCTGATGAATTCATGTTAATGTTACATTTTAATGTTCGTGTGTAGTTTTAAGTTGATTATATGTAAATATTTGATTATGACATTAGCTTTAAGTATTGTATATATTTGTTTCTTGCTTATTATAATAAGAATAGTGTTATGTATGTAACGATAACGTTACATTACCCCCGCGACTCGGGAAGGGTTTTAGTCTTAAATAAAACCCGACTATAGTTACTCTAACATTTTCTCTTTCATTCCATCATCTTACATACTTCTTTCAAAATTAACATTCATTAAAAAACAACAACAACGTTTCATTTTACGTTGTTGACGCTGCCTGGCATTTCGACGAGTTAACAGCTGGTGAAACTAGTGACTCATGCTAGAAACTAGGTGTCATTGGGGCATGTTTACCTATTATTTACAATTTTAATGTCTTTTATATGCCAAACTCCGATATTTTTGCCTGACATATCCTCTAACTCGTAAACTAAGGGTGACCGTTTCTTAGTAACCTTGCATTTTATGTACTTAGGTGCTAACTTTTTGGTAAAGTACTTATCTTTATCACTAAGGATATAAGTACGCTTATAAACTATATCGCCTACGTTATACTCTGCTGCTTTCCTACGTAAGTTATAGTGAGCAGTATTCTTTACATGTGCATTCCATAGTGAGGCCTGCACATCATTGAATACTGAAGAAAGGCATCCCAAATTCTCAGCATAAATATCACGCGGCAAGAACAGCACTTCATCGCCTAAATCAGAATCAGTATAGTGTGATCCGCATAATACCAACTCTCTACCGTACACAAGAAAAGACGGAGTGTAACCGGTGGCTTCGTTTACCGAGTTATTAATGGCAAACTGTACCTGTGGGATAAAAGTGTCCCATGATCTGTGGTCATTCTCAACGAACGTGGATAGACAGGTGAGAATTGATTTATTAAATCTTTCGACCAAATTTATTTGCGGTGTATACCTAGGGGTGAAATATATGTTTGGCACTTTGTATTTTTTAAATAATTTGTCAGTAGTGGCACTTATAAATTGGCTACCATTATCTAAGAATATTGTTTGCGGTATGCCATGAACTAGGAAAATGGATTCTTCTAAAATTTTGACCACTGCATCGGCCGTCGCGCGCCGTAGAGGGAAAATATGACAGTATTTCGAAAAGCAGCATGTTATCACCAGCATATAACTATTTTGCTTGCGAGTAGTGGGGAGAGGCCCGACAAAATCAATGGAGATCATTTGATGGGGACGAGAGCACTGCTTTGGACGTCCCATTTCTCCTAATGTAGTGTGATTTCGTGCCTTGTACGACAAGCAAACAGAACAAGAACCTACAAACTGTACGACACTCTGATGCATCCCGGGCCAATAATAGGATAACGAAAGGCGATGGTATGTTTTAAATATGCCGAGATGTCCAGCAGTCGGTACAGAATGATTTTCTGCTATAATTTGGTCGCGAAACTCCATGGGAACTACTTCCTTCCACGCAAATTCAGTCATGAGGTGTGATTTAGTTTTAGAAAGCCGAAACAATGAATTATTTTTTATAATGAAATTTGGAAACTGGTTTGGAGAACTAATACAGCCATTATACATCTTAATGTACCAATCATCCTTGGTAGTCGATATTGCATTAGCTAAGGACAAAGCAGCAACTGGAACAGCACGAGACAGAGCATCGGGAATAACATTATCGACACCTCGTCGATGTTTGATTTCAAAGTTGAATGATGATAATCTTATTCCCCAGCGTGCTAACCGGCCTGAAGGGTTATCTAACGATAAAAACCACTTTAACGCGGAATGGTCAGTGTACAGCGTAAACTTATGGCCGTTCTCTAGATAACATCTCCAGTGCTCGAGAGCTGCTATCGCGGCAAGGGTCTCCCTCTCAGTAATACTGTAGTTTTTCTCGGCACTGGTGAGTGAGCGACTCATATAAGCTATAGGGTGCTCCTTCCCATCTATCGTCTGCGTTAACATGGCGCCGATGCCATAATTGCTGGCGTCCGTATGGACTTCAAAAGGTTTATCATACGCCGGGCAAGAGAGGACTGGCGCGGAGACCAAACAATCTTTAAGGGCGTTAAAAGCCGCATCAGCCTCTGGCGTCCATTGGAAGGGAGGTGCCTTCTTGCTGTTTGAAGTCAACCTGTTAAGCGGACCAGCCACGGTACTGAAGTTAGGAACGAAACGTCGGTACCATGTTGCGGTACCGAGAAAGCGTTTCAACTCCTTTCTGTTGGTCGGAACTGGAAAGTTTAAAATAGCTTGGACCTTTTCCGGATCCGTCCGTAGCCCACGAGCATCTACTACGTATCCCAAGTATTTTAACTCGCTGCGGAAAAAATTGCATTTCTCGAAATTTACTGTCAAATTTGCTGCTTGTAGCTTGTCCAACACGCGCAGCAGGCGAGACACATGTTCCTCGAAAGTGGAGCTAATGACAATGATGTCGTCCAAATAAGCAAAAGTTTTAAACTCCATGTCAGCGAACAATAAATCCACCAGACGCTGCTGCGTTGCCGGCGCGTTGGTCAAGCCAAAGGCGGTAGTTTTAAAGCGCAGAGTACCTCTAGATGGCACATAAAAAGCAGTTTTGTCGCGATCTGCAGGTTCTATAGGGATCTGCCAAAAAGCCTTCGAAAGGTCAATGCTGGAAAGGTACTTTGCGTCTCGAAGATTATCGAGGATCTCCGAAACGTATGGCAAATTGTACGCGTCGCGTTTTGTCACAGCATTGAGCTTCCGACTGTCGAGGCAGAACCTGGGCTGTCCATTCTTCTTATGTACGATAAGAACTGGCGAAGACCACGCGCTTTCACATGGCTCAATGACATCCAGTGACAACATCTCGTCAACTTGCTCCACCAAAATACGCTGCTTTTCCGGAGACATTCTATAATAGCGCTGCCTTATCGGTTGCGCGTCACCAGTGTCAATTTTATGGGAGGTCAGGTGAGTCCTACCTAATCCTTTCTCCTCCATAGAAATGGATTTAAATTGAGCTATAACGTTATCTGCTATAGACCTCTGGGAATGAGTCAGATTATCGTAGGAGTTGATAAAAGAGCCAGGACTACTCACCTTCAACTCCGCCAGAGGGCTCTCAGACATCGTTATGCTTCCTAAATATTTAGGGCATATTTGAAATGCCCGCCAAAAATCTATACCCAGTATGATGGACGTTTCCACCTCGGGAACAACGTAAGCTTTAATTATATGAAATTGGCCTTCGAAACAGATGGGTAAATGCATGTACCCGATACTATTTAAGGATTGACCACCTGCGGCTACCATGGAGATGGGGTCGGCCTGTTGCAAAGTGCAGTCGATTAAGTGTAGATGGGCATTATTACCCACTATGCTCACTGCAGCACCAGAATCTAATAGAGCACAGGCGTCAATGTCGTTAATTTTTATATTTACATAGGGTCTAGGGTCATTGTGAGGTTTTGAATGCAGAATTGTAGATATTTTATAGGTTGATGAGAAAGCTTTAATGAACGCAAGCCAAGAGTCCCAATCTTGTTTATCAAAATTTCTACAATTCTGCTCACCTAGTTTTTTGAAATTTTACCCTTATTACACACTGGACAATCTGGGGTTTTTACATCTTTCATCCCACATTTGAAACAAAACACGTCCCTATTCGCTTGACATTGCCGAATATGATGAGAGTTACTGCGACACCTAGGGCAGTAAGGTGATTGTTTGTGTGGCTGAATTGTGTGTATATAATTTTGATGTTGTGTTTTGTTTTGATTTTGTTGTCCAAAATGTTGATTTTTAGAATATTGTGGTTTGTTGTAATTATTGTTGTAAGTGAAATTTTGTTTATTAAAAGTGTTGTTGCTGTATTTGTTTGTATTTTTATTTGGTTCCTTTGCATACGCAAATTCAGGCGCAACAGTGTCAGAAGTCGCTTTAGGGGGCTCCTGAAATTGTGAAAGACGAGAATGAAAAGTCTCGTAATTTCGGCATAGAGAACGCAAGGTGTCGATGGTAGTAATTGTAGCAGCTGAGGCAGCAAGCGTGCTGGCGTAACAAGGCCTAATGTTGTGTAGTAGGATTTCTAACTGTTCCGCTTCGCTTAGAGACCTGGATAGGCGCGAAAACATCCCACTCATTATCGAGAGATAAATGGTTATGTTTTCGCGCTCACCCTGAGTGCGAGAGCGTATCTCAGAAATAAGTCGGTAATCGTAATCCGATTGGTCGAAATCTTCTTTTAATTTTTCAGCAAGCTCAGGCCACGATGAAACTTTATCTTTTACTGACCTATACCAATGGAGAGCATCGTCCTGAAAGATTTCCGTGGCGAATGCCAACACCTTTGAAGAAGGGATGTTACGTGCAACTATGAATTCATCTACGCGTTGTATGAATGAACGCACGCAGGTCTTGCCGTTAAACTTTAATTTATTTAAGTCTGCTACAGAGCGATCGCACGTCACTGAAATCAAGTTTTGTATATCTGGAACCACTGCCGTAGCCTCTGCAGAGGTGCCAGCGGTTGCATTAGATGCGGCGGCGTTTGCTGTGGGAATAGATTTTTTCTCTAGAAGAGCGGCGAGCCTGTGTGAAAAAAGTTTGTAGCCTTCTGCAATCTCCTTATATTCTTTCTTAATTTCGTCACTGCACGTAATCCTCGCTATACGATTATGAAGGTGATTTAACATATTTTGAGTTCTCATTATAGTAGGTATATTAGGGTCAGATACATCGAGATTCATCTGAATTTTAGTGAGAACTTCCAGACAACCTTTGAAGTCCTGTCGAACATCTAGCGGCGACTCTAATATGTGTTCGGACGGGTGTTCTGCAGCCAATTTTACTATTTGTTTACGAAGTTCCTCAACCGAAGAAGCTGGAGTAGCACCTCGGATCCGAACCTCATATTCGAGTTCCGTTTTCTGGAGAGATAAATATTTGACAGGTAGCATTGTGAATTTGAACCAGTGGGTAAGTGGTAACAAGCAAAATCAATAAAATTGTTTTTTGTAATAAAATTCTCCGTTCTGTTACAAAATAATTGATGAATGATGAACGTCTGGTTTTTTTCCAAATTAGTAAAAATAATAATAAAACAGGTTAGCAGCAAATAAAAAATAAAAAGGGTGCTACTAATGTGTACACTCTAATTGCAAAATACTACACAATATAATTCCAAATATAAAATACTACTAATTTCAATTACGTACACTTTAGTAGCATAAAAAACCAAAAAAATAAAACAAAAAGAACGTTTCACAAAAAGAAGCCACAAACATACACTAACTACAAAAACCAAGAAAAAAAAATCAGGATCTGTGTGAATTTAACCACGTTTTAGGCGCCAGTGTCACGATTTAAGTCCTTGTTACTACGAGAAGGGTTTCCTGAGTGATAACTAATTAAGAAAATAAAGCAACAAGAATCCGTGCAAAAAATGTATATAATGTATATCTTAAAAATAATTAAAATTTGAGTCCGACTTTAAAATGAGGGGTCGTGGAGTACTAATTATAAATTCACACAGTCCCGGGTTCGTTTTCTGGGCCTAGGTACTCTCGCCTGGGGGTATGAAGCAGATGGTGCTCGCGAGCGCTCTTAATTCTGGCCGACTATACTTCTGCGGCGGCCCGGAAGTGGAGAAAGGCGTCGTGCCGAACCCGAGGCGTAGTAGCGTTGGTGTAGGAAGGAGCTGCCGAGGGTCTTCTACCCAGATCGGTAGCCCGAACTTTGGACCCTGGAACGCGCCGTCCAGAATGTATTAAAAATGGACCCGCATTCGATTTGTGAGCATCTCCAGCGAGCGGCGGAGTAAAAGCGATACCTAAAGGTAGCAGTGATGCTGTGGATGTTCACAATCAGAAGCGGAGATTACAATTTTGGTGGATGATGCAATCGGTATAAAAAATAAATGTTAAAAAATGAGGGTGGAATAAAGTAAGCACTCGATTGCGGTATGATGATGCAAAACCAATTATGGAATGTAATTAAGCACTAACACTGCAAGTTACACTAATCTTTACGATAATTATTTAATACTACAATTCTAGAAGCGTTAAATATTAGGTACCACTTACCCGATTCGGGGTTTATAAACACTCACGATCAACATTTACTCATTTGAGAGTGATTTAATTATTGTAATTAACTTCGAGGAACGTTTAGTGACGAACACTTATTTAATTTCGGTTACGTTTCTTAAAACATAATTAAGACGTATCAGAGACCGAATAGATATGTGACGTGCGTTCAAACTCGATGGCAGATCTGGAGTGTCGCTAAGGCGATGCGCATACGGCGAGATAACAAACAAAAGAACTCGTTCGTTACCAGGGGTGCTAAGACGGCGCTGATGAATTCATGTTAATGTTACATTTTAATGTTCGTGTGTAGTTTTAAGTTGATTATATGTAAATATTTGATTATGACATTAGCTTTAAGTATTGTATATATTTGTTTCTTGCTTATTATAATAAGAATAGTGTTATGTATGTAACGATAACGTTACAATAGGTAAGGAGGGCCGTGGTTGAATGTTAGAGAATGCCCTTTAGCATTAAGTCCACCATTTGTTTGTGTTCAGAGGCGAAGACAATAGGGAAGACGTGGAGCGAATTGAAGCGCGCAGCTCAAGACCGAAACCAGGTTCAGGTGTCCAGGGGAAACCTCCGACTCGACCACGCGGGCGGTTTAAACACTGGAATACTCTAAGAGCTGGCGCTGCAGTGAGCTTGGTTACGACAGAGAGGGGAGGGATGCGAACGTAGTCAACAGCCTTCCTATCTAACGGATTCCTATGATGGGATGGAGAGCGTTGTCAAGGAGTTGCAGCACTGTATCGTTCTCCTACCACAACGAGTATATATAGCCGACGTAATTTCGTCCCTCTCGCACACACTCTGCTGACAGACAGAGACGAATGCTTCCCGGTCCAAACGGTCCCGCGCAGGAGCGCTGTTGCACGGACAGTGGACAACTCCGGAATACGTTTATGTTTAACTCACTAATGATAGTCTTAGATAGATGGATACAAACTTTATTTGCGTATCATAATAAAAAAAACTTTAAAAAATAGTGCTCTAACAAAGATCAATAAACTAAAACTATACTAATATTAAGTACAACTATTATAATTTATATCCATAGAGACATAAATTGTCATTCAATGGAACTTGCTAACTATGTAAACAAACCGCCATATTGAATGAATGACCGCGATATTTAATGAGTGAGAAGGACGAGGTGGTGTGAAAATTCAAGGAGAAACAGTGACAAAACAAAGTTAGGTACTTCATTTGTTTATTATACATAGTTAGCAAGTTCCATTGAATGACACTTTATAGCCGCGACAAGACGCCGCCTCACATTGCCGACGCAGCGCCGGTATCTGCCGGAGCCAGGCAGCGTGCGCGGGAGTTCAGCTTGAGCGTTACATTTTCGCGCTACACTTTGATTCTCTTCATTGGTCGGCAGCATAGACATACAAGAATTCGTCTCAAGTGGCAAGACGCCAGATAATTCTGAATGCACTATAAAGCAACCCTCATTGAGCTTACTATGGGGCTATAGTTCGATTTCTGTAAGATTGTTCCCTTAATATTTATTTATTTGTAATGTCTTTTGAATGTATTTTGATATGTCTAATCAGATTACTTTTATCTACAAACTGCTTGTCACATGTATGGCAAGTATAACGTTTGTCGCCCGTGTGAATTCGTTGATGCCTACGTAAGTGTGAGCTGCGTGCAAACGTTTTACTACAAACATCGCAAGAATAAGGCCTTTCTCCTGTATGTGTTCTGGTGTGCATAGTCAGATCACTTGTCTGTGTAAACTGTGTTAAAAATTGTATGTGTGTACACCCCACATTGGAAAACCATAGATAAATTAATAATGATCTACTTTAGCTCTATGCCAATGACGTAACAGCCGAACTGTCACTGCTCACCTTGATTCTCATCCCCTGCAACTAAAATATGGCTCTTAAGCTTGTGTTCATAAAACTTTCTTAATCTAAGTGCATCTCAAATAGATTTTAACAAATCATTGACTAAACATGTTGGCGGCTTATTTCTGAGTAAATAAAACACGACATGGGCTGGATTTGCAACTTTTTATTTCACACCACGTAAGTAACCTTGCAGTTGATCTTTGGTGGCGCACTGCCAATGCGCTGTTTTTCTGCTACATATTTAACAGGTTATTTAGGCCCAGTATTGTACGCCGAAGATTGCTACAAACTTCAAATACCAAGAAAGGTAAGAAATCACGGTGTGAATTTTTGAGGTTAAAACGTGCACTCATCCCCTCGTGCCCATTAACCATTGTGAAATCCAGCCCTAAAATAAGAAGAAACGCCATTTAACATGAGCACTATGAAGAACACTGATAATTTCCCCCTTGAAAAACTCGAAGGCATCACCAATTATGCTAATTGGAAGTTTGCACTACAAATGCTGCTAACTCTGGACGGACTCTGGGCTTGTGTGGAGGGCACCGACGCCGACAAGACGAGCGACAGTCGTGCTTTGGCCCGCATCTGCTTAGCCATAAAGCCCAACCTATATCAATATGTTAGAGAAGCTAAAACATCCAAAGAAGCATGGCAAAAGCTTGCCGACACATTTGAGCCCAAAGGCTTGTATCGGAAGGTGTTGCTGCTCCGACAACTGCACAAAATAGAGTACAAACAGTTTAGTAATATGTCAGAATATATTGAAAACGTGATGCGGTTGGTACAGCAGCTTGCCGACATCGGAAAAACCATAGACGACGATGAAGTTGCTGAGATCCTACTGAGTGGACTTCCACAAGAGTTCGACACACTGGTATCAGGATTAGAGACTGCCTGCCTCACTTCTACGCTGACTAGCGAAATGGTCCGGACACGCTTGGTGCAGGAGGAGCATCGGCGGAATGGTAGTGACCAAGAAGGCTCAACCGCTTACCATGCTAAGAAGAAAACAAATTCTACTTATTGTTCTTACTGCAAACGAAGCGGCCACACAGTCAAGCGATGTTTTAAGAAGCGGAGGGATCTACAGCAGAAAAACCAAGACAACCATACGATGATTGCTACAGCCAATGCTGCGGTCTGCCAGGGGAGCTCTCATGAGTTCGTGGTGGACAGTGGCTCTACCTCTCACATGGTGGCTCACCAGGAGTTGATGGAGGAAACTATAGGTAAACAATCTATTGTATATGTAGCTAATGGTGCTAAATTGCAAAGCAATATTTCTGGTAGGGTTCCTCTTACTTCTAATGTGAATTTAGGTAATGTCCTCTATGTGCCTGACCTTTCCAGCAATTTATTGTCAGTCGGTTGTATAACTAATAAGGGATATAGTGTTGTTTTCCAAAAGGATCAATGTTTAATATATAAAAACTGTCAAATCATAGGCAACCATGTCTTGAAAGCTCAGAAGGAAAATGGTCTTTATAAAGTCAAGGTGCAAGCGCGGCCTGTCTTTGAGGAGGAGCATTCCAAGCCCATGCATAGGCAAGGGACAGAGAATGCTCATGCTGCATCCTGCGTGTCGATGGACACATGGCATAAGCGCCTCGGTCACTTATCTGAAAAAGGTATGAGGGTCCTCGGTGATGGGAAAAATTGCATGAAGCTTGTTTTTCAGAATCGGGACACCATGACTGGTAGCTGCGTGTCGTGCCTGACGGGGAAAATGCCTAAGGCTTCTTTTCCTACCGTTGGCAGCAGTCGCACTACACAGCCACTTGAAATCATACATGCAGACGTAGCGGGGCCAATGCAAGTTAGCAGCTGGGGCGGAGCACGTTACTTGCTGAGCCTGACTGACCATTGCACCAGAAAGACGTGGGGATTCCTGATGAAACATAAATCGGAGGTGAGTTCTCACTTTATTGCTTTCAAAACTATGGTAGAAAAACAGAAAGGATTGCCTATAAAGATTTTTCACAGTGATAACGGTACTGAATTTGTTAATGCAACTTTTAGCAATTATTTAAAGAAACATGGCATCATACATCAGACCACTGTGCCTTATAGCCCTGAACAAAATGGCATTAGTGAGCGGGGATTTCGGACAATATTCGACAAGGCTCGAGCTATGCTGCATGAATCCGGCCTTTGTAACCGTTACTGGGGAGAAGCTGTTATGCATGCCATTCAGCTTAAGAATTTAAGTCCTTGCAGTACGTTATCAGGCGGCATTCCAGAACGCTTATGGACTGAGTCGGTATTAGATGTTAGCCATTTGCGCGTTTTCGGTTGTACTGCATATGCTCAAATCCCAAGTCAAAAACGTCGCAAACTTGATCCGAAGGCCAAGGCATATATTTTTGTGGGTTATGGTCCAAATTGCAAAGGTTACCGTTTGATAGATCCTTCTAATCCTCAAACTGTTGTTTATGCCAGAACAGTTACATTTTTAGAGGACACATTTATTGGAAAACAGCCTAATTGCAAGCCAAGTTGCAGGGATGAATTTTATTTTTACAATATTGACATTAATAATGGAAAGAATTTGAATTCAAACCAATCTAGTCAAAAATGTATTTTAAATAATGAATCAAATTTTAATAATGAATTGAATTTCAATCATGAATCAAATTTTAACAATGAACTGAATTTAAATCATCAGTCAAACACTAATAAAGAAAATGACAACTCTGACAAATCTTGCTCAATTAGTCCTATGATTTCAGATGCGGATTCGCCGACGCCACCTGCGTGGTCGCCGCTCTCTGACAGATACTGTACTGGCGAAGAAGGTGATGATGACGAGTATGGTGATGAAGATGATGTCCCAATGGACGCTGTGTCTTCGCTTCCAGCGTCATCACTTGATAGTAATGATGAAGGTAATGGAGCTTGTGTCCCGTTGGGCACTGCGTCTTCTGTGCCGGAGTCTGCACCTGGTGAAGGGTCGTCGGTTGCTGCCGACACATCTCACTCACGCCCCGTACGGAATACCCGAGGTACTATTCCTGAGCGTTTAAAAGGTTATGATTTGTCCATGTTGTCAATGATGGCTGATGGTTCGTTGGACGAACCTACGTCTTACGAAGAAGCAATACAGTCTCCTGAAAAGGACGATTGGCAAAAGGCAATGGAATGTGAGTATAACTCTATGATCAAAAATAAGGTATGGACTTTGATTGACCGCCCGAACAATCAAAACATCGTAAAATGTAAATGGGTATTTAAAAAGAAATTCGATACGTTAGGTGTGCCTTCTAAATTCAAGGCAAGACTGGTTGCCCGTGGTTTCAGCCAGAAAGAGGGGATAGACTACACCGATACTTTTTCACCAGTAGTGAGGCACAGTACGTTAAGAATTTTATTTTCTATAGCAACCGAACTAGATTTAGATATAGATCATATCGATGTCACTACCGCATTCCTCAATGGTGAGCTAAATGAGAAAATAATTATGGAACAGCCACCAGGTTTTAAAAGTAATGACAAAGTATGTTTACTTCATAAAAGCATCTATGGTCTTAAGCAAGCGAGTAGGATGTGGAATGCAAAAATACATACAGTTTTGTCACAGAATGGTTATATACAAAGCAAATGTGAACCATGTATTTATACTAAGAAAACCAAGTCTGAATATGTAATTATTGCTCTGTATGTCGACGATTTCTATATCTTTCATAACAATTGTATCAAAAATGTTTTAAAATTGTTACATGATAATTTTGAAATCCGACATTTAGGAAAATTACAAAACTGTTTAGGCATGAGTGTTCATAGAGAAAAAGGTGTCACAACATTAGACCAATCTGTATACATTAGGCGTTTATTAGCAAAATATAATATGTCTGAATGTAAATCTGTTTCTACGCCACTACCTGTCAATTCAAAATTTGAAAAATCTGATAAAACATGCCTAAGTGATGACACTTTTAAATATAGACAGTTATTGGGTAGCCTAATGTATTTATCTGTATGTTCAAGACCTGATATCTCTTTTGCATGCAGCCAGTTAAGCATGTTTAATAATTGTTTTGATGATAAACACTGGCGTGCCGCTAAGCGGGTTCTGCGTTATTTAGCAGGTACAATTAATTATAAACTCTATTTTACAAAGAGCAATAATTTCGATATCAATGCTTATTCAGACGCAGACTGGGCAAATGATATATCAGATCGAAGATCTTATACTGGGTTTGTCATAAAATTAGGCAATAATGTTATTAACTGGGAGGCCAGGAAACAACGTTGTATAGCTCTATCAAGCTGTGAGGCGGAATATGTCTCTATCGCAGAAGTATGCAAAGATATTTGTTTTGTCAAAAATTTCATTTCTGAAATTATAAACAAAAATTGTAATATAGTTGTGTATAACGATTCTCA
The DNA here is from genome assembly GCA_951800055.1 of Cenopis cana. NCBI lineage: Eukaryota > Metazoa > Arthropoda > Insecta > Lepidoptera > Tortricidae > Cenopis > Cenopis cana. The sequence continues at coordinate 2,183,913 of OX637496.1, forward strand.
GTCCGCACATAAGTTACTTCTTGTTAAAGAGCACTCCCATAAAAGAACTAAACATATAGATCTTAGATACCATTTTATTAAAGACCTAGTTCAAAGGAAATACCTAAGTGTGAGATATTTACAGACAGACCACATGGTGGCAGACGTACTCACTAAGCCATTATGTGCTCAAAAACATAACAACTTTATAAAGGCATTGAATCTAAAATAGTTAAATTATAAATAAACTTGTATTGTTATGTTATTAAGGTTCTTTTTGCATTGTTCCTTTTATGCTCTACTTGCTCGACTGCATTGTTTAATAGCATGTAATATTATGTCTCTGTTATGCTCTACATGTTTAAATACTATTTTATTTATATGAATGTAGAGTCATATTTGCAGTTTGCAGTTTCAAGATTAATATAATCCAATGTGAGGCGTAAGGAGGAGTGTTAAAAATTGTATGTGTGTACACCCCACATTGGAAAACCATAGATAAATTAATAATGATCTACTTTAGCTCTATGCCAATGACGTAACAGCCGAACTGTCACTGCTCACCTTGATTCTCATCCCCTGCAACTAAAATATGGCTCTTAAGCTTGTGTTCATAAAACTTTCTTAATCTAAGTGCATCTCAAATAGATTTTAACAAATCATTGACTAAACATGTTGGCGGCTTATTTCTGAGTAAATAAAACACGACATGGGCTGGATTTGCAACTTTTTATTTCACACCACGTAAGTAACCTTGCAGTTGATCTTTGGTGGCGCACTGCCAATGCGCTGTTTTTCTGCTACATGTGTTGCAAGTATAACTTTTCTCGCCCGTGTGAATTCGTTGATGCATACGTAAGGCTGAGATGTTTGCAAACGTTTTACTACAAACATCGCAGGAATAAGGCCTTTCTCCTGTATGTGTTCTGGTGTGATTACTCAGACTACTCTTCAGTGTAAACTGCGTGTCACATGTATTGCAAGTATAACTTTTCTCGCCCGTGTGAATTCGTTGATGCATACGTAAGGCTGAGATGTTTGCAAACGTTTTACTACAAACATCGCAGGAATAAGGCCTTTCTCCTGTATGTGTTCTGGTGTGAATAATCAGACTACTCTTCTGTGTAAACTGCTTGTCACATGTATTGCAGGTATAACGTTTCTCGCCCGTGTGAATTCGTTGATGCATACGTAAGACTGAGCTGTCTGCAAATGTTTTACTACAAACTTCGCAAGAATAAGGCCTTTCTCCTGTATGTGTTCTGGAGTGCCTTATCAGACTACTTTGGCATGTAAATTGCTTTTTACATTTACCGCAGATATAGGGATTATTACCAGTGTGAATCAGTTTATGTGTTTTCAAATAAGCCTTTGTTGTATATTCTTTATGACAAACGTCACAGCCGTAAGGTCTCCGTCCGGTATGTACGATGACATGCTGCAATAAATTAGATTTAGTTGAAAATTCCTTTCCACATATTCCGCAGGAGAAAGTTTTGGCTCCCATGTGAGCACGTTTGTGTATAACTGAGGCACGTTTACTAGATAATTGTGAGGGACAGATTGTGCAATAGTTAGGCGCCGCCGTCGCGTGTTCCCGTATGTGGTCGATTAACGTAAACTTGTCTGAGAAGCGTTCCCCGCAAGTATCGCACGTGTACGCTTGTTCCTCGGCGGCGGTGTCATCAGGCGTGTCCTTCATACGAGTCGCGAGCCTCGGCCCGCGGCGTGATGTCGCGAGACACGTCTGGCTCGCGTGCGGCGCCTCATCGCCGCGGAGGCGCTCGAGCCTCACGGAACAGGCCATGGCGAGCTGTTCCCTGGCGCGCGCGGACACAGCCCGCGCCGGCTCCCACTCCGAGCGTCCGGCGCCGGCCCCACCGACTTCAAACAACAAACAAATTGTGGTATGAGCGAACAGAGTTTTATACGACACATACGCATCAGTCAATGTAGGTATTGAAGGGAACATTATTTACTTTAAACTCATTTTTCCACGTCGACTTTAATTGTTTGAATTAATATTTTATCAGACTATAATCACATTTTTTATTTCAGAGCTCCCTACTTAAGTATAACAACTCATAAGATAACGCTTTAGAGAACACACAGACATTCCGACTCCACAGTCAAACTTATAAATATTATAATACCCGCTGTACTTAATGTTTAATAAACAAATAAATAATAAAAAATGGACACAGAACAAAAATCACGCCGACCCAGGATTTGTACTTCGTATCCGCAGGACTAGTTTGTTTAATTATTTCAATTCGTTCTTGTTTTATTAATTTCGGTTGACTCGTAGAAAAAAAAATAACCAGGAATATCGGTGAAATGTCCGTAAGGTGATTGGTGGACTTTGAGCAGTGTTAGGTAGGTAATGCATCGACACCGTTCAAGAGTCCCGATGTTGCCACTTTCGCTTGTAAACCATTATTGCTTGTGTACACAGCGTCGTGTGGCGAGTACTCACGCGATATGCAGTTCTCCTCTTCGTCGCCCGACACCTCCGCCTTCACCGCGCACGCCCCGTCTGAAGCAAAACCTCTACTTTATTCTTACCATTTACATTGTTCTCTCATCATTATCAAAGGCCTTCTAGTCTATTATGTAATGACTATACAAGCAAGGGAGACAACGTATTTTTCTCTATGTTCTTACTAAATTGCTTTGCAATTGGAGACATCCAGGAACTGTCGTTTAACTTATGATGACACAAATTAAATTCAACCATGGACAAATAAAATTCACTAGCAAAACTGTAGTTAGGTACTCTAAGCAACCTCGTATCTCAGTACTGAAACTATGCTGAGATAAGAGTTTTACTTTTGTTTGTGAACCGACGATATAAACCATTCGCCCGATTAATATTAGTTCTCTGAGTTGGTACTCACACAGTACCGCGTCTCTTGCCGCGCCATTCACCGTTCCTGCTGCGACTGCTGGCTCGTCCTCTAGAACAAGCAAATAATAAAATGAATTTCTATCCTAAACTTGATTTTTGAGACATGCCTTGTTGTACAAAAGTTAATTGGTCGTTGAGGCAATTCAACAACACACACGTTCAGACGCTCAGACACGTTCTAATCGCGACGAAGACGATGATCATGTGTAATTATAATTATCAGTCATTAATCAGTTCCTAGACCACCTCTCATGGTCTACATCAGACCAACTTAACGGTGTGGCCGTATTGGATTGTCATCGAGATCAATCGAATACCACAGAATGTTTGAAAAATTGGTTACAAATTTTGAATCAAAGGTTTCGAAATATGAGCACTGCAGAGACTCGACACATGCTGAGTTAGCGCCGATTCTACATTCCGACAAATGCCTTTCGCTAAACCAAGTTTATCCCAGTTACATCTTTGGCTATTTGATTCCAACCCCATTCACTGCATTCCTCCTCCACATCACATGCAATATTGGATAAGTATAAACTTTGTATGAAGAGAGAGAATTATCTCTCTACACTCGAGAGTATTTGTTACTCTGAGCATCTATCTAACTAAGCAAGTAATTTTTATTTGTAAACATAGGTTACAGAATGGTGGGGTAAGAGGTACAGAGTGGCACTATGTTTCGCCGGTCAAATTTAGATTTCAATCTAATATTACATTTCATAATTATGAAATAAAAGTATTAGTTATAGGCTGTAATTACAATCAATAAGTTCCAGAAATACAATAAATTAGAATTAATATGTCCCAGAAATACAATAAATTCGTAATAAAATAGTATAATTAAAATTAAAAGTCAAATTAAACAATACAATAACATTAAATAATTCAATTAAATATGTGCGCTAAAAAGTCTGTCAAGGAATAATAACATTTGCCATTCAAATAAATTATTTTATCTACACACATATCATAAATCCTCTAATATGCGTTCAGAAACCGTAGAAAATGACTCTCATTTCAACAGTTAAGTTTCTTAAAATATCACGCCGCTAGCACAAAGTAAATAGCGGCGGCGCGCGCCGGAGCAGAGAGTCCGCTCAGTACAAAGTGCCATTTTCGCCGCACGCACACAGACGTAACATTTACAGGCATTCTCGGTTGATTTCGGACGAGCTTAGTCGCGACTAGGGTTGCCAACCGTCCCGCCTCAGGCGGGACGTCCCGTTTCCAGCACCCTAGACGATGCGTCCCGCAAAGGATGCGTGCGGGACGCCAATTGTCCCGCTTTCAAGCCTCGGCAGAATCATAAGAACTGGAGCGAACATTTTGTTTAATTTCAGGAAAGAGTGCACAACTTCGATAAATGGAAATAAGTAATTTGCGTATAATAAGTAGGTTGCGGCTTGCAAGAGGAGATGAATCGACCAATGGAGTAACGCATCCCGCGCATGCGCTACAGCGCCAAAGTTTTCGGCATAAAGCCGCTGACGCGCCGGCGTCGCCCTCTTTTCTATAATATCCACAGACCACACGCACGTCGCTAGAACCAGAATTCTTTATTGTATCAATTGTACAAGAAGTAAAGCCTCAATCAATGGTAATTATCTTTCATTACAAACAACCTTATGTCCTCATAGACACTCGTAATAGGATCATTTTAGCTCGGAAATCATCCACTAAGAACGTATATCTCGCGGGAATGAATAATGTATCCAACATTACAATTAACGTTAACAATATTGATAGGTACGAGTGCGCGAGTCCCGCATTTTTTAGTCAAGTCCCGCAATTTTACAACAAATGTCCCGCAAATCGGAGCACATAAGTTGGCAACCCTAGTCGCGACTGTCACTGTCGCGTCGCGAGTGCTAGTTGTGCGCGCGTTGATCACTTGACGTCCCCGTCGCTACGTAGGTACTTTGTGTCACGTATGTCAAAATGAATAACCGATATTATTACAGTTGGAATGTATTTTATTGTTTAAATACAACAAAAAACTGTGCCTACACTTTCTTCAAATTTTCAAACGATATTGAAAGGTAAATAAAACGGTTTTCTCATTTTGGTAGTTACAATACCTAGGTAGGTAGGTAATTTTTTGAAACTAGCCGCTTTGATAACGACGATCAACCATTACACATTCATCTTGTCGTTCGCTGGTAAAACGCCATTATTTAAGTACTATGGTTTAGTTAAGTAAATTAGGTATGTTCTTTGTTGGCGCTCTCGACCGCCGCCGGTCAAACTCGCAGCGGGTCACGCATCAATTTATTAGGGTTCCGTACCCGAAGGGTCAAAACAGAACCCTATTGGTATCGCCCAGACGTCCGTCCGTCCGTCCGTCGTCTGTCACAAAATTTGTTCCGAAGAATTTTTAGACTTCTCATTGACCGATGAACTTGAAATTTGGTGACAATGTTCAATATTACGTATATTTTAACAACAAATATATTGATAAATCATATTTTTGAGGTTGCTTCGGAACCCTAAATGTGCGAAGTCCGACTCGCACTTGGTCGGTTTTTTACCAAGATACGCTGGTTCATATTTAAATGTCATGCTGAAGAATTTTTATTATACCTACTCCTTTTTAAAATTCAGAATCAATACAGTAGCAACCCTGTGAGTCGGGCAAGTTTAGGTATGTATTTTGTAACAAACTTTCATAAATTGGCTTTCCATTGAACGTGTTAACTCACAAATGATAGTCTTGGATAGATGAATAAAAACTTTATTTGCGTAACTATATAACATGATAATAAGCACTTGAGACCTAAAAAAATAGTGCTTTAACAAAGATCAATAAACTAAAACTATACTAATATTAAGTACAACTATTATATCTATAGTCACATAAAGTGTCATTCAATGGTATGTAATTAATAATGAATTTAAAAATTGTGACTTGTAAATGAAATGTACATTTATCAATAAATAATCTGAAATGACCTAACTTATGAAACCATTTTAAACTTTTAATGAAATATCCAAGATACAGTTATATATTTTATGATTATGTATTTTACGGTAACGACCGTTTCAACAGTGTATGGTTTCAGTGGTATTTGACGAGGTGGTCTGAAAATGCAAGGAGAAACAGTGACAAAACAAAGTTACGTCTTTTATTTACATAGTTAGCAAGTTCCATTGAATGACACTTTATAGCCGCGACAAGACGCCGCCTCACATTGCTGTCGCAGCGCCGGTATCTGCCGGAGCCAGGCAGCGTGCGCGGGAGTTCAGCTTGAGCGTTACATTTTCGCGCTACACTTTGATTCTCTTCATTGGTCGGCGGCAGCATATAGCACAGGATACAAGAGTTCGTCTCAAGTGGCAAGACGCCAGATAATTCTGAATGCAGTATAAAGCAAGCCTCTCTGAGCTTACTATGTGGCTATAGTTTGATTTCTGTAAGATTGTTTCCTTAATATTTACTTATTTATTTGTAATGTCTTCCTTTTGTATGTATTTTGATATGTCTAATCAGATCAACTTTCTGTGTAAACTGCTTATCACATGTATTGCAAGTAAAACGTTTGTCGCCCGTGTGAATTCGTTGATGAGTACGTAAGTTTGATCTGTCTGCAAACGTTTTACTACAAACTTCGCAAGAATAAGGCCTTTCTCCTGTATGTGTTCTATTGTGCTTAATCAGGCTAAGTTTATGTATAAACTGCTTGTCACATGTATTGCAAGTATAAATTTTGTCGCCCGTGTGAATTCGTTGATGCCTTCGTAAGTGTGAGCTGTCTGCAAACGTTTTACTACAAACATCGCAACAATAAGGCCTTTCTCTTGTATGTGTTCTGGTGTGCTTAATCAGACTACTTTTCCGTGTAAACTGCTTGTCACATGTGTCGCAACTATAACGTTTGTCGCCCGTGTGAATTCGTTGATGCATATGTAAGTGTGAGCTGTATGCAAACGTTTTACTACAAACATCGCAGGAATAAGGCCTTTCTCCTGTATGTGTTCTGGTGTGCTTGATCAGATCACTATGGCGTGTAAACTGCTTGTCACATGTATTGCAAGTAAAACGTTTGTCGCCCGTGTGAATTCGTTGATGCATACGTAAGTATGAGCTGTCTGCAAACGTTTTACTACAAACATCGCAGGAATAAGGCCTTTCTCCTGTATGTGTTCTGGAGTGCCTAAGCAGACTACTTTGGCATGTAAATTGCTTTTTACATTTACCGCAGATATAGGGATTATTACCAGTGTGAATCAGTTTATGTGTTTTCAAATAAGCCTTTGTTGTATATTCTTTATGACAAACGTCACAGCCGTAAGGTCTCCGTCCGGTATGTACGATGACATGCTGCAATAAATTAGATTTAGTTGAAAATTCCTTTCCACATATTCCGCAGGAGAAAGTTTTGGCTCCTATGTGAGCACGTTTGTGTATAACTAAGGCACGTTTACTAGATAATTGTGAGGGACAGATTGTGCAATAGTTAGGCGCCGCCGTCGCGTGTTCCCGTATGTGGTCGATTAACGTAAACTTGTCTGAGAAGCGTTCCCCGCAAGTATCGCACGTGTACGCTTGTTCCTCGGCGGCGGTGTCATCAGGCGTGTCCTTCATACGAGTCGCGAGCCTCGGCCCGCGGCGTGATGTCGCGAGACACGTCTGGCTCGCGTGCGGCGCCTCATCGCCGCGGAGGCGCTCGAGCCTCACGGAACAGGCCATGGCGAGCTGTTCCCTGGCGCGCGCGGACACAGCCCGCGCCGGCTCCCACTCCGAGCGTCCGGCGCCGGCCCGACCGACTGCAACACACGACACGACACACCTGCTCACGAACAATACTTACTACTTATAACCGCTTCAATATTACCACAGCCCATGCGGAATCTGACTGCATCTGTAGTAATTTTGTAGGTTAACATCTAGGCTTGGGGAGTTTAGTGAAAGCATGCCCTGGCGTCCAGGCAGTTCAGTGTTGTGCTGCAAGACAGGAGAACAACTTACACACACACACATGTGTAACTTTGTGTACATATGGTTTCTGAGTCAACACAAAGCGCAGACCACACACGGCTACCCACGCCTCTCGCTGATCTATACCTACTATCTAATCTAGTCTCATATTATGAAGATACAAAAAAAATAGTCTGTGGCTCCGTCTGTGTTATCGCAATTCTACCTACGGAAGATAATCGGAATGAAACTGTTTAAGAAGAGTTACCCAAAAATAATTGCCGCGCTTGCTCCGCCCATCATCCCCTTTTGATGAGATAATGTGCGGCATAAGTCCCGAAGGTGGAAAATAAATCATTTAAAATAAACTACATGAGTTAATAAAATGATTTTTCCCAGTTTGCTAGAAAGATAGTTAGCGTCGTTTTTGAAAATTTCAAAGGATGAAAGCTTATATTATCGGAATAATTAGCAAAATAAAAAAATAAAATACATTAGTTTCGAATGAAAATCTATCGGGGACATTTTTACTAATCGTGTTTTCCTATCCCAGTTCGTTAGTATATATAATGAAAAATAACATAAGTAGGTACTAAAATTTCACTCGCGTAGTTTACCCGCTTTGCTTACAATATCGAAATTCGAATATTTTATTTTTACGCTTTGAGATCATGTACAGTCAATGGCATAAATATGTATACGTTTTTGGACCTTATTTCAATGGAATAAGGTGAAAAAGTGTATCATATTGGTGCCCTTGACTTTACATCTCTAAGCACGTTAGAATAGTCATTAGGTATTATTAATATTTTGACGCTCAGAGACCATTTACATCTTTGGGATACTATATTAAATTTTGTTATTCAGACTGAGACCTTATACATCTCTTACTATACCGCTATTGTAATATTTGTAATAGATAATTAGTATTTTGACATGACAAATTTATTATATTCTTATTGTCATTATTTCTTAAATTGTAAATTAATTTTTCTCGTGAAAAATGTAGCATATGCTTGTATAGTCAGACTTTATTACGAGTAAATTGTAAATTATATTGACATGTAAAAGTGCCCTTGTGGCCTATTTGCAGAATAAATGTTTGAATTTTGAATTGAATTTTTGAAAGGTACACTACCCAAAATTCGACTGACTTGTCTTAAATTTGTTATCCGGGATGCCACCGGCAGTCGGCAGTCAGGAAGCAATACGATGTGGATGGAGTGTGGTAGTGGAGAACTGCTCCTCCAGTGGTCACAAGCGGAAGCCTCGAGGAACCGACGACCGGCGAAGAAGATATTCACTTTACGATGGCCGCAAGATCGCAAACAAAGTGATTAAATGTAACCATAAGCACTCACGTGACGCGCAGTCGTCGCTCGCCGCGTCGCCCGACGCCTCCGACTCGGCGGCGGGCTCCTCGTCTGCACAAAAGACGACACTTAGTGCGTTCTAGATTATTTACACTAACTTTCGTTAAGATGTTTGTTACTCAATCACGCAAAAACGGCTAAACGGAATTTGACGAAATTTAGTACACAATCAGTTTATAGCCTGGATTAACATATGGAATAACCCAGATCATCGGTGAGGGAGGGAAATTCACGCGGACAAAGTCAAATCGATGACACGTAACCTTTGGATAGAAAGCTGTTGCAAACTGGCAACTACTAGATAATGGATAGTAAAACAAATACGTTTTATTCTGTACATCATACAATTTTAAGTCGGGGATTTCAACAACTCTCTCTATATTAAGTATATATATTTCGATAACGCTTATACTTACTCAACGCACAGCACCAGTCCTCACTCGTCCCATTGTCTTCTTCCACCTCCGACTTCACCGGAGGATCTTCATCTAAAGCAGAGAAGGACTCTTGATAAATCTGTTCATTTTATTACCCGTCGTCTACCAGTCCCTGGGATCCCAGGGCAGATAACAAAAGAATGGCATTGTATTTTTTTTTTCGCCGGGAGAGGACGGCGCTTAGATCTACTTATCTGACAATGACTGAAATTGTATATTTAGCCAAGTGAGGTTGTTAAATAAAGGCTACCATTATCAGCGAAAGAGACTAGTTTTTAAACAATTTACTAACAGGCCACATGAAATGTGATCCACACACACACACGCCTCTAACTTTAATAAGAATAAATGCTTTATAAAGTAAATCACAAATCCATTTTGAAATGAAAATTAAAACTATTTATCAATATATGCATCTACTGTAGGACTACATTTATAAAGCTGTCCTGCTAAACTAATATAAACAAGAAGCTTATACTTACTCAACGCACTGCAGCAGTCCTCACTCGTCCCATTGTCTTCTTCCACCTCCGACTTCACCGGAAGATCTTCATCTGAAGCAGAAAAGGTCTCTTGATAAATCGGTTCATTTTATTAAGCTAAGATCTAATTATCTGACAATGATCATAATGAATTCACTGTGGCACCTACGTAATGGGTCAGCACTCGGACCACTGTCTTCCACCTCCAACTTGTAAGCAAGGTCTTCATCTGCATCTACAAGAAAGATACAAGTTAATAGTACAATTATAAATTACACTCTGTTAATGACTCCACCAAAATAGATTCAGAGTCGGGAATAATAGATTCCGGACTCTTGTCGCAATGTCGTCACAATAGGGTAGTAAATTGAATGATGTTAATTAATACGGAAATCTAGTCTTATCGGTATTCCACTGAAAAAAAAATAAACAATTAGGCATTCAACAATATAAATTATGCAGGTAATTGATCATTATATTTCGTTAACTGTTAACTGACTCTCATAACACATTAAAAGTTGTTCTAAATGATTTCTGGTTAGGCTATGTATTTTTCTCCTGACAGAATACATCCAGCTCAAAAAGGAAAGCTTCTTTCCACTTTAACAGATGTTATTGGTATATTTGAAAAGTTTGTGGTAATTGAAGCAAGATTTATAACAGTGATATGTTTGAATTTAAATATTCGTGAGTCATCTATTATAATTTTGTTTTCATTTAAAATGCTTTTAAACCGTTTAGAAAAATAAAGTGGAAACCAGCTCTCTATTCTCTTCTACTGTTCCATTTACTCCCCAAACTACCCTATTGTGTTGCAATGCGACAAGAGTCCGGAAGTCTACTCAAGCGCTCAAGAGACAGGCCTAGCCCAGGTAACCTATGGCCTGCAGAGCTCGCTCCAGCCGCGCCTGCAGCTCCGCCTGGCTGCGCTGCACCTGCAGCTTGAAGGCGCTCGCGTCCCGCAGCCGGCCCACGCACGCGGAGCAGATCCCGCACTCCTCCCCGCCATCATTCAACTGTAAGTTACACACTCATAATCATAACAATAATAACCACCATGAATATTACTATTTGAAAGGAATATTGGCCATTATTAGGGTAATTGCATGATAACTCATATGACATTTGGTGACTGTTTTTAAAATGATTTATTATATTTTCCTAATTTCATTATCATCTTTAATTTAGCAGCTCTATTCAGGGCTAACATAACAAGTTTTACTTCACATCCTTAGAAGGTTTTAACACTCATAAATTAGTAATAGTAATCAGTAGTAGAATACAAACTGCTAAGGATGTAATGATGAATTAAATAAGAAAAATATAATCACTTCACAAGAAATGACAAAATATATTTACATGTATGTTGAAGCATTCTTTGAGCATGTCCAGATATATCTCCGTGTTGCCGAGATGTGTGTACGGCGTCTTCAGGTCCTTGTCCGGAGCGCGCCGCAGGCAGCAGCGGCACGAGTGCAGCGCCTCCATTACGTCGATAGCCGCGTCGTCGGACATCGCGGAACGAACACGATATTACGCACTTGAGAAATAATATAATAAAAAATTATCATTGAAAACGTTTTATTTAATTGAATGAATAAACTTAACGCATTCACTGCCACCCTCTTTTCCTGGACATTCGGCAGGTGCCGCACTTTGCTGTGTGCCCCAAACGCACATGTGAGTTCAACCGACTATTTTAAGTCTAAGGCACTAAGGCACAGGGTACAAGTGTCAAATATTATGAACGCGTCTGTGCGTCGAAGGCACTGCGTGAAAGTCACGGTGACGCATATATGCGGCGGTGGCAGTGAATGCGTTAAAGGCATGATATAACATGGAAGCATGCAGTCTCTTTCTTTTTTCATAGTTTCATTTTTTTACAAAAGCACAATACCATTCAGTGGATACTTTGGGGGAAACCACGGATCTATACCTAAGTCGGCCCGAGAGAATATAAACCACTACGTTTTACAGGCATCGATCAATGCTGCCGTCAAGAAATTTAGATTAGAAATTAGAAATCTTGAAGAAATCTAGATAGATAGATATAAAAGAGAAATGGCAGCCTCATTTAAGGGCCTTTGCCAATGACACACGAAGGGATTAATTAGTTAGTTAGATATAAAAGAGAAATGGCAGCCTCAAGGACTTTTGCCAATGACACACGAAGGGATAATTAAGTAAAATTGAATAAAACCACTTGGTAGAGCTGAGCGTTTTTTTCAATAAGCGTTTCGTAAAACGCTTTCGCTTACAGTAACGGAATAACAGCTTCTTATGAGAACAAAAAACAGTTTTTATAAAAACGACCACCAAAGCTGCAATGCAACGCAACAATGAAACTACACTACATGAAAATAGAAACGAAACGCAAAACTGACATAACTCAAACTATAACCTATAACTTTCATTGATGTAGCGATCGAAACGACGAAACGAAACAAAACTTAGTTTTGTTCGGGTGGGCGCGCTTTGTGCCAAAAACGTTTTGTATTGATGATTGACAAAAATGCGCTCTATTCGCAAGATGTTAAGGCTTAATTTTGAAAATTCATTCATAAATATTTCTTTCGTTCGTTTCGTTTTGTCGGGCGCCGCAGTGAAAAAAACTAGTTACTTTTGAAACTGTTTCCAGATAATGAAAAGCTGTTACGTTTCGTTACACTTAAAAGTCGCAACGACCCAGCTTTACCACTTGGTAAGAAGAAAAAGATGTGACGATGTGACTCTCGCCAAGATGGCGGCGAAAAGCCTGAAGAACAGTGTTGCCAGAGCACTTCCGTCAAAAAGCACGGTCGGGTGTCCAAAAAAGCACGTTTTTGGAATAAAAAGCACGTTTCAAGGGTTCCGTACCCGAAGGGTCGAAAATGACTCCTATTGCTGTCACTCACGCGACCGTCCATCCGTCCGTCAGTCATCTGTGACAAAATTTTGTTCATAAGATTATTTTTTCTTCCTATTGACCCATAAACTTGGGTGATACTGTTCATTATTACGGGTATTTTACCAAGAAATACTTATATTTTGATAAAACAGGTTTTTTTATTGGAAATTTCCTTATTTTTCATGTTAAAACCAACATACTTTTGCGCATGGTTCGGAAACCTAAATGTGCGAAATCCGATACGCACTTGGCCGGTTTTCGTCACATACAGAGTTTTGAGACTACTACATCGTGTACACATTGCACGACACAAGTTCTCTCCTGCAACCACAGGTAAAACATAACTTTTAACTTGTGTAAGATTGTCCACAAATATTTAATAATTTAATTTAATAATAACTTTAGGATAGAATATTAAAGCGTAGGGTAGGAGAGAAAGATTGTTTAACACAATGATAGTTAGAAAACAACTATACCTCCCCATTTTTAGTAGTAAAATCATAAAGCACCATAGCACCTAAAAAAGCACGGTTTTAGCACGTTTTTGGGGAGCGCACGTAAAAAGCACGTTTCTATCCAAAAAGCACGTAAAACCGTGCTAAAAAGCACGTTCTGGCAACACTGCTGAAGAAATCTACAACAATACGATAGCTACATTGAAATGCGTTTGACATTTGCTCTGTCAATGTCAATCGGTCAATCCGTAAAAAAAATTATATTCGTTATAGACCGCGGGCCACAATGTTAAAATCGTCAGTCATTTCCTCTCGCACGAAAACTTGTACAGTGATTAAGAAAGATGAATAAAAAATTACTGTGGACGTCTGCCACCATTCCGTTGGTGGGTTGAGGAGCAGCAGCCTCCCAAAGACGTAAAAAAAAAATTAAATTCAGTCATTTCCTCTCGACTGAAACTAGGTTTAAACGATAGTTAAGAAAATACCTTAACGAAAAAAAATCGTCTGCCACTTGTATCGCGGTGGAATACCCGTCTGCCAAGCACGTGAACATGTAAAAAATAAATAAAAAAAATCAGTCATTTCCTCTCGCATGAAATTTTGTCAGATGATAGTTTATGGACTATTGTGAAGAAATAAATTCGTCTGCCACTTGTATCGCGGTGGAAAACCCGTCTGCCAGTGCCAAGGGCCTAAACATTGTATGGGATGAAAAGAAAAAAACAATGCACATCAGCGTGTGGGGTATCTATGGATTGGTCTTCGAAAATGATATAGGGGTTTCTAAAAAACTTTTCCATTTAAGTCAACCGTTGGTGAGATATTTGCTGTGAAAGTCGTAAAAACTTCATCCCCCCTCTTTAATTTCCAAATAAATAAATACTTTCAAAAATATTTGGTTTGAATAAATTACGTCAAACGGTTTTTGAATAAACGCTGAAAAACTGTCTTGTTCAAACAAAACGACTTAAGTGACGTGAGTTTCCCATTAAGTTATGACCTTTTTTGCTACGATTTATTAAATAGTGGTTTAAAATGTGAACTAGTAGGTGGCGGTATGGAACCCTTCATTGTGTGTGATCCCAGACGTACTCTAGGATGGTTTGAAAGCTATTCGATATGCCTTGAATTTTTGACCTCACAGTTTGGAAATTAAAGAGGGGGGATGAAGTTTTTACGACTTTCACAGCGAATATCTCACCAACGGTTGACTTAAATGGAAAAGTTTTTTAGAAACCCCTATATCATTTTCAAAGACCTATCCATAGATACCCCACACGCTGATGTGCATTGTTTTTTTTCTTTTCAAGCCATATGATATGATTTATATGATGATATGATTTATTTATTTCACAATATACAATGTCACTTAAAATTACCCGTAGTCAATTTTTAGGAATTGAAATTGTGATCGTCAGTTTTTTAATATTATCAAATTACATTAAATTAAACTAAGCAATAATTTAGAAGTATATAATGTCAAACAGTTATAAATAAAATAAAATAATGAAGTTGTCAATGGGTTAAAATTAAGATCACCATACAAGGATCGTCATTGATTTTAAAACTATTTTGGTACATAAACATAATCCAGATGTCAAACTAAAACAATTCAAATGTCGTAAAACTAATATACAATATAATAAATTCAGGTCAGTAATGTCATAATACTCATTTATTGAATATAATGGATTTTCCAATAAAAAGTTTCTTAGTCGACTCTTAAATTTTTCATTTGACGTTTCTTTTGTGGCGTTTTGCATACCAACTCCTTGGTAGTCCAAGCCACGAAAATGTTAATGTCATTGTTTCGCTCTTCAGATTTTGAGATAGAATACTGACAGCCATCAGAAAGGAAAATGTTCCTATGTGTTCCATACACAATTTAATTTCTTTGTCTTGTAAATATGTAAATACATCTGTATAAAGTGAACCCTGCACTGTTTACTTCATCTCCTGCCGGCTGCTCCCGAACACTCTATAACAACACGGAGGTGGCGAACGTAGCCGCCCCCCAAATTGGTGACCCGCTTCGTTTGAACTAAGCTTAGCCGGCTTGGATTGAGGTGACCGCGGCTGCCCGGCACGACGCCGACGGCTCCCTGCGCATCAAGCGTTCGCCAGTTGCTAGCGCTTTTTACCGGACCCTTCAAGTAAGAAGTTGCTATTTCACTGTTGCTTGACGTCTACCTACGGTCTACGACGAACCGCCCCTGAAGATCGGGCGGTCTGTTTCTTCAACGTAAACATCGTGTTTTTTTCACCACTTCGAAAAATCAACATATACAGTGTGGGCGTTTAACACCCACATATACAGTGTGCCGCATCATATCAAGATTTCGGACAATTTTTTTAATGAACTATTTCGTGTAAATTATTACTAAATTTAACCCGTGCTTTGCGTTTAGTGTTTTTAATTGCGTTTGTTGATATAGTTTTTTTTACTTATCCATGTGTAAAATATTGCCTTTTTATTTTGTTTTGTACGTCATTGTGCTATACGGAGGTTTGTTATTTGCGTGTTTCGTGGTATGGTCGTGGTATTCGCAGGTTAAAATGTCTGTTGAGGACCTGCAGGCCCAGCTGGATGCCCTGAGGGCACAAAATGACGCCCTACAAGCCCAGCTAACCCCACAAGAACAGCATGGACCTCCTCCAGCTAAGGAAATATTCGGAGTTTCCGTCAAGTTGCCGCCGTTCTGGGCAGACAGACCTGCTGTATGGTTCGCCCAGGCGGAGGCACAGTTTCATTTAGCAGGTATTAAAAACGACATGACGAAATTCAGTCATGTCATTAGCATAATCGATCAAAGGCTCATCGGTGAGATCGAGGATATAATCATGCACCCGCCTGAGGAAGACATGTACAACACTCTTAAACAAGAGCTCATCCGACGTCTATCCACTTCCGAGCAGCAACGGGTGGAGCGACTCCTCAGCGGGGAAGAACTCGGGAACAGAAAACCTTCCGCCTTCCTGAGGCATCTTCAATCTCTGGCTGGTAAATCTAAGGATGACAGCATCCTTTGTCAGTTGTGGATGCGACGGCTACCAAGTCAGGTACAGGCTATCCTCACCGCGCAATCAGACCTCAGCTTGGACAAATTAGCTGAGCTTGCGGATAAAATAATTGAGGTCACTCCTGGACCGTCGCAGGTCTACACAGTAGACAACAATGAGCATCCTTATCTTACACCTATAATGCACCAGCTCAATAAGTTGAGCCAGCAGGTTGCTGCCCTTACCAACGAGCGTCAGCGCGGCAGGTCCCGCGCCCGTTCATCGTCGCGCGTTTCCAGTCGCCGTAGCACGCCGACCAGGAGCGCGGCTACCGGTAAGATTTGCTGGTACCATAAGAGGTACAAGACTAAGGCAGTCAAATGCATTCCTCCTTGCACTTGGACTTCGGGAAACGCAACCAGCAGTCAGTAGCGGCGGAGTCTGACTGCTGCTCACTTGATCCTCCTGGCCGCCGTCTTTTCGTCACGGACAGGACCACCAAGCACCAGTTCCTTGTCGACACAGGTTCCGACTTGTGTTGCTATCCATTCCGTTGGCTCCGAGAACGGAGAAGACCCACGGATTGGCAACTTAGCGCTGCCAATGGCAGTACTATCAGAACCTTCGGAACTGTCCAACTTAAACTCGACTTCGGACTACGGCGCGTTTTCACCTGGCAGTTTGTGGTGGCTGATGTCAATACAGCCATCATTGGTTCGGATTTTCTATCCCATTACCATCTGCTGCCTGATTGTCACCACAAACGGCTCGTTGATGGCAACACCGGTCTTAAGGCCACCGGTACTACTGCTGATACTTCGCAGTCCAGTATCAGGTCAATTGGAACTTCGAACTCTTCGTACGCACAAGTGCTCGCTGAGTTCCCTGACATCACGAAGCCTCCTGGATTTCCACGGTTAGTTAAGCACAACACTGTGCATCATATTAGGACCACAGAGGGCCCACCCATTTCCTGCCGTCCCCGTCGCTTGGCACCTCAGAAATTATCTGCTGCCAAGAAGGAGTTTGAGGACATGGTACGGAACGGTACTGCACGACCATCGGAGAGTGCTTGGTCCTCTCCCTTACATATGACTCCGAAGAAGGACCAGTCTTGGCGTCCATGCGGGGACTACCGTGCCTTGAACGCCAGGACTATTCCCGACCGCTATCCAGTTCGCTACATAACCGACTACGCGCACAACCTCCATGGAGCTACCATCTTTAGTACGCTTGACCTTGTGAAGAGCGAAACAATGACATTAACATTTTCGTGGCTTGGACTACCAAGGAGTTGGTATGCAAAACGCCACACCACCCCCCCACGGAGAAAGAAAAAGCACAAAAAAACAAAGTACAAAACTTATAAGCTAATAATAACAAAAATCATCATTCTCATGAAATCTCACGTGGCGACCTGAACGTGTGGTATAAGATCGATTCGAAAAGGTGGTAGTGGTGGTAGTAGTAGCATTCGCAGGCTCAGGCGTAGGTGCATGACCAACTGGCTGCGCCTGAGAAACATCCTGAGCCAGAGGCGGTGAAGCAGGAGAAATTGTTGAGCTAGGACAACTATCGGAGTCAACAAAAGCTGGCTTGACTCTGTCAATGCTCACCACGACCTCTCTGTTCTTCACAGCCAGTGTCATGGTTTTCCCATCTGTGGAACGCTGTAATACAGCATAAGGACCGGTATAAGGAGGCTGCAACGGACGTCGAACGGTATCATCCCGCAAAAAAACGTGAGATGCAGTCGGTAGGTCCTTCGAGACGAAGATGGAAGGAGTAGAGTGGCGAGAAACAGGTGCTGGACGGAAAGAAGACATTTTGCGTCTCAGCTGAACGACGAAATCAGCAGGATCGCTGAATCGATCATCGCCAGGCTCGGAGACTAACATCTCTCCTGGTAAACGAAGAGATTCGCCATACAACATCTCAGCAGCAGTGGCCTTCAAGTCTTCCTTGTAGGCGGTACGCATGCCGAGTAGAACGAGCGGAAGAGTGCGCGTCCACGAACCAGAGTGGCACATGAGTGCAGCTTTTAACTGTCGATGAACGCGCTCTATCATTCCGTTCCCGCAAGGATGGTAAGCAGTTGTTCGAATGCGCTTTGTGGCACAAGTTTGCATGAGACGTCGGAAAAGATCGGACTCGAACTGGGTGCCCTGATCAGTTGTGATGATAGAAGGAACACCAAAGCGAGAGATCCATCCCCGTACGAATGTATCGGCTACTTCTTCAGCAGTTATAGTACGCATAGGCCACACCTCTGGCCACCTAGAAACCCTGTCAATAGCTGTAAGACAATAACGATAGTCATCACAGACAGGAAGGGGACCAACGATGTCGATATGCACGTGAATGAAGCGACCAGATGGTTGCTCGAAACTACCTAAAGGAGCCGAAGTGTGCCTCGAAACCTTGCTCCGCTGGCAGGCAAGACAAGTCTGAGCCCACCTGCGACAGTCCTTCCGGATGGAAGGCCAGACGTAGCGTCCTACTAAAAGTCGAGTAGTGGCCCTAACGCCGGGGTGACTCAAGTTATGCAACTTGTTAAACACCCCGCGACGAAACGAAGGGGTCAAATAAGGACGAGGTTTGCCAGTGGATACGTCGCAAAGAATGGAGACGTCAGTGCCAGGGACAGCAACTCGAGAAAGCTGAAGGCTGGTATCTCCTTGACGTAGGTCGGCAAGTTCTTGGTCCTCTTGCTGAGACTTAGCTAGGGCTTCGTAATCTTCTTCCAAAGAAATAGCTTCGATCCGCGACATTGCATCGGCAACGACGTTGTCTTCTCCTTTGATGTAACGAATATCCGTCGTAAATTGGCCGATGAATGACAATTGATTCAACTGCGCGGGTGGAAGCTTTTCGCGACGCTGTACGAAAGCGTACAGCAGCGGTTTGTGATCAGTATAAATCGTTGCATATTGAACCTCGAGAATGTGGCGAAAGTGCTGTACGCTTTCATACACCGCCAGCAATTCTCGATAGTAAGCTGGCCACTGAGCTTGCTGAGGGGTCAGCTTTTTACTAAAAAAGGCAAGAGGGCACCACTGGTCGTCAATGAGTTGTTGGAGACAAGAGCCAACATGAACGCTGGAGGCGTCCGTAAACAAACCAAGGGGTGCACCGTTGACTGGATGCTGCAGTAAAGTTGCGTTCGAAAGGCTTGACTTACACGCCTCGAAGTGTGCCAAGAGCTCGGGTGTCCATAAGAATGGCTTGGCACCCTTGCCGTTAATGGCAACTACTGCATCGATAAGAGGTGCTTGATATTGCGCCGCGTGGGGAATAAAACGGCGATAGTAGTTAATCATGCCTAGAAAGCGACGCACACCTTGAACGTCCTTCGGAGGAGGGAAATCAACCAGGGCTTGAATGCGCTCCAGAGGAGGACGGGTGCCTTCAGAACTAACCTTGTATCCTAGAAACAACACCTCTTTGACGCCAAAAACACACTTGGATGGGTTTAGAACAAGACCGTAGTCTTGCAATCGCTTGAAAAGAATCCGTAAGTGTTCCTTGTGAACAGTCTCATTACGCCAGTTTTGTACTTTGTTTTTTTGTGCTTTTTCTTTCTCCGTGGGGGGGTGGTGTGGCGTTTTGCATACCAACTCCTTGGTAGTCCAAGCCACGAAAATGTTAATGTCATTGTTTCGCTCTTCAGATTTTGAGATAGAATACTGACAGCCATCAGAAAGGAAAATGTTCCTATGTGTTCCATACACAATTTAATTTCTTTGTCTTGTAAATATGTAAATACATCTGTATAAAGTGAACCCTGCACTGTTTACTTCATCTCCTGCCGGCTGCTCCCGAACACTCTATAACAACACGGAGGCGGCGAACGTAGCCGCCCCCAAACTTTTCTTAGTGTTTCGGGTAGGCGCTCGTAAAATGTCGGACCAATGACACGTGGATTTTTACCTGCCAGTGCCATGCGCCGCGGGACCGTTCTTAGGCGTCCTGTAGAGCGAATCACTTTATTTGAAACTTGTACTTTCGTAAATGTCGACAAGTTATTTCGTACAAACATTAAAACCTCGAACAAATATAGCGAGTAGTGCGTCATTATACGGCTTTCGACGAAGACACCCCTGCATGAGTGTCTTGTTTTCACTCCTGTCATTGTACGTAATGCACGTTTCTGCAATATTAAAACTCGATCAGAGTCAGTTGAGTTCCCCCACATGAGCGTACCGTACGACATTAGTGAATGAAACATTGCGAAATAGACCGATCTTAAAGAAACTTTTGATATGAGGGGTTTCAATTTCCGCAACACGAATACGGCACTACTCAGTTTATCGCACAGTTTGTCAACATGACTTTTCCAGTTCAGGTTCGAGTCTATGATAAATCCGAGGAACCTACACTCGCTGCACAGTGGCATCGGGACGTCAGATAAAAAAGGTGGAAGAGGAGCATGCCGCCCTGCAAAAATCATTACATTTGATTTTGTTAAATTCAGCAACAGACCATTTGTCGTAAACCAGTGTTGCAACTGCCCGCATGTTGCATGAATTTTTTCACTAAGCTGCTCATATGTTCGCGCGCTAACTATGACGGTGGTATCGTCCGCGAAGAGTACTGGCAACCCGGTTGTAATGGAGGATGGCAGGTCATTTACAAATATTAAAAACATGGTATTTCCTAATGCCGATCCTTGTGGAATGCCTAGATTGACGTAATACATACAATGTTTAGGCCCTTGGCAGACGGGTTTTCCACCGCGATACAAGTGGCAGACGAATTTATTTCTTCATAATAGTCCATAAACTATCATCTGACAAAATTTCATGCGAGAGGAAATGACTGAATTTTTTTATTTTTTTACATGTTCACGTGCTTGGCAGACGGGTATTCCACCGCGATACAAGTGGCAGACGATTTTTTTTTCGTTAAGGTATTTTCTTAACTATCATTTAAACCTAGTTTCAGTCGAGAGGAAATGAATGAATTTAATTATTTTTTTTTACGTCTTTGGAAGGCTGCTGCTCCTCAACCCACCAACGGAATCGTGGCAGACGTCCACAGTAATTTTTTATTAATCTTTCTTAATCATTCTACAAGTTTTCATTCGAGAGGAGATTGGTAATCGTGACCTGTCGTTGGCCCGCGGTCTATTATTTAGTCCGTGGTATAATAACTTGGAGAGCTGGTATCACAATGCCTCAAACGCCGCGGATTTCATAGATTCTAGATAAAAAACAAAAATAACCATCACTCTCAAACAACAGATGTGAAAAAAAGCGCGGGAAACGTGTTACGGTTCGGTTGTGTCTTTAGTAATTTCCACTTTAAATTTGTTATTTCACTTTAAATTTGACTGTTTAGGATCAGTCTTTTGTATTTTTATATGTAGTTAGTGGTCTTGTATATATTTTTTGTAGATAGTTGTGTATATTTGTAAATATTCACTGGTAACTCGATTTTAATTTTTTTCCGCCTAACATGGCGGACGAGCCCCCTGACCCGGGGGGTTCTGGAAAGGATCCCCCAGATCGGGTTGTAGATTTAGAGGCTTTGGATGTGGCTCAAGAAGTCACGATAAGTAATAATGGTGAGTCCATGGACACGGATGTCTCAGTTTTATCTCAAGGCAGAAGAGTTAAAAGGAAGGTAACACGACACGACGAATCTGTAAACATTGTAATAAAAAACGAAGAACACAAAAGAATAAAGACATTCCACCGACCGGATTTGACTGTATGTGTAGTGTAGCAGAGGAGTTAACAGTGGCAAATAGTTTATTAACTAAAAAAGTAAAATCATCTATGCCCGGCCCAAATTCCCAACCTCAGTTACAAAGCATTTCATCTATGCCCCCCCCCAAATCCCCTACTTCAGTCACAAAGTATTAATGCGTCTCAACTTGTGTCAACGTCAAATACTCTCACAACATCTGACCCCTCCGCTTTGAAAGCCCCTTTTGGTAGAGCTTTTTATCAATCATCTGATGCAGCTCCATACACCGTACATGTGCAGAGGCAGCAGGTTTCTCCTTCTGATGGTGGTAGCCTGCACCCAATCACTCTTGGTAGGACCCTTAAAAAAAACAACATTCAAGGAATCGTCAATGGCAGTTTAAAGCGTATTGGTAGGAATAAAGTGTCCCTTTCTTTTCAAAAGTTTGAGGAGGCAAATAATTTTCTAGATAACTCGGAATTTAAGAAACTTAATTATAAAATGTTCATTCCAACTTTTTCTGTGACTCGTATGGGCTTAGTTCGTGGAGTCCCCAGTGAGTGGTCCGAGGAGGATCTTCGAGAAAATGTAACATTACCAATGGGATGTGGTCCTATTCTCAAAGTGAGAAGATTGAATAGAAAAATAATAATGGAAGGAGGTCCCCAGTTGAAACCCACTGAATCAGTAGTATTGACATTTGATGGGCAAGTGCTCCCAAGACGAATTTTCCTATGCTACACAGCATTACCTGTCGAGACATATATATTTCCCACAATCCAATGTTATAGATGCTGTAACTTTGGACATGTGAAAATGAACTGCAGAGCGAGTAGTCCTAGATGTTATAAATGTGGTAATTCTGGTCACTCTGGTGATTCATGCTCGGTGGAGGAGGAAGATATTTCGTGTTGTCACTGCCATGAATCTCACTTCGCCATCAGTAAATCATGCCTTGAATTCGGCCGGCAAAAGGCTATTAAGGAGTCAATGTCAAAGAGCTGTATCTCGTATGCAGAGGCTTCTAAAATTCACGCTCCTATTTTAAAGATGTCCTTCTCTGATGCTCTATCATCTTCCAACAATGTTTCCTCTTCCACAGCAGGGCCTCAACCCCAATACGCTGCTCCAAGGAATCCCCAGGTTACCTCCTATAAGAAAACAGTTTATATGAAATCAAAACCTCCTCCAAAGCTTGACAAGGGCTATGACCGAGCTGCTCATGACTCAATTATTAGAGATTTTGCTATTCCAGAAACCTGTAACGGGTGTATGATGAAAAATATTAGCAATCCATCGAATGAATGTTCCGTAGCAGATGTTATTGCTGCGCTTATAAAATCATTGAATCAATCAAACTATTTCACACCGTCCAACGCTGCCTCTTTAATTGATGCTGTATCTAGAATACCTTCCAACAATGGACCACACGACTTTAATTCAGTGGAATTGTCGGAGTGCAATTTCCAAAAAAAGTGACTTAATTTATTTAATTAATTTAATAAGTATAATCCATTTATTGTTGCCTTACAAGAAACATGGCTGAAACCAGGTTATTCATTTAGGATTCCTGGCTATGCCTGTCTTAGGGAAGATAGGTCTGATGGGTATGGAGGTACTGCTTTACTCATCAATCATTCTTTCCCATTTACATATTTACCTACTCCTCACGCTAACAAAGATTTTTCCATAATAGCAGCTATAGTTAAGAATATTTGCTTTATATCTATATATATACCACGCCCTTCTAATAGCATTTTTAATGAAGTTGATCATATCATCTCTACTCTTCCTAAGCCATTCATAATAATTGGAGATTTTAACTCCCAGCATCAATCTTGGGGTTCATCCTCAAATCATTATGGATCTCTTGTGCTAGACCTGGTAGATATTCATAATATTTGTATTCTCAATAATGGCAATCCAACTCGTTTAAATGGCCCCAACGAGGGTTTCAGTGCACCTGATCTTTCTATATGCACTCCTGTACTAGCATCTGCTCTTACGTGGGATACACTTCCATCAACATATGGAAGTGACCATTTTCCAATTTTGATCACTTTTCCCTTTACCTGTGATTTTGTGAGTAAATGCTCTCCTCGTTTAAAATACAACTTAAGTCATGCAGATTGGACATCATTTCGCGAGTGTATTGAGACTAAGTTGTTGCAATTACCTAGTGTAACCGACAGTGATGTTGTTAGTTGTTCGGTGGCATTAGCCCAAGTTATCACAGAAGCAGCTGATGAAGTTTTCCCTGTAAAAAATAGAACAACAGGTAAAATTCCATCCCCACCTTGGTGGGACAATGAATGTACTCAGGCAATTAGAAGACGAAAGGAGGCCGAAAGGAACTATTGTCACTTGATGACAAATGAAAATTTTGAGATATACATACAGATATCACGTGAGACTAAGAAGTTATTAAGAAAGAAAAAATTCGAAGGTTGGAGACAATTCTGCGCTTCTCTTAGCCCTAATGTAAATCCCTCCATTGTATGGAATAACATTAAAAGGTTCAGGCATGCTATTAATCAGTCTACTAGACAAATGATTCCACCAAATCTAGCTCAAAAATTTATGGACCGAATTGCACCGACATCTGTCCCTGAAGAATTTGTTTTTCAACCCTCTCCTTATTTGTATGATCCTTGGAACAGTCATAGTTTTAATGATCCTTTTAAAATCGTAGAATTGAAAGGTGTATTAAGTAAATTAAAGGATACTGCACCTGGCGAAGATGGTGTTCCATATTCCTTCATGGTCAATGCAAGTGAAGGCATCCTTTCTTATTATTTGGACATCATAAATTCTGTTGCACAGTCCGGCATAGTTCCAATCTCATGGAGATCTCAAATTGTCCTTCCTATTTTAAAACCCAATAAACCAGCTTCAGATGTTACTTCTTATCGTCCTATTGCCTTATCTTCAATATTTTGTAAAATAACAGAACATTTAATTAAAAACAGATTAGAATTTTTTATCGAAAGTAACAAGTTATTAGCTCATAGTCAATTCGGTTTCCGTAAAGGTAGATCTACTTATGATAGTCTAGCCATATTGACGTCGGATATCCGCCTGTCATTTTCAAGGGACGAGTCAGTGGTAGCTGCTTTTTTGGATATTAATGCTGCTTATGATAATGTTTTAATTTCAGTATTAAGTGATAAACTTCATAGATTAGGTGTACCAATTATGTTAATCAACTTCATAGTTAATCTTCTGTCTCAAAGATCCATTAGCCTCATCTTAGATGATAACAATAAAATTACTCGTTTAGTGTGGAGAGGATTGCCACAGGGATCAGTTTTAAGTCCATTATTGTATAATATTTATACTTTTGATTTAGAATCATCTTTAAATGGCTCTGTTAGAGTTCTGCAGTATGCTGATGATTTGTTACTATACTCATCAAATTCTTCTATTGATGATGCTAGTAGGACAGTTACTCATTCATTGAGCTTATTGAAATTATGGTTGGACTCCAATGGTTTAGACCTTTCTGTCCATAAAAGTGTTGTCGTTTTATTCACTAGAAAACGTTTCCCTCCCCCACTAACTGTAAAATTTAATAACAATCCTATTTCTGTAAAAAGTCAAACAAAATTTCTGGGTGTTATATTAGACAGAAAATTAACTGGCCTCCCACATTGTGACTATGTAGTTGCTAAATGTGAAAAAAATCTTAACATACTTAGATGTGTATCTGGTGTTTGGTGGGGTGCACACCCTTTTTGTTTGAAACTGATGTACAATGCTTTAATAAGGAGTGTCCTAGACTATGGTACTTTCTTACTAGAACCAGGAAGTGTAGCAGGTTTCAAGAAACTCCGTGATATTCAGTCTAGAGCTCTTAGAATCATTTGTGGAGCTATGAGAGTGGAGATACGCGTCATACTCGTGATCGGGTGCTGTTTGTGGAGTCCGGTCGTTCATGCTTGCAAGGACATAGTAACTACTTTAATACTAGTGTCTTCTCTTGGAGATTGACGAGAGACATCACCCTGTTATGGATTAGTTTTTGTTGACATTGACTCTGAGAGAGACCTCTATATTAAATTGTTTTTTTTCCTTTTATATTTAAAACTTATTATTTTTATTTTGACGCTTTGAGACCATGTACATCCCAAAGCACGTTAGAATAGTCATTATTAAGAATATTTTGACGCTCAGAGACCATTTACATCTTTGAGATATTATATTAAATTTTGTTATTCAGACTGAGACCTTATACATCTCTCAATTTTACTATTATTGTAATGTTTGTAATAGATAATTAATATTTTGACATGAAAAATGTATTAAATTCTTATTGATATATTTCTTAAATTGTAAATTAATATTTTCTCATGAAAAATCTATCATATGCTTATATTGTAAGACTTTTTTAAAATTGTACATTAACATTATGACATATGAAAGTGCCCTTGTGGCCTGTTTGCAGAATAAGTGTTTGAATTCTGAATTTTGAATTCTATGTGTCTTAGATTTCTTGATCTTAAGTAGGTTAAGTATTATCATTGTAATAAGCATATTTTTGTGAGAAAATGGCTGACTGTCGAGTTTCTTTCGGCGTTTCTTCTCGACAGTGGCCTCTGTGAAACGCTAGTAGGGTTTGACTTGTAAAAGTGCCATTGCGGCCTACTTACAGAATAAAGTTCATTTATTTATTTATTTATTTATGAAATCTAGTCCTATTAATGCAATGCAAGTTGAGTGTGTTGATCCTCCACTCCATTTAAGAAGACAATTTCTTTGTGATAGATATCTTTTCCGTTGCTCTCAATTTTCTAACCATCAACTTTGGCCTATTTTATTAGAATTATCTTTACAAATAGCCTCTTCTAAATATTGGAAACATAAGAGTCCTCCTTGCATAATCAAAAGCTTTGGGAGACTTAAATCAATTGAAGCCCCAACTGTTAGCTCCTCAACACTTCCCATTTTTCAGTATGAATATGAATCACTGATCCTTGTTCCTTCAGTGCTTTTAAATATAGGTATCTTAAAAAATGATGTTGAACAAAATCATCAATTCTTGTGTTTCATAGGAACAGAAGGTGAGGGTGCTCATCATATTTACACAGATGCTTCTAAAATGTTGGCCAACAGTTGTGTTGGCATTGGAGTTCTCCATGTGCAATCTAATATACATCAAAAAGTAAAGTTGCCTCCAGAGTCATCTGTGTATAGTGGTGAATGCTTTGGAATCCTAAAAGCAATAGAAATGATTCTTCTTATGCGTCTTAATAAAACTATTATATTTACAGATTCGTTAAGTTCACTACAATCAATTGCTAAATTTCCTTTGAATTCAAAATTTAACAATCCAATAATTTACAAAATACGGAGCCTATTATTAAAATGTTCCCATAAAAATTATTCAGTTTCTTTAGCTTGGATCCCTGGGCATAGAGGGATAAAAGGGAATGAAAGGGTGGATAAACTTGCTCGGGATGCAATTGATTGTGGTGACATTTTTCCATATGTAAATGTACCTGAAGACCTCTTAGCTTTGCCCAAAGTATACTTACGAGATGAATGGAGTAGTCTATGGACATCATCTGATACAAAAACTGGTTTACGCTATCGTGACATACAACCTTTTCTACCTGTCAAACCATGGTTCTCTAAAATCTTAATCCCAAAACCTGCAACCAGTATGTTAATCCGAATGAGACTGGGTCATTTATGTACACCGGAGCACCTTTCTAGACTAGGCATCGTGGCCAGCTCTGCATGTATTTGTGGAGCTGATCCCGGTGACCTAAACCATATATTCTTTGAATGTCAACAATATGATCGTTCTGTATTATTAAGTCAGCTGTCATCCCTCAACGTTCCATTCCCTCTTTGTATTCCATCACTCTTATATATCCATGACTTCGACGCATCCTTGTATATATTTAAAGCCTTATATTCATTTTTATGTATCAATAATATAAAATTGTAACAGTAATATATATTCCTTATACCTTTGACTGATCCTTTGTTTTTTCCAAATTTCCGTCCTTATCGTCCTAAACCTTTCTTATACCGTTTTCCATTTTTTGGCTAAATGCGCCAGGAGCGCAGAGCCATAAAAAATAAATAAAAAAACAACAGATGTCACATCATTGGATATCTACGCCATCTACGCGCCGAAACTTCGTTACGTCGCGCAGGGGAAAAAGTGTTTTCTTAGATTTTTCAGTGAAATTTCAGGTTTCATGAATATTTCCGACACCCAAACGGATAAATGGAAGCAAAAGAGTGAAGAAGTGGCCCGGATCATGATAGTTATACGTGAAAATCGCAAATTTGAAAAGGGCTTCAGCTCGTAAGTTAAGACTAGAAACTTTTATTTAATTACATGCAATTACACTATTAGCGGCATAATAAGTATATTATGACACCTTTCCCGTTGGGAGAGAGGATCTCTTTGAGATAAGCTGAATTTTTTGGGTTGTTGTGGTCAGAGTCTAAGGTCCAGTTTTGGTTCGAAAAATCATATTTTACGACACATTATGTCACATGGTGTCGTTTTTTCCGTTGGCTCTGACACAACGCTGAACTTCAGCGTATTAATGAATATTTCAGTCATAATCATAACATAACCTCTAAGCACAAAATAAAAAATATACAGAAGAACCGTTCCCGCCGTTCTTGAAAATACATACCTAAACTTGCCCGACTCACAGGGTTGCTTCTGTATTGATTCTGAATTTTAAAAAGGAGTAGGTATAACAAAAATTCTTCAGCATGACATTTAAATATGAACCAGCGTATGTTGGTAAAAAACCGGCCAAGTGCGAGTCGGACTTCGCACATTTAGGGTTCCGAATCAACCTCAAAAATATGATTTATCAATATATTAGTATTTGTTGTTAAAATATACGTAATATTGAACATTGTCACTGTAAGGGTGTGTGCACTGGCAACACCAAGGACAGACATCTTAGATCATGGTAAAAGGCATAGTAAAAGGATTAACCTACAAGTGAAAAGTAAATAAATATAACAGTATTGCATATTAAAACATCTTTAATTTACATGGCGCAGTCGGGAAATGAACCAGAACGTACGTTACAGTAAACATGGAAACGCTGAAGCAACCTCCGCCATTGTCATTACAAGGGGATCCAGCAGAGAATTATAAAAAATGGCTTCAAAGATTCAGATTTTATTTTACTGCGTCGGGGGCAACGAAACTGGATGAGGACGGTAAAAAAGCATTATTCTTACACTGCATAGGTGAGGAGTCTATGGAAATATATAACAATTTTAGCGAAGAAAAAGTGAAGACGTATGATGAACTCGTAAAGCAATTTACGACGTATTTCACGCCCCTGAGCAACGAAAGCATTAATAGGAATGTTTTCTTTAGAAGGAAAATAAATGAGGGTGAAACTTTTGACGAATACGTAAACACATTACGAACATTAAGCTCAAACTGTAATTTTGGAACATTGCGGGATAGTCTGATAAAAGATCAAATAATAAGAGGTATAAGGAAGAAAAAACTGTAGAACGATTGTTGAAGGAGCCCGATTTGGACCTACCTAAATGTATCAAGATATGTAAATCTTATGAACAGACAGAAAAACAGATGAAAGATTTTGAATTTGATGAGGAACAAGAAACTGTCAGTGTGGTAAAAAATCAAGAAAGAAGAAATTATGGTTCGCGAAACTTAACAGATTTGTCTCAGCAAGTACATGGGAATTATGGACCGAAAACTGTACCAGAGTCATCTCAGCAAGCACATGGGAGTCGGCAAGGGCCAATGAATAAGATTCAATGTCATCGGTGTGGCTACATACATGGATTCAAGTGCCCAGCATTTAATCAGATCTGCAAAAAGTGTCATAGATATGGACATTATGGTAAGATGTGTCAAAATGTAAAAAATATAAAAGCGGTGGATCAGTCATCAGATGAAAGTGATATTGTGTTGGGTATGGTACAAGTTAACGCTATAAAGAAGGAATTGTGTGAAAGTATGCAAATACATGGACATATTATAGACTTTAAGCTGGATACCGGAGCAGATTGTAATGTTTTACCGCTGAATTGTATCAAAAAGATGGGACTAGAACGGGAAATAACTAAAGTTCAAAATAATTTGCATAATTATGATGGTACAAAATTAAACTGTGTGGGAAAAATTACACTGCAGGGATGTTTTATGAATAACAAAAAAGTTTACCTTGAGTTCCATGTTATTGATACAATTCATCCGATAGTACCTATATTGGGTTGTTCAGTCATATTAAAAGAAAAGTTAATGAAAAGATTATATCTGAATAGCATCAAAGGTGAAAATGATTATAACAGCCTAATAGAAGGTTATAAAGATTTGTTTAATGAGAAAATTATAGGAACCATAAGTGGGCCAGAATATAAAATAAAGTTAAAAGAAAATACAGTAGGGAAAATAGAAAATTGTAGAAAAGTGCCTGTGTCCTTGCATGAAAATTTTAAAAAAGAACTTGATAAAATTGAAAAATTAAATGTTATTGAGAAAATTACTGAACCAACTGAATTTGTTAGCAATATAGTCATTGTTAAAAAACCAAATGGAAAAATAAGAGTTTGCCTGGATCCAGGTAATCTAAATAGTTGTATAATGCGAGAACATTTTAAGTTGCCTACCTTTGAAGAAGTGTCATGTAGAATGGCCGGTGCTAAAGTGTTCAGTAAATTGGATGCATCTACAGCATTCTTTCAAATAAAGCTACATAAGGATAGTGCTAAATTATGTACTTTTTCAACACCTTTTGGTAGGTATTTTTTCAAAAGGTTACCATATGGGTTATGCTCTGCTCCTGAAGTCTTCCATCGTAGATATAAAGAAATATTTGAAAATGTAAATGGATGTGAAGTATTTGTTGATGATTTAGTGGTGTATGGGAAAAACAAAGCTGAACATGATGAACGGTTACAGAAAGTGTTAAAAATGGCCAAAGAAAATGGAGTACAGTTCAATTTAAGTAAGTGTGTATTTGGAAGGTCAGAAATTGAATATTTAGGGCATATTTTGACCGAGGATGGTATAAAACCAGATCCTACAAAAATTGAATCTATAGTAAAAATTGAAAAACCACAAAATGTTAAAGAATTACAACGATTATTGGGAATGATTACATATGTTGCAAAGTTTATACCATCCTTGTCTCAGGTTTGTAGTCCACTAAGAAATTTAATAAAAAAAAATGTAGACTGGATATGGACCAAAGAACATGATGATTCTTTTACTGAACTGAAAAATATATTAGTTTCGGATCCTGTGTTACAGTATTATGATGTTAATAAACCAGTAAAGTTATCGGTTGATGCGTCACAGGGTGCGCTGGGAGCAGTTTTGCTTCAAAATGACTTGCCTTGTAGCTTATGCCTCAAAGTCCATGACTGACACTCAAAAAATGTATGCTCAAATCGAAAAAGAAATGTTGGGAATTGTTTTTGGCTGTTCCCGTTATCATCAGTATATATACGGTAAAGAAGTTGAAGTTGAGACTGACCATAGACCTTTAGAGGCAATATTTAAAAAACCTATTTGTGATATACCGTTTAGACTACAGCGAATGCGTTTACATTTACAGAAATATGACTTAGATGTAAAATACAAACCTGGTAAGGATCTTTTAATTGCGGACACATTGTCCCGGCATAATGTTAAAACTAATGATAATCTTTTGGAACAAGAAATAGAAGCACAGGTAGGTATGGTAGTAAGATCCTTGCCAGTAACAGATACAAAATTACAGGTGTTTAAGAATGAAACAAACAAAGATAGTGAACTACAACAGTTAAAATATTTTATTTTGAATGGATGGCCAAATATTAAAGACATTCCCAGTAGCTTGAAACCATATTTCACATTCACTGATCAACTGTATATATGTGAAGGCCTTATTTTTAAAAACAATTGTATTGTGGTACCCAAATCCTTAAGATCTGATATGTTAGAACGTGTACATTATAATCATATGGGTTTAGATAAGTGTAAGTCTAGAGCGAGATCGTGCATGTTCTGGCCATTCATGGCGAGAGACATAGAAAACAAGGTATTAAATTGCAGTACATGTGATAGATTTAAAAAAAGTAACGCTAAAGAGCCAATGCAAATAAGAGAAATGCCAAATAAGCCTTGGTGTAATCTGGGTACTGATGTATTTCACTACAAGGGCAAAAATTATATAATAATTGTGGATTATTATAGTAAATTCTTTGAAGTATTAGAATTAAAAGACTTAAGACCAGAAAGTACAATAGACATATTAAAGAGAACTTTTAGTAGATTTGGAATTCCTGAATATTTGTACAGTGATGGGGCTACCAATTATACTAGTTACAAAATGAAAGAGTTTGCTCAAAGTTGGGGTTTTATACACAAAACTAGTAGTCCTACTTATGCCCAGTCTAATGGGCTGGCAGAAAGATATATTCAGATAGCTAAAAATTTGTTTAAAAAGGCAGATCATGAAGGCAAGGATAGGTATTTAGCCCTCTTAGAGTATAGAAACACACCAATTTCAAAAGAATTCAACTACAAAACTCATTCAGAGTTATTATTTGGTAGAAAAACCAAGAGTTTATTACCTAATTTTCAAAAACCTACTAAAGAAAACTGGGAAGTTCAAAAAACCTTGTATGACAATGCATGGAAACAGAAACAGTATTATGATAGAGGATCAAAGAACTTGTCAAATCTAAAAGAGGGACAGAAAGTTGTATTAATTAATAATAATAAAAAACAACCTCATAGTTATGCTGAAGTACTGAAAAGGGATGTGAGACCAAATTCATTTAAAATCAAAACTGAAACTGGCCAAGAACTGTATAGAAATAGGAGATATTTAATAGATTGTAATAATCAAGATAAAATGAAAATTGTAACCGATAATCAGCCAAATAGTGATGAGGGCGGAGATGCAAGTAGAAGATATAGTGTTACTTATGATGTGCCAGAAGATAGCTATGTTTCCAAACAAAGTGAAGTTCTTCAAAACAGCAACAATGATAATAACCATATTATAGAGGAAAATCAAAATTTTGAAATCAGATCTAGAACTGGGAGACTTATCAGAAAACCTAGCTATCTATCTGACTATGACACAAATTAAATCCTGTTATATGTTAATTAGTAATTTGCTATATGTCACATATTAGTATGTTGCTTGAAAGGAAAGGAGATGTAAGGGTGTGTGCACTGGCAACACCAAGGACAGACATCTTAGATCATGGTAAAAGGCATAGTAAAAGGATTAACCTACAAGTGAAAAGTAAATAAATATAACAGTATTGCATATTAAAACATCTTTAATTTACAGTCACCAAATTTCAAGTTCATAGGTCAATGAGAAGTCTAAAAATTCTTCGGAACAAATTTTGTGACAGACGACGGACGGACGGACGGACGTCTGGGCGACGCGACACCAATAGGGTTCCGTTTTGACCCTTCGGGTACGGAACCCTAATAAATTGATGCGTGACCCGCTGCGAGTTGTGACTTGTGACCGGCGGCGGTCGAGAGCGCCAACAAAGAATATACCTAATTTACTTAACTAAACCATAGTACTTAAATAATGGCGTTTTACCAGCGAACTATAAGATGAATGTGTAATGGTTGATCGTCGTTATCAAAGCGGCTAGTTTCAAAAAATTACCTACCTACCTAGGTATTGTAACTACCAAAATGAGAAAACCGTTTTATTTACCTTTCAATATCGTTTGAAAATTTGAAGAAAGTGTAGGCACAGCTTTTTGTTGTATTTAAACAATAAAATACATTCCAACTGTAATAATATCGGTTATTCATTTTGACGTACGTGACACAAAGTACCTACGTAGCGGCGGGGACGTCAAGTGATCAACGCGCGCACAATTAGCACTCGCGACGCGACAGTGACAGTCGCGACTAAGCTCGTCCGAAATCAACTGAGAATGCCTGTAAATGTTACGTATGTGTGCGTGCGGCGAAAATGGCACTTTGTACTGAGCGGACTCTCTGCTCCGGCGCGCGCCGCCGCTATTTACTTTGTGCTCTAAGGTTTCTTCCCAGCCAGAGTGTATGAAACAATACATTATCATGTTACACTTTGTCGCACTTATTCCGTGGGAATATAAGACTCTGGCATTAATTCCGTTGGAATTTAAGACTGGCGCAGTCTGGAGGAGTCTGGTCAGCAAAATGGGACATGATGTCACGATCCTCAGCATTGGGGGAGCGACTGATGATGATAAGACCTATTCCGTTGTAATAGAAGACTCTGACACAAATTCCGTGGGAATTAAGACTCTGGCTCCTATTCCGTTGGAATATAGGCTAGCACTAATTCCGTTTGAATTTAAGGCTCTGGCTCCAATTCCGTTGGAATAGAAGACTCTAGCCGTTGGGATATACATTTTTATTTCTTACATGTTAAGATTGGACCACTGATTCTGTTGGAATATATATTTTCTCTATAAATATATGTATACAATACGCTATTTGACTAATTTTTTTTATAATGCCAATCGAACCAGTTTTTAGAGACCATTAAATGTCTATATGGGACCAACAACATTTAGAGCACAATAAAGGGCTAAAATTAGGGACAAACCTAGCTCGGCAAGTCTCGCAACACAGTTCTTCTACAACAAAAAAGGAATGATATGTAATGTTAAACCAAGTCGGTTATATTTTAGTTAGTCAATAGCACCGGAGGGGTGTCCATAGAACAAGATTTCCACCGACTTGCATCGGCATTATTTAATTTTTTTAAATATATAGAATGACTTGGCCATCTGTGGTGTATGTCACACCCTAATACTTAACTGAGC
Source organism: Cenopis cana (assembly GCA_951800055.1). Classification (NCBI taxonomy): domain Eukaryota; kingdom Metazoa; phylum Arthropoda; class Insecta; order Lepidoptera; family Tortricidae; genus Cenopis; species Cenopis cana. Next base: position 2,218,850 of record OX637496.1, read on the forward strand.
TGATCACAGCTGATACACATCTGATGAAAACTTCCCAAATATTAACCTTTGTACTTTTTCCCAGAACTAAGGAATGCAAGATACCTTGATATTGATTCCAAGAAAATGATTTTAATAAATTAAAAGCTAAGCTTTGCTTAGTTTAGGACTAGGTTGATTTGTGTAAGATTGTCCACAATTATTTATTTTTTTATATTTTATTACCATATGTTCTATCTAGCATACCAAACTTGTAGTATAAAAGCAGAGTATTTTTACTCAATAAATCAGTATTGCTTCAGTATTACCTCGAACCTCGTCTTATCATTATAACCCACTTAACACTCCACACTTCATGGCTATCACAACACAACACACAACGCTTTACTTATACATGTGTATTGTTCAAACTCGCTCAAGCTGCATGTCATTAGGGCTAGCGCTATGTTTGATTAGGAATATTTTAATCAGCTGACGATTGTTTTTTTGCCATATGTAGCCGTGCGATGGCCAAGCCATTTTATATATTTAAAAAAATAAAGTAATGCCGATGCAAGTCGGTGGAAATCTTGTTCTGTGGACACCCCTTCGGTGCTATTGACTAAAATAGAACGGACTTGGTTTAACATTACATATCATTTCATTACTTTTTTGTTGTAGAAGAACTGTGTTGCGAGACTTGCATCTTTTTACATGTAATATCAAATGAAATCAAATTATTTATTTTGTAAATAGGCTTAATCTATAGCTCTTTTACACGTCAATTTAATGCTAAGTTTACAGCAATTTTACATAAATGCGTCTTTATCATCTATAAACTCCTTTATAGTGTAATACGCTTTTTGTACAAGATGGCGTTTAACGCTGGACTTAAATTTATTCATTGACAATTTCAACATGCAGCATGCAGCAGGTAACTTATTGTAAAACCGTACACAGTTACCCATATATGACATATTTACTCTACGGAGACGATATCCAGGAATAGCTAATTTATTTTTGTTTCTAGTATTATAATTGTGAATGTCACTGTTTGATTTATACATGTCAAGATTTTTATGAGTGTACATTATATTTTCGTAGATATACTGTGAGGCAACCGTGAGGATCTTTATTTTATTAAATTTATCTTTAAGAGAAATGCGTGACCCTAAATTATAAATACTACGTATAGCACGTTTCTGTAATACGAAAATTGAATGAATGTCAGCGGCTTTACCCCACAATAAAATACCATAAGACATCACGCTATGAAAATAGGCAAAATATACAAGCCTTGCCTTTTCAACATCTGTAAGCTGACGAATCTTTTTAACTGCGTAAGCTGCTGAACTGAGTCTACCTGCCAGAGTGGAAATATGTGGACTCCATTGTAATTTTGAATCCAAAGTTATGCCAAGAAAAACAGCTTTATCTTCAAATTTAAGAAGTTCGTCTTTGAGAGTGATTTGTGCGTTACATGTATGTTGTACATTAGGCAATGAGAATCGAATGCACTTTGTTTTCTTCGCATTAAGGAGCAGATTGTTAACAGTGAACCAGTGAACAAGAGACGATAATGCATTATTTATATCATTAAAATTGTCTTGTTTTCTTTTAACTTTGAATATTACTGACGTATCGTCTACAAAAAGAACTAATTTATGTTTTTCATTAAGTAAGTAAGGCAAATAGTTGGCATAAACAAGAAATAAGAAAGGACCCAGAATAGACCCTTGGAGAACGCCCATTGAAAGAATAGACCCTGCCGATTTTGTCCTATTTATGTCTACTATTTGAGTTCTGTCATTCAAGTAGGACCAGAGAAAATCAAGTGTTTTATCCCTTATGCCATAATGGTTCAGCTTTCGAATAAGAGTGTCGTGATCCACACAGTCGAAGGCCTTTGATAGATCACAAAACACACCTACAGCGTCAAACGATTGCTCCCATGCTTCAAAAATATGTTTAAGTAATATTGTGCCTGCATCAATCGTGGACCTGCCCCGCGTAAACCCAAATTGATCTCTATGTAGTATTTTATTGGTATTAAAATGGAATAGTAGTTGGTCATGCATATTTTTTTCAAAAATTTTGCTTATTGCAGGTAAAATAGACACTGGCCGAAAATTTGATGGGTCTGATTTTGACCCGGACTTAAACAAAGGAATAACACGGCTATGCTTCATTAAATCAGGGAAGACTCCTGCATCGACACACATATTAAATAATGAAGCTAAGTGGGGTGCAATGGGATCCAAAATAGACTTTAAAACCTTAACCGATGTTCCCCAAAGATCTTCCGTTTTTTTTAAGTGTAAAGACTTGAACGCCTTTATAATCATTAGCGGGGTAACGTATCTAAAACGAAAAACATTTAAACATTCAGGTACATTTGTTTTTAGCAGAGACTCGGCCATAGAAGAAGACGAATTCAGTGACCCTGTTGTTTCAAGGGGTATATTTGTAAAGAAACGTTCGAATTCATTTGCAACATCTAACTCTGATTCTATTATTTTATTACACACTTTCAAACTAAATTTAGGGTCACGTGACTTTATCTTTCCGGTTTCAGTGCTGATTATTTTCCAAACTGTGTTAATTTTATCGTTTGAGTCTCTAATTTTACGTGCAAAGTACTTAGATTTAGCTACAATACATAATTTCTTAAATATTTTGCTATATGATTTAACATACTCGCAAAATTCCGAGTCCCTGTTTAATGCTCTTAATGCGTATAACTCATACAAATTATTTCTTGATTTGTGAATTCCAGGCGTGGCCCACTCATTAAAACTCGCCCTGTCCTTCCGTTTGACTATTCTGACTTTAAAACATTCATTGAACTCACTTTCAATAAAATAAAACAATTTAGAATAATAAACATTGGGGTCATCAATTTCAAAGCTTAAAAAATCTAATTTACATTTAACGTTCTTGTTAAAAGTCTCTAACCTCTTTTCTGTTACTGGTCGGTATATAATGTCCGAAGGTGACTTATCCTGCTATACAATAAAAGATGCAAGTTGACCACTATGATCTGATCCTAGTTTGTTAATAGTAGTTTATGCAACTGGTACATAATGAGGGGCATTAAAACACGAGTATGTTTTATGAAACGAGCCGAAGGCGAGTTTCATAATAAGGTCACACGAGTGTTTAATGCCTAATTATGTACAGTTGCATACATTACTTTATCTACACACATATTATAACTACTCTAAGATGGGTTCAGAAACCGTAGTAAATAAATACAATAATTGTGTTAATACAACCTTTTTTGCACGGATGCGGAAATATCGAAACGCCGCCTCACATTGCTGTCGCAGCGCCGGTATCTGCCGGAGCCAGGCGGCGTGCGCGGGAGTTCAGCTTGAGCGTTACATTTTCGCGCTACACTTTGATTCTCTTCATTGGTCGGCACTCGGCAGCATAGACGTACATGAGTTCGTATCAAATGGCAAGACCCTTAATACTTATTTATTTATTTGTAATGTCTTTCTTTTGAATGTATTTTGATATGTCTAATCAGATTACTTTTATATATAAACTGCTTGTCACATGTATGGCAAGTATAACGTTTGTCGCCCGTGTGAATTCGTTGATGCCTACGTAAGTGTGAGCTGTTTGCAAATGTTTTACTACATACATCGCAGGAATAAGGCCTTTCTCCTGTATGTGTTCTGAAGTGCCTAATCAGATCACTATGGCGTGTAAACTGCTTGTCACATGTATTGCAAGTAAAACGTTTGTCGCCCGTGTGAATTCGTTGATGCATACGTAAGTATGAGCTGTCTGCAAACGTTTTACTACAAACATCGCAGGAATAAGGCCTTTCTCCTGTATGTGTTCTGGAGTGCCTTATCAGACTACTTTGGCATGTAAATTGCTTTTTACATTTACCGCAGATATAGGAATTATTACCAGCGTGAATCAGTTTATGTGTTTTCAAATAAGCCTTTGTTGTATATTCTTTATGACAAACGTCACAGCCGTAAGGTCTCCGTCCGGTATGTACGATGACATGCTGCAATAAATTAGATTTAGTTGAAAATTCCTTTCCACATATTCCGCAAGAGAAAGTTTTGGCTCCCATGTGAGCACGTTTGTGTACAACTAAGGCACGTTTACTAGATAATTGTGAGGGACAGATTGTGCAATAGTTAGGCGCCGCCGTCGGGTGTTCCCGTATGTGGTCGATTAACGTAAACTTGTCTGAGAAGCGTTCCCCGCAAGTATCGCACGTGTACGCTTGTTCCTCGGCGGCGGTGTCATCAGGCGTGTCCTTCATACGAGTCGCGAGCCTCGGCCCGCGGCGTGATGTCGCGAGACACGTCTGGCTCGCGTGCGGCGCCTCATCGCCGCGGAGGCGCTCGAGCCTCACGGAACAGGCCATGGCGAGCTGTTCCCTGGCGCGCGCGGACACAGCCCGCGCCGGCTCCCACTCCGAGCGTCCGGCGCCGGCCCGACCGACTACAAACAACAAACAAATTGTGGTATGAGCGAACAGAGTTTTATACAACACAGATACGCATCAATCAATTCAGATATTGAAGGGAACATTATTTACTTTAAACTCATTTTTCTACGTCGACTTTAAGAGTGCTTTCGTTGCCGGGCACAAGTCAAATGTGGGTATTTTTTGACGTTTTCCGCTGCACACAAACGAGCACTGTACACGGTGCGTTCGCATGTGTTCGTAACAACACTAACGCACATAACTTTTCATTTAATTTTAAACCCTGATATAGTGCAATAAGGTATACAATGATATCTGTCATGTATCTTCGTATGCTGTAACAAGTTGCCGTATAGTGTGTGTATGAGCCTTGATACTTTTGCAGCGAAAATATTGTGTTTAGAGATATACAACTAAATTCATATTATCATCCTTTTTGTATTAGACTTAATATTTAATGCGAAAATATAATCAGTTGAAGATAAATTAGTGGGAAATTCATCCACATGCGTTTTGTAGTATTGAAGGAAAATACAAGTTAATGAAATAAGTATATACTTTTAATCATTTAATCATTTAATCATCATATATTGCATCCATGGTATTACATATAGGTCTAAAAATTATAATTTTGCGTTCACATGGACCCTGGTAGGGCACAGCAATATGTAGTCTTATATCTAATTTTAGTTACTAACTAGTAATAAATTAATTAGTACATTTTTTTCGCATAGTCATAAATAATCAATAATTAAGCGTAATTCAAATTCAAGATAACAATGATATAATAATAATAGTAAAGTTAATTTAGGATTAGGTTTCGTTCATGTCAGGTAATGTCACAGCTATTTTAATTATTAGTTAGTTCACATTTTATCGTCAAGGAAATCTTTAAGAGTATAATAACACTTATTAACTAAAAAGTCCTTCAACCGTCGATTGAACTGCTTTTCTGTCTCTAATTGTTTTATGTCGTCACTAATTTTATTGTAAATATTTACTGCCATCACGTTTGGGCTATTGCTATGTAATTTAAGTTTCGATCGTGAGGCTGGTGCTAAGTTATTTTTAAACCTAGTTTGGAACCGTCGCGGTTGATCTACGAGTTTTGGGAAAAAGTGTGGGTGTTTTCTCACGAACTTACAGATTTCGAAGATATAGATGGATGTTAATGTCAATATTTTATATTCGATAAAGTAAGGTCTACAACTCTCTATATTTTTAATATTGGCTAGTATTCGTATACATTTCTTTTGTTGAAGGAAAAGGTCATTTACATCTGTGCTATTGCCCCAGAGTATGACACCATACTTGAGCCACGAGTAAGCATACGCGTAATAAGCTGTTAAAGCGCAGTGAAAGTTGGTAGATTTTTTTAATTCTCGTAGGGCGTATATAAATTTTGACATTTTATTTTTAGTTTTTTGGATGTGTGATTTCCAGTTGATTGAAGTGTCTATGTCCATCCCTAGGAAAGTAAAAGTGTCTGTTGATTCTATATTTATTCCGTTGTAGGAAAAATTAATATTTAATGGATTCTTTTGGTGGGGCCTAAATTGCATAATTTTGGTCTTTAAAAAATTTATATCCAAATTGTGGTCGTTCATCCAGTCAGTAAGTTTGGTCAGTATGACATGTAAGTTTTTGTATAGATCTTTATCGTTTTGGCATGACATTAAAACTGAGATATCGTCTGCGAAGAGGACACATAATTCATCCAAGATGCTTGGGAGATTGTTAATGTAAATTAAAAACATCAAACATCCGATGCAGCTACCTTGCGGAATTGAGTGTTTGACATTTTGTACGTCCGATTTTACTAAGTTTATTACTCCGGATTTGTGGTCTAAATATTGAATTTCCACATATTGTTTACGGTTTTCTAAATATGAGGCAAACCAATTATGGGCAGTATCTCTGACACCTATTTCGCACAGTTTATCGAGAAGTATTTTATATTGTACTCTGTCGTATGCTTTGGACATATCAAGAAACAAGCCGATAGCGTACTTTTTTTCGTTCAAAATATTCAGCACTTCTTGCATATACTTATGTGTCGCCAGCTCTGTTGACCGATTTTTGCGGAAGGCATACTGGTTATCATTAAATACTTGTTTTTTCTCGCAAAATGAGTTCAAGCGTTTACACATTGCTAATTCAAAAATCTTAGACGAGGTTGGTAACAAGGCAATAGGGCGATAGTTGCTTGGATCTGTCTTGGCTCCTTTTTTATAAACTGGTTTTATGATCGAAGTTTTCAAAGGGTCGGGAAATATACCTTCGGAAAACGACTGGTTAATCAACAAGTAGTATGGTAATGTTAGTTCGTCGGCGCAACTCTTAATTAACATAGGCGGTAATTCGTCAAAGCCGTAACTACTCTTATTCTTTAATTTACGTATAATAGTGTTTACCTCGCGCGGCTCGACCGGCCGCAGGTACATTGTATTAAGTGTACTTCTACCTATGATTAATCAATACTTCGTATTTGACCAGCTATCTAACGATCGAATCTTTTCAAGAGACAACTTGAAGAACACGGCGGCGTGTTTCAAGTTTTAGGGTGCCTTTCCATCAAAGTTGTGTCATTGCTATGAATGCGTTGATATCCACCAATCATATTCGTTGGTCCACATAACATAGCATGGATTTAAACGGAAAACTATAACATCCTCGTAAAGCATCCAGCAATTTATGAGTTCAAGTTACGGTAGCCCAGTGGTTCAAGCATGCGGCTGTCAAGCGGCGGTCGTGGGTTCGAATCCCAGGTCGTATCAATGAGTTTTTCGGAACTTATGTAGGTACAGAATATCATTTGATATTTACCGTTAGCTTTTCGGTGAAGGAAAACATCGTGAGGAAACCTGCATACATCCGCGAAGAAATTCAAAGTTGTATTTGAAGTCCCCAAGTTCCCCAACCCGCTCTGGGCCAGCGTGGGGACTACTGCCCAATCCCTCTCATCTATGAAAGGAGGCTTGTGCCCAGCAGCAGGCTGATGATGATGATGATTTCAATTCGGAGAAACTTCAATCTAAACATAATAAATCTCGGGTGAAGTGCCGTGGAAGTCCACGGTAAAGGATAAAACTACCATTATTGTGTAGATAAATATCGTATATTAAAACAAAAGAACAAGAATCCACCAAAATCACCTTTTCTCCTTTGATGTAATTTTTAACTTCCTATAAGTCACATAAGAACCTGAAATTTGGCGATGAAATGTTTCCTTTTTTTCCTAAGCCTATAAAGGTGTCCCACTACTGGGCAAAGGCCTCCCCCCTCGACTTTCACTCGTTCCGGCTTTGAGCTGTTGCGGGCCAGTCGTTTAGAAATGTGTCTAGGTTATCCCGGCACCTCCGCCTCGGCCTGCCACGTCGTCTCCGAGCATATTGCGAAACCCACTCTGTTGCTAATTTTGCCTACCTCCGTGGATGCATACGGCAGACGTGGCCGGCCCAGTTCCATTTCAGCCTGGCAGTCTTGCTCCAACATCCTCCAGCTCCAACATCTGCAATACCGGTTTTGAAGCGCAGCAAAGAGTTCCGAACACGGTCGATCAGTTTGACTCCCAGCATGCTGCGCTCTATTGCCCGTTGGTAAACCTTCAATTTGGTCTCGGTGAGTGACCATGTTTGTGCACCGTAGGTTAGAACAGGCAGAATGCACATGTCGACGAGCCTCCGCTTCAGAGCTAACGGAAGGCCTCCCTTCAGTAGATCTTTCAAAGCCCAATAGCTCTTCCAAGAATTTTGGATCCGTCTTTCAACTTCCTTGTCCTGTCTCTGGCTGAAAGAAGCTTATTGGCCCAAGTACGGATACTCGTCGACATATTTTTGCTGAATTTTCTAATTCGTGATTGCCTGGTCCTAAATGTGCGTATTCCGACAATGACTTGGCCGGTTCTTTAACTATCTGTATTTGTAATGGTAACTCATTCCCTGTCTACACTATGTTTCTCCAAGCCACACTTCAGATTCGGTTGAAACCGCTCAACCAAGCTCACTGGAGCGCAAACTCTCAGAGTATTTCTATGTTTAAGCCGCCCGCGTGGTAGTATCGGAGGTTTCCTCTGCACTTTTCCCAGGACACCCTCAAACAGCGCACTCCTATCGCTTTAATGGGCACAGCCAGGTTAAAAAAGAATTTCCAAGCACATATTTCAATTTCAAGCTAGCATTGTTCATTTGCGCCAGATTTGCTATTAATACCATGTATTAAAAGGGATATTTAGGCTGCTTTTTCACTAGAGATGTTTATGCTACGTTACTATACATATTTGATAGCTATCAATTGTATACATTTGTTCATATAGCATAGCACTGGTGGAAGCGGAAGCTATCATACCGCACACAGCGTGTGGAAATGCAGCCTTACCATGAATATTTGTTTTTCGTAGAAAGAGAATCGTATAGAAGAAGTTTTAAGATCAAACGTCATCATCGAAAAAGATGGAATTATAGTAACCTGACTAAATTGAAAAGGATCAGATGACAATATATCCCTTGGCACGATAGTGACATCTCATCATTAGCCGTGTTATAAATTATATAGCGAAACAAATTGATGACAGTACATCCATGACAAAAATAAATGATGAGAAAAGAGATAGTTATGTCATTATAACTAATAACTCCCACGTGTATATGATTAGGTAAATTCTTTCACTGGCAACTCACAAAAACAAATATAAATCGTAAATATCCCATTTTTAATATCACAATATACCATGTTTATAAAAACATTGTTTCATGTGTATGAAAATTAAACGCATTTGTATTTGTACTTTGTATTTACCATGAGTCACTACATATTATAGTTATTATACTTTGATTAACTTCTGGTTGCTATTGCTACTTTCCAGGTTGTACCACTAGTTCAGGTAGCTGGCTATATTCATACATAATTGCTTATCAAAATAAAGCATTATAGTTCAAAAAACTCAAGTCCAAATACAATAATAAATATATGAAATCAACCAAGTATCAAAGTCGTTAGTCGACAATCAATTGACGGTTGCGTACCATTCATAACTGTCGTGTCGTTCTTAATAAATACGCCTAATCGGAGGTCACATGTTTTATTGGTTTGCTGAGAGTAATTACGGTAGCTTTGTGAAGAGCCACAAAAAAACCAAGTATACGTCCTCCCCCGACGGCCTCTGGGCCGGTACTGAGTCACAGCAAGCGAGTCTATGAGAAAAAGGTCTGTTTTAAATCGATTAAAATTAATATTTTTATATCCTATTTGCTACTTTTTATTATTTAATATTGAAGAATAGAAGTTATTTTACCCCAATAGCATAGTTGAAAACCTTTTTATTAGCTTGAAAATGACAATATGATGCAGCGAAGTTTACCAAAAATATGGAGTTTTCCGTGGCTCTTTTAGTTAAACCAAATTTAAAATTGCGTATTTTCAGACAGTAGGCGAAAGAGACCGTCTTTCTGTGCATCTAACTGTATGTACTTATTACATATTTTAGTTTCAATCGGTTACAGAATAAACGGGTTTGAAAGACGACATGTTTTCGAACATTTCGAAATCGAGTGTGAGAAAAGTGCTCGAGTTTCTTCAATACATGTTTTATTTACAAGTTTAGACAGTAGCTCCCGTAGTCGATAAGTTGTTCTTCACGGGACTGTAAACAGTGTTACAAAAAACTATACCGTTTTTGAGATTTTCTGTTATGAATACGTGGTAAAACGCGGAAACATGGCGTTTCCAGCGAATACGCTCTTAATGTTTGAATTAATATTTTATCAGACTATAATCACATTTTTTATTTCAGAGCTCCCTACTTAAGTATAACAACTCATAAGACATCGCTTTAGAGAACACACAGACATTCCGACTCCACAGTCAAACTTATAAATATTATAATACCCGCTGTACTTAATGTTTAATAAACAATAAAAAAAAAAAATGGACACAGAACAAAAGACACGCCGACCCAGGATTTGTACTTCGTATCCGCAGGACTAGTTTGTTTAATTATTTCGGTTCGTTTTTAGGGTTCCGTAGTAAACAAGGAACCCTTATAGTTTCGCCATGTCCGTCCGTCCGACCCCCGTTTTTCTCAGTAACCGTTAGCACTAGAAAGCTGTAATTTGGCATGAGTATACATATCAATGACGCCGACAAAACGGTAGAATAAAATCTTAAAAAAAAATTTTTTTCAGGGTACCTCCCCTACATGTAAAGTGGTGGTGCAATTTTTTTTTCTTCCAAACCCCATCGTGTGGGGTATCGTTGGATAGCTCTTTCAAAAATATTATAAGGTTTCTAAAAGCATTTTTTGATTAAAGAACAGGTTGGCGTGATATTAAGCTTTGAAGTGATAATTTTTGTTATGGTCAAGTGTCCCCGCCCCCCCCCCCCCCTGCCAGCTAAACGGTGGCTACTAGGCATGTGAAAAAAATCATGGTAGTAGTATATACAATGAATTTAAAAGGAAAACTATCACAGCTAAGTAGACATTACTAGTTAACGAGTAATAGTCGAACTTCAGAAATGTACTTTGCAAAAGCAAACCTTCGTACAATTTCCATTGATACCTTAGATAATGTTGTTAATTCTGTCAAAAACATAGTAAATATAAGTTAGCGAACTTTTTAGTCCACATAATGTAACGGGTGGACGACTACGGAACCCTACCTTGCGCGTGGCCCGACACGCACTTGGCCGGTTTTTTGTTTTATTAATTTCGGTTGACTCATAGAAAAAAACAATAACCAGGAATATCGGTGAAATGTCCCTAAGGTGATTGGTGGACTTTGAACAGTGTTAATTAGGTAATGCGTCGACACCGTTCAAGAGTCCCGACGTTGCCACTTTCGCTTGTAAACCATTATTGCTTGTGTACACAGCGTCGTGTGGCGAGTACTCACGCGATATGCAGTCCTCCTCTTCGTCGGCCGACACCTCCGCCTTCACCGCGCGCGCCCCGTCTGAAGCAAAACCTCTACTTTATTCTTACCATTTACATTGTTCTCTCATCATCATCAAATGCCTTCTAGTCTATTATGTAATGACTATACAAGCAAGGGAGACAACGTATTTTTCTCTATGTTCTTACTAAATTGCTTTGCAATTGGAGACATCCAGGAACTGTCGTTTAACTTATGATGACACAAATTAAATTCAACCATGGACAAATAAAATTCACTAGCAAAACTGTAGTTAGGTACTCTAAGCAACCTCGTATCTCAGTACTGAAACTATGCTGAGATAAGAGTTTTACTTTTGTTTGTGAACCGACGATCTAAACCATTCGCCCGATTAATATTAGTTCTCTGAGTTGGTACTCACACAGTACCGCATCTCTTGCCGCGCCATTCACCGTTCCTGCTGCGACTGCTGGCTCGTCCTCTAGAACAAGCAAATAATAAAATGAATTTCTATCCTAAACTTGATTTTTGAGACATGCCTTGTTGTACAAAAGTTAATTGGTCGTTGAGGCAATTCAACAACACACACGTTCAGACGCTCAGACACGTTCTAAACGCGACGAAGACGATGATCATGTGTAATTATAAATTATCAGTCATTAATCAGTTCCTAGACCACCTCCCATGGTCTACATCAGACCAACTTAACGGTGTGGCCGTATTGGATTGTCATCGAGAATTTTGAATCAAAGGTTTCGAAATATGAGCACTGCAGAGACTCGACACATGCTGAGTTAGCGCCGATTCTACATTCCGACAAATGCCTTTCGCTAAACCAAGTTTATCCCAGTTACATCTTTGGCTATTTGATTCCAACCCCATTCACTGCATTCCTCCTCCACATCACATGCAATATTGGATAAGTATAAACTTTGTATGAAGAGAGAGAATTATCTCTCTACACTCGTGAGTATTTGTTACTCTGAGCATCTATCTAACTAAGCAAGTAATTTTTATTTGTAAACATAGGTTACAGAATGGTGGTGTAAGAGGTACAGAGTGGCACTATGTTTCGCCGGTCAAATTTAGATTTCAATCTAATATTACATGTCATAATTATGAAATAAAAGTATTAGTTATAGGCTGTAATTACAATCAATAAGTCCCAGAAATACAATAAATTAGAATTAATATGTCCCAGAAATACAATAAATTCGTAATAAAATAGTATAATTAAAATTAATTGTCAAATTAAACAATACAATAACATTAAATAATTCAATTAAATATGTGCGCTAAAAAGTCTGTCAAGGAATAATAACATTTGCCATTTCTAATAAATTATTTTATCTACACACATATCATAAATCCTCTAATATGCGTTCAGAAACCGTAGAAAATGACTCTCATTTCAACATACAATGAATTTATGGCAATTTTCTTATCTGTGGCTAAGGCTACAGCAGTAATATAATTTTCATTTTAATCTCACATATGATGTTAAAATATTAAACGTCAAACAAAACTGTCAAAATTTAAATGTCAAAGTTGACATGTCCCTATTCTAGTATCACTGAAAATTCAAATTCAATCGATGCAAAATGTCAGCTCGATGTTTTTTTAGTATATAGAGCACGAAATTTGAGCTAGAACGACATGATCACATCAGAATAGGTCCCTATTCTGATGTGATCATGTCGTCTTTACTTTTTAAAATAACATTCAGGTATCGGTTGCCAGTTATGATTTCGATATTTCCGCAACCGTGCAAAATAGGTTGTATTAACACAATTATTGTATTTATTTACTACGGTTTCTGAACCCATCTTAGAGTAGTTATAATTTATAATATGTGTGTAGATAAAGTAATGTATGCAACTGTACATAATTAGGCATAATGTACCAGTTGCATAAACTACTATTTAAAATCGTGAGAGGCGCGAGTCTTAGAGGCAGGGGTATTTTATTATACATTTTTCTTGCCAAACAGAACACGCTTTTGCGCATCAGTGCAGTACGTGAGGGCACTATACAAAGATTATGAGCTCTATAGGTATCTCTATTGAAGCGTTCAGATATTTGTGTGAAGTAAGTTGCATTTGTTTTTACAAATATAGCCGTTTCAAATATAAAAAGACAGGGAAGAACAGAGTATACTAGTGGCTCTTTGAGCTGTGGACAATTTTTAATTTCCAGTTTGTTTAATTTAGTACAAGCAGGCTCTAGAGCCTATCAGTAAATTACTGATGAAGTGGAACTAAACCCGCTGTTGTTTATCCCTACTTATTTAGATAAAGTGTTTAAACTTCATATAACTATTGTGAGTGCAATAAATAATATGTATTGTACTAACGCCATAAATCCTGTCTCTCTTCACCACTTGTCGCATCTACAGCGTTCAACTCTGACTTAAGTGGAGCTCCTTCGTCTGAAATAAACATGCTAAATATAGTAGGTACAGTGTTATGTGGCCTCTTACAGGTGGTAGTTGAGTTCATATAAGCAATGAAATTTATCAATGAAATAGGTGCTCACACGACTCAGGCTCCTCGCTGGACGCATCTCCATCCTCCATTATTGACTCAACTGCTGGTATTTCCTCTGGAGCAAGCAAAAAACATGCAATTTAATATCGAGCATTTGTTGTTACGAGAAAAACTCACATTACAAGATTTTGTGTCACCTATTCTTAGCTTTGTATAGTTTTACAGTGTGAAACGTGTTTACAGTACTATGTATCATGTAACATGACAGCATAATAGGTAACTACCTAAATCTTATACAGATAAAAGTCATTGATCTTTAGAATGTTTATGTAAGTCACTAAACCTTTTAAATTTTATCAAGAAATTGAATCTGAGATACTTTGGGATGGGGAATAGGGATATCTTACCTCACATATGACAAACCTTCACAACTATTACAGAAACAAATACAGTGCAAATACATAAACATTTCATTACAGGTCATTATTCACTGTGCACAAATTTATGTTACAAAGTTTTGCAAAGACTGAACGTGACCTCCATCCATCGCTGGATAAATAATCACTTTGTCCTTCAAAAATCCACTCATATTATCATTGGGAACTGTTTCAGTTACTTATTCCATGGTAAGGTCAAGATCTACCTTTAACCTGCCGAGCTCTGTCCAGCCATGCATGTAGCTCTATCTCGCGTCCCGCAGCCGGCCCACGCACACATCACAGATCCCAACTTCTTCTTCACTGTCGAGTATTAGCTGGAAGTTGAACAATACTGATTAATGTTTCCCAGGGTCTCATTAGCCAGAAGATTTTTTTAATTGAATGTTATGCGAAGCCTAAGGCCCAGAATAGAAGGGATTGGAAGGTGCTGCAACGACACAGGGCAAGGCCCTCTTAATGATGATGATGATGCGAATTACAAAGAACATGCACGCCTTGAAGATGCAATTACCATTGCCACTGCATATTTACAATATACATTGTCTTGAAATATGTCAAATTCATTGGAGGTTTCTATATATTGCTATTATTATATTGATTGACGTGTAAGTAGTTGACGTCCAAGAAAGGGGTCAAGAATACCGACTCTAAATCACCATGCCTTAACAAATTTGAGTTTATCGTGATTATTGATCGTTCGATTAGATGTAGTGAAACAACTTAAGAACCATATTAACATGTATCTCGAAGCACTCCTTGAGCATGTCCGAATATATCTCTGTGGTGCCGAGATGTGTGTACGGCGTCGTTAGGTCCCTGTCCGGAGCGCGCCGCAGGCAGCAGCGGCACGAGTGCGCCGCGTCCATCACGATAAATAGCGCCGTTGATTATTAGTATTTACGGTAACGAAAATAGCGACTCGGGACAGATCAGATCTCTGGACCGGAGAATAACATGAAGTGATAAGATAACATTAACCGAACCAAATCGCATCGCTGTGCTTGGTTGGATTTTGACAGTAAAGTGACAGTGACAGCACGATCCCACACGATCCACGATGTTGAATACGTTCTGATACCTCGAAAATATAGAGTGTTATTACAAATTACTAATAAAAACAAATCCCGATGATCCAGTATAACAATACACCTTGTCAAGCAAGCTATAAGACCACGGTATAAGACAGAACAAGAGATGAATCACCACGGTTTTCTCCATTTATCTTATAACTTGCGGCACCGCTGTCCGACTGGACCGTCTGGATGTGACTTAACCTCCAGTAAAGTAGCCTAGGTGGCAGACCTGGCAACGACCAGTAAGGTGGTTATATTCTCTTTGCAGTCGGCCGGCCGCAAGTACTAGTTAAGTGATTGTCAATGGCATCAGTTACACGGTGATTATCATCACGCGATACACTCGTATCACAATACGTATTCACCGTGTATTATGAATATTGAAGGAAAATTAATCGTGCCGTCATAGAGAACATAACCACTAGGTACGTTCTACGAGCCGTGGCGGTGGCCATAGACGCTAAAGTTTAATTTAGGCCTTAGAACATTGTCGTAAGTCGTATCCCAAAGAAGGAAGGCGCGTAGGGCCTACGCTTTCACTGCTACCACCTGCTACTTATGATAGTAACAATATTTACTGTCCTGTACACAATGTGTCGTTCCACTTTAATTTTAAACCTGACTGTGGCTTTAAATTCCGGGCCCATTAAAGCGATAGGAGTGCGCGGTTGGAGGGTGGCCTGGGGAAACCTCCGACTCCACCACGCGGGCGGTTTAACTTTAAACACTGGAATATTCTAAGAGTTTGCGCTCCAGTGAGCTAGATTACGACAGAGAGTGGGAACGCAGTCGACAGCCACACAGCGTTGTCAAAGAGTTGAAGCACTGTATCGTTCTCCTACCACAACGAGTATATATAGCCGACGTAATATCGTCCCTCTCGCACACACTCGGCTGACAGACAGAGATGAATGCTTCCCGGTCCAAACGGCCCCGCGCAGGAGCGCTGTTGCACGGACAGTGGACAACTCGGGAATACGTTTATGTTTAACTCACTAATGATAGTCTTACATAGATGGATACAAACTTTATTTGCGTATATGACATGATAATAAGAACTTGAGACCTAAAAAAATTGTGCTTTAACAAAGATCAATAAACTAAAACTATACTAATATTAAGTACAACTATTATATCTATAGTCACATAAAGTGTCATTCAATGGTATGTAATTAATAATGAATTTAAATATTGTGACTTGTAAATGAAATGTACATTTATCAATAAATAATCTGAAATGACCTAACTTATGAAACCATTTTAAACTTTTAATGAAATATCCAAGATACAGTTATATTTTTTATGATTATGTATTTTACGGTAACGACCGTTTCAACAGTGTATGGTTTCAGTGGTATTTGACGAGGTGGTCTGAAAATGCAAGGAGAAACAGTGACAAAACAAAGTTACGTCTTTTATTTACATAGTTAGCAAGTTCCATTGAATGACACTTTATAGCCGCGACAAGACGCCGCCTCACATTGCTGTCGCAGCGCCGGTATCTGCCGGAGCCAGGCAGCGTGCGCGGGAGTTCAGCTTGAGCGTTACATTTTCGCGCTACACTTTGATTCTCTTCATTGGTCGGCAGCATAGACATACAAGAGTTCGTCTCAAGTGGCAAGACGCCAGATAATTCTGAATGCAGTATAAAGCAAGCCTCTCTGAGCTTACTATGTGGCTATAGTTTGATTTCTGTAAGATTGTTTCCTTAACATTTACTTATTTATTTGTAATGTCTTCCTTTTGTATGTATTTTGATATGTCTAATCAGATCAACTTTCTGTGTAAACTGCTTATCACATGTATTGCAAGTAAAACGTTTGTCGCCCGTGTGAATTCGTTGATGAGTACGTAAGTTTGATCTGTCTGCAAACGTTTTACTACAAACTTCGCAAGAATAAGGCCTTTCTCCTGTATGTGTTCTATTGTGCTTAATCAGGCTAAGTTTATGTATAAACTGCTTGTCACATGTATTGCAAGTATAAATTTTGTCGCCCGTGTGAATTCGTTGATGCCTTCGTAAGTGTGAGCTGTCTGCAAACGTTTTACTACAAACATCGCAACAATAAGGCCTTTCTCTTGTATGTGTTCTGGTGTGCTTAATCAGACTACTTTTCCGTGTAAACTGCTTGTCACATGTGTCGCAACTATAACGTTTGTCGCCCGTGTGAATTCGTTGATGCATATGTAAGTGTGAGCTGTATGCAAACGTTTTACTACAAACATCGCAGGAATAAGGCCTTTCTCCTGTATGTGTTCTGGAGTGCCTAATCAGATCACTATGGCGTGTAAACTGCTTGTCACATGTATTGCAAGTAAAACGTTTGTCGCCCGTGTGAATTCGTTGATGCATACGTAAGTATGAGCTGTCTGCAAACGTTTTACTACAAACATCGCAGGAATAAGGCCTTTCTCCTGTATGTGTTCTGGAGTGCCTAATCAGACTACTTTGGCATGTAAATTGCTTTTTACATTTACCGCAGATATAGGGATTATTACCAGTGTGAATCAGTTTATGTGTTTTCAAATAAGCCTTTGTTGTATATTCTTTATGACAAACGTCACAGCCGTAAGGTCCCCGTCCGGTATGTACGATGACATGCTGCAATAAATTAGATTTAGTTGAAAATTCCTTTCCACATATTCCGCAGGAGAAAGTTTTGGCTCCTATGTGAGCACGTTTGTGTATAACTAAGGCACGTTTACTAGATAATTGTGAGGGACAGATTGTGCAATAGTTAGGCGCCGCCGCCGCGTGTTCCCGTATGTGGTCGATTAACGTAAACTTGTCTGAGAAGCGTTCCCCGCAAGTATCGCACGTGTACGCTTGTTCCTCGGCGGCGGTGTCATCAGGCGTGTCCTTCATACGAGTCGCGAGCCTCGGCCCGCGGCGTGATGTCGCGAGACACGTCTGGCTCGCGTGCGGCGCCTCATCGCCGCGGAGGCGCTCGAGCCTCACGGAACAGGCCATGGCGAGCTGTTCCCTGGCGCGCGCGGACACAGCCCGCGCCGGCTCCCACTCCGAGCGTCCGGCGCCGGCCCGACCGACTGCAACACACGACACGACACACCTGCTCACTAACAATACTTACTATAACCGCTTCAATATTACCACAGCCCATGCGGAATCTGACTGCATCTGTAGTAATTTTGTAGGTTAACATCTAGGCTTGGGGAGTTTAGTGAAAGCATGCCCTGGCGTCCAGGCAGTTCAGTGTTGTGCTGCAAGACAGGAGAACAACTTACACACACACACACATGTGTAACTTTGTGTACATATGGTTTCTGAGTCAACACAAAGCGCAGACCACACACGGCTACCCACGCCTCTCGCTGATCTATACCTACTATCTAATCTAGTCTCATATTATGAAGATACAAAAAAAATAGTCTGTGGCTCCGTCTGTGTTATCGCAATTCTACCTACGGAAGATAATCGGAATGAAACTGTTTAAGAAGAGTTACCCAAAAATAATTGCCGCGCTTGCTCCGCCCATCATCCCCTTTTGATGAGATAATGTGCGGCATAAGTCCCGAAGGTGGAAAATAAATCATTTAAAATAAACTACATGAGTTAATAAAATGATTTTTCCCAGTTTGCTAGAAAGATAGTTAGCGTCGTTTTTGAAAATTTCAAAGGATGAAAGCTTATATTATCGGAATAATTAGCAAAATAAAAAAATAAAATACATTAGTTTCGAATGAAAATCTATCGGGGACATTTTTACTAATCGTGTTTTCCTATCCCAGTTCGTTAGTATATATAATGAAAAATAACATAGGTACTAAAATTTCACTCGCGTAGTTTACCCGCTTTGCTTACAATATCGAAATTCGAATATTTTAATTTTACGCTTTGAGATCATGTACAGTCAATGGCATAAATATGTATACGTTTTTGGACCTTATTTCAATGGAATAAGGTGAAAAAGTGTATACATATTGGTGCCCTTGACTGTACATCTCTAAGCACGTTAGAATAGTCATTAGGTATTATTAATATTTTGACGCTCAGAGACCATTTACATCTTTGGCATACTATATTAAATTTTGTTATTCAGACTGAGACCTTATACATCTCTTACGATACCGCTATTGTAATATTTGTAATAGATAATTAGTATTTTGACATGACAAATTTATTATATTCTTATTGTCATTATTTCTTAAATTGTAAATTAATTTTTCTCGTGAAAAATGTAGCATATGCTTGTATAGTCAGACTTTATTACGAGTAAATTGTAAATTATATTGACATGTAAAAGTGCCCTTGTGGCCTATTTGCAGAATAAATGTTTGAATTTTGAATTGAATTTTTGAAAGGTACACTACCCAAAATTCGACTGACTTGTCTTAAATTTGTTATCCGGGATGCCACCGGCAGTCGGCAGTCAGGAAGCAATACGATGTGGATGGAGTGTGGTAGTGGAGAACTGCTCCTCCAGTGGTCACAAGCGGAAGCGTCGAGGAACCGACGACCGGCGAAGAAGATATTCACTTTGCGATGGCCGCAAGATCGCAAACAAAGTGATTAAATGTAACCATAAGCACTCACGTGACGCGCAGTCGTCGCTCGCCGCGTCGCCCGACGCCTCCGACTCGGCGGCGGGCTCCTCGTCTGCACCAAACACGGCACTTAGTGCGTTCTAGATTATTTACACTAACTTTCGTTAAGATGTTTGTTACTCAATCACGCAAAAACGGCTGAACGGAATTTGACGAAATTTAGTACACAATCAGTTTATAGCCTGGATTAACATATGGAATAACCCAGATCATCGGTGAGGGAGGGAAATTCACGCGGACAAAGTCAAATCGATGACACGTAACCTTTGGATAGAAAGCTGTTGCAAACTGGCAACTACTAGATAATGGATAGTAAAACAAATACGTTTTATTCTGTACATCATACAATTTTAAGTCGGGGATTTCAACAACTCTTAACTCTATATTAAGTATATATATTTCGATAACGCTTATACTTACTCAACGCACAGCACCAGTCCTCACTCGTCCCATTGTCTTCTTCCACCTCCGACTTCACCGGAGGATCTTCATCTAAAGCAGAGAAGGACTCTTGATAAATCTGTTCATTTTATTACCCGTCGTCTACCATTCCCTGGGATCCCAGGGCAGATAACAAAAGAATGGTATTGTATTTTTTTTTCGCCGGGAAAGGACGGCGCTTAGATCTACTTATCTGTCAATGACCGAAATTGTATATTTAGCCAAGTGAGGTTGTTAAATAAAGGCTACCATTATCAGCGAAAGAGACTAATTTTTAAACAATTTACTAACAGGCCACATGAAATGTGATCCACACACACACACCTCTAATTTTTAATAAGAATAAATGCTTTATAAAGTAAATCACAAATCCATTTTGAAATGAAAATTAAAACTATTTATCAATATATGCATCTACTGTAGGACTACATTTATAAAGCTGTCCTGCTAAACTAATATAAACAAGAAGCTTATACTTACTCAACGCACTGCAGCAGTCCTCACTCGTCCCATTGTCTTCTTCCACCTCCGACTTCACCGGAAGATCTTCATCTGAAGCAGAAAAGGTCTCTTGATAAATCGGTTCATTTTATTAAGCTAAGATCTAATTATCTGACAATGATCATAATGAATTCACTGTGGCACCTACGTAATGGGTCAGCACTCGGACCACTGTCTTCCACCTCCAACTTGTAAGCAAGGTCCTCATCTGCATCTACAAGAAAGATACAAGTTAATAGTACAATTATAAATTACACTCTGTTAATGACTCCACCAAAATCCTCCTATCATAAAAGCTGTTGGTTCTCCTTATAAATAAATAAATAAATAAATAAATAAATAAATAGATTCAGAGTCGGGAATAATAGATTCCGGACTCTTGTCGCACTGTCGTCACAATAGGGTAGTAAATTGAATGATGTTAATTAATACGGAAATCTAGTCTTATCGGTATTCAACTGAAAAAAAAAACAATTAGGCATTCAACAATATAAATTATGCAGGTAATTGATCATTATATTTCGTTAACTGTTAACTGACTCTCGTCTCGTAACACATCAAAAGTTGTTCTAAATGATTTCTGGTTAGGCTATGTATTTTTCTCCTGACAGAATACATCCAGCTCAAAAAGGAAAGCTTCTTTCCACTTTAACAGATGTTATTGGTATATTTGAAAAGTTTGTGGTAATTGAAGCAAGATTTATAACAGTGATATGTTTGAATTTAAATATTCGTGAGTCATCTATTATAATTTTGTTTTCATTTAAAATGCTTTTAAACCGTTTAGAAAAATAAAGAGGAAACCAGCTCTCTATTCTCTTCTTCTGTTCCATTTACTCCCCAAACTACCCTATTGTGTTGCAATGCGACAAGAGTCCGGAAGTCTACTCAAGCGCTCAAGAGACAGGCCCAGCCCAGGTAACCTATGGCCTGCAGAGCTCGCTCCAGCCGCGCCTGCAGCTCCGCCTGGCTGCGCTGCACCTGCAGCTTGAAGGCGCTCGCGTCCCGCAGCCGGCCCACGCACGCGGAGCAGATCCCGCACCCCTCCCCGCCATCATTCAACTGTAAGTTACACACTCATAATCATAACAATAATAACCACCATGAATATTACTATTTGAAAGGAATATTGGCCATTATTAGGGTAATTGCATGATAACTCATATGACATTTGGTAACTGTTTTTATGTCACACCTGGCCATAAAGTGGCTATTATCGCACGCTCCGCGCCCGTAAAAACCCTCTTCCTGGCCAGGGGGTGACGTAAAATTTTGTACTTACCACGGGCGATAATAAAGAAACCCTCAGATCGCATATTTATCGCCCTTGCCTTCGGCTCGGGCGTAAAATACCTGCGATCTGAGACATTCTTTGTTTTATCGCCCTTGGTAAGTAATGTACTATTAAAATGATTTATTATGTTTTCCTTATCTCATAATCATCTTTAATTTAGCAGCTCTATTCAGGGCTAACATAACAAGTTTTACTTCACATCCTTAGAAGGTTTTAACACTCATAATTTTTTTACATGAATTACCATTGAATTGCCCAGTAGTAGAATACAAACTGCTAAGTGAGTCATGAATTAAATAAGACCGATGTACGACTTCGTGCCAGTAGCGGAGGAGACTGTGGGACCATGGGGCGCAGAGGCCAGGGACTTTGTGAGGGATTTGGGTCGACGACTGAGGGAAAGGGGGTGCGATCCTCGGTCCGGGTCGTTTGTGGCTCAACAGATTTCCCTGGCCATCCAGCGCGGCAACGCCGCCAGTATTATGGGAACTTTTGAGCCATCTACGATCCGGGGCGGTCCTTTATGTTAAGTCCATTTGACGAAGCCTGTGGCGGATTTCATCTCTGGTGTCTCTGTTTTGTGATTGTTTGTTTATGTACGCACCTGACGAAGCCTGTGTTGAGGATTAGATTTTGTGGACTGTTTGTGCTTAGTTAATTTTTTTTATGAATAAATGATCTGACCTCGAGAGGAAATTAAATAAGAAAAAAAAATCACTTCACAAGAAATGACAAAATATATTTACATGTATGTTGAAGCATTCTTTGAGCATGTCCAGATATATCTCCGTGTTGCCGAGATGTGTGTACGGCGTCTTCAGGTCCTTGTCCGGAGCGCGCCGCAGGCAGCAGCGGCACGAGTGCAGCGCCTCCATTACGTCGATAGCCGCGTCGTCGGACATCGCGGAACGAACACGATATTACGCACTTGAGAAATAATATAATACAAAATTAATTCATTGAAAACGTTTTATTTAATTGAATCAATAAACTTAAAGGCATGATATAACATGCAAGCATGCAGTCTCTTTCTTTTTTCATTGTTTCGTTTTTTTACAAAAGCACAGTACCATTCAGTGGAAACTTTGGGGGAAACCACGGATCTATACCTACGTCGGCCCGAGAGAATATAATCCACTACGTTATACAGGCATCGATCAATGCTGCCGTCAAGAAATTTAGAAATTAGAAATCTTGAAGAAATTACACAATACGATAGCTACACCGGGACGGGTGGCGTACAAGAAGAGAGGCCTATGCTCAGCAGTGGGCGATTATTACGGGCTGAAGATGATGATGATGATGATAGCTACATTGATGTGCGTTTGACATTTGTTCTGTCAATGTCAATCCGTAAATAAATTTATTTTCCTACCAGTGACAGTGACAGGAGTGCTACCGCGAACCACAAACGAAGATTTCCCTCTCTGTTGCACTTATGTGCAAACTTGCAAGTGCGACAGAGAGGGAACATTTCGAATGCCAGCATCATCCCACAATGTCGAATACGTTCAGATACCTCGAAAAATTAGTGTTATTAAAAATTACTAAAAAAAGACATCCCGAAGATCCAATATAACAATACACCTTGTCAAGCAAGCTATAAGACAGAACAAGAGATGAATCACCACGGTTTTCTCCATTTATCTTATAACTGTCGGCACCGCTGTACGACTGGACCGTGTGGATGTGACTTAACCTCCAGTAAAGTAGCCTGGCAGCCCTGACAACGACCAGTAGGGCTA
Organism: Cenopis cana; assembly: GCA_951800055.1. Classification (NCBI taxonomy): domain Eukaryota; kingdom Metazoa; phylum Arthropoda; class Insecta; order Lepidoptera; family Tortricidae; genus Cenopis; species Cenopis cana. The sequence continues at coordinate 2,242,703 of OX637496.1, forward strand.
AGCCAAAGAGTAAAGTAAGTATTAATAGGTAAAGAGTGCCCTCTTGAACCATTTCATTGAAACCAATTTGACAGCGCCATCTATATTTGCCGCTACAACACTAATCATGTATGAGTGCGTGTGTAACCATTACTTACACATACACAAGCAAACTTTAAATACCAGGTTTACTTTAGCGATTATACAGAGAGCGTTCTGCCTGCAGAGTTGTATGAATTCAAGGAGCGTTCTGACTGCCTGCTGTGTGCATTATCGTAAGGCACTCGGTACAATACAATACAGAGAACGCAGAACGCTCTCTGTGTGCGCCTACTCTAAGGTGGTTATATCCTATTTGGTGGTTATATTCTCTTTGCAGTCGGCCGTAAATAGGAACGTAGTGGTTATATTCTCTTTGGTAAATACTAGTTAAGTGATTGTTAATCGCAATGGCATCAGTTACACGGTGATTACTATCACGCGATACACTCATATCACAATACGTATTCACCGTGTATTAATGAATATTGAAGGAAAATCTAATCGTGCCATCAAAGAGAATATAACCACTACGTTCTACGAGCCGTGGCGGTGGCCATAGACGTTAAAGTTTAGTTTAGGCATATTGTCGTAAGTCGTATCCCAAACGAGCTTCGCGAGGAGGGAGGCGCGCAGGGCCTAGGTACTCTTTCACTGCTACCACCTGCTACTTATGATAGTGTCGCGATTGGTAGAATTTTTAGTTAAATAAAACAATAGTCTTGTAATTACAAACAGTTTTTAATAAAATTACTACACTTAAAATTACTAAATAAAAAGAACGCGCTAATTAGGTCCCAGGGGTGAGTACTAGATTTCACTGAAATTGTCTATATAATTAAAAGGAGCCGTGTCCACTTAGCACTGTCTTTAAAAGGCAACTACTTCCCTGTAGTGCGGCAGGTGGAGGTGCGCGGCCGGTGACGTCACGGAGCTGGTTGTAACAGAACGCCGCTGGCAGGTCCAGTTACGTTTATATTAAAATAGTTTCCAAGGGACAGCTGACTTAGCTCACTGTTTTATTTTTTGTCGGCCTTAGTAATTTGTTATAAATAATTAGGCGACTTGGCGGGATCACTACCGTGCCCCTTGTGTATATTTAAAGTAATTCTATACATCTGGATTTATTTTGTATAAAGAATGTATAAAAACATTCAAGGTCAAGAAACACATCGAATAAATTATACTACTATAAGGATGCTAAGGTTATTCCCGAGTATTTATAATTATGCCAGCTTAAAACATTAATTTGGACAGTAGAACAATGTAAAAATTACAAATAAACCCAACAATAATATCCATTGTCCATTCCTTTTCAAATCGCGCGCCAAACTAAAATTAGGTAATTAACATTCGAAACTCAATCTTACTCAGAAAACCATTTCACATTCGAATTTCAACCTTAATAGCAGAGTGTTAAGGTAGGTCAAAGAAACGAGAGTTACGTCCTTTAGTGCATAGGTCACGCCCGACAAAATGGCAGCCGGCTCCCATATGGCCGCGGCAACTTGTCAAACGCTTAACTCCTACTAAATTATGAAAGCCTGGTACTCGAATTTCGCAAACCGTGTCCGTATTATGACACGTTTACCGAGTATAACACGTGTTGGCATTGTCTGTCGGCACCGCTTTGATGGTGTCAAATAGATTTACCGCTTGGCGGCATTGTTTGTCGGCGCCACTTTGACGGCGACGTTTGTACTGCTAACTCCTATTGAATTATGAAAGCCTGGTACTCGAACCTCGCAAACCTTGTCCAGATTGTTCGTATTATGACACGTTTACCGAGTATAACACGTGTTGGCATTGTCTGTCGGCGCCGCTTTGACGGTGTGTTTACTGCTTGGCGGCATTGTTTGTCGGCGACGCTTGTACTACTTGTCCAACTTATGACACGTTTACCGATTGTTCAAGTTATACTGTGTTTAAGAGTATAAAAGCAGGTGCTAGTTGTAGGTACGGGGACTTTAATTTCGTCGATCGCGCTGGTAGTATCTCTGGCTATTGCTGTCAAATTATTGTTGGTGGGTTTTCGATTGTCAATAAGGGCGTGATTCTGCTGCTATGGGAGGTCACTCTGCATAGCGGGAAAATCACTCCTTACTTTGAATTAACTTAATTCTATGGGGATTTTTAGTGTTTATTGTTTAAACTATTTTGTAGCCAGAATGCTATCTAGACAAACAGTATGTCTAACGGGATTACCGTATCCTAGCGGTGGTAAACACGGTCATCCCGGAGCCTTATTTGCAACCGAGCTTGGAGGTGGTTCGGCACTTTCTCTTTAACGACATAGAAAGTGAATTATCCTTCACGATCTCCTGAAGCCCAGCTGGCGACGTAACCATGGCCTACTCTGCTCAGTTCAGACCTTGGCAAAGGAGTGTATACTCCGCTTGGTAAAATCGTCCAGTAATCGGGAGATCGGTCTTGTTAAATATATTTATATATTATCTGTATATACACGCTAGGGTAGGCTACCTTCTCCGCCATGTCTTCGGACGAGAAGGGGGGCCAACTTACACGAGCTGTTAGGGTTTGACTTACCTCGGAGTAGCTCGCCGAACTCTTCCAGTCTAAGCTTAGGGCAAATCACGATCTTATTTGAAACTAAAGACTATATTCTGGTCTTAGTTTTAAATAAGCGAAAAGGGGTAAAATTGGGGATAGGAGTAGGGTAAAATCGCACACTATGGGATGTAGGATATATAACCTAGGTCATCTAGCAAGCACTAGAAATGGTTTGGTAGCTTAGGAAACCGCGATTGTCTATCGTTCGTCTTTAGGTAATTAGGTCAACCAATTAGCACTAAAGGGGTTCTAACGTCTGACGTCCGTCTATAGGTATCTAGGTCATTCAACAAGCACTAGAAAGGGTTCTGGTAGCCTGTGGTTGTAGTAAGAGGAGCAGCGGCTGCCTGTTGTTCATCTCCAGGTAGTTAGGTCATCCAATAAAGGTTCTAATGCCTAACGTCTGTCTGTAGGTACCTAGGTCATTCGACAAGCACTAGAAGGGATTTGGGAGCCTGGGTTTGTAGTCAGAGGAAGCGGCGATTGTCTATCGTTCGTCTTTAGGTAATTAGGTCAACCAATTAGCACTAAAGGGGTTCTAACGTCTGACGTCCGTCTATAGGTATCTAGGTCATTCAACAAGCACTAGAAAGGGTTCTGGTAGCCTGTGGTTGTAGTAAGAGGAGCAGCGACTGCCTGTTGTTCATCTCCAGGTAGTTAGGTCATCCAATAAAGGTTGCAAAGCCTAACGTCCGTCTGTAGGTATTTAGGTCATTCAGCAAGCGCTAGAAATGGTTTGGGTGGCTCGAGTTGAAGTAGTATAAGCAAACAAGTGTCTATTTTCCGTCTGTAATCAATTAGATCACCAAATAAACACTAGGAAGGTTGGGTCAGTAGTAATAATCAACAGGTCTAAAATCTAGGTCTTTCAACAAATACTAAGTGATTAGATAATACAACTGTATGTAAATTTTATAATTTTTAAATGTTCACCGATTACTTATTGAGCTAAGTAGCAAACTGCCTCGGCTATGGGAAGTGGTTCACATAAATGAGTACTATTATGAAAATACAGCTTCAGGTATATATTTGAGTGTTTTAACAAATTATGCAATAACTAATAACGTTACTTTTGTTATGTATACAATTTACAACCGAATAAAGTCATAAATTGTATAGGAGGCAATGCTAGTTTCCATGAATCAGTCTAATTCAGGTTCCAGTTATGATTAGGACAATAGAATCATCTCAGCAAGAATTGAGTTGTTTCTAGTGACGATACGGAGTAGATCACACGTCTTTTCATCATAAGTGGAACAATTTGTTTAGTCTAACTGCCTCACAAGCTATATACCATTAGGTCAAGTAAACAATGGTGAGCTTAGGGCTAGTCGGGGCTTATTAGCTAGAGATGATCTTCAATCATCTACACGACTACTAATGAACTCGCTTCATCAGTAGATCGAGCTAGAATTCTCTGTAGAGGTCATTCTGCATCCTGCGATAATAGTAGCCTGTATGGATAAAATACAACAACATACCATACTTATCAAAATTATCCTTAGCTAGCTTAATGATTGGGTTTTATGCGTAGAAAGTATACAATGGGTAATTTTGATCTAGGGAAATGGCTTATAAAGAAAATTTGCCCTTCTTTATAAACCCCGCTAATATTATTTAACGGACCGACGTAGGAAGAGCTGGTAGCAGATAGTATTGAAAAAACAAATAATAACAATACAAAATTTATAATGAGTAGGCATAATACATAGGAAAACCTGGCTAGGAATAAGTACCAGTAGGAACATTAGGGAATCCATTAACGTCTTTGTGTAGGCTGAGAGTCCAAGGATCTGACAAGCATTCACATTAAAGAAACTGGGTTCCTTCGGCTACAACATTGCGGGGTCCTAACCACAGACGATTCACATTGGCCAAAATAAATTCACAACGTTTAGTCTTTTATCCCTTTAATTAAGCTTTATTCCTCTAATAGTCTACTAATAATTCGACCCTCGCGCGCGGTTTATTACATGGTCCGGAGGTGGGCAATGCAGTTCAGCACGAGGAAGTGGCCATCGGTGTCCCAAACGTAGATTGGGCCCGGTAGTAAAAACCCCGAACGGGGAAACACACACCACTTATTAAAATTGATAATTAATCATTCATCATTGAATACTGTGACCTAGGCACAGTACAAGAGAATTAGAATTTAATAAATTAAATTAAAATGTAAAATAAATTAACGCCCCATGGTAGTGGCGGCAATTGCTAGGTACGGCAGCCGGGCGAAAAGTCAATCATTATCGACTCGTCATTCCCACCGCGACGCGAGTGCATGACCATATAAGGTATGCTGTCTGTTATTGCATGTAAAACGCCTGTCGCATTAATAGCAGCAAGAAACACTCGATCGACAGCTATTTGATTTAACACCCAGTGAAGGTTTCTTATATTAGAATTGTAATTATGTATAAAGTTTAGGTATTACGATAAAGTATTGTTAGGATTGTAAATAATAGACTTTAATTTGAATAAAATTGTCTACTCGAAAGATGTAGAAACGGTATCGTTACAATAGGTAAGGAGGGCCGTGGTTGAATGGTAGAGAATGCCATTTGGCATTAAGTCCACCATTTGTTTGTGTTGAGAGGCGAAGACAATAGGGAAGACGTGGAGCGAATTGAAGCGCGCAGCTCAAGACCGAAACCAGGTTCAGGTGTCCAGGGGAAACCTCCGACTCGACCACGCGGGCGGTTTAAACACTGGAATACTCTAAGAGTTTGCGCTCTAGTGACGGTTACGACAGAGAGGGGAGGGATGGCAACGTAGTCGACAGCCTTCCTATCTAACGGATTCCTATGATGGGGAGCGTTGTCAAGGAGTTGCAGCACTGTATCGTTCTCCTCTCCTACCACAACGTGTATATATAGCCGACGTAATATCGTCCCTCTCGCACACACTCGGCTGACAGACAGAGACGAATGCTTCCCGGTCCAAACGGACCCGCGCAGGAGCGCTGTTGCACGAACAGTGGACAACTCGGGAATACGTTTATGTTTAACTCACTAATGATAGTATTAGATAGATGGATACAAACTTTATTTGCGTATATGACATAATAAAAAAAACTTTATAAAATAGTGCTCTAACAAACATCAATAAACTAAAACTATACTAATATTAAGTACAACTATTATATCCATAGAGACATAAATTGTCATTCAATGGAACTTGCTAACTATGTAAACAAACAGCCATATTGAATGAATGACCGCGATATTTAATGAGTGAGAAGGACGAGGTGGTGTGAAAATTCAAGGAGAAACAGTGACAAAACAAAGTTAATTTGTTTATTATACATAGTTAGCAAATTCCATTGAATGACACTTAGCCGCGACAAGACGCCGCCTCACATTGCTGTCGCAGCGCCGGTATCTGCCGGAGCCAGGCAGCGTGCGCGGGAGTTCAGCTTGAGCGTTACATTTTCGCGCTACACTTTGATTCTCTTCATTGGTCGGCAGCATAGACATACAAGAGTTCGTCTCAAGCGGCAAGACGCCAGATAATTCTGAATGCACTATAAAGCAAGCTTCATTGAGCTTACTATGGGGCTATAGCTCGATTTCTGTAAGATTGTTTCCTTAATATTTCTTTATTTGTAATGTCTTTATGTATGTATGTATTTTGATATGTCTAATCAGAGTACTTTTCTGTGTAAACTGCTTGTCACATGTATTGCAAGTATAACGTTTGTCGCCCGTGTGAATTCGTTGATGCATACGTAAGTGTGAGCTGTCTGCAAACGTTTTACTACAAACATCGCAACAATAAGGCCTTTCTCCTGTATGTGTTCTGGTGTGCTTGATCAGATCACTATGGCGTGTAAACTGCTTGTCACATGTATTGCAAGTATAACGTTTGTCGCCCGTGTGAATTCGTTGATGCATACGTAAGTGTGAGCTGTCTGCAAACGTTTTACTACAAACATCGCAAGAATAAGGCCTTTCTCCTGTATGTGTTCTGGTGTGATTAATCAGCTTACTCTTCTGTGTAAACTGTTTGTCACATGTATTGCAAGTATAACGTTTGTCGCCCGTGTGAATTCGTTGATGCATACGTAAGTGTGAGCTGTCTGCAAACGTTTTACTACAAACATCGCAAGAATAAGGCCTTTCTCCTGTATGTGTTCTGGTGTGCTTAATCAGATTACTTTTCTGTGTAAACTGCTTGTCACATGTATTGCAAGTATAACGTTTGTCGCTCGTGTGAATTCGTTGATGCATACGTAAGTGTGAGCTGTCTGCAAACGTTTTACTACAAACATCGCAACAATAAGGCCTTTCTCCTGTATGTGTTCTGATGTGCTTAATCAGATAACTTTTCTGTGTAAACTGCTTGTCACATGTATTGCAAGTATAACGTTTGTCGCTCGTGTGAATTCGTTGATGCCTACGTAAGGCTGAGCTGTCTGCAAACGTTTTACTACAAACATCGCAGGAATAAGGCCTTTCTGCTGTATGTGTTCTGATGTGCTTAATCAGATTACTTTTCTGTGTAAACTGCTTGTCACATGTATTGCAAGTATAACGTTTGTCGCTCGTGTGAATTCGTTGATGCCTACGTAAGGCTGAGCTGTCTGCAAACGTTTTACTACAAACATCGCAGGAATAAGGCCTTTCTCCTGTATGTGTTCTGGAGTGCTTAATCAGACTACTTTGGCATGTAAATTGCTTTTTACATTTACCGCAGATATAGGGATTATTACCAGTGTGAATCAGTTTATGTGTTTTCAAATAAGCCTTTGTTGTATATTCTTTATGACAAACGTCACAGCCGTAAGATCTCCGTCTGGTATGTATGTTGACATGTCGCAATAAATTAAACTTAGTAGAAAATTCCTTTCCACATATTCCGCAAGAGAAAGTTTTGGCTCCCATGTGAGCACGTTTGTGTACAACTAAGGCACGTTTACTAGATAATTGTGAGGGACAGATTGTGCAATAGTTAGGCGCCGCCGTCGCGTGTCCCCGTATGTGGTCGATTAACGTAAACTTGTCTGAGAAGCGTTCCCCGCAAGTATCGCACGTGTACGCTTGTTCCTCGGCGGCGGTGTCATCAGGCGTGTCCTTCATACGAGTCGCGAGCCTCGGCCCGCGGCGTGATGTCGCGAGACACGTCTGGCTCGCGTGCGGCGCCTCATCGCCGCGGAGGCGCTCGAGCCTCACGGAACAGGCCATGGCGAGCTGTTCCCTGGCGCGCGCGGACACAGCCCGCGCCGGCTCCCACTCCGAGCGTCCGGCGCCGGCCCCACCGACTTCAAACAACAAACAAATTGTGATATGAGCGAACACAGTTTTATACAACACAGATACGCACCAGTCAATTCAGGTATTAACGGGAACATTATTTACTTTAAACTCATTTTTCTACGTCGACTTTAATGTTTGAATTAATATTTTATCAGACTATAATCACATTTTTGATTTCAGAGCTCCCTACTTAAGTATAACAACTCATAAGATAACGCTTTTGAGAACACACAGACATTCCGACTCCACAGTCAAACTTATAAATATTATAATACCCGCTGTACTTAATGTTTAATAAACAAATAAATAATAAAAAATGGACACAGAACAAAAGACACGCCGACCCAGGTTTTGTACTTCGTATCCGCAGGACTAGTTTGTTTAATTATTTCAATTCGTTCTTGTTTTATTAATTTCGGTTGACACGTAGAAAAAAAAATAACCAGGAATATCGGTGAAATGTCCGTAAGGTGATTGGTGCACTTTGAGCAGTGTTAGGTAGGTAATGCGTCCTACACCGTTCAAGAGTCCCGATGTTGCCACTTTCGCTTGTAAACCATTATTGCATGTGTACACAGCGTCGTGTGGCGAGTACTCACGCGATATGCAGTCCTCCTCTTCGTCGGCCGACACCTCCGCCTTCACCGCGCGCGCCTCGTCTGAAGCAAAACCTCTACTTTATTCTTACCTTAAATTCATGCAAAGCCTCTACATTGTTCTCTCATCATCATCAAAGGCCTTCTAGTCTATTACGTAATGACTATACAAGCAAGGGAGACAACGTATTTTTCTCTATGTTCTTACTAAATTGCTTTGCAATTGGAGACATCCAGGAACTGTCGTTTAACTTATGAAGACATAAATTAAATTCAACGATGGACAAATAAAATTCACTAGCAAAACTGTAGTTAGGTACTCTAAGCAACCTCGTATCTCAGTCAGTACTGAAACTATGCTCAGATAAGAGTTTTACTTTTGTTTGTGAACCGACGATATAAACCATTCGCCCGATTAATATTAGTTCTCTGAGTTGGTACTCACACAGTACCGCATCTCTTGTCGCGCCATTCACCGTTTCTGCTGCGACTGCTGGCTCGTCCTCTAGAACAAGCAAATAATAAAATGAATTTCTCTCCTAAACTTCATTTTTGAGACATGCCTTGTTGTACAAAAGTTAATTGGTCGTTGAGGCAATTCAACAACACACACGTTCAGACGCTCAGACAGGTTCTAAACGCGACGAAGACGATGATCATGTGTAATTATAAATTATCAGTCAGTAACCAGTTCCTTGACCACCTCCCATGGTCTACATCAGACCCACCAGACCAACAGACCAACCAGACCAACTTAACGGTGTGGCCGTATTGGATTGTCATCGAGATCAAAGGTTTCGAAATATGAGCACTGCAGAGACTCGACACATGCTGAGTCAGCGCCGATTCTACATTGGGACAAATGCCTTTCGCCAAACCAAGTTTATCCCTGTTACAACTTTGGATATTTGATTCCAACCCCATTCACTGCATTCCTCCTCCACATCACATGCAATATTGGATAATATACTCGTGAGTATTTGTTACTCTGAGCACCTATCTATCAAAGTAACTAAGTAAGTAATTTTTATTTGTAAACATAGGTTACAGAATGGTGGTGTAAGAGGTACAGAGTAGCACTATGTTTCGCCAGTTAAATTTAAATTTCAATCTAATATTAATTTCATAATTATGAAATAAAAGTATTAATTATTATAGGCTGTAATTACTATCAATAAGTCCCAGAAATACAATGAATTCGTAATAAATACTATAATTACAATTAAAAAGTCAAATTAAACAATACAATAACATTAAATAATTCAATTAAATATGTCCGCTAAAAAGTCTGTCAAGGAATAATAACATTTGTCATGCAAATAAATTATTTTTAAATGTCGTGAGAGGCGCGAGTCTAAGAGGCAGGAGTATTTTATTATACATTTTGCTTGCCAAACAGAACACGCTTTTGCGCATCAGTGCAGTACGTGAGGGCACTGATACAAAGATTAAGAGCTCTATAGGTATCTCTATTGAAGCGTTTAGATATTTGTGTGAACGAAGTTGGATTTGTTTTTACAAATATAGCCGTTTCAAATATAAAAAGACATGGAAGAACTGTGGACAATTTTTAATTTCCAGTTTGTTTAATTTAGTACAAGCAGGCTCTAGGGCCTATCAGTAAATTACTGATGAAGTGGAACTAAACCTGCTGTTGTTTATCCCTACTTATTTAGATTAAGTGTTTAAACTTCATATAACTATTGTGAGAGCAATAAAGAATATGTATTGTACTAACGCGATAATTCCTGTCTCTCTTCACCACTTGTCCCATCTTCAGCGTTCACCTCTGACTTAAGTGGAGCTCCTTCGTCTGAAATAAACATGCAAGATATAGTAGGTACAGTGTTATGTGGCCTCTTACAGATGGTAGTTGAGTTCATATAAGCGATGAAATTTATCAATGAAATAGGTGCTCACACAACTCAGGCTCCTTGCTGGACGCATCTCCATCCTCCATTATTGACTCAACTGCTGGTTTTTCCTCTGGAGCAAACAAAAAACATGCAATTTAATATGGAGCATTTGTTGTTACGAGAAAAACTCACATTACAAGATTTTGTGTCACCTATTCTTAGCTTGGAGCTAGGAGATGGGCAGGACACGTGGCCCGAGCACAAGACGGCCGATGGAGCGAACGGGTGCTCCACAGGTGGCCACGGGAGGATAAGCGCCAACGGGGCCGCCCGCGTCGCAGATGGTGTGATGATATCATCAAAATAGGAGGACCTACATGGACCAGAATAGCCACCGACAGAGAAAGATGGCATCAGATGGAGGAGGCCTTTGTCCAACAATGGACAACCCAATAACTAAAATTGTATCACATATACCTATATTTAATACTGAAAAGGGAAATAAAAGGCTTATTATTATTATTATTATTCTTAGCTTTGTATAGTTTTACAGCGTGAAACGTGTTTACACTACTATGTATCATGTAACATGACATCATAAAAGGTAACTACCTAAATCTTATACAGATAAAAGTCATTGATTTTTAGAATTTTTATGTAAGTCACTAAACCTTGTAAATTTTATCAAGAAATTGAATCTGAGATACTTTGGGATGGGGAATAGGGATATCTTACCTCACATATGACAAACCTTCACAACTATTACAGAAACAAATACAGTGCAAATACATAAACATTTCATTACAGGTCATTATTCACTGTGCACAAATTTATGTTACAAAGTTTTGCAAAGACTGAACGTGACCTCCATCCATCGCTGGATAAATAATCACTTTGTCCTTCAAAAATCCACTCATATTATCATGCCGGCCCACGCACACATCACAGATCCCAGCTTCTTCTTCACTGTCGAGTATTAGCTGGAAGTTCAACAATACTGATTAATGTTTCCCAGGGTTTAATTAGCCAGAAGATTTTTTTAATTGAATGTTTTGCGAAGACTAAGGCCCAGAATAGAAGGGATTGGAAGGTGCTGCAACGACACAGGGCAAGGCCCTCTTAATGATGATGATGATGCGAATTACAAAGAACATGCACGCCTTGAAGATGTAATTACCATTGCCACTGCATATTTACAATATACATTGTCTTGAAATATGTCAAATTCATTGGAGGTTTCTATATATTGCTATTATTATATTGATTGACGTGTAAGTAGTTGACGTCCAAGAAAGGGGTCAAAAATACCGACTCTAAATCACCATGCCTTAACAAATTTGAGTTTATCGTGATTATTGATCGTTCGATTAGATGTAGTGAAACAACTTAAGAACCATATTAACATGTATCTCGAAGCACTCCTTGAGCATGTCCGAATATATCTCTGTGGTGCCGAGATGTGTGTACGGCGTCGTCAGGTCCCTGTCCGGAGCGCGCCGCAGGCAGCAGCGGCACGAGTGCGCCGCGTCCATCACGATAAATAGCGCCGTTGATTATTAGTATTTACGGTAACGAAAATAGCGACTCGGGACAGATCAGATCTCTGGACCGGAGAATAACATGAAGTGATAAGATAACATTAACCGAACCAAATCGCATCGCTGTGCTTGGTTGGATTTTGACAGTAAAGTGACAGTGACAGCACGATCCCACACGATCCACGATGTTGAATACGTTCTGATACCTCGAAAATATAGAGTGTTATTACAAATTACTAATAAAAACAAATCCCGATGATCCAGTATAACAATACACCTTGTCAAGCAAGCTATAAGACCACGGTATAAGACAGAACAAGAGATGAATCACCACGGTTTTCTCCATTTATCTTATAACTTGCGGCACCGCTGTCCGACTGGACCGTCTGGATGTGACTTAACCTCCAGTAAAGTAGCCTAGGTGGCAGCCCTGGCAACGACCAGTAAGGTGGTTATATTCTCTTTGCAGTCGGCCGGCCGCAAGTACTAGTTAAGTGATTGTCAATGGCATCAGTTACACGGTGATTATCATCACGCGATACACTCGTATCACAATACGTATTCACCGTGTATTATGAATATTGAAGGAAAATTAATCGTGCCGTCATAGAGAACATAACCACTAGGTACGTTCTACGAGCCGTGGCGGTGGCCATAGACGCTAAAGTTTAATTTAGGCCTTAGAACATTGTCGTAAGTCGTATCCCAAAGAAGGAAGGCGCGTAGGGCCTACGCTTTCACTGCTACCACCTGCTACTTATGATAGTAACAATATTTACTGTCCTGTACACAATGTGTCGTTCCACTTTAATTTTAAACCTGACTGTGGCTTTAAATTCCGGGCCCATTAAAGCGATAGGAGTGCGCGGTTGGAGGGTGGCCTGGGGAAACCTCCGACTCCACCACGCGGGCGGTTTAACTTTAAACACTGGAATATTCTAAGAGTTTGCGCTCCAGTGAGCTAGATTACGACAGAGAGTGGGAACGCAGTCGACAGCCACACAGCGTTGTCAAGGAGTTGAAGCACTGTATCGTTCTCCTACCACAACGAGTATATATAGCCGACGTAATATCGTCCCTCTCGCACACACTCGGCTGACAGACAGAGATGAATGCTTCCCGGTCCAAACGGTCCCGCGCAGGAGCGCTGTTGCACGGACAGTGGACAACTCGGGAATACGTTTATGTTTAACTCACTAATGATAGTCTTACATAGATGGATACAAACTTTATTTGCGTATATGACATGATAATAAGAACTTGAGTCATAAAAAAGAAAAGAGTGCTTTAACAAAGATCAATAAACTAAAACTATACTAATATTAAGTACAACTATTATATCTATAGTCACATAAAGTGTCATTTAATGGTATGTAATTAATGAATGTAAAAATTGTGACCTGTAAATGAAATCTACATTTATCAATAAATAATCTGAAATGACCTAACTTATGAAACCATTTTAAACTTTTAATGAAATATCCAAGATACAGTTATATATTTTATGATTATGTATTTTACGGTAACGACCGTTTCAATAGTGTATTCAAGAAGAAACAGTGACAAAACAAAGTTACGTCTTTTATTTACATAGTTAGCAAGTTTCATTGAATGACACTTTATAGCCGCGACAAGACGCCGCTTCACATAGCTGTCTGTCGCAGCGCCGGTATCTGCCGGAGCCAGAGGCAGCGTGCGCGGGAGTTCAGCTTGAGCGTTACATTTTCGCGCTACACTTTGATTCTCTTCATTGGTCGGCAGCATAGACATACAAGAGTTCGTCTCAAGTGGCAAGTCGCCAGATAATTCTGAATGCACTGTAAAGCAAGACTCATTGAGCTTACTATGGGGCTATTATATATATTCTCGAAGTGGCAAAGTATGTCCGACATAATCTATCGACCCTCCCCACCCGTACAACTGCACGAGGTATGAAGGTAAGGAGGTGCAACGAACTGCGGCCACCACTAACGCGGCTTGCCAAATCTAAAAAAATGTCTACACACGGTAGGGCCTAAAATATACAACGCAATACCTGTTGATATAAAAAATGTTTCCAGCGACGCCGCTTTCCTAACTCAACTAAAAATGAAACTAACAACTGAGGCCTACTATTCCCTGGGTGCCTTTTTTCAAGTGCCAGACAGTAGTACAGTACTTATTAACAATAACAAAAATGATGATTTTAATACTCTGTACCTACCCAACATTGACATGTGAAATATTGTAACTGTAAATTTTAGTGAATTATTATATGTATTGTAATTCGTAATTGTAATGAATTATTAATGGTATTGTAATTTGTAATTGTATTGTAATGGATTATTAATGGTATTGTATGTATTATAAATTGTAATGGATTATTAATGGTTTTGTTCTGTAAATTGAAATGGATTTTTAAAAGTATTGTAATTTGTAATTGTATCGTAAAGAATTATTAATTGAATTGTAATATAGTGTGCCTAATATAACATATTGTGATGACGTGTAAAATGTAACATTTTATAAATAAATTATTGAATTGAATTGAATATTGTTAATTGTTCCCTTGATATTTATTTATTTATTTGTAATGTCTTTCTTTTGAATGTATTTTGATATGTCTAATCAGATTACTTTTATCTATAAACTGCTTGTCACATGTATGGCAAGTATAATGTTTGTCGCCCGTGTGAATTCGTTGATGCCTACGTAAGTGTGAGCTGTTTGCAAATGTTTTACTACAAACATCGCAAGAATAAGGCCTTTCTCCTGTATGTGTTCTGGTGTGCCTAATCAGATCAGTTGTCTGTGTAAACTGCTTGTCACATGTGTTGCAAGTAAAATGTTTCTCGCCCGTGTGAATTCCTTGATGCATACGTAAGTGTGAGCTGTCTGCAAACGTTTTACTACAAACATCGCAAGAATAAGGCCTTTCTCCTGTATGTGTTCTGGTGTGCTTAATCAGACTACTTTTCCGTGTAAACTGCTTGTCACATGTGTGGCAACTATAACGTTTGTCGCTCGTGTGAATTCGTTGATGCATATGTAAGTGTGAGCTGTTTGCAAATGTTTTACTACAAACATCGCAGGAATAAGGCCTTTCTCCTGTATGTGTTCTGGAGTGCCTAATCAGATCACTATGGCGTGTAAACTGCTTGTCACATGTATTGCAAGTAAAACGTTTGTCGCCCGTGTGAATTCGTTGATGCATACGTAAGTATGAGCTGTCTGCAAACGTTTTACTACAAACATCGCAGGAATAAGGCCTTTCTCCTGTATGTGTTCTGGAGTGCCTTATCAGACTACTTTGGCATGTAAATTGCTTTTTACATTTACCGCAGATATAGGAATTATTACCAGCGTGAATCAGTTTATGTGTTTTCAAATAAGCCTTTGTTGTATATTCTTTATGACAAACGTCACAGCCGTAAGGTCTCCGTCCGGTATGTACGATGACATGCTGCAATAAATTAGATTTAGTTGAAAATTCCTTTCCACATATTCCACAAGAGAAATTTTTGGCTCCCATTTGAGCACGTTTATGGACAACGAAGGCACGTTTACTAGATAATTGTGAGGGACAGATTCTGTAATAGTTAGGCGCCGCCGTCGCGTGTTCCCGTATGTGGTCGATTAACGTAAACTTGTCTGAGAAGCGTTCCCCGCAAGTATCGCACGTGTACGCTTGTTCCTCGGCGGCGGTGTCATCAGGCGTGTCCTTCATACGAGTCGCGAGCCTCGGCCCGCGGCGTGATGTCGCGAGACACGTCTGGCTCGCGTGCGGCGCCTCATCGCCGCGGAGGCGCTCGAGCCTCACGGAACAGGCCATGGCGAGCTGTTCCCTGGCGCGCGCGGACACAGCCCGCGCCGGCTCCCACTCCGAGCGTCCGGCGCCGGCCCCACCGACTGCAACACACGACACGACACACCTGCTCACTAACAATACTTACTATAACCGCTTCAATATTACCACAGCCCATGCGGAATCTGACTGCATCTGTAGTAATTTTGTAGGTTAACATCTAGGCTTGGGGAGTTTAGTGAAAGCATGCCCTGGCGTCCAGGCAGTTCAGTGTTGTGCTGCAAGACAGGAGAACAACTTACACACACACACATGTGTAACTTTGTGTACATATGGTTTCTGAGTCAACACAAAGCGCAGACCACACACGGCTACCCACGCCTCTCGCTGATCTATACCTACTATCTAATCTAGTCTCATATTATGAAGATACAAAAAAAATAGTCTGTGGCTCCGTCTGTGTTATCGCAATTCTACCTACGGAAGATAATCGGAATGAAACTGTTTAAGAAGAGTTACCCAAAAATAATTGCCGCGCTTGCTCCGCCCATCATCCCCTTTTGATGAGATAATGTGCGGCATAAGTCCCGAAGGTGGAAAATAAATCATTTAAAATAAACTACATGAGTTAATAAAATGATTTTTCCCAGTTTGCTAGAAAGATAGTTAGCGTCGTTTTTGAAAATTTCAAAGGATGAAAGCTTATATTATCGGAATAATTAGCAAAATAAAAAAATAAAATACATTAGTTTCGAATGAAAATCTATCGGGGACATTTTTACTAATCGTGTTTTCCTATCCCAGTTCGTTAGTATATATAATGAAAAATAACATAGGTACTAAAATTTCACTCGCGTAGTTTACCCGCTTTGCTTACAATATCGAAATTCGAATATTTTATTTTTACGCTTTGAGATCATGTACAGTCAATGGCATAAATATGTATACGTTTTTGGACCTTATTTCAATGGAATAAGGTGAAAAAGTGTATACATATTGGTGCCCTTGACTGTACATCTCTAAGCACGTTAGAATAGTCATTAGGTATTATTAATATTTTGACGCTCAGAGACCATTTACATCTTTGGGATACTATATTAAATTTTGTTATTCAGACTGAGACCTTATACATCTCTTACTATACCGCTATTGTAATATTTGTAATAGATAATTAGTATTTTGACATGACAAATTTATTATATTCTTATTGTCATTATTTCTTAAATTGTAAATTAATTTTTCTCGTGAAAAATGTAGCATATGCTTGTATAGTCAGACTTTATTACGAGTAAATTGTAAATTATATTGACATGTAAAAGTGCCCTTGTGGCCTATTTGCAGAATAAATGTTTGAATTTTGAATTGAATTTTTGAAAGGTACACTACCCAAAATTCGACTGACTTGTCTTAAATTTGTTATCCGGGATGCCACCGGCAGTCGGCAGTCAGGAAGCAATACGATGTGGATGGAGTGTGGTGGTGGAGAACTGCTCCTCCAGTGGTCACAAGCGGAAGCCTCGAGGAACCGACGACCGGCGAAGAAGATATTCACTTTGCGATGGCCGCAAGATCGCAAACAAAGTGATTAAATGTAACCATAAGCACTCACGTGACGCGCAGTCGTCGCTCGCCGCGTCGCCCGACGCCTCCGACTCGGCGGCGGGCTCCTCGTCTGCACCAAACACGACACTTAGTGCGTTCTAGATTATTTACACTAACTTTCGTTAAGATGTTTGTTACTCAATCACGCAAAAACGGCTGAACGGAATTTGACGAAATTTAGTACACAATCAGTTTATAGCCTGGATTAACATATGGAATAACCCAGATCATCGGTGAGGGAGGGAAATTCACGCGGACAAAGTCAAATCGATGACACGTAACCTTTGGATAGAAAGCTGTTGCAAACTGGCAACTACTAGATAATGGATAGTAAAACAAATACGTTTTATTCTGTACATCATACAATTTTAAGTCGGGGATTTCAACAACTCTTAACTCTATATTAAGTATATATATTTCGATAACGCTTATACTTACTCAACGCACAGCACCAGTCCTCACTCGTCCCATTGTCTTCTTCCACCTCCGACTTCACCGGAGGATCTTCATCTAAAGCAGAGAAGGACTCTTGATAAATCTGTTCATTTTATTACCCGTCGTCTACCAGTCCCTGGGATCCCAGGGCAGATAACAAAATAATGGCATTGTATTTTTTTTTTCGCCGGGAGAGGACGGCGCTTAGATCAACTTATCTGACAATGACTGAAATTGTATATTTAGCCAAGTGAGGTTGTTAAATAAAGGCTACCATTATCAGCGAAAGAGACTAGTTTTTAAACAATTTACTAACAGGCCACATGAAATGTGATCCACACACACACACGCCTCTAATTTTTAATAAGAATAAATGCTTTATAAAGTAAATCACAAATCCATTTTGAAATGAAAATTAAAACTATTTATCAATATATGCATCTACTGTAGGACTACATTTATAAAGCTGTCCTGCTAAACTAATATAAACAAGAAGCTTATACTTACTCAACGCACTGCAGCAGTCCTCACTCGTCCCATTGTCTTCTTCCACCTCCGACTTCACCGGAAGATCTTCATCTGAAGCAGAAAAGGTCTCTTGATAAATCGGTTCATTTTATTAAGCTAAGATCTAATTATCTGACAATGATCATAATGAATTCACTGTGGCACCTACGTAATGGGTCAGCACTCGGACCACTGTCTTCCACCTCCAACTTGTAAGCAAGGTCCTCATCTGCATCTACAAGAAAGATACAAGTTAATAGTACAATTATATTTCGTTAACTGTTAACTGACTCTCGTAACACATTAAAAGTTGTTCTAAATGATTTCTGGTTAGGCTATGTATTTTTCTCCTGACAGAATACATCCAGCTCAAAAAGGAAAGCTTCTTTCCACTTTAACAGATGTTATTGGTATATTTGAAAAGTTTGTGGTAATTGAAGCAAGATTTATAACAGTGATATGTTTGAATTTAAATATTCGTGAGTCATCTATTATAATTTTGTTTTCATTTAAAATGCTTTTAAACCGTTTAGAAAAATAAAGTGGAAACCAGCTCTCTATTCTCTTCTACTGTTCCATTTACTCCCCAAACTACCCTATTGTGTTGCAATGCGACAAGAGTCCGGAAGTCTACTCAAGCGCTCAAGAGACAGGCCCAGCCCAGGTAACCTATGGCCTGCAGAGCTCGCTCCAGCCGCGCCTGCAGCTCCGCCTGGCTGCGCTGCACCTGCAGCTTGAAGGCGCTCGCGTCCCGCAGACGGCCCACGCACGCGGAGCAGATCCCGCACCCCTCCCCGCCATCATTCAACTGTAAGTTACACACTCATAATCATAACAATAATAACCACCATGAATATTACTATTTGAAAGGAATATTGGCCATTATTAGGGTAATTGCATGATAACTCATATGACATTTGGTAACTGTTTTTATGTCACACCTGGCCATAAAGTGTCCATTATTGCACGCTCCGCGCGCGAAAATACCCACTTCCTGGCCAGGGGGTGACATAAAATTTTGTACTTACCACGGGCGATAATAAAGAAAGCCTCAGATCGCATATTTATCGCCATGGCTTCGGCTCGGGCGTAAAATACCTGCGATCTGAGAAATTCTTTGTTTTATCGCCCTTGGTAAGTAATGTACTATTATGTCACACCTGGCCATAAAGTGGCTATTATCGCACGCTCCGCGCCCGTAAAAACCCTCTTCCTGGCCAGGGGGTGACGTAAAATTTTGTACTTACCACGGGCGATAATAAAGAAACCCTCAGATCGCATATTTATCGCCATGGCTTCGGCTCGGGCGTAAAATACCTGCGATCTGAGACATTCTTTGTTTTATCGCCCTTGGTAAGTAATGTACTATTAAAATGATTTATTATATTTTCCTTATCTCATAATCATCTTTAATTTAGCAGCTCTATTCAGGCCTAACATAACAAGTTTTACTTCACATCCTTAGAAGGTTTTAACACTCATAATTTTTTTACATGAATTACCATTGAATTGCCCAGTAGTAGAATACAAACTGCTAAGTGAGTCATGAATTAAATAAGACCGATGTACGACTTCGTGCCAGTAGCGGAGGAGACTGTGGGACCATGGGGCGCGGAGGCCAGGGACTTTGTGAGGGATTTGGGTCGACGACTGAGGGAAAGGGGGTGCGATCCTAGGTCCGGGTCGTTTGTGGCTCAACAAATTTCCCTGGCCATCCAGCGCGGCAACGCCGCCAGTATTATGGGAACTTTTGAGCCATCTACGATCCGGGGCGGTCCTTTATGTTAAGTCCATTTGACGAAGCCTGTGGCGGATTTCATCTCTGGTGTCTCTGTGTTGTGATTGTTCGTTTATATATGCACCTGACGAAGCCTGTGTTGAGGATTAGATTTTGTGGACTGTTTGTGCTTAGTTAATTTTTTTTATGAATAAATGATCTGACCTCGAGAGGAAATTAAATAAGAAAAAAAAATCACTTCACAAGAAATGACAAAATATATTTACATGTATGTTGAAGCATTCTTTGAGCATGTCCAGATATATCTCCGTGTTGCCGAGATGTGTGTACGGCGTCTTCAGGTCCTTGTCCGGAGCGCGCCGCAGGCAGCAGCGGCACGAGTGCAGCGCCTCCATTACGTCGATAGCCGCGTCGTCGGACATCGCGGAACGAACACGATATTACGCACTTGAGAAATAATATAATACAAAATTAATTCATTGAAAACGTTTTATTTAATTGAATCAATAAACTTAAAGGCATGATATAACATGCAAGCATGCAGTCTCTTTCTTTTTTCATTGTTTCGTTTTTTTACAAAAGCACAGTACCATTCAGTAGAAACTTTGGGGGAAACCACGGATCTATACCTACGTCGGCCCGAGAGAATATAAACCACTACGTTATACAGGCATCGATCAATGCTGCCGTCAAGAAATTTAGAAATTAGAAATCTTGAAGAAATTACACAATACGATAGCTACATTGATGTGCGTTTGACATTTGTTCTGTCAATGTCAATCCGTAAATAAATTTATTTTCCTACCAGTGACAGTGACAGGAGTGCTACCGCGAACCACAAACGAAGATTTCCCTCTCTGTCGCACTTATGTGCAAACTTGCAAGTGCGACAGAGAGGGAACATTTCGAATGCCATCATCATCCCACAATGTCGAATACGTTCAGATACCTCGAAAAATTAGTGTTATTAAAAATTACTAAAAAAAGACATCCCGAAGATCCAATATAACAATACACCTTGTCAAGCAAGCTATAAGACAGAACAAGAGATGAATCACCACGGTTTTCTCCATTTATCTTATAACTGTCGGCACCGCTGTACGACTGGACCGTGTGGATGTGACTTAACCTCCAGTAAAGTAGCCTGGCAGCCCTGACAACGACCAGTAGGGCTAAGCCAAAGAGTAAAGTAAGTATTAATAGGTAAAGAGTGCCCTCTTGAACCATTTCATTGAAACCAATTTGACAGCGCCATCTATATTTGCCGCTACAACACTAATCATGTATGAGTGCGTGTGTAACCATTACTTACACATACACAAGCAAACTTTAAATACCAGGTTTACTTTAGCGATTATACAGAGAGCGTTCTGCCTGCAGAGTTGTATGAATTCAAGGAGCGTTCTGACTGCCTGCTGTGTGCATTATCGTAAGGCACTCGGTACAATACAATACAGAGAACGCAGAACGCTCTCTGTGTGCGCCTACTCTAAGGTGGTTATATCCTATTTGGTGGTTATATTCTCTTTGCAGTCGGCCGTAAATAGGAACGTAGTGGTTATATTCTCTTTGGTAAATACTAGTTAAGTGATTGTTAATCGCAATGGCATCAGTTACACGGTGATTACTATCACGCGATACACTCATATCACAATACGTATTCACCGTGTATTAATGAATATTGAAGGAAAATCTAATCGTGCCATCAAAGAGAATATAACCACTACGAGCCGTGGCGGTGGCCATAGACGTTAAAGTTTAGTTTAGGCCTGAGGCATATTGTCGTAAGTCGTATCCCAAACGAGCTGCGCGAGGAGGGAGGCGCGCAGGGCCTAGGTACTCTTTCACTGCTACCACCTGCTACTTATGATAGTGTCGCGATTGGTAGAATTTTTAGTTAAATAAAACAATAGTCTTGTAATTACAAACAGTTTTTAATAAAATTACTACACTTAAAATTACTAAATAAAAAGAACGCGCTAATTAGGTCCCAGGGGTGAGTACTAGATTTCACTGAAATTGTCTATATAATTAAAAGGAGCCGTGTCCACTTAGCACTGTCTTTAAAAGGCAACTACTTCCCTGTAGTGCGGCAGGTGGAGGTGCGCGGCCGGTGACGTCACGGAGCTGGTCCGGAGGTGGGCAATGCAGTTCAGCACGAGGAAGTGGCCATCGGTGTCCCAAACGTAGATTGGGCCCGGTAGTAAAAACCCCGAACGGGGAAACACACACCACTTATTAAAATTGATAATTAATCATTCATCATTGAATACTGTGACCTAGGCACAGTACAAGAGAATTAGAATTTAATAAATTAAATTAAAATGTAAAATAAATTAACGCCCCATGGTAGTGGCGGCAATTGCTAGGTACGGCAGCCGGGCGAAAAGTCAATCATTATCGACTCGTCATTCCCACCGCGACGCGAGTGCATGACCATATAAGGTATGCTGTCTGTTATTGCATGTAAAACGCCTGTCGCATTAATAGCAGCAAGAAACACTCGATCGACAGCTATTTGATTTAACACCCAGTGAAGGTTTCTTATATTAGAATTGTAATTATGTATAAAGTTTAGGTATTACGATAAAGTATTGTTAGGGTTGTAAATAATAGACTTTAATTTGAATAAAATTGTCTACTCGAAAGATGTAGAAACGGTATCGTTACAATAGGTAAGGAGGGCCGTGGTTGAATGGTAGAGAATGCCATTTGGCATTAAGTCCACCACTTGTTTGTGTTGAGAGGCGAAGACAATAGGGAAGACGTGGAGCGAATTGAAGCGTGCAGCTCAAGACCGAAACCAGGTTCAGGTGTCCAGGGGAAACCTCCGACTCGACCACGCGGGCGGTTTAAACACTGGAATACTCTAAGAGCTGGCGCTGCAGTGAGCTTGGTTACGACAGAGAGGGGAGGGATGGGAACGTAGTCGACAGCCTTCCTATCTAACGGATTCCTATGATGGGATGGGGAGCGTTGTCAGAGTTGCAGCAGTATCGTTCTCCTACCACAACGAGTATATATAGCCGACGTAATATCGTCCCTCTCGCACACACTCTGCTGACAGACAGAGACGAATGCTTCCCGGTCCAAACGGTCCCGCGCAGGAGCGCTGTTGCACGGACAGTGGACAACTCGGGAATACGTTTGTTTAACTCACTAATGATAGTCTTAGATAGATGGATACAAACTTTATTTGCGTATATGACATACATAATAAAAAAAACTTTAAAAAATAGTGCTCTAACAAAGATCAATAAACTAAAACTATACTAATATTAAGTACAACTATTATAATTTATATCCATAGAGACATAAATTTTCATTCAATGGAACTTGCTAACTATGTAAACAAACCGCCATATTGAATGAATGACCGCGATATTTAAAGAGTGAGAAGGACGAGGTGGTGTGAAAATTCAAGGAGAAACAGTGACAAAACAAAGTTAGGTACTTCATTTGTTTATTATACATAGTTAGCAAGTTCCATTGAATGACACTTTATAGCCGCGACAAGACGCCGCCTCACATTGCTGTCGCAGCGCCGGTATCTGCCGGAGCCAGGCAGCGGCGCGGGAGTTCAGCTTGAGCGTTACATTTTCGCGCTACACTTTGATTCTCTTCATTGGTCGGCAGCATATACATACAAGAGTTCGTCTCAAGTGGCAAGACGCCAGATAATTCTGAATGCACTATAAAATAAAGCAAGCCTCATTGAGCTTACTATGGGGCTATAGTTCGATTTCTGTAAGATTGTTCCCTTAACATTTATTTATTTGTAATGTATTTTGATATGTCTAATCAGATTAAATTTCTGTGTAAACTGCTTATCACATGTATTGCAAGTATAACGTTTGTCGCTCGTGTGAATTCGTTGATGCATACGTAAGTGTGAGCTGTTTGCAAAGGTTTTACTACAAACATCGCAAGAATAAGGCCTTTCTCCTGTATGTGTTCTGGTGTGCCTAACCAGATTACTTTTCTGTGTAAACTGCTTGTCACATGTATGGCAAGTATAATGTTTGTCGCCCGTGTGAATTCGTTGATGCATACGTAAGGCTGAGCTGTCTGCAAACGTTTTACTACAAACTTCGCAAGAATAAGGCCTTTCTCCTGTATGTGTTCTGGAGTGCCTAATCAGACTACTTTGGCATGTAAATTCCTTTTTACATTTACCGCAGATATAGGGATTATTACCAGTGTGAATCAGTTTATGTGTTTTCAAATAAGCCGTTCTTGTAAATTGTTTATGACAAACGTCACAGCCGTAAGGTCTCCGTCCGGTATGTACGATGACATGCTGCAATAAATTAGATTTAGTTGAAAATTCCTTTCCACATATTCCGCAGGAGAAAGTTTTGACTCCCATGTGAGCACGTTTGTGTACAACTAAGGCACGTTTACTAGATAATTGTGAGGGACAGATTGTGCAATAGTTAGGCGCCGCCGTCGCGTGTTCCCGTATGTGGTCGATTAACGTAAACTTGTCTGAGAAGCGTTCCCCGCAAGTATCGCACGTGTACGCTTGTTCCTCGGCGGCGGTGTCATCAGGCGTGTCCTTCATACGAGTCGCGAGCCTCGGCCCGCGGCGTGATGTCGCGAGACACGTCTGGCTCGCGTGCGGCGCCTCATCGCCGCGGAGGCGCTCGAGCCTCACGGAACAGGCCATGGCGAGCTGTTCCCTGGCGCGCGCGGACACAGCCCGCGCCGGCTCCCACTCCGAGCGTCCGGCGCCGGCCCCACCGACTGCAACACACGACACGACACACCTGCTCACGAACAATACTTACTATAACCGCTTCAATAGTACCACAGCCCATGCGGAATCTGACTGCATCTGTAGTCATTTTTTAGGCTAACAGGTCAGTTAGTCACGGGTGAAGTGAAAGCATGCCCTGGCGTCCAGGCAGTTCAGGGTTGTGCTGCAAGACAGTACAGCAACCATGCTCACACATGTGTAACTTTGTGTACATAGGGTTTCTGAGTCAACACAAGGCGCAGACAACACACGACTACCCACGCCACTCGGTAATCTACACTGAGCGAAAAAAATACTAATTATTAGTAAGTTTTAGTGAATCCCAAGACAAGGAGATTATATACTAACGGCTACAAAACAGTTTAGTTGTTACAAGGGCAAATTTCTTGGTATTAGTAAATAACTACTATTATCAAAAACTGGTTTATAACCGTTAGTATATAATCTCCTTGTCCTGGGATTCACTAAAACTTACTAATAATTAGTTTTTTTTTGGCCCAGTGTAGTCTAATATTATGAAGATACAAAAAAAAGTCCGTGGCTCAGTCTGTATTCTCGCAATTCTACCTACGGAAGATAAACGGAATGAAACCGTTTAAATTTGTAATCCGGGATGCCACCGGCAGTCGGCAGTCAGGAAGCAATACGATGTGGATGGAGTGTGGTGGTGGAGAACTGCTCCTCCAGTGGTCACGACCGGAAGCCTCGAGGAACCGACGACCGGCGAAGCAGATATTTACTTTGCGATGGCCGCAAGATCGCAAACAAAGTGATTAAATGTAACCATAAGCACTCACGTGACGCGCAGTCGTCGCTCGCCGCGTCGCCCGACGCCTCCGACTCGACGGCGGGCTCCTCGTCTGCACAAAAGACGACACTTAGTGCGTTCTAGATTATTTACACTAACTTTCGTTAAGATGTTTGTTACTCAATCACGCAAAAACGGCTGAACGGAATTTGACGAAATTTAGTACACAATCAGTTGATAGCCTGGATTAACATATGGAATAACCCAGATCATCGGCGAGGGAGGTAAATCCACGTGGACGAAGTCAAATCGATGACACGTAACGTAACCTTTGGATAGAAAGCTGTTGCAAACTTGCAACTACTAGATAATGGATAGTAAAACAAATACGTTTTATTCTGTACATCATACAATTTTAAGTCGGGGATTTCAACAACTCTTAACTCTATATTAAGTATATATTTCGATAACGCTTATACTTACTCAACGCACAGCACCAGTCCTCACTCGTCCCATTGTCTTCTTCCACCTCCGACTTCACCGGAGGATCTTCATCTGAAGCAGAGAAGGACTCTTGATAAATCTGTTCATTTTATTACCCGTCGTCTACCAGTCCCTGGAATCCCAGGGCAGATAACAAAAGAATGGCATTGTATTTTTGTTTTCGCCGGGAGAGGACGGCGCTTAGATCTACTTATCTGTCAATGACAGAAATTGTATAAAATGAATAAAAAATAAAAATGAATAAAATGAACTTTATTCTGTAAGTAGGCCGCAATGGCACTTTTACAAGTCAAACCCTACTAGCGTTTCACAGAGGCCACTGCCGAGAAGAAACGCCGAAAGAAACTCGACAGTCAGCCATTTTCTCACAAATATATGCTTATTACAATGATAAATGATAATACTTAACCTACTTAAGATCAAGAAATCTAAGTATCTATATAAAGCAACACAAAAACAAAGAATAAAATGAGGAAAAAAACCAGTTATGTACAGTGTGTAATTCTGCAAGAAAACATTTCGAAACTGTATACCTTAGCATTATCAAATTCTATTTAGGAAAAAAAAAAAAAAAATTGAATCCTTTAGACTATAAATTTAGTTATAAATCTTTTGATATGTTTTCTTGCAAGAACTGCGTCAACTAGATAAAATTAAAAAATACACAATATATGAATCTTTACTCTATTTAAGTATCTGGTTTGGGCCATGCTTTTCTGTCTGTTAGATAGTCCTCAACCTTGTAATAAGCCTTCGACATCAATGATTTTTTCAAGTACTTTTTAAGAGCTGGAAAAGGTAAATTCAAAACTTCCTCAGGTAACTTATTATAAAAACGGACACATTGACCTACAAAAGATTTGTATACTTTACGGACACGAAATTTTTTAGTGGCAATTTTATTTTTATTTCTAGTATTAAAATTATGTATATCAGAATTTTTACAGAAGGAGTCTATGTTCTTAAGGACATAAACAATATTCTCATAGATGTACTGGGACGCTACAGTTAAAATGTTGATTTCTTTAAAGAGTTCTCTTAAAGATTCACGTGAGCCTAGGTTATATATGGAGCGAATGGCTCTTTTTTGTAACACAAAAATTGTCTGTATGTCAGCTGCTTTACCCCAAACCAGGATGCCATACGACATAACACTATGAAAATAGCTATGATAAACTAGGCGAGCTGTTTCTACATTGGTAAGTTGCCTGATTTTTCTGATAGCATATGCGGCTGAACTTAATTTACGCGCCATAACGGCTATGTGGGGACTCCATTGTAGATTTTTGTCTAATGTTATACCTAAGAATATTGCTTTATCTACTATTTCTAAGCACTCGTTATTTAAGAGTATACTAGTTTCCACCGGTCTAACATTAGGCAAAGAAAATCTGACACATTTAGTTTTCTTAGCATTAAGTAACAGATTGTTAACGGTAAACCAGTCAAGTACTTTGTCCAGTGTGCCATTAACTCTACTATAGTCAACTGATTTTCGGTCAACCTTAAAGATTAAAGATGTATCATCCGCGAATAAAACTATATCACAAAGATTACTTACTATAGACGGCAAGTCATTTATATAAACCAAAAATAAAAATGGACCTAAGATAGAGCCCTGAGGCACTCCTAACGTTACTATTGCCCCACTAGACTGGGTTCCATTTACAACAACTGCTTGAGTTCTATTGCTATATTTAGCCAAGTGAGGTTGTTAAATAAAGGCTACCATTATCAGCGAAAGAGACTAATTTTTAAACAATTTACTAACAGGCCACATGAAATGTGATCCACACACACACACCTCTAATTTTTTATAAGTGTTGTGTTCCGAAATAAAGCCACTGAATTTATACAATTTATTTTATTCGAGCGTATGTTCTCAGGTACAAACCAATACAAGAAGAGATCCGTTATACGCAGATACTACATTCTCCCGGACTTATATAAAACTAATCTAGTTTTTTATTCACATAAGTATTTATAAGAGTGCACCAAAAATACTATTATTTAAAGATGTACATCTCAAAGGCACTAGTTAACTTAAATCTAATATTCACATGCCTATATATATCAAACCAGTAGTTTAATATATCTTGGCATCATTTATAACAAATGCAAGTAATACTTGGCCTACGATATAAACTAACTAATTGCTATCGACATCATCATTACAATACACCATCTGATCAATATGGCGTTTCCAGGTCATCCCTTGTACCTTAACTAGGTAAGTTAAATTTGGCACCAATTCCGAGATAATGTTGCCCACTATCCACGGTTTACCCCCTTTACGGTAATCCCTTACCATAACTTTTTGTCCTAATTGGAAGTCAACTTTCCTCCGAGGTGTATCTCCCTCCTGTATAGCCGAGTTACCTTCGACTAGAGGTACAGGAGGTACTAAACCACTAAATCTATTCCTCAGTTCCCTCCCCAGCAACAATCGAGCAGGCGTAATGCCTGTGGATCTTTGAGGAGTGGTTCTGTAATCAAATAGAAATAAATTTATGGCAGAATTAATATTATAGCCACTTTCTCTAATTTTAGTAACCGCTGATTTAAAAGTTTGCACAAAACGCTCCGCCTCCCCGTTAGTTGCTGGGTGGTATGGTGGTGAAAATGTTTGTTTAACATCATGTACTTTACAGTAATTTACAAACTCAGCACTAGTAAATGTAGTTTGATTATCAGTCACTAATTGGTTAGGATATCCCCATCTGCTAAATAACTTATCTAGGACATCAATTGTTTTGGTAGCAGTCATGCTTGACATTTCGAAAGCTTCCGGCCATTTGCTGTAACTATCAATTATAATTAGGTACATCTTATTGTAGTATGGTCCTAGGAAATCTGCATGTACTCTTTGCCATGGCCCTAAGGGTTTTGGCCATGGGGTTGGTGATTTAACAGGATTTTTATAATTTGTTAAACAAATTAGGCAAGACTGTCCGATTCTTTCTATTTCTGTATTCAAATTTGGCCACCAAAAATAAGAACGAGCTATTTCTTTCATACGAACAATTCCGAAATGTGTTTTATGTAAGCTTTTCAGGACTGCTTTTTGAAGTGATACTGGTATTATTACTCTATGTCCCCAAAGCAAACACCCTTGCTCTAAACTAATTTCTGATTTTCTGTTGTAAAATGATAACAACTCTGTTGAGATTGTTTTCTTATCCGGCCAGCCGTGTCTACAATATTTTATAATTTTACTTAAATGAGGGTCTGCTGTTGTATTTTCTTGTATGGTTTTGTAATTTGGGGAGTCAATTTCGGAACTGTTTGTATATATTAATTGTGTCAAATTCTGCACATTACAAATGTCATGGTAAGTATGTTTTTCACTTTTTATGTTTTCAGGATTTCTGGACTAAAAATCTGCTGGATTATTGCTAGTTTTGATGTGCTTTATCTTATATGTGAATGCTGACATAAATATAGCATAATGCTGCAGCCTCTTAGCTGCCATTTTTGGAATACCTTTTGTTGGTCCAAAAATCCTAACCAGTGCTGAACTATCTGTTTCCAATTCAAACTGTCGACCATATATATAATTGTAGAACTTTGTAACTCCAAACACAATGGCCATGGCCTCCTTGTCTATGACTGCATATTTTTGTTCAGTTGAGTTAATTTTTTTACTGGCGTAGGCTATAGGCTTAACTGTCCCATCTGTTTCACGGTTGGACAATATGGCTGCCAACCCGCAATCCGAGGCATCACAAGTTAAAATAATTGGCAAATCGGGATTGTAATGCTTCAAATTGTCTGCCGATGCCAATTTTTGTTTTATTATATCGAATGATCTTTGACATTCCTCTGTCCATTTAAATTTATTTATTTTGGTACATTCATACAGTGGTGTTAAGAGTAAAGCCATGTCCTTAAGGAATCTGGAATAATAATTTACTTTTCCTAAAAATGACTTTAACATTGTCAGGTTTGTCGGAGCAGGGGCGTTCAGCAGTGGTTCAATATTTGATTTTATAATGCTCATTCCATCTTTATTGATGCGAAAACCAAACACATCTATGTGTCTAGTGAAAAGTCTACATTTTTCTGGTTTTAATTTAAAGTTACTCTCTTTTAACCTATTTAGCACTTGGACTAGAATTTTATAAGTTTCTTGTAAACTTTTACCAGCCACATAGATGTTATCGATGAACACAATAGTATTAGGTATTCCTAGTAACTTTTTACACATTAATCTCTGAAAAGAACTTGGCCCTGTATTGAACCCAAACGGTAAGTATTTGTATTTGTAGGTACCAAATTCTGTGACTATTGTGGTTAAATCTTGACTTTCTTCCGTCAAGGCAGCCTGTAGGTATGCCTCCTTCAGATCAAGTTCACAGTAGTATTCCCCCTGTTTTAGTGTTTCAAAAATATCCTCTACATGTGGAAGAGGGTAGTGATCTATTTCTAAGTTTGGGTTTAAAGTTACCTTATAATCCCCACATAGCCTCACTGAGCCGTCTGGCTTCAAGATTGGGACTACAGGTGTACCCCATTGACTCTGCTGTATTGGCACAATACGACCGTTTTCCTGTAACCTTTCAATTTCAAGTTTTACCTTGTCTCTCAGGGCATAAGGCACTCGTCGCACTGGTAGGAACTTTGGTGTAGCATTCCCTTTTAATTTCAAAGGAATTGCTTCACCTTTATAATCTCCCCACCCTGGGCTGAATACTGTTGCGAACTCCTGATTAATTAGTTGTTTGGCATCTGAAACATTTTGTACTATTATGTTAGACTTACAGGAAGCCACATCCTTGAAAACAGGTGGCCACATTTTTAATTGTTTTAGCCAATCCCGCCCCATTAAACAAGGTGTTGACCTGTTTGATATGTATATATTTAACATTTCATTTGTATTGTTATATTTTACAGGAATGTTCCGAACTATACCTAATGGTTGTGACACTGTTTGATCAAAATTACGAAATGTCACTTTACATTCTTCAATACTATAATCTTTTAAGTATTTTTCCTTAAAGGTTATTGGCATGACAGAAACTTCCGCACCTGTGTCCACTTCAAACTGCACTTTTTGTCCATTACCTACTACTAACTCGACTACATATGGTGGTATTTTACTTACTTTGTCAAACCTATAAGTTTCATATTCCTCATACAAAGTTTTCACATCCTCCAAGCCTTGTTCTTCTGGTTGTTCCTTACTAGTCACCTCCAAAACATTCTGTTTGAACCTGTTTCGTGGACACATTTTGTAAATGTGTCCTTGCTGACCACACTCCGAACAGTATTTATTTTTTAAAGTACACTCTTTTTTTATGTGGTTTTCTTTACCGCAGCAATAACATTTGCTTTTTATATTTTTATTGTTTGTTGTTTTTGATACTGTATGCTTTTGCTTCATTCTTGACTTGGGTTTTATGTATGAGATGTTACTGGTATCGCCTTCTCCATTAGAATGCTTGTAGGCTGCTTCAACAGTTTTTGCTAACTGTATCATGTCTTCTAGTTTCATATCTTGGGCTTGTTTCAATAATTCAAACATAATAAGTTTGGAATGCACCCCTTCAATAAATTTTTCTTTTATTTGATCATCTTCGTCCTTAAAACTACATTTTCTCGCTAATTTTCTCAGGTTAAAAACATAATCTTCGATAGATTCTGACGGGTATTGATTTCGTCTCCTGAATTCAGCCCTGTCCAGTAGCGAACTCCGTGTTTGTGTATATTTTTGTTGTAACTTCTCACATAAGGTTTTGAAATTTAATGTGACCGGTTTTTTTGATTCGCACAACAACTGTAACGTCTCAAACACTCTGGGAGTTAGTTTAGTGAGCAGTAATGGAACTTGTTTTTGATCCGGCACATCGTTTAACAGTATTAACGATTGTAGTTGTTGTTCGAACACCTCCCAATTTTCTCCATCAAAGGGTTTTATCTCGTAATTACTAGTCATTGTTGTTTTATTTTGATTATAGTTTGCTTCTTGCTTTTTTGGTTGTGATACCGACGCCAACGCGTATTTGTTTTGATAGTATTCACTCAAAGTTCTTCTCAACTCGTCTACTGTTGGATTTTCTGGGCATTGCAAGCCTACCTCCACCAGTATTTGCAGTAAAGTCTCTTTCGTACACCGATAAATGTACGTTCTTTTCCCCTGTTTGATTAATGATATTATTTCGGCTTCAGTTATTTGTTTTTCTACGTTGGTTGCCTTGTCATTGTCGTCGTCAGACATGCTAAACGTTTCATTTCACGTTTTTCCGTTGTTGTTCATAGGTAATGTTTGACGTGACTTTTGTCAGGGTCTCATTCAATTTGTGATAACCTCAAATTTTCCGCCGCCATTACCGATCATCAGTAAAGTAATTAATTTCTTACTTTTGATGTTTTTTTGTGCTCTTCCCGATTGTTTAGTCGCTGCAGCACGTAGTTTCAAAATCCTCGTCGCCAATGTTGTGTTCCGAAATAAAGCCACTGAATTTATACAATTTATTTTATTCGAGCGTATGTTCTCAGGTACAAACCAATACAAGAAGAGATCCGTTATACGCAGATACTACAATAAGAATAAATGCTTTATAAAGTAAATCACAAATCCATTTTGAAATGAAAATTAAAACTATTTATTAATATATGAATCTAATGTAGGACTACATTTATAAAGCTGTCCTGCTAAACTAATATAAACAAGAAGCTTATACTTACTCAACGCACTGCAGCAGTCCTCACTCGTCCCATTGTCTTCTTCCACCTCCGACTTCACCGGAAGATCTTCATCTGAAGCAGAAAAGGTCTCTTGATAAATCGGTTCATTTTATTATGCTAAGATCTAATTATCTGACAATGATCATAATGAATTCACTGTGGCACCTACGTAATGGGTCAGCACTCGGACCACTGTCTTCCACCTCCAACTTGTAAGCAAGGTCCTCATCTGCATCTACAAGAAAGATACAAGTTAATAGTACAATTATAAATTACACTCTGTTAATGACTCCACCAAAATAGATTCAGAGTCGGGAATAATAGATTCCGGACTCTTGTCGCAATGTCTTCACAATAGGGTAGTAAATTTAATGATGTTAATTAATACGGAGATCTAGTCTTATCGGTAATCAACTGAAAAAAAAAAACAATTAGGCATTCAACAATATAAATTATGCAGGTAACTGATCATTATATTTCGTTAACTGTTAACTGACTCTCGTCTCGTAACACATCAAAAGTTGTTCTAAATGATTTCTGGTTAGGCTATGTATTTTTCTCCTGACAGAATACATCCAGCTCAAAAAGCAAAGCTTCTTTCCACTTTAACAGATGTTATTGGTATATTTGAAAAGTTTGTGGTAATCAAAGCAAGATTTATAACAGTGATATGTTTGAATTTAAATATTCGTGAGTCATCTATTATAATTTTGTTTTCATTTAAAATGTTTTTAAACCGTTTAGAAAAATAAAGTGGAAACCAGCTCAATTCTCTTCTACTGTTCCATTTACTCCCCAAACTACCCTATTGTGTTGCAATGCGACAAGAGTCCGGAAGTCTACTCAAGCGCTCAAGAGACAGGCCCAGCCCAGGTAACCTATGGCCTGCAGAGCTCGCTCCAGCCGCGCCTGCAGCTCCGCCTGGCTGCGCTGCACCTGCAGCTTGAAGGCGCTCGCGTCCCGCAGCCGGCCCACGCACGCGGAGCAGATCCCGCACCCCTCCCCGCCATCATTCAACTGTAAGTTACACACTCATAATCATAACAATAATAACCACCATGAATATTACTATTTGAAAGGAATATTGGCCATTATTAGGGTAATTGCATGATAACTCATATGACACTTCGTGACTGTTTTTAAAATGATTTATTATATTTTCCTTATTTCATAATCATCTTTAATTTAGCAGCTTTATTCAGGGCTAACATAACAAGTTTTACTTCACATCCTTAGAAGGTTTTAACACTCATAATTTTTTTACATGAATTACCATTGAATTGCCCAGTAGTAGAATACAAACTGCTAAGTGAGTCATGAATTAAATAAGACCGATGTACGACTTCGTGCCAGTAGCGGTGGAGACTGCGGGATCATGGGGCGCGGAGGCCAGGGACTTTGTGAGGGATTTGGGTTGATGACTGAGGGAAAGGGGTTGCGATCCTCGGTCCGGGTCATTTGTGGCTCAACAGATTTCCCTGGCCATCCAGCGTGGCAACGCTGCCAGTATTATGGGAACTTTTGAGCCATCTACGATCCGGGGCGGTCCTTTATGTTAAGTCCATTTGACGAAGCCTGTGGCGGATTTCATGTCTGGTGTCTCTGTGTTGTGATTGTTTGTTTATGTACGCACCTGACGAAGCCTGTGTTGAGGATTAGATTTTATGGACTGTTTGTGCTTAGTTAATTTGTTTTATGAATAAATGATCTGACCTCGAGAGGAAATTAAATAAGAAAAATATAATCACTTCACAAGAAATGACAAAATATATTTACATGTATGTTGAAGCATTCTTTGAGCATGTCCAGATATATCTCCGTGTTGCCGAGATGTGTGTACGGCGTCTTCAGGTCCTTGTCCGGAGCGCGCCGCAGGCAGCAGCGGCACGAGTGCAGCGCCTCCATTACGTCGATAGCCGCGTCGTCGGACATCGCGGAACGAACACGATATTACGCACTTGAGAAATAATATAATACAAAATCAATTCATTGAAAACGTTTTATTTAATTGAATCAATAAACTTAAAGGCATGATATAACATGCAAGCATGCAGTCTCTTTCTTTTTTCATTGTTTCGTTTTTTTACAAAAGCACAGTACCATTCAGTGGAAACTTTGGGGGAAACCACGGATCTATACCTACGTCGGCCCGAGAGAATATAAACCACTACGTTATACAGGCATCGATCAATGCTGCCGTCAAGAAATTTAGAAATTAGAAATCTTGAAGAAATTACACAATACGATAGCTACATTGGTTAGTTAGCAACCCTACAATAGCTTGAATAGCTACATTGATGTGCGTTTGACATTTGTTCTGTCAATGTCAATCCGTAAATAAATTTATTTTCCTACCAGTGACAGTGACAGGAGTGCTACCGCGAACCATAAACGAAGATTTCCCTCTCTGTCGCACTTATGTGCAAACTTGCAAGTGCGACAGAGAGGGAACATTTCGAATGCCAGCATCATCCCACAATGTCGAATACGTTCAGATACCTCGAAAAATTAGTGTTATTAAAAATTACTAAAAAAAGACATCCCGAAGATCCAATATAACAATACACCTTGTCAAGCAAGCTATAAGACAGAACAAGAGATGAATCACCACGGTTTTCTCCATTTATCTTATAACTGTCGGCACCGCTGTACGACTGCAAACTTTAAATACCAGGTTTACTTTAGCGATTATACAGAGATCGTTCTGCGTGCAGAGTTGTATGAATTCAAGGAGCATTCTGACTGCCTGCTGTGTGCATTATCGTAAGGCACTCGGTACAATACAATACAGAGAACGCAGAACGCTCTCTGTGTGCGCCTACTCTAAGGTGGTTATATCCTATTTGGTGGTTATATTCTCTTTGCAGTCGGCCGTAAATAGAAACGTAGTGGTTATATTCTCTTTGGTAAATACTAGTTAAGTGATTGTTAATCGCAATGGCATCAGTTACACGGTGATTACTATCACGCGATACACTCATATCACAATACGTATTCACCGTGTATTAATGAATATTGAAGGAAAATCTAATCGTGCCATCAAAGAGAATATAACCACTACGTGCTACGTTCTACGAGCCGTGGCGGTGGCCATAGACGTTAAAGTTTAGTTTAGGCCTTAGGCATATTGTCGTAAGTCGTATCCCAAACGAGCTGCGCGAGGAGGGAGGCGCGCAGGGCCTAGGTACTCTTTCACTGCTACTACCTGCTACTTATGATAGGTAAGGAGGGCCGTGGTTGAATGTTAGAGAATGCCCTTTAGCATTAAGTCCACCATTTGTTTGTGTTCAGAGGCGAAGACAATAGGGAAGACGTGGAGCGAATTGAAGCGCGCAGCTCAAGACCGAAACCAGGTTCAGGTGTCCAGGGGAAACCTCCGACTCGACCACGCGGGCGGTTTAAACACTGGAATACTCTAAGA
This sequence comes from Cenopis cana, assembly GCA_951800055.1. Classification (NCBI taxonomy): domain Eukaryota; kingdom Metazoa; phylum Arthropoda; class Insecta; order Lepidoptera; family Tortricidae; genus Cenopis; species Cenopis cana. The sequence continues at coordinate 2,278,719 of OX637496.1, forward strand.
GCTGGCGCTGCAGTGAGCTTGGTTACGACAGAGAGGGGAGGGATGGGAACGTAGTCGACAGCCTTCCTAACGGATTCCTATGATGGGGAGCGTTGTCAAGGAGTTGCAGCACTGTATCGTTCTCCTACCACAACGAGTATATATAGCCGACGTAATATCGTCCCTCTCGCACACACTCGGCTGACAGACAGAGACGAATGCTTCCCGGTCCAAACGGTCCCGCGCAGGAGCGCTGTTGCACGGACAATGGACAACTCCGGAATACATGTTTAAGGTGGTTCGCCTTCCATACAAAACGTCTTTTGACATTAACAGGCTAGCTAGCGACGTGATATTTTAAGAAACTTATGTAACAAACTTTCATAAATTGGCTTTCCATTGAACGTGTTAACTCACAAATGATAGTCTTAGATAGATGAATAAAAACTTTATTTGCGTATATGACATGATAATAAGCACTTGAGACCTAAAAAAATAGTGCTTTAACAAAGATCAGTAAACTAAAACTATACTAATATTAAGTACAACTATTATATCTATAGTCACATAAAGTGTCATTCAATGGTATGTAATTAATAATGAATTTAAAAATTGTGACTTGTAAATGAAATGTACATTTATCAATAAATAATCTGAAATGACCTAACTTATGAAACCATTTTAAACTTTTAATGAAATATCCAAGATACAGTTATATATTTTATGATTATGTATTTTACGGTAACGACCGTTTCAACAGTGTATGGTTTCAGTGGTATTTGACGAGGTGGTCTGAAAATGCAAGGAGAAACAGTGACAAAACAAAGTTAGGTATTTTATTTACATAGTTAGCAAGTTTCATTGAATGACACTTTATAGCCGCGACAAGACGCCGCCTCACACTGCTGTCGCAGCGCCGGTATCTGCCGGGGCCAGGCAGCGTGCGCGGGAGTTCAGCTTGAGCGTTACATTTTCGCGCTACACTTTGATTCTCTTCATTGGTCGGCAGCATAGACATACAAGAGTTCGTCTCAAGTGGCAAGACGCCAGATATTTCTGAATGCAGTATAAAGCAAGCCTCACTGAGCTTACTATGAGGCTATAGTTTGATTTCTGTAAGATTGTTTCCTTAATATTTACTTATTTATTTGTAATGTCTTCCTTTTGTATGTATTTTGATATGTCTAATCAGATCAACTTTCTGTGTAAACTGCTTATCACATGTATTGCAAGTAAAACGTTTGTCGCCCGTGTGAATTCGTTGATGCATACGTACGTGTGAGCTGTTTGCAAACGTTTTACTACAAACATCGCAACAATAAGGCCTTTCTCCTGTATGTGTTCTGGTGTGCTTAATCAGACTACTCTTCTGTGTAAACTGCTTATCACATGTATTGCAAGTAAAACGTTTGTCGCCCGTGTGAATTCGTTGATGCCTACGTAAGTGTGAGCTGTTTGCAAACGTTTTACTACAAACATCGCAACAATAAGGCCTTTCTCCTGTATGTGTTCTGGTGTGATTAATCAGATCAACTTTCTGTGTAAACTGCTTATCACATGTATTGCAAGTAAAACGTTTGTCGCCCGTGTGAATTCGTTGATGCCTACGTAAGTGTGAGCTGTTTGCAAACGTTTTACTACAAACATCGCAACAATAAGGCCTTTCTCCTGTATGTGTTCTGGTGTGCTTAATCAGACTACTCTTCTGTGTAAACTGCTTATCACATGTATTGCAAGTAAAACGTTTGTCGCCCGTGTGAATTCGTTGATGCATACGTAAGTTATAGCTGTCTGCAAACGTTTTACTACAAACTTCGCAGGAATAAGGCCTTTCTCCTGTATGTGTTCTGATGTGCTTAATCAGATCACTTTTCTGTGTAAACTGCTTGTCACATGTATTGCAAGTATAACGTTTGTCGCCCGTGTGAATTCGTTGATGCATACGTAAGGTTGAGCTGTCTGCAAACGTTTTACTACAAACATCGCAAGAATAAGGCCTTTCTCCTGTATGTGTTCTGGAGTGCCTAATCAGACTACTTTGGCATGTAAATTGCTTTTTACATTTACCGCAGATATAGGGCATATTACCCGTGTGAAACAGTTTATGTCTTTTTAAATTACCCTTTGTTGTAAATTCCTTACGACAAACGTCACAGCCGTAAGGTCTCCGTCCGGTATGTACGATGACATGCTGCAATAAATTAGAAAATTCCTTTCCACGTATACCGCAAGATAAATTTTTGGCTCCCATTTGAGCACGTTTATGTACAACGAAGGCACGTTTACTAGATAATTGTGAGGGACAGATTGTGCAATAGTTAGGCGCCGCCGTCGCGTGTTCCCGTATGTGGTCGATTAACGTAAACTTGTCTGAGAAGCGTTCCCCGCAAGTATCGCACGTGTACGCTTGTTCCTCGGCGGCGGTGTCATCAGGCGTGTCCTTCATACGAGTCGCGAGCCTCGGCCCGCGGCGTGATGTCGCGAGACACGTCTGGCTCGCGTGCGGCGCCTCATCGCCGCGGAGGCGCTCGAGCCTCACGGAACAGGCCATGGCGAGCTGTTCCCTGGCGCGCGCGGACACAGCCCGCGCCGGCTCCCACTCCGAGCGTCCGGCGCCGGCCCCACCGACTTCAATCAACAAACAAATTGTGGTATGAGCGAACAGAGTTTCATACGACACATACGCATCAGTCAATGTAGGTATTGAAGGGAACATTATTTACTTTAAACTCATTTTTCTACGTCGACTATAATGTTTGAATTAATATTTTATCAGACTATAATCACATTTTTTATTTCGGAGCTCCCTACTTAAGTATAACAACTCATAAGATAACGCTTTAGAGAACACACATACATTCCGACTCCACAGTCAAACTTATAAATATACCTGCTCTGTACTTAATGTTTAATAAACAAATAAATAAAATAAAAAATGGACACAGAACAAAAGACACGCCGACCCAGGATTTGTACTTCGAATCCGCAGGACTAGTTTGTTTAATTATTTCAATTCGTTCTTGTTTTATTAATTTCGGTTGACTCGTAGAAAAAAAAAACCAGGAATATCGGTGAAATGTCCGTAAGGTGATTGGTGGACTTTGAGCAGTGTTAGTAGGTAATGCATCGACACCGTTCAAGAGTCCCGACGTTGCCACTTTCGCTTGTAAACCATTATTGCTTGTGTACACAGCGTCGTGTGGCGAGTACTCACGCGATATGCAGTCCTCCTCTTCGTCGCCCGACACCTCCGCCCTCACCGCGCGCGCCTCGTCTGAAGTAAAACCTCTACTTCATTCTTACCATTTACATTGTTCTCTCATCATTATCAAAGGCCTTCTAGTCTATTATGTAATGACTATACAAGCAAGGCAGACAACGTATTTTTCTCTATGTTCTTACTAAATTGCTTTGCAATTGGAGACATCCAGGAACTGTCGTTTAACTTATGATGACACAAATTAAATTCAACCATGGACAAATAAAATTCACTAGCAAAACTGTAGTTAGGTACTCTAAGCAACCTCGTATCTCAGTACTGAAACTATGCTGAGATAAGAGTTTTACTTTTGTTTGTGAACCGACGATATAAACCATTCGCCCGATTAATATTAGTTCTCTGAGTTGGTACTCACACAGTACCGCATCTCTTGCCGCGCCATTCACCGTTCCTGCTGCGACTGCTGGCTCGTCCTCTAGAACAAGCAAATAATAAAATGAATTTCTATCCTAAACTTGATTTTTGAGACATGCCTTGTTGTACAAAAGTTAATTGGTCGTTGAGGCAATTCAACAACACACACGTTCAGACGCTCAGACACGTTCTAAACGCGACGAAGACGATGATCATGTGTAATTATAAATTATCAGTCATTAATCAGTTCCTAGACCACCTCCCATGGTCTACATCAGACCATCTTAACGGTGTGGCCGTATTGGATTGTCATCGAGATCAATCGAATACCACAGAATGTTTGAAAAATTGGTTACAAATTTTGAATCAAAGGTTTCGAAATATGAGCACTGCAGAGACTCGACACATGCTGAGTTAGCGCCGATTCTACATTCCGACAAATGCCTTTCGCTAAACCAAGTTTATCCCAGTTACATCTTTGGCTATTTGATTCCAACCCCATTCACTGCATTCCTCCTCCACATCACATGCAATATTGGATAAGTATAAACTTTGTATGAAGAGAGAGAATTATCTCTCTACACTCGTGAGTATTTGTTACTCTGAGCATCTATCTAACTAAGCAAGTAATTTTTATTTGTAAACGTAGGTTACAGAATGGTGGGGTAAGAGGTACAGAGTGGCACTATGTTTCGCCGGTCAAATTTAGATTTCAATCTAATATTACATTTCATAATTATGAAATAAAAGTATTAGTTATAGGCTGTAATTACAATCAATAAGTCCCAGAAATACAATAAATTAGAATTAATATGTCCCAGAAATACAATAAATTCGTAATAAAATAGTATAATTAAAATTAAAAGTCAAATTAAACAATACAATAACATTAAATAATTCAATTAAATATGTGCGCTAAAAAGTCTGTCAAGGAATAATAACATTTGCCATTTCTAATAAATTATTTTATCTACACACATATCATAAATCCTCTAATATGCGTTCAGAAACCGTAGAAAATGACTCTCATTTCAACATACAATGAATTTATGGCAATTTTCTTATCTGTGGCTAAGGCTACAGCAGTAATATAATTTTCATTTTAATCTCACATATGATGTTAAAATATTAAACGTCAAACAAAACTGTCAAAATTTAAATGTCAAAGTTGACATGTCCCTATTCTAGTATCACTGAAAATTCAAATTCAATCGATGCAAAATGTCAGCTCGATGTTTTTTTAGTATATAGAGCACGAAATTTGAGCTAGAACGACATGATCACATCAGAATAGGGACTCTTTACTTTTTAAAATAACATTCAGGTATCGGTTGCCAGTTATGATTTCGATATTTCCGCAACCGTGCAAAATAGGTTGTATTAACACAATTATTGTATTTATTTACTACGGTTTCTGAACCCATCTTAGAGTAGTTATAATTTATAATATGTGTGTAGATAAAGTAATGTATGCAACTGTACATAATTAGGCATGATGTACCAGTTGCATAAACTACTATTTAAAATCGTGAGAGGCGCGAGTCTTAGAGGCAGGGGTATTTTATTATACATTTTGCTTGCCAAACAGAACACGCTTTTGCGCATCAGTGCAGTACGTGAGGGCACTATACAAAGATTATGAGCTCTATAGGTATCTCTATTGAAGCGTTCAGATATTTGTGTGAAGTAAGTTGCATTTGTTTTTACAAATATAGCCGTTTCAAATATAAAAAGACAGGGAAGAACAGAGTATACTAGTGGCTCTTTGAGCTGTAGACAATTTTTAATTTCCAGTTTGTTTAATTTAGTACAAGCAGGCTCTAGGGCCTATCAGTAAATTACTGATGAAGTGGAACTAAACACGCTGTTGTTTATCCCTACTTATTTAGATTAAGTGTTAAAACTTCATATAACTATTGTGAGTGCAATAAATAATATGTATTGTACTAACGCCATAAATCCTGTCTCTCTTCACCACTTGTCGCATCTACAGCGTTCAACTCTGACTTAAGTGGAGCTCCTTCGTCTGAAATAAACATGCTAGATATAGTAGGTACAGTGTTATGTGGCCTCTTACAGATGGTAGTTGAGTTCATATAAGCAATGAAATTTATCAATGAAATAGGTGCTCACACGACTCAGGCTCCTCGCTGGACGCATCTCCATCCTCCATTATTGACTCAACTGCTGGTATTTCCTCTGGAGCAAGCAAAAAACATGCAATTTAATATCGAGCATTTGTTGTTACGAGAAAAACTCACATTACAAGATATTGTGTCACCTATTCTTAGCTTTGTATAGTTTTACAGCGTGAAACGTGTTTACACTACTATGTATCATGTAACATGACAGCATAATAGGTAACTACCTAAATCTTATACAGATAAAAGTCATTGATCTTTAGAATGTTTATGTAAGTCACTAAACCTTTTAAATTTTATCAAGAAATTGAATCTGAGATACTTTGGGACGGGGAATAGGGATATCTTACCTCACATATGACAAACCTTCACAACTATTACAGAAACAAATACAGTGCAAATACATAAACATTTCATTACAGGTCATTATTCACTGTGCACAAATTTATGTTACAAAGTTTTGCAAAGACTGAATGTGACCTCCATCCATCGCTGGATAAATAATCACTTTGTCCTTCAAAAATCCACTCATATTATCATTGGGAACTGTTTCAGTTACTTATTCCATGGTAAGGTCAAGATCTACCTTTAACCTGCCGAGCTCTGTCCAGCCATGCATGTAGCTCTATCTGGCTGCTCTGCACCTGCAGCTTGAAGACGCTCGCGTCCCGCAGCCGGCCCACGCACACATCACAGATCCCAGCTTCTTCTTCACTGTCGAGTATTAGCTGGAAGTTCAACAATACTGATTAATGTTTCCCAGGGTCTCATTAGCCAGAAGATTTTTTTAATTGAATGTTATGCGAAGCCTAAGGCCCAGAATAGAAGGGATTGGAAGGTGCTGCAACGACACAGGGCAAGGCCCTCTTAATGATGATGATGATGCGAATTACAAAGAACATGCACGCCTTGAAGATGCAATTACCATTGCCACTGCATATTTACAATATACATTGTCTTGAAATATGTCAAATTCATTGGAGGTTTCTATATATTGCTATTATTATATTGATTGACGTGTAAGTAGTTGACGTCCAAGAAAGGGGTCAAGAATACCGACTCTAAATCACCATGCCTTAACAAATTTGAGTTTATCGTGATTATTGATCGTTCGATTAGATGTAGTGAAACAACTTAAGAACCATATTAACATGTATCTCGAAGCACTCCTTGAGCATGTCCGAATATATCTCTGTGGTGCCGAGATGTGTGTACGGCGTCGTTAGGTCCCTGTCCGGAGCGCGCCGCAGGCAGCAGCGGCACGAGTGCGCCGCGTCCATCACGATAAATAGCGCCGTTGATTATTAGTATTTACGGTAACGAAAATAGCGACTCGGGACAGATCAGATCTCTGGACCGGAGAATAACATGAAGTGATAAGATAACATTAACCGAACCAAATCGCATCGCTGTGCTTGGTTGGATTTTGACAGTAAAGTGACAGTGACAGCACGATCCCACACGATCCACGATGTTGAATACGTTCTGATACCTCGAAAATATAGAGTGTTATTACAAATTACTAATAAAAACAAATCCCGATGATCCAGTATAACAATACACCTTGTCAAGCAAGCTATAAGACCACGGTATAAGACAGAACAAGAGATGAATCACCACGGTTTTCTCCATTTATCTTATAACTTGCGGCACCGCTGTCCGACTGGACCGTCTGGATGTGACTTAACCTCCAGTAAAGTAGCCTAGGTGGCAGACCTGGCAACGACCAGTAAGGTGGTTATATTCTCTTTGCAGTCGGCCGGCCGCAAGTACTAGTTAAGTGATTGTCAATGGCATCAGTTACACGGTGATTATCATCACGCGATACACTCGTATCACAATACGTATTCACCGTGTATTATGAATATTGAAGGAAAATTAATCGTGCCGTCATAGAGAACATAACCACTAGGTACGTTCTACGAGCCGTGGCGGTGGCCATAGACGCTAAAGTTTAATTTAGGCCTTAGAACATTGTCGTAAGTCGTATCCCAAAGAAGGAAGGCGCGTAGGGCCTACGCTTTCACTGCTACCACCTGCTACTTATGATAGTAACAATATTTACTGTCCTGTACACAATGTGTCGTTCCACTTTAATTTTAAACCTGACTGTGGCTTTAAATTCCGGGCCCATTAAAGCGATAGGAGTGCGCGGTTGGAGGGTGGCCTGGGGAAACCTCCGACTCCACCACGCGGGCGGTTTAACTTTAAACACTGGAATATTCTAAGAGTTTGCGCTCCAGTGAGCTAGATTATATTAGTGCACGGCCTGGCACTGGAGAGGGACCCGTGTGGAGATCGTTGCCGCGCCGTCTCGTAGGAGCGTGGTGAAGTGAAGAGAAAAATGAAACTAGTCCCAATATATGCACCAATATATTGTATAGATATATGGGCAAATAAATCACATTAATTAGCATAAAAATAACTATCACAGTACTGGATGTTTAAAGATAAAATTGTATAAGTGGGACGACACAAGACAAGTACAGCAGCTTATTCTAAGAGCGCCGGAAGGAAAGTAAACATGACAGCAAGCGCAGAGACAAAATCATTTGTTTCATAAAATAGCATTCCATAGACACATTCTTGTCTTAAGCTTTAAGGTGCATACACACAATACTCTAATACTTCCCCTTATGCACATTAAAACTTATGTTAAACTATATAACACAGCTTTACATTAACATTCACATAACAACAGTCATATAGGTACATAGCTATAACATTCCTATTATACAAACTACAATATAACATGCCTATAAATAACAGGCATATAGTTATACATTTCATATAGCATCCAAGATCATTTTACATAATTACAGCAACAATTGTTTACTTAATACTAACAAGGCCTAACACATAACTCATGCCTAAAAACACTATGCTGTCTAGAGTTCAAACCCTTTGTTAGTACATCTGCGTCACAGCTTCCCCTGGAGCGACACCCGCGCCCGGTGACCAGGCCGCGTCATCATCAGGACAGTCAGCGAGAGACTCGCTCTCGCTCACGGTGCAGTAGTCGTTGTCGTCTCCCGATCCTGAAAATGTCATAGAATAATCATGTTCATTTCGGATATAACTGTAATCGTTGCTGTCATTCGCAACGTCATTTGTGGTACTATCATTCCCTACCAAATTATCAGCCTTGCAAGTGTCACTTATGCCGTCCATGCTACTTTCATTCACACAAGTAACATCACTAACAGTACTGTCATTCCTGTATGTGACAAGGGGATCTATTGCAGTACTATCTTTCCCGCAATCTGTAACAGTGCTACTCTCATTCACACAACAATCATTATCAATAACATTAAATTGTTCAAAAAATTCAAAATTAAAATTCACATTATTAATGTCATTTTGATTAAAATTGTAAAACTTTCCTTCTAAAAATTCGACGTCTCTAGATATAACAACTTTCCTAGGGTCACTACAGTCAGCCAATCTGTAACCTTTTGACGTTTCGGAATACCCGACAAACACAAATGGCTTACTTTTTGCATCCAACTTTCTACGCTTGACATCTGGTACCTTAACATAAGCCACACAGCCAAAAACACGAAGATGACTGAGGTCAACCTTCGACCCAGTCCACATCTCCTCCGGAATCCGACCACCCAACCCTGCTGTAGGACATAAGTTCCGCAGGTAAATAGCGCTGGTTACCGCCTCTCCCCAGAAGCGCCGGTCTAGGCCCGAATGCTGTAGCATACACCTGACTTTATTCATCAAAGTGCGGTTTAACCGCTCAGCTACAGAGTTCTGCTGTGGACAGTAAGGTACAGTAGTTTGGTGCACAATACCCTTTTTCCTAAAAAACTCAGAAAGTTGTTTATTCACAAATTCGGATCCATTATCTGTTCTCACAGTTTTAACTGGCAAACCCATCTGCTTTTCAACCATAGTAACAAAATCAATAAAACGTTCACTAACCTCGCTTTTCCTTTTTAGTAAATATCCGAAGGATTTCCTGGAGTAGTGGTCCGTTATTGTGAGAATATACTTTGCGCCACCCAAGCTGACTGGAAGCGGGCCACACACATCGGAGTGTAGTAGGGTAAGGGGCTTGTCTACGACCTTGCTTGGTCCCTTCGGGAACGGTTTGGAGGTCTGCTTGCCCTCCAAACATGGGACACATTTGTTTTCCTGCTGATCCTGTAACAGACAAAAGTTAGGCACCCTATCCCTAATACTAAGTAGGTCTCTATTGTTGATATGTCCTAGACGTGCGTGCCATAAATCCATATCAGACACTGCGGAATTCGTGGCTTCTTGCCTTTGCAAGAACCTTGAATCCTCCCTATTGCGCAAAACCTCACACTTATTTGTTACATTTAAACGATACATCCCATTTTGTAACACAGCAGATCCTACTTTTTTGCCATTATAATGGATCACACAGCCAGCCCTGTTGAATGTCACTTCATAACCATTTTCAATTAATTTACTGACAGATATCAAATTGGTGGATAACTTTGGTACATACAAAACATTACAGAGTTTCTGCTTATTAAATAAATTTAAATAAATCTCACCGCTGCCTACACAGTCCAATTCATCATTGTTGGCTACTTTAATTTTACTAAAACTGGGTTTAAAATTTAGAAAATATGCCTTACAATTAACCATGTGGCTCGTAGACCCTGAATCAAGGAAATAATCATCAGTGTGAACTAACATTGCAGAAGCAGACAGAGCATGATCCACAGATTGCTTCCGATCTCGTTTAAGTTTGAAGCAGTTCTTCTTAAGGTGACCGATCTTCTTGCAGTAGTGGCATTTCACCTTGAAGTCCTTCTTGGTTGATATGAACGCTGTATTACCATCTGTAGATCTTCTTGTCTCCTCTTGCAGGAGCCTAGCCCTCACCACTTCACTAGTGAGTGTGCTGGTCATGTTAACTGTTTCCAAGTTCGACACGACTGAGTCATATTCCGAAGACAAACCGCTCAGAAGTATTTCAGCGACTTCCTTGTCCTCGATGGTCTTCCCGATGTCTTCCAGTTGTTGGACTGTTGTCATGACTGATTCAATGTAATCGCCCATACTGGTAAAGTTGGCGAACTCCATGCGGTGCAATTGCCGAAGCAGCAGAACTCTACGTACCAAACCAGAATCTTCGAACACGTCAGAGAGGTTTTTCCAGGCCTCTTTAGCAGTTTTAGCCGTCCGTACATACTGGTACATGCTAGGATTTACTCCCAAACATATGCGAGCGAGGGCACGCTGGTCACGAACGTCACCCTCCGTGGCTCCATCCTCCACCAAACTCCATAATCCGTCGTGAACCAATGACATCCGCATGGCGAACTTCCATGCGTAAAAGTTGCGAGCTCCATCCAGACGATCAATTTGAGTGTTAAATGTGGTAGTACCATTGCCTGATGAAGTAGCCGTCTCGCCGGTCATTTTGAGGTTATGAATGTGACAATCTTACTTGTTAACTTTGTGATTTCTTCTTCTTCACTTCTCTGGGCTCTATAACCTATTAGTGCACGGCCTGGCACTGGAGAGGGACCCGTGTGGAGATCGTTGCCGCGCCGTCTCGTAGGAGCGTGGTGAAGTGAAGAGAAAAATGAAACTAGTCCCAATATATGCACCAATATATTGTATAGATATATGGGCAAATAAATCACATTAATTAGCATAAAAATAACTATCACAGTACTGGATGTTTAAAGATAAAATTGTATAAGTGGGACGACACAAGACAAGTACAGCAGCTTATTCTAAGAGCGCCGGAAGGAAAGTAAACATGACAGCAAGCGCAGAGACAAAATCATTTGTTTCATAAAATAGCATTCCATAGACACATTCTTGTCTTAAGCTTTAAGGTGCATACACACAATACTCTAATAGATTACGACAGAGAGTGGGAACGCAGTCGACAGCCACACAGCGTTGTCAAAGAGTTGAAGCACTGTATCGTTCTCCTACCACAACGAGTATATATAGCCGACGTAATATCGTCCCTCTCGCACACACTCGGCTGACAGACAGAGATGAATGCTTCCCGGTCCAAACGGCCCCGCGCAGGAGCGCTGTTGCACGGACAGTGGACAACTCGGGAATACGTTTATGTTTAACTCACTAATGATAGTCTTACATAGATGGATACAAACTTTATTTGCGTATATGACATGATAATAAGAACTTGAGACCTAAAAAAATTGTGCTTTAACAAAGATCAATAAACTAAAACTATACTAATATTAAGTACAACTATTATATCTATAGTCACATAAAGTGTCATTCAATGGTATGTAATTAATAATGAATTTAAAAATTGTGACTTGTAAATGAAATGTACATTTATCAATAAATAATCTGAAATGACCTAACTTATGAAACCATTTTAAACTTTTAATGAAATATCCAAGATACAGTTATATTTTTTATGATTATGTATTTTACGGTAACGACCGTTTCAACAGTGTATGGTTTCAGTGGTATTTGACGAGGTGGTCTGAAAATGCAAGGAGAAACAGTGACAAAACAAAGTTACGTCTTTTATTTACATAGTTAGCAAGTTCCATTGAATGACACTTTATAGCCGCGACAAGACGCCGCCTCACATTGCTGTCGCAGCGCCGGTATCTGCCGGAGCCAGGCAGCGTGCGCGGGAGTTCAGCTTGAGCGTTACATTTTCGCGCTACACTTTGATTCTCTTCATTGGTCGGCAGCATAGACATACAAGAGTTCGTCTCAAGTGGCAAGACGCCAGATAATTCTGAATGCAGTATAAAGCAAGCCTCTCTGAGCTTACTATGTGGCTATAGTTTGATTTCTGTAAGATTGTTTCCTTAACATTTACTTATTTATTTGTAATGTCTTCCTTTTGTATGTATTTTGATATGTCTAATCAGATCAACTTTCTGTGTAAACTGCTTATCACATGTATTGCAAGTAAAACGTTTGTCGCCCGTGTGAATTCGTTGATGAGTACGTAAGTTTGATCTGTCTGCAAACGTTTTACTACAAACTTCGCAAGAATAAGGCCTTTCTCCTGTATGTGTTCTATTGTGCTTAATCAGGCTAAGTTTATGTATAAACTGCTTGTCACATGTATTGCAAGTATAAATTTTGTCGCCCGTGTGAATTCGTTGATGCCTTCGTAAGTGTGAGCTGTCTGCAAACGTTTTACTACAAACATCGCAACAATAAGGCCTTTCTCTTGTATGTGTTCTGGTGTGCTTAATCAGACTACTTTTCCGTGTAAACTGCTTGTCACATGTGTCGCAACTATAACGTTTGTCGCCCGTGTGAATTCGTTGATGCATATGTAAGTGTGAGCTGTATGCAAACGTTTTACTACAAACATCGCAGGAATAAGGCCTTTCTCCTGTATGTGTTCTGGTGTGCTTGATCAGATCACTATGGCGTGTAAACTGCTTGTCACATGTATTGCAAGTAAAACGTTTGTCGCCCGTGTGAATTCGTTGATGCATACGTAAGTATGAGCTGTCTGCAAACGTTTTACTACAAACATCGCAGGAATAAGGCCTTTCTCCTGTATGTGTTCTGGAGTGCCTAATCAGACTACTTTGGCATGTAAATTGCTTTTTACATTTACCGCAGATATAGGGATTATTACCAGTGTGAATCAGTTTATGTGTTTTCAAATAAGCCTTTGTTGTATATTCTTTATGACAAACGTCACAGCCGTAAGGTCCCCGTCCGGTATGTACGATGACATGCTGCAATAAATTAGATTTAGTTGAAAATTCCTTTCCACATATTCCGCAGGAGAAAGTTTTGGCTCCTATGTGAGCACGTTTGTGTATAACTAAGGCACGTTTACTAGATAATTGTGAGGGACAGATTGTGCAATAGTTAGGCGCCGCAGTCGCGTGTTCCCGTATGTGGTCAATTAACGTAAACTTGTCTGAGAAGCGTTCCCCGCAAGTATCGCACGTGTACGCTTGTTCCTCGGCGGCGGTGTCATCAGGCGTGTCCTTCATACGAGTCGCGAGCCTCGGCCCGCGGCGTGATGTCGCGAGACACGTCTGGCTCGCGTGCGGCGCCTCATCGCCGCGGAGGCGCTCGAGCCTCACGGAACAGGCCATGGCGAGCTGTTCCCTGGCGCGCGCGGACACAGCCCGCGCCGGCTCCCACTCCGAGCGTCCGGCGCCGGCCCGACCGACTGCAACACACGACACGACACACCTGCTCACTAACAATACTTACTATAACCGCTTCAATATTACCACAGCCCATGCGGAATCTGACTGCATCTGTAGTAATTTTGTAGGTTAACATCTAGGCTTGGGGAGTTTAGTGAAAGCATGCCCTGGCGTCCAGGCAGTTCAGTGTTGTGCTGCAAGACAGGAGAACAACTTACACACACACACACATGTGTAACTTTGTGTACATATGGTTTCTGAGTCAACACAAAGCGCAGACCACACACGGCTACCCACGCCTCTCGCTGATCTATACCTACTATCTAATCTAGTCTCATATTATGAAGATACAAAAAAAATAGTCTGTGGCTCCGTCTGTGTTACGGAAGTAGTAGAATAGTGTGTGTCCTACGGAAGATAATCGGAATGAAACTGTTTAAGAAGAGTTACCCAAAAATAATTGCCGCGCTTGCTCCGCCCATCATCCCCTTTTGATGAGATAATGTGCGGCATAAGTCCCGAAGGTGGAAAATAAATCATTTAAAATAAACTACATGAGTTAATAAAATGATTTTTCCCAGTTTGCTAGAAAGATAGTTAGCGTCGTTTTTGAAAATTTCAAAGGATGAAAGCTTATATTATCGGAATAATTAGCAAAATAAAAAAATAAAATACATTAGTTTCGAATGAAAATCTATCGGGGACATTTTTACTAATCGTGTTTTCCTATCCCAGTTCGTTAGTATATATAATGAAAAATAACATAGGTACTAAAATTTCACTCGCGTAGTTTACCCGCTTTGCTTACAATATCGAAATTCGAATATTTTAATTTTACGCTTTGAGATCATGTACAGTCAATGGCATAAATATTTATACGTTTTTGGACCTTATTTCAATGGAATAAGGTGAAAAAGTGTATACATATTGGTGCCCTTGACTTTACATCTCTAAGCACGTTAGAATAGTCATTAGGTATTATTAATATTTTGACGCTCAGAGACCATTTACATCTTTGGGATACTATATTAAATTTTGTTATTCAGACTGAGACCTTATACATCTCTTACTATACCGCTATTGTAATATTTGTAAAAGATAATTAGTATTTTGACATGACAAATTTATTATATTCTTATTGTCATTATTTCTTAAATTGTAAATTAATTTTTCTCGTGAAAAATGTAGCATATGCTTGTATAGTCAGACTTTATTACGAGTAAATTGTAAATTATATTGACATGTAAAAGTGCCCTTGTGGCCTATTTGCAGAATAAATGTTTGAATTTTGAATTGAATTTTTGAAAGGTACACTACCCAAAATTCGACTGACTTGTCTTAAATTTGTTATCCGGGATGCCACCGGCAGTCGGCAGTCAGGAAGCAATACGATGTGGATGGAGTGTGGTAGTGGAGAACTGCTCCTCCAGTGGTCACAAGCGGAAGCCTCGAGGAACCGACGACCGGCGAAGAAGATATTCACTTTGCGATGGCCGCAAGATCGCAAACAAAGTGATTAAATGTAACCATAAGCACTCACGTGACGCGCAGTCGTCGCTCGCCGCGTCGCCCGACGCCTCCGACTCGGCGGCGGGCTCCTCGTCTGCACAAAAGACGACACTTAGTGCGTTCTAGATTATTTACACTAACTTTCGTTAAGATGTTTGTTACTCAATCACGCAAAAACGGCTGAACGGAATTTGACGAAATTTAGTACACAATCAGTTTATAGCCTGGATTAACATATGGAATAACCCAGATCATCGGTGAGGGAGGGAAATTCACGCGGACAAAGCCAAATCGATGACACGTAACCTTTGGATAGAAAGCTGTTGCAAACTGGCAACTACTAGATAATGGATAGTAAAACAAATACGTTTTATTCTGTACATCATACAATTTTAAGTCGGGGATTTCAACAACTCTTAACTCTATATTAAGTATATATATTTCGATAACGCTTATACTTACTCAACGCACAGCACCAGTCCTCACTCGTCCCATTGTCTTCTTCCACCTCCGACTTCACCGGAGGATCTTCATCTAAAGCAGAGAAGGACTCTTGATAAATCTGTTCATTTTATTACCCGTCGTCTACCAGTCCCTGGGATCCCAGGGCAGATAACAAAAGAATGGCATTGTATTTTTTTTTTCGCCGGGAGAGGACGGCGCTTAGATCTACTTATCTGTCAATGACTGAAATTGTATATTTAGCCAAGTGAGGTTGTTAAATAAAGGCTACCATTATCAGCGAAAGAGACTAATTTTTAAACAATTTACTAACAGGCCACATGAAATGTGATCCACACACACACACCTCTAATTTTTAATAAGAATAAATGCTTTATAAAGTAAATCACAAATCCATTTTGAAATGAAAATTAAAACTATTTATCAATATATGCATCTAATGTAGGACTACATTTATAAAGCTGTCCACACTGTAAACAAGAAGCTTATACTTACTCAACGCACTGCAGCAGTCCTCACTCGTCCCATTGTCTTCTTCCACCTCCGACTTCACCGGAAGATCTTCATCTGAAGCAGAAAAGGTCTCTTGATAAATCGGTTCATTTTATTAAGCTAAGATCTAATTATCTGACAATGATCATAATGAATTCACTGTGGCACCTACGTAATGGGTCAGCACTCGGACCACTGTCTTCCACCTCCAACTTGTAAGCAAGGTCCTCATCTGCATCTACAAGAAAGATACAAGTTAATAGTACAATTATGCAGGTAATTGATCATTATATTTCGTTAACTGTTAACTGACTCTCGTAACACATTAAAAGTTGTTCTAAATGATTTCTGGTTAGGCTATGTATTGACAGAAGAAGAAGAAGAAGAAGAAGAAGAAAAACATTTATTCGTGGCACAAAAAACAGTATAAATATAAACATAACACCACAATACAGAACATAGCCACGAAATACAGACAGAATACATCCAGCTCAAAAAGGAAAGCTTCTTTCCACTTTAACAGATGTTATTGGTATATTTGAAAAGTTTGTGGTAATTGAAGCAAGATTTATAACAGTGATATGTTTGAATTTAAATATTCGTGAGTCATCTATTATAATTTTGTTTTCATTTAAAATGCTTTTAAACCGTTTAGAAAAATAAAGTGGAAACCAGCTCTCTATTCTCTTCTACTGTTCCATTTACTCCCCAAACTACCCTATTGTGTTGCAATGCGACAAGAGTCCGGAAGTCTACTCAAGCGCTCAAGAGACAGGCCCAGCCCAGGTAACCTATGGCCTGCAGAGCTCGCTCCAGCCGCGCCTGCAGCTCCGCCTGGCTGCGCTGCACCTGCAGCTTGAAGGCGCTCGCGTCCCGCAGCCGGCCCACGCACGCGGAGCAGATCCCGCACCCCTCCCCGCCATCATTCAACTGTAAGTTACACACTCATAATCATAACAATAATAACCACCATGAATATTACTATTTGAAAGGAATATTGGCCATTATTAGGGTAATTGCATGATAACTCATATGACATTTGGTAACTGTTTTTATGTCACACCTGGCCATAAAGTGTCCATTATTGCACGCTCCGCGCGCGAAAATACCCACTTCCTGGCCAGGGGGTGACATAAAATTTTGTACTTACCACGGGCGATAATAAAGAAAGCCTCAGATCGCATATTTATCGCCCTTGCCTTCGGCTCGGGCGTAAAATACCTGCGATCTGAGAAATTCTTTGTTTTATCGCCCTTGGTAAGTAATGTACTATTAAAATGATTTATTATATTTTCCTTATCTCATAATCATCTTTAATTTAGCAGCTCTATTCAGGCCTAACATAACAAGTTTTACTTCACATCCTTAGAAGGTTTTAACACTCATAATTTTTTTACATGAATTACCATTGAATTGCCCAGTAGTAGAATACAAACTGCTAAGTGAGTCATGAATTAAATAAGACCGATGTACGACTTCGTGCCAGTAGCGGAGGAGACTGTGGGACCATGGGGCGCGGAGGCCAGGGACTTTGTGAGGGATTTGGGTCGACGACTGAGGGAAAGGGGGTGCGATCCTCGGTCCGGGTCGTTTGTGGCTCAACAGATTTCCCTGGCCATCCAGCGCGGCAACGCCGCCAGTATTATGGGAACTTTTGAGCCATCTACGATCCGGGGCGGTCCTTTATGTTAAGTCCATTTGACGAAGCCTGTGGCGGATTTCATCTCTGGTGTCTCTGTTTTGTGATTGTTTGTTTATGTACGCACCTGACGAAGCCTGTGTTGAGGATTAGATTTTGTGGACTGTTTGTGCTTAGTTAATTTTTTTTATGAATAAATGATCTGACCTCGAGAGGAAATTAAATAAGAAAAAA
Organism: Cenopis cana; assembly: GCA_951800055.1. NCBI lineage: Eukaryota > Metazoa > Arthropoda > Insecta > Lepidoptera > Tortricidae > Cenopis > Cenopis cana. The sequence continues at coordinate 2,296,932 of OX637496.1, forward strand.
AAATCACTTCACAAGAAATGACAAAATATATTTACATGTATGTTGAAGCATTCTTTGAGCATGTCCAGATATATCTCCGTGTTGCCGAGATGTGTGTACGGCGTCTTCAGGTCCTTGTCCGGAGCGCGCCGCAGGCAGCAGCGGCACGAGTGCAGCGCCTCCATTACGTCGATAGCCGCGTCGTCGGACATCGCGGAACGAACACGATATTACGCACTTGAGAAATAATATAATATAAAATTAATTCATTGAAAACGTTTTATTTAATTGAATCAATAAACTTAAAGGCATGATATAACATGCAAGCATGCAGTCTCTTTCTGTTTTCATTGTTTCGTTTTTTTACAAAAGCACAGTACCATTCAGTGGAAACTTTGGGGGATACCACGGATCTATACCTACGTCGGCCCGAGAGAATATAAACCACTACGTTATACAGGCATCGATCAATGCTGCCGTCAAGAAATTTAGAATAGACATGTGTAGTTCACGAATGAATGATTCAATTGAAGTACTTCACTTGGTGTCCTTCATTCGTTCACTAGTTCAGTTCGGATCTTTATACTTCAATAGTTCACTTAGTTCAGTAGTTCAGTTCATGTGTCATCGTTTCAATCACCTATCTCATGACGGTTTTTACAAAAAAAATATTTTCTTAAAATTCAAAATAAATGTAAAATTTGAAATCCTTATCCCCGAATTAGTCGAAATCGAGTATAATGACAAATTTTTCGTAAAAAGAATATTTTTACTTAAATTATTCAAAATATATATAAAATTTGATATCATTATCCCCGACCCCGAATTAGCCTTAGAATGAGAGAAACACGACGCGACGAATGACTGATCAATATGATTAGTTGAATCGGTTGAGCTACTGAACTAGTGAACTTAACTGAACTAGTGAACTAAATGAGTGATACACTTCACAGTGAAGGATTGAAGTATATCACTCTTTTCTTTTTAGTGACACATTTTGCACATGTCTAATTTAGAAATTAGAAATCTTGAAGAAATTACACAATACGATAGCTACATTGGTTAGTTAGCAACCCTCAAAGAGTATAATAAGTATATTTATGTAAAGAGTGGCAACACCGAGAAAAAACTGACCCCCCCAAGCCCCTAGCGAAAGGTGGATGCAAACTCATCGATACACACATACACAACTCACACACACATGCAAATGCGTGCATACACCTACACACATATACACACATTCATACATCCACGCACCCACACACGTACATAACATAACATAACCTTTTTGTTCTGTGTTTACTTTGAAACCTACAATGTGATTAGCAAAGTAAGGACCAAAACGTGTCTAATATACATTTTAATTACGCTTTCTTCCATACTTTGCTAGCCACATTGTAGGTTTTTAAGTAAACACCAAAACACTTACTAGGGTAACACATCTCAAGTAAAATACGCAATATTGCTAGAAGTATTTATTTAAACTACACAATTAACAAAAGTAAACAAGTCACAATTCATATTACACTAACTTAACACATGAACACTGATATTAGTTACAACGAATACCTATTTTACGATTTCGGAATCAAGGCACAACATACACCAAATAAACTTGCCTATCGAAGATTATTTTTCAACGCACAGCCCTCTTTGAAATATTTCGCGTTTTGAAATATTCACACACAATTATCACAACGATGAAACCTCGATGAAACTATGATTTTATTTAATTTTTTATGAAAACGTGTTTGTATCAAGGGCCTGACACGCTTTGTAAGAGAAAGATAGCCTTATTGCGATTCCTATGAGAGGAAGTAGAAAAAAGTGCGATGTTTTGTCCTTATCACCGACCGGACATTTTTTCATGGTCGGGTAAAAGTAATCTGTCATTAGTGTCAAGAAGATTGCAAAACAAAGTGGCAATATTTTGCAGTGCAATTTATAAGTGGAAAATTAATGATGAATTTGGTTTAAATGAATAATAATTTACCAATCATCAGATCCGTAGTGTTTGGTTGTTCAGTGCAAACATGGTGGGGTGTTCAGTGTTTGGCTGTAAAAGCAATTTCGACCGAAAAAAGGCGGATGTTACATTCCATGCGTAAGTACATTTTCTTTGAATTTTGGACCCGTGTTTATTTCTAAAATCTCACCGGAACCAAATTACTGAGCTAAATCATTAGTTATATCATGAGACAATAGATGAAATAGGAAAAATATGTGAATTAATTAAAAAATAACCTCCAAACATTTGACATACAAACCGGTCAAATCGCGTAGTAGAAATCTACCATAGAAGCCAGCTTAGCATTGATGTCCCACCATTCAGTCGGTTTATAATTCGATTTCGGGATACCAACAAATAATAAAAAAAACCCCTAAAGATTACCCCACGTTTCGGGAATTTCAAGTAATTTGATTTTTTCAGTTTTTCAACAGAGGATGAATCCCGAAAAAATGGATTTCAGGACTGAGGGAACAGGAAATTAAATTGGGTAAAATAATCTATAACTGCTTATTACATATTTGTTTATTTATTGAAAAATAAAGTTATAAATGTAATATATTATTGTAAATAAATTACCTGTTCTAAATTGAAGTTTATTCTTTTATTCCAACAACTACATAATTTATCTGTGAAAGACAAAAAGGGGCATGGAAATAGTAAGCACTATCTGGTTACATTACTTACTACTTTCATCGTCTAGAGACTTAAACATTTAGCATGGTTCTTTGGGTGACGTGATGACCAGCAAGTCAAGCGGCGAGCAGGAAGGCCAGCGACCAGCGGCGAGCGGCGAGAACAAAATGTATAGATTTGGATCAGTGAAATCGCCGTTTGATGCAACGGTGATAACCGGTGACTATGTATTTATAGGTAAGATTATCCCAAAAAAAGTGGCCGGTCGAGATCACTTATTTTACGATATCGCCTACGATGTTGTGTAAATTTAGTTAGTGAGTCAAAATGGCGACTTAGTCACTATGGAATTTGATCACTTGTAACTAAGTACTATCCGACTAAATTTTTGGGGTAATTTTTTGCAACCATGGTATCCCCATATTTTGACGTCATAATATGAGAAAGACATAGCCCCGGTCGCTTGTTGGCGCATCTATAACTACAGAGTATATACTATATCTATGGTTTGTATACGACTCACTGACATTGAAACCACCATAAAGTTGTTCTTTTTTCTAGACTAATGAATAGTATAGAAATCTCTATGGTTTTGAACCATTGACAAAACAAAAAGACCGAATTTCAAGATTTTATTCATTTCAATTACGTAAGACTCTTTAAATTATATCCTAAGGACGAATATGTATAATTTACTTTTAAATCCTAAAAGTAATTCACGTGGTGGGTCAAATAATTACTATTAAAAGCGCATCCTAACGCTCCAGCGGCATGGGCAACACTATCCTGCCAGTCTGGTGCGCTGGTACGTCAGGACGCGCTTTAGTATCTTCTAAGTAGTCTGTGGCGCTTGTCAAAAAACGTGCAATAAAAGCATCCAACGGACCAGAGATGTCGCCACCTTCTATTCATTTTTTCTCGACGGGCGGCCTCTAAGAAAGTTTCCAGTCCCTGGCAACCCTACAATAGCATAGCTACATTGATGTGCGTTTGACATTTGTTCTGTCAATGTCAATCCGTAAATAAATTTATTTTCCTACCAGTGACAGTGACAGGAGTGCTACCGCGAACCACAAACGAAGATTTCCCTCTCTGTCGCACTTATGTGCAAACTTGCAAGTGCGACAGAGAGGGAACATTTCGAATGCCAGCATCATCCCACAATGTCGAATACGTTCAGATACCTCGAAAAATTAGTGTTATTAAAAATTACTAAAAAAAGACATCCCGAAGATCCAATATAACAATACACCTTGTCAAGCAAGCTATAAGACAGAACAAGAGATGAATCACCACGGTTTTCTCCATTTATCTTATAACTGTCGGCACCGCTGTACGACTGGACCGTGTGGATGTGACTTAACCTCCAGTAAAGTAGCCTGGCAGCCCTGACAACGACCAGTAGGGCTAAGCCAAAGAGTAAAGTAAGTATTAATAGGTAAAGAGTGCCCTCTTGAACCATTTCATTGAAACCAATTTGACAGCGCCATCTATATTTGCCGCTACAACACTAATCATGTATGAGTGCGTGTGTAACCATTACTTACACATACACAAGCAAACTTTAAATACCAGGTTTACTTTAGCGATTATACAGAGAGCGTTCTGCCTGCAGAGTTGTATGAATTCAAGGAGCGTTCTGACTGCCTGCTGTGTGCATTATCGTAAGGCACTCGGTACAATACAATACAGAGAACGCAGAACGCTCTCTGTGTGCGCCTACTCTAAGGTGGTTATATCCTATTTGGTGGTTATATTCTCTTTGCAGTCGGCCGTAAATAGAAACGTAGTGGTTATATTCTCTTTGGTAAATACTAGTTCAGTGATTGTTAATCGCAATGGCATCACTGGCATCAGTTACACGGTGATTACTATCACGCGATACACTCATATCACAATACGTATTCACCGTGTATTAATGAATATTGAAGGAAAATCTAATCGTGCCATCAAAGAGAATATAACCACTACGTGCTACGTTCTACGAGCCGTGGCGGTGGCCATAGACGTTAAAGTTTAGTTTAGGCCTGAGGCATATTGTCGTAAGTCGTATCCCAAACGAGCTGCGCGAGGAGGGAGGCGCGCAGGGCCTAGGTACTCTTTCACTGCTACCACCTGCTACTTATGATAGTGTCGCGATTGGTAGAATTTTTAGTTAAATAAAACAATAGTCTTGTAATTACAAACAGTTTTTAATAAAATTACTACACTTAACATTACTAAATAAAAAGAACGCGCTAATTAGGTCCCAGGGGTGAGTACTAGATTTCACTGAAATTGTCTATATAATTAAAAGGAGCCGTGTCCACTTAGCACTGTCTTTAAAAGGCAACTACTTCCCTGTAGTGCGGCAGGTGGAGGTGCGCGGCCGGTGACGTCACGGAGCTGGTCCGGAGGTGGGCAATGCAGTTCAGCACGAGGAAGTGGCCATCGGTGTCCCAAACGTAGATTGGGCCCGGTAGTAAAAACCCCGAACGGGGAAACACACACCACTTATTAAAATTGATAATTAATCATTCATCATTGAATACTGTGACCTTGGCACAGTACAAGAGAATTAGAATTTAATAAATTAAATTAAAATGTAAAATAAATTAACGCCCCATGGTAGTGGCGGCAATTGCTAGGTACGGCAGCCGGGCGAAAAGTCAATCATTATCGACTCGTCATTCCCACCGCGACGCGAGTGCATGACCATATAAGGTATGCTGTCTGTTATTGCATTTAAAACGCCTGTCGCATTAATAGCAGCAAGAAACACTCGATCGACAGCTATTTGATTTAACACCCAGTGAAGGTTTCTTATATTAGAATTGTAATTATGTATAAAGTTTAGGTATTACGATAAAGTATTGTTAGGGTTGTAAATAATAGACTTTAATTTGAATAAAATTGTCTACTCGAAAGATGTAGAAACGGTATCGTTACAATAGGTAAGGAGGGCCGTGGTTGAATGGTAGAGAATGCCAATTGGCATTAAGTCCACCATTTGTTTGTGTTGAGAGGCGAAGACAATAGGGAAGACGTGGAGCGAATTGAAGCGCGCAGCTCAAGACCGAAACCAGGTTCAGGTGTCCAGGGGAAACCTCCGACTCGACCACGCGGGCGGTTTAAACACTGGAATACTCTAAGAGTTTGCGCTCTAGTGACGGTTACGACAGAGAGGGGAGGGATGGCAACGTAGTCGACAGCCTTCCTATCTAACGGATTCCTATGATGGGGAGCGTTGTCAAGGAGTTGCAGCACTGTATCGTTCTCCTCTCCTACCACAACGTGTATATATAGCCGACGTAATATCGTCCCTCTCGCACACACTCGGCTGACAGACAGAGACGAATGCTTCCCGGTCCAAACGGACCCGCGCAGGAGCGCTGTTGCACGAACAGTGGACAACTCGGGAATACGTTTATGTTTAACTCACTAATGATAGTATTAGATAGATGGATACAAACTTTATTTGCGTATATGACATAATAAAAAAAACTTTAAAAAATAGTGCTCTAACAAAGATCAATAAACTAAAACTATACTAATATTAAGTACAACTATTATATCCATAGAGACATAAATTGTCATTCAATGGAACTTGCTAACTATGTAAACAAACAGCCATATTGAATGAATGACCGCGATATTTAATGAGTGAGAAGGACGAGGTGGTGTGAAAATTCAAGGAGAAACAGTGACAAAACAAAGTTAATTTGTTTATTATACATAGTTAGCAAATTCCATTGAATGACACTTAGCCGCGACAAGACGCCGCCTCACATTGCTGTCGCAGCGCCGGTATCTGCCGGAGCCAGGCAGCGTGCGCGGGAGTTCAGCTTGAGCGTTACATTTTCGCGCTACACTTTGATTCTCTTCATTGGTCGGCAGCATAGACATACAAGAGTTCGTCTCAAGCGGCAAGACGCCAGATAATTCTGAATGCACTATAAAGCAAGCTTCATTGAGCTTACTATGGGGCTATAGCTCGATTTCTGTAAGATTGTTTCCTTAATATTTCTTTATTTGTAATGTCTTGTTCCTCGGCGGCGTTGTCATCAGGCGTGTCCTTCATACGAGTCGCGAGCCTCGGCCCGCGGCGTGATGTCGCGAGACACGTCTGGCTCGCGTGCGGCGCCTCATCGCCGCGGAGGCGCTCGAGCCTCACGGAACAGGCCATGGCGAGCTGTTCCCTGGCGCGCGCGGACACAGCCCGCGCCGGCTCCCACTCTGAGCGTCCGGCGCCGGCCCCACCGACTTCAAACAACAAACAAATTGTGATATGAGCGAACACAGTTTTATACAACACAGATACGCACCAGTCAATTCAGGTATTAACGGGAACATTATTTACTTTAAACTCATTTTTCTACGTCGACTTTAATGTTTGAATTAATATTTTATCAGACTATAATCACATTTTTGATTTCAGAGCTCCCTACTTAAGTATAACAACTCATAAGATAACGCTTTTGAGAACACACAGACATTCCGACTCCACAGTCAAACTTATAAATATTATAATACCCGCTGTACTTAATGTTTAATAAACAAATAAATAATAAAAAATGGACACAGAACAAAAGACACGCCGACCCAGGTTTTGTACTTCGTATCCGCAGGACTAGTTTGTTTAATTATTTCAATTCGTTCTTGTTTTATTAATTTCGGTTGACACGTAGAAAAAAAATTAACCAGGAATATCGGTGAAATGTCCGTAAGGTGATTGGTGCACTTTGAGCAGTGTTAGGTAGGTAATGCGTCCTACACCGTTCAAGAGTCCCGATGTTGCCACTTTCGCTTGTAAACCATTATTGCATGTGTACACAGCGTCGTGTGGCGAGTACTCACGCGATATGCAGTCCTCCTCTTCGTCGGCCGACACCTCCGCCTTCACCGCGCGCGCCTCGTCTGAAGCAAAACCTCTACTTTATTCTTACCTTAAATTCATGCAAAGCCTCTACATTGTTCTCTCATCATCATCAAAGGCCTTCTAGTCTATTACGTAATGACTATACAAGCAAGGGAGACAACGTATTTTTCTCTATGTTCTTACTAAATTGCTTTGCAATTGGAGACATCCAGGAACTGTCGTTTAACTTATGAAGACATAAATTAAATTCAACGATGGACAAATAAAATTCACTAGCAAAACTGTAGTTAGGTACTCTAAGCAACCTCGTATCTCAGTCAGTACTGAAACTATGCTCAGATAAGAGTTTTACTTTTGTTTGTGAACCGACGATATAAACCATTCGCCCGATTAATATTAGTTCTCTGAGTTGGTACTCACACAGTACCGCATCTCTTGTCGCGCCATTCACCGTTTCTGCTGCGACTGCTGGCTCGTCCTCTAGAACAAGCAAATAATAAAATGAATTTCTCTCCTAAACTTCATTTTTGAGACATGCCTTGTTGTACAAAAGTTAATTGGTCGTTGAGGCAATTCAACAACACACACGTTCAGACGCTCAGACAGGTTCTAAACGCGACGAAGACGATGATCATGTGTAATTATAAATTATCAGTCAGTAACCAGTTCCTTGACCACCTCCCATGGTCTACATCAGACCCACCAGACCAACAGACCAACCAGACCAACTTAACGGTGTGGCCGTATTGGATTGTCATCGAGATCAAAGGTTTCGAAATATGAGCACTGCAGAGACTCGACACATGCTGAGTCAGCGCCGATTCTACATTGGGACAAATGCCTTTCGCCAAACCAAGTTTATCCCTGTTACAACTTTGGATATTTGATTCCAACCCCATTCACTGCATTCCTCCTCCACATCACATGCAATATTGGATAATATACTCGTGAGTATTTGTTACTCTGAGCACCTATCTATCAAAGTAACTAAGTAAGTAATTTTTATTTGTAAACATAGGTTACAGAATGGTGGTGTAAGAGGTACAGAGTAGCACTATGTTTCGCCAGTTAAATTTAAATTTCAATCTAATATTAATTTCATAATTATGAAATAAAAGTATTAATTATTATAGGCTGTAATTACTATCAATAAGTCCCAGAAATACAATGAATTCGTAATAAATACTATAATTACAATTAAAAAGTCAAATTAAACAATACAATAACATTAAATAATTCAATTAAATATGTCCGCTAAAAAGTCTGTCAAGGAATAATAACATTTGTCATGCAAATAAATTATTTTTAAATGTCGTGAGAGGCGCGAGTCTAAGAGGCAGGAGTATTTTATTATACATTTTGCTTGCCAAACAGAACACGCTTTTGCGCATCAGTGCAGTACGTGAGGGCACTGATACAAAGATTAAGAGCTCTATAGGTATCTCTATTGAAGCGTTTAGATATTTGTGTGAACGAAGTTGGATTTGTTTTTACAAATATAGCCGTTTCAAATATAAAAAGACATGGAAGAACTGTGGACAATTTTTAATTTCCAGTTTGTTTAATTTAGTACAAGCAGGCTCTAGGGCCTATCAGTAAATTACTGATGAAGTGGAACTAAACCTGCTGTTGTTTATCCCTACTTATTTAGATTAAGTGTTTAAACTTCATATAACTATTGTGAGAGCAATAAAGAATATGTATTGTACTAACGCGATAATTCCTGTCTCTCTTCACCACTTGTCCCATCTTCAGCGTTCACCTCTGACTTAAGTGGAGCTCCTTCGTCTGAAATAAACATGCAAGATATAGTAGGTACAGTGTTATGTGGCCTCTTACAGATGGTAGTTGAGTTCATATAAGCGATGAAATTTATCAATGAAATAGGTGCTCACACAACTCAGGCTCCTTGCTGGACGCATCTCCATCCTCCATTATTAACTCAACTGCTGGTTTTTCCTCTGGAGCAAACAAAAAACATGCAATTTAATATGGAGCATTTGTTGTTACGAGAAAAACTCACATTACAAGATTTTGTGTCACCTATTCTTAGCTTGGAGCTAGGAGATGGGCAGGACACGTGGCCCGAGCACAAGACGGCCGATGGAGCGAACGGGTGCTCCACAGGTGGCCACGGGAGGATAAGCGCCAACGGGGCCGCCCGCGTCGCAGATGGTGTGATGATATCATCAAAATAGGAGGACCTACATGGACCAGAATAGCCACCGACAGAGAAAGATGGCATCAGATGGAGGAGGCCTTTGTCCAACAATGGACAACCCAATAACTAAAATTGTATCACATATACCTATATTTAATACTGAAAAGGGAAATAAAAGGCTTATTATTATTATTATTATTCTTAGCTTTGTATAGTTTTACAGCGTGAGACGTGTTTACACTACTATGTAACATGACATCATAAAAGGTAACTACCTAAATCTTATACAGATAAAAGTCATTGATTTTTAGAATTTTTATGTAAGTCACTAAACCTTGTAAATTTTATCAAGAAATTGAATCTGGGAAGAAATTGAAAATGGGGAATAGGGATATCTTACCTCACATATGACAAACCTTCACAACTATTACAGAAACAAATACAGTGCAAATACATAAACATTTCATTACAGGTCATTATTCACTGTGCACAAATTTATGTTACAAAGTTTTGCAAAGACTGAACGTGACCTCCATCCATCGCTGGATAAATAATCACTTTGTCCTTCAAAAATCCACTCATATTATCATTGTGTTGGCAACATCCGGCGCGCCCAAGTTCGTGCGGGCGAACTCCAGTTTCCGGTCGACAGAGGGCGCCATTTCGAATAATAAAACCAGAGCTCATGGCGGCGCGCGGGCACTTTTTGGTTGGCACTCGGCACGGGAACATCGCTGTGTGACTAGAATTACGAATGTCAATTTACCTAGCTGATTAAATATTGTAATGAATAAATCTATATAAATAATTGATTAAATATAATATATTCATATTGCTAATTGGGGTTCTTTACTTTCTTAATCGACCTGTAGTTTACATCAGAAGTGTCCACCCGCGTGTCATGGGGAAATATAAGAAAAAGAGAAGTCGTAAAAATAAACGTGCTCGATCATCCAGTAGTTCTAGTAGCAGTTCAAGTTCCGACAGTGAGAGTGCCCGAACCCCGTCACCTCTGCCTCCGAAACGCAGGAAGAAGACATCAGCCCTGACAAGTAAGCCTGTACGAAAACATGGAGTTGAAACTGTAAGTCATTCAAATTCACTTACATTGAATAACATTATACCCGAATTTGACCCTCTTAAAGATGACATTAATGCATGGCTTAGGATCATTAAATCATACGCAAAAACGTTATCTTGGTCAGACGAGACAACCCGTTATCAAGCATTAAACAAACTGAAAGGTTCTGCTAAGGTGTGGTATGATTCGTTGTTGCGCACTGATTCCCAATGGCCTTCGTGGAAATGGTCCGATTGGCATGCTAGGCTGTCAGTTAGCTTTCAAATTCAGAGGAACATGTTTGAACTTTTAAGGGAAATAATAGATCGAAAACCAGTGGAAAACCAGTCGTTATACGAATTTTATTTTGATCAAAAGTGCAAAATCGACCGGTTACGTTTGCAATTCTCTGATCAGGACATCATTTCGATAGTTCTCGGAAATATTGGCGACGGTAATATAGAAGCTAATTCGTTCAGTTCGTGTGACCAGTTTGCCAGTTATTTACATAGCCGGACGTATAAAGTTAAAAAACAGGCAAACTATTCACAATCCAAAACGAATCAAAGTCAGCCGCCCGCCCTTACCAGTAATGCAGCCTCGTCTACGACTGCAAATCGAGCCGTTCCGTCAGGTTCCGCCGGGGTCAATGAAAGTAACTCACAGACGCGAAAAATAATTAAATGCTTTCTGTGCGGTGGAAATCACAAACGAATGCAATGTGACATTAAATGCGAATATTGCGGCATTAGAGGGCACATCGAATCAACGTGTAATCGAAAGAAAAGTGTTAAGGTAGAACAAAAGCCAGAGAAGCCCGAAATTAAATTTGTTTCTTCATCGAACTCTCGGAACAAATTTGTGAAGGAGGTAGTTTTAAACGATATTGTGGTTCACGATGCATTCATAGATACGGGAAGTAGTTGCTCAATTATATCACAATCGGTAGTAAAGAAACACTGTTTACAAACAACCGAACTTCCTTCCCCTGTGACCTTGCAAGGGTTTTCATTGCATTCGTCAAAACTGGTTACCACCGTGTTGAACGCAAATTTGAAACTTGATTCAGTGAAGATAAACAACGTTGACTTTTATGTAATAGATGACCTGGTAGGATGTGATATTTTGATTGGACGAAATGTGACGGAACGCCCCGATTTGATTTATTCTCGCATTGGCGATGTTTTACAGTTTGATTATGCTGAAACATTGAATGAATTTTGCAATAGTATTGGCGAGGCTGAACTTGACGCTGATTCACACCATGCTGAATTAATAACAATGTTTAGGAAATATAGAGACTGTGTGGCTAGCAATGTGAAAGAACTAGGCAAAGTAAACAATCATGAAATGGTGATAAATGTGACAGATTCTCGCCCAATTAAGTGTAGGCCGTTTAGGTCATCTCCTGCTGATAGAAAAGTTATTCGTGAGATGGTGGACGAGTTATTAGCTAATGATATCGTGCGACATAGCAATTCCCCATACGCTAGCCCTGCGCTGTTAGTTAATAAAAAAAATGGCGAAAAGCGGCTTTGCATAGACTATCGCGCGTTGAACAAAGTTACGGTAAAGAATAAATATCCTATGCCGCGCATAGAAGATTTGGTTGATAGGTTACAAGGAAATGAGTGCTTTACCAGTCTTGATTTAAAAAGTGGCTACTATCAGATATTAATGAGTCCCGAGTCTATATCTAAATCGGCATTTATAACAGAGGATGGTCATTTTGAATTTTTAAGGCTCCCTTTTGGCTTGGTGAACGGGCCGGCATGCTTTCAGGAGATGATGAATAAAGCGTTAGGAAATTTGAGATTTGGAAATGTGATCGTTTATTTAGATGACGTGTATTTAGTCACTAAAACAGTTGAGGAAAACCTGAAATTACTTGAGGAAGTGCTAGAAATTTTTAGAAACAACGGACTGACACTTAACTTAAAAAAATGTCATTTTTTTAAGTCTGAAATTGAATTTCTCGGTTACAAAATCAAACCGAATATGGTTATGCCAAATGACACTAAATTAGAGGCAGTCAAACGTTTTCCCGCACCAAAGAATGTTCATCAACTTCGCCAGTTCTTAGGGTTGATCAGTTATTTCCGCAAATTTATCAAAAACTGTGCTATGTTATCGGCACCGCTTACGAAATTACTAAAAAAAGATTCTGCTTGGGTGTGGGGAAATGTTCAAGATCAAGCATTTTTAACGCTGAAGGAAAAATTAATTTCTAGTAGTGTTTTGTCCATTTTTGATCCGTCAAAAGATAAAGTATTGTACACTGATGCTAGTCGAGACGGGGTAGCTGGCATTCTTATGCAAGTGACTGACGAGGGCGAAAAACCCATTCACTATTATAGTAGACAAACAACAAACGATGAAAAACGATATCATTCTTTTGAATTGGAGTTACTCGCAATTATTTCGTCATTACAAAAGTTTAGGCTGTACTTACTGGACTCGCCATTTAAAATTATAACCGATTGTAACGCTGTGCGATATGCTTTGACAAAAAAAGAGATTATTCCCCGAATTGCACGATGGGTATTGTCAACACAAGAGTTTGCGTTTGACGTACATCATAGAGACGGCTCGCGTATGCAACATGTTGACGCTCTAAGTCGGAACCCCGTGCCATCCGGGGAAAAATCTGAATCTGAAGTAATTCTATCTATTACTGAGGCTGATTGGATGATGACTGTACAGTTACAGGACCCGGAGATAGTTAAAATCAAAGAAATATTAGAGTCAGGAGAAGCCGATGAGAATAGAGATATTTTTAGTAAATATGAGCTTTTAGGTAACAAAGTTTACCGAAGAACAACCCACGGTCGTCGTTGGGTGGTACCAAAAAAATGTATCTGGCAAATTATAAAAAGTAACCACGACGATTTGGGTCATTTTTCGGTGGACAAAACTGTGGAGCGTATAGAACATTTGTACTGGTTTCAACGAGTACGACATACAGTAAAAAAATATATCAGAAACTGCATCAATTGTATATATTATAAAATGAAAGGAGGTCCAAAGGAAGGTGAATTATACCCTTTGCCGAAACATGCTGAACCATTCCATACGCTCCACATGGATCATTTGGGGCCCTTTGTAAAATCAAAGAATGATAATAAGTATTTACTGGTTATGGTTGACTCTTTTACAAAATTCGTATTTATCTCGGCAGTAAAGTCAACCAGTTCGGCTGAAGTAATATCGGAGTTAGATCAGGTGAATAAAACTTTTGGCAATCCTAGGCACATAATTAGTGACGCCGGCACTGCGTTCACGTCAAAAGATTTTACCCAGTATTGTATTAATAAAAATATTCGGTTGCATACAGTTGCAACTGGCATGCCACGTTCTAACGGTCAGGTTGAACGTTTTAATAAGACCATACTAGAATCCATGAGAACTTTAGGTGCCAATAGTGATGAGGATTGTTGGGATCAGTATGTTACGACGCTACAACAAGGACTAAATAGTACCATTCATAAGACCACGAATGCAATCCCAAGCGAAGTTTTCTTTGGCTATCGCTTGAGAACAGATATAGATAATATTATGGGTTCAGAACTTGATAACGGGCAGTCAATAGACATGACTGAATTGCGTAAGAAAGTTGATCAAAATATTAAAGCCAATGCAATTAGTCAAAAAAAGAGGTTCGATCATTCTCGGACAAGAGCAAGAGAGTACTCAGTGGGTGACCTAGTCCTCGTTAAAATTCAAAGCAAAAGTAACGATGGTCAAAGCACAAAATTGATGCCAATTTTTAAAGGCCCATTTCAAATAAAAAGCGTACTAGGCAATGATCGTTATGAGGTGACGGATTTAAGATGTTCGGAACGTAGTAATAAAAACTACGTGGGCACTACAGCAGCCGAAAATATGAAGCCTTGGATCAAAATCGATGATTGGGCTTCCGAATAATTGTATAGTGTGAGTATTCCGTGTTGGCAAGGAGGTAACTTAACAAACATAGCTTTGATCTTATTAGGTAAAATCGTTTAAAGACACTTAAGGTGACGTGAGCTTAGAGAACAGAGTTTTTGAAGCCTTTTAACGCGTTTGTAGATGAAGATATGGTTTTCAAAAAATATGCACAAAAATTTTGAGACCTTTCTGTAGTACAAACATCGATTCAAAACATGATTACGCAACTTTCGCTGAATAAAAAAAAATCGCGAACTTGCGTCTAAACCACACCTTTAAATAGTTATAACTTTTTTTGCACATTAGCTATTAACATGAAAATTATATCAATAAATGCGTAATGTTCTACTTCATGGAACTCATCGATTACTTTTTCTTAACTAAAATAAATAAAAAAAAATGTAGTAAGATAATACTCATTTCTGCAAACTCGTTCGTACGCGACCGGCGCGGCCGCCCGTCCAGTGCTCAGCGAGCTGCGTTCGAGGTAGGATCTGTGCCGCGCGTCAATTCAACGTCACTTGACATTTCAATATTAGAAATGGGTAATTAATAAAAGGAAACCTGCTAGACTTCGTCATCTCGAGATTGTGGGTGCCAATAGAAGGAAAACTGCACAAACTATGGTAAGTGTAATGCAATATCGTATTATAGTGGGTAAAGGTATACCAAACCTTCTTATTGGAACGCTTTGACGCTGCCAAACTAACACAGTCTATGAATAACAGTAGGACAATACTCGTGACACAACGTACAACGTAATACATTTTTTTACTAACGGTGGTATTTATTTTGGCGTGTACGGACAGACAAATAGACACAGTGGACTTTCTTTATATAATACTAGCTTTAGCCCCGCGGCTTCGCTCGCGTATTAAGTGTAAGTTTCGCAATAATTGTTGAATTGTTACACCGGTTTACTACTACTTATATTGATCATCTGATATGTGATAGAGCTACTCCTGAAAAGACTGAAAACATATTTCAGGCTCCTGAAAACGACGGCATCTTGGGTGAAATTTTGATAATCTGATATATGATAGAGCTACTCCTGAAACGGCCTGAAATAACATTTCAGCCTGCTAAAACGCTTCTAAGGCACTGAAATTTACGTCTGATATTTTTGTTTCTTTCCAATGGTGCTTATCTCTGTCACTCTCTTATTTCTCGAATGTTCCGAGTATAGCTACCTCTTTTTACTACTGCTATCTCTGTCACTCTCATTTCGAATGTGCCGAGTATAGATATCTCTTTCTACTACTGCTATCTCTCTCACTCTCTTCTCGAATGTTTCGAGTATAGCTACCTCTTTTTACTACTGCTATCTCTGTCACTCTTATTTCGAATGTTCCGAGTATAGATATCTCTTTCTACTACTGCTATCTCTCTCACTCTCTTCTCGAATGTTTCGAGTATAGCTACCTCTTTTTACTACTGCTATCTCTGTCACTCTTATTTCGAATCTTCCGAGTATAGATATCTCTTTCTACTACTGCTATCTCTCTCACTCTCTTCTCGAATGTTTCGAGTATAGCTATCTCTCTCTACTACTACTATCTCTGTCACTCTCTTCTCGAATGTTCCGAGTATAGCTATCTCTCTCACTCTCTTCTCGAATGTTTCGAGTATAGCTATCTCTCTCTACTACTGCTATCTCTCTCACTCTCTTCTCGAATGTTTCGAGTATAGCTATATCTTTCTACTACTGCTATCTCTGTCCTGCTGTATCCTGCTGGAAATTTCGCCATATACTGATATCAGATATAAGGGATCCTGAAACCGCCTGAAAACGGGTTTTCAAGCTATAGGCATAGGTACCGAAGGTTCTAGAATGTTCGCGATCGAAGTTTCTAGAAAAAAGAAGAAGAAGAAGTCTAGAAAGTCTGTATGGAGTCTTCATCTTCACCCTTCGAGCATGTTCTAGTAGGATTTCGAACGCCCCGGAAAGTTCTGGAAAATATGACGGTCTCGCTCTAACAATGCTGTCCTTGTCGCACTGTTCGAGGGCATTAGCATTATTGGAATGTACTACACATACAGTCTATCCCTTTCACACTTATCGTCTGTCTCTTTTACTCCTATTGAAAATTTAAAATTTACCCCTTTTTTACCACCCACTTCCACCCACCGCCACCAAACTCCCTTACTTGCAAGTGCACACCAAGGGCCTTCTACGGCTTCTACCACTGCAATGCAACCATGAGAAGGTGGCAGTTGGTGATCATGGAGAAAAGGCCGGACATACCCACTAACACTCTCCTTTTATATATATATATATATATATTGATTTAAATTTTCACGTTTTATATTGTAGAAATTATTAATGTTTTCAATTTCAGTTTTATTAGTGGACTGCTAGGTGTCGGTACGGAACCCTTCGCTGTGCGTGATCCGACACGCACTTGGCCGGTTTTAAAACTGCGTACCAGGCCTCTTTCAAGCGTGTGCGCGCAATAATTCAGTGTTTTGTAAATGTTATTGGTATATATACAGGTTGGATTTTCTTTTTGGGTCGGTGAGGGCAGCTAGTAGCTACCAGATCCCGTGCTGCTACGCGAAAATGGTCTTAGAAGACCTTCCCTCGAATTAAAATTAATGAAAATTGGCGTTTACAGATTTTGGACAAACATACAGGGTACGAGAAAAAGATCATTTTTGATAAACTTTTTTTTTGATGCCAATCGATCCAATTCCTATCCAGGACCCAAAGTTTGTATGGGACCAAAAAAAATCCGACAAGAAAAGTCGCAAATCGAGGAAAACGCCTATTTCAAAATCAAAATTGAAGGAAGTTCTTCTAAGACCATTTTCACGTAGCCGGACGAGATCTGGTAGCTGCCCTCACTGACCCAAAAAAAATCCACCCTGTATATCTAGGGTGACCCGCCTCGTGGCTCATATTGAATTATGATAAGTACAATACTTATTAATAAATAGATTATATTTTTCTATGTGTGGATATTTTAATTTCACAAGACTTTTATTGTAATAAATTATGCAAAAACAATATTGAGACATACTTCGCAAGGAACAATAACTTCGTTTTGTTTTTCAAGTAGATGATCAAACACACATGTAAATCAACTCAATTTGACAATTATATCATAACAAAAGGGTGAATAAAATAAAAAAGTCTATTTTATTACAATCCACGATGTGTTGTCATTGTGTCAAAATATTTAATTACGGTGTATGAAAGTAGGTATGTAAAAATGACGAGTTGCCATTCGCATTGTTTCGATTATACTGAACTATTGACATATACATCAGAATAATGGCGCCGTCTTGACAATGGTCATTATATTTATGGTTTACCCGTTCAGTTGTAGTGACTAAGAGTTGTACTACTGGCTATACACTATACTGTGACATGTCGGTATCGGCAGCGAGCCCGGTGGCAAGCGGCTAACCCCGCGCCTGCTCCCTCAAGCCACGCACCTCACCCCCTCGAAAGCAGCTAAGCGCTGAGCTCACGTCGCCTTAAATAACAACAAGGGTAATAATTATCAAATCTCTTTATTCAGCACATTCATAATTACATAATTGTCTATCACAAAGTATATAATTATTATACAATTAAAATAACTACCTAAAGCTAAAAAGGCCGTGGTCTTGGGTTCAAATCCCGCCAATTTTTTTTTAATTGTCTGTCTAATTTTCATTCCTTTAGATATTAGTTGAAGATAAACAATTTTATTTACATGTCTGTTGGTGTAGATGCGTATGCACACTGTTTGTTTGATGAGACACTGGAACACTTAAGTGAAGCGGTTCGCTCTTTAAGTGTGAGTGACTTCAAACATATATAGCCGACGTAATATCGTCCCTCTCGCACACACTCTGCTGACAGACAGAGACGAATGTTTCCCGCTCCAAACGGTCCCGCGCAGGAGCGCTGTTGCACGGACAGTGGACAACTCCGGAATACATGTCCAAGGTGGTTCGCCTTCCATACAAAACGTCTTTTGACGTTCGTAGGCTAGCGGCGTGATATTTTAGGAAACTTATGTAACAAACTTTCATAAATTGGCTTTCCATTGAACGTGTTAACTCACAAATGATATTCTTAGATAGATGAATAAAAACTTTATTTGCGTATATGACATGATAATAAGCACTTGAGACCTAAAAAAATAGTGCTTTAACAAAGATCAATAAACTAAAACTATACTAATATTAAGTACAACTATTATATCTATAGTCACATAAAGTGTCATTCAATGGTATGTAATTAATAATGAATTTAAAAATTGTGACTTGTAAATGAAATGTACATTTATCAATAAATAATCTGAAATTACGTAACTTATGAAACCATTTTAAACTTTTAATGAAATATCCAAGATACAGTTATATATTTTATGATTATGTATTTTACGGTAACGACCGTTTCAACAGTGTATGGTTTCAGTGGTATTTGACGAGGTGGTCTGAAAATGCAAGGAGAAACAGTGACAAAACAAAGTTACGTCTTTTATTTACATAGTTAGCAAGTTTCATTGAATGACACTTTATAGCCGCGACAAGACGCCGCCTCACATTGCTGTCGCAGCGCCGGTATCTGCCGGAGCCAGGCAGCGTGCGCGGGAGTTCAGCTTGAGCGT
This sequence comes from Cenopis cana, assembly GCA_951800055.1. Classification (NCBI taxonomy): domain Eukaryota; kingdom Metazoa; phylum Arthropoda; class Insecta; order Lepidoptera; family Tortricidae; genus Cenopis; species Cenopis cana. Next base: position 2,316,165 of record OX637496.1, read on the forward strand.
TACATTTTCGCGCTACACTTTGATTCTCTTCATTGGTCGGCAGCATAGACATACAAGAGTTCGTCTCAAGTGGCAAGACGCCAGATAATTCTGAATGCACTATAAAGCAAGCCTCACTGAGCTTACTATGGGGCTATAGTTCGATTCCTGTAAGATTGTTTCCTTAATATTTACTTATTTATTTGTAATGTCTTCCTTTTGTATGTATTTTGATATGTCTAATCAGATCAACTTTCTGTGTAAACTGCTTATCACATGTATTGCAAGTAAAACGTTTGTCGCCCGTGTGAATTCGTTGATGAGTACGTAAGTTTGATCTGTCTGCAAACGTTTTACTACAAACTTCGCAAGAATAAGGCCTTTCTCCTGTATGTGTTCTATTGTGCTTAATCAGGCTAAGTTTATGTATAAACTGCTTGTCACATGTATTGCAAGTATAAATTTTGTCGCCCGTGTGAATTCGTTGATGCCTTCGTAAGTGTGAGCTGTCTGCAAACGTTTTACTACAAACATCGCAACAATAAGGCCTTTCTCTTGTATGTGTTCTGGTGTGCTTAATCAGACTACTTTTCCGTGTAAACTGCTTGTCACATGTGTCGCAACTATAACGTTTGTCGCCCGTGTGAATTCGTTGATGCATATGTAAGTGTGAGCTGTATGCAAACGTTTTACTACAAACATCGCAGGAATAAGGCCTTTCTCCTGTATGTGTTCTGGTGTGCTTGATCAGATCACTATGGCGTGTAAACTGCTTGTCACATGTATTGCAAGTAAAACGTTTGTCGCCCGTGTGAATTCGTTGATGCATACGTAAGTATGAGCTGTCTGCAAACGTTTTACTACAAACATCGCAGGAATAAGGCCTTTCTCCTGTATGTGTTCTGGAGTGCCTAATCAGACTACTTTGGCATGTAAATTGCTTTTTACATTTACCGCAGATATAGGGATTATTACCAGTGTGAATCAGTTTATGTGTTTTCAAATAAGCCTTTGTTGTATATTCTTTATGACAAACGTCACAGCCGTAAGGTCTCCGTCCGGTATGTACGATGACATGCTGCAATAAATTAGATTTAGTTGAAAATTCCTTTCCACATATTCCGCAGGAGAAATTTTGGCTCCTATGTGAGCACGTTTGTGTATAACTAAGGCACGTTTACTAGATAATTGTGAGGGACAGATTGTGCAATAGTTAGGCGCCGCCGTCGCGTGTTCCCGTATGTGGTCGATTAACGTAAACTTGTCTGAGAAGCGTTCCCCGCAAGTATCGCACGTGTACGCTTGTTCCTCCGCCTCGGCGGCGGTGTCATCAGGCGTGTCCTTCATACGAGTCGCGAGCCTCGGCCCGCGGCGTGATGTCGCGAGACACGTCTGGCTCGCGTGCGGCGCCTCATCGCCGCGGAGGCGCTCGAGCCTCACGGAACAGGCCATGGCGAGCTGTTCCCTGGCGCGCGCGGACACAGCCCGCGCCGGCTCCCACTCCGAGCGTCCGGCGCCGGCCCCACCGACTGCAACACACGACACGACACACCTGCTCACTAACAATACTTACTATAACCGCTTCAATATTACCACAGCCCATGCGGAATCTGACTGCATCTGTAGTAATTTTGTAGGTTAACATCTAGGCTTGGGGAGTTTAGTGAAAGCATGCCCTGGCGTCCAGGCAGTTCAGGGTTGTGCTGCAAGACAGGAGAACAACTTACACACACACACATGTGTAACTTTGTGTACATATGGTTTCTGAGTCAACACAAAGCGCAGACCACACACGGCTACCCACGCCTCTCGCTGATCTATACCTACTATCTAATCTAGTCTCATATTATGAAGATACAAAAAAATAGTCTGTGGCTCCGTCTGTGTTATCGCAATTCTACCTACGGAAGATAATCGGAATGAAACTGTTTAAGAAGAGTTACCCAAAAATAATTGCCGCGCTTGCTCCGCCCATCATCCCCTTTTGATGAGATAATGTGCGGCATAAGTCCCGAAGGTGGAAAATAAATCATTTAAAATAAACTACATGAGTTAATAAAATGATTTTTCCCAGTTTGCTAGAAAGGTAGTTAGCGTCGTTTTTGAAAATTTCAAAGGATGAAAGCTTATATTATCGGAATAATTAGCAAAATAAAAAAATAAAATACATTAGTTTCGAATGAAAATCTATCGGGGACATTTTTACTAATCGTGTTTTCCTATCCCAGTTCGTTAGTATATATGGTATGTGGTAAAGGACGTCTATTGGTCAGATCATTACCCTTTACTTATTGAGTGCAATGTAAGTACTATAATACCTAAAGTTATGTGTTTCGATACCCAAGATAACAGAGTGATATGGGGTGAAAGGGACAAGGAACAAATAGATAAATATCATGAGTTATGTAATTCTAAGTTTCGGGATTTTGACTTTCCGAGTGATTTTAGTCAATGTGCCGACAAGAAATGTTTTAATCATACTCATAGGCTATTATTGGATAATATGTATAGTAGTATAATTTGTATAATCAGCGATGCGGCCGAATGTACTCGCAATTCGTCTGCTCGCAAAAAACATAAGTATGTAACCGGCTGGAATAAACATGTCAGTAGCGCTCACGGAGAGGCCCGGCTTTCTTACCTTAATTGGTTATCGTGTGGAAAACCTACTAGTGGACCTTTATATAATAATATGAATGAGACCAGGCGTATATTTAAATCTAAATTAAAATACTGCCAAGACAACGAGCAAACAATAAAAATGGAAATAATTGCGCAGCATCACTCCAGTGGGAAATTTTCTAGTTTCTGGAAAGCCACTAATAAATTAAATCCAAAGCCGGGAACCCCCGTGAGCGTCGCCGGTCACCACGAGCCCATACTAATCGCCAATGCCTTTAGAAGTCATTTTCGCGTACAGTCGCCCCTAGCGCCCTCGGCTCAGGCGCCCGATGTTGACAGCTCTCCTAAGGACCTTAGTGTTACGCTCTCTGCTAAGGAAGTATCTTCCGTGATTAGGGAAATGGTAAGAGGGAAGTCTCCAGGTAAGGACAGCCTCAGTATCGAGCACCTGAAGTACGCCGGGGTTCACTTACCTAGAGTCCTGGCCATGTTTTTCAATTTGTGTCTTAGCCATTGCTATCTGCCTGATGATCTGTTGCATACAGTAGTTGTACCTATCTTAAAAAATAGGACCGGCGATGCTTCTGACATGTCCAACTACAGGCCCATCTCGCTAGCTAATGTGATAGCTAAGGTATTGGACAGGCTGCTTGATAGACACTTGGATAGGCACATAAAATTACACGATGCTCAATTCGGGTTCCGACCTGGCCTATCCACAGAAAGTGCCATCCTGTGTCTCAAGCAGACTGTACAATATTACACAGCTAGAAAAACGCCTGTTTTTGCCTGTTATTTGGATCTGTCAAAAGCTTTCGACTTGGTATCCTACGACAAGCTGTGGCGGAAGATGAGGGAAGAGACTGACATGCCTGGTGAAGTCATTTCCATCATCAGGTACTGGTACAGCAAGCAGGAAAATTGTGTAAAATGGGCGGGGGCGCACTCGGACGCGTACAGGTTGGAGTGCGGGGTGCGGCAGGGGGGGCTAAGCTCGCCCCGGCTCTTCAACCTGTACATGAACCGGCTGGTCGAGGAGCTCAGCAACGCCAACATAGGATGCTCTGTGGACGGGGTTTGCATAAATAACATCAGTTATGCCGATGATATGGTGTTGCTCAGCCCCTCGATTAGTGCGTTGCAGAAAATGTTGAGTGTTTGTGAGGCTTATGCGGAGGCCCATGGGCTTAAATATAACGCTGTTAAAAGCGAATTCATGATTTTCAAGGCTGATACCAAAACGTATTTCGATGTACCACCTGTCAGGTTATGTGGGGCACCATTAAAGCAGGTGCAGAAATTCAAATATTTGGGCCACTGGGTCACCGATGACTTATGTGACAATATTGATATAGAGAGGGAACGCAGGGCGCTGGCTGTACGATGTAATATGCTGGCCCGGCGGTTTGCACGTTGTACCGATACAGTTAAAGTTACCCTTTTTAGGGCGTACTGCCAATCTTTTTACACGTGCAGCCTATGGGTCAGACATACGCAGCGTGCATACAGCGCCCTGCGTGTCCAGTATAATGACGCGTGTAGGGTGCTGTTCGGGCTGCCGAGGTACTGTAGCGCTTCCGCGATGTTCGCGGAGCGGCAGATTGACGGCTTCCATGCCATCATCAGAAAGAGGGCCGCCTCGATGCTGAGACGTGTGCGCGGCTCCACGAACACCATCCTACAAACGCTGGCCGAGAGGTGGGACTCCCCAATACTGCGGCGGTGGATACAGCTCCACACCACAGGAGGGCGTTTATTATTATTAAATTAAATATAATTGTCAATGTTAATTCCTGTATTTACTAACATAGTTTCTTAAGAATTATTGTTACTAACATTTTAGTCTTGTACGTGCTTAATGTTATTATTAAACCTATGGAATATTGATTCTGAAATAAATTTGAATTGAATTGAATATATATAATGAAAAATAACATAGGTACTAAAATTTCACTCGCGTAGTTTACCCGCTTTGCTTACAATATCGAAATTCGAATATTTTATTTTTACGCTTTGAGATCATGTACAGTCAATGGCATAAAGATGTATACGTTTTTGGACCTTATTTCAATGGAATAAGGTGAAAAAGTGTATACATATTGGTGCCCTTGACTTTACATCTCTAAGCACGTTAGAATAGTCATTAGGTATTATTAATATTTTGACGCTCAGAGACCATTTACATCTTTGGGATACTATATTAAATTTTGTTATTCAGACTGAGACCTTATACATCTCTTACTATACCGCTATTGTAATATTTGTAAAAGATAATTAGTATTTTGACATGACAAATTTATTATATTCTTATTGTCATTATTTCTTAAATTGTAAATTAATTTTTCTCGTGAAAAATGTAGCATATGCTTGTATAGTCAGACTTTATTACGAGTAAATTGTAAATTATATTGACATGTAAAAGTGCCCTTGTGGCCTATTTGCAGAATAAATGTTTGAATTTTGAATTGAATTTTTGAAAGGTACACTACCCAAAATTCGACTGACTTGTCTTAAATTTGTTATCCGGGATGCCACCGGCAGTCGGCAGTCAGGAAGCAATACGATGTGGATGGAGTGTGGTGGTGGAGAACTGCTCCTCCAGTGGTCACAAGCGGAAGCGTCGAGGAACCGACGACCGGCGAAGAAGATATTCACTTTGCGATGGCCGCAAGATCGCAAACAAAGTGATTAAATGTAACCATAAGCACTCACGTGACGCGCAGTCGTCGCTCGCCGCGTCGCCCGACGCCTCCGACTCGGCGGCGGGCTCCTCGTCTGCACAAAAGACGACACTTAGTGCGTTCTAGATTATTTACACTAACTTTCGTTAAGATGTTTGTTACTCAATCACGCAAAAACGGCTGAACGGAATTTGACGAAATTTAGTACACAATCAGTTGATAGCCTGGATTAACATATGGAATAACCCAGATCATCGGTGAGGGAGGGAAATTCACGCGGACAAAGTCAAATCGATGACACGTAACCTTTGGATAGAAAGCTGTTGCAAACTGGCAACTACTAGATAATGGATAGTAAAACAAATACGTTTTATTCTGTACATCATACAATTTTAAGTCGGGGATTTCAACAACTCTTAAGGGCCTATCGTGCGGGGTAAATTCTCAGCGCCTGTCAAATTTCAATTTTTTAAATAATTTACCCAATTAACCCACACATGCATTATTCACGCACACTACCTCATTTCGCTGGGTCGGGTCATTGACCCATGTTTATGTCAACTTATGACAATATAAATTTTGAATATTTAAAGGTTTCTTGGTGCATAAGAGAAGTGTAACAAAAATCGTCAAGTTCTGATCTGTAACCAAAACTCAAGTATTAGTTGTATCTGAAAATGTCTTGAATTTGGAATTTGTGGTAGTAAAATACTCGGTTCCTTGTTTATAAAATAAAACTTTGAACCCCTGTTTTGTAAAATGTATTTTGTTTTGCCCTTTCCTCACAGACTCATTTTTATACAACTTAAAACAGAGAAAGACTTTTCCTAATCGGTTCGTGCATGTTATGACTGTTTTATGTTTATGACTTAGGTACTTATTTTGAGAGTTTACTTGGTGATTTTCATGATACGAGTATATGTTGTACCTTAAATAGGTTATTTTAAGCAAAACTTTTCATAAATTGATTATTTTCTGTTTATCAGTGGGTTAACTCTAAAATGGACACTGATTTAATGCAAGTTTTAAGAGAAGAAGCGGTAGTTTTATTACAATATATATAATAACTACTGAAACTATTTTTATGTCACACCTGGCCATAAAGTGGCCATTATCGCACGCTCCGCGCGCGAAAAAACCCACTTCCTGGCCAGGGGGTGACATAAAATTTTGTACTTACCACGGGCGATAATAAAGGAAGCCTCAGATCGCATATTTATCGCCCTTGCCTTCGGCTCGGGCGCAAAATACCTGCGATCTGAGACATTCTTTGTTTTATCGCCCTTGGTAAGTAATGTACTAATACGGCACGGGATAACTGCAGCAATATTGTGAATCAACTTTGTATTTGAGGAACCAGTACCTAACCTTATAGGTAGTTCTTGTTATTCACGACCTCCCGTCATAACCCACTCCGCAGAATTGCGCATAGAATAGTATGACATTCCCTGCGCATCGTCGTTATCGTGAATGACAAGCACTATAAAACCTAATGATATAACAAATATCATCAAGAAAGTCATTGTAACATTCTGCAATTGTGGAACTTGGCCGGACCACTACTGTATCAGCTCTGACAAATTAACTTTTATACAGTCGTGCCGTCGATGACACTTAACTGAACATCCGTGAACCTTATTGCAACGAGATAAGGTTCAATAATGGTTAACATTGCGTCTATTTTCATCAATAATAAATAGCAATTATTATTATTTCCTATTCGTTTACTATAACGTCGAGACAATTATTGCGATGCGACATAAGTACTTACTTGTACAAAATCAAAGCAACGGGATTTCCAACGCATGAAAGCTTTAGATAGAAACTAACGCAGTTTAATATTATAAGTAATTACTGCATATTTGTTTGTTAGACATCGTCATTGTCACCACATCCCCAACAACTACCTACTTGGTTTATTCTTTATAAATGAAACATAGGTTTATTATTTTCATTCTAGGTATAATTATATTATGACCAGGCGGCTTAGACACTACACAATTTAAATCCACATCACTCAAACTGGCGAAGAAACTCCGATATTCTTTCTTCTGCTCCCGCTGCAAGAGAGCACTCTAGATCTGTTTCTTGGTATAACGCTGATATTTTATAAACTTCTGTTCAAAGCACCATAATAATTGTGCCTGTTTGTACAGATTCCGGGATATGTTTTGTTTATGCAGATTCTGCGATATATTTAGGTAATCATTGTTTGACGTGAAAGCGCCGTACATATACACATAAAATATAACATTAGATTCGTTAAATTATTGAAATATAAAAATACAATTTGTTTACAAATTTTAATTTGAAATATGATGAGTGACATAAATGTCATAACGTTCCGTTTTGGGTGGCCAATTTATAAAAAGTAAATTACTTTGAACTGAAATACATCGGTAACCTTTTTACGTTTAAAATGCCTTTTCGTAAAGGAAATCATTATAATTTAGTTGCATTAGTATACATTGGGGACCAACGATTGCATTTTTATGTTATAACGAATGGCTAATACTAAAAATTCCATGTTAAAAGAATCTTCAATAGCCACACGTCAACATTTATTTACCCTACTTCAATTAATGCAATCTTTGTGTGTGGTATACATTTTGTATTTGTATACGAGCAAGCTGTCAAAAAGCGTGTTTTTATGAGATGTCAAACTGAGAAAAGCAGCATACGTCTGCTCCCATTGAGGGCCGGAGCCCATCTGCCGGCAAGAAAACTACGGCGGCCGGTCAAATTTTCGGAATTTCCTTTGCATTGTTAAAAAAATCTCCACATTTTGCAAATGTTAAACACATACGACCTAGATAACATGTAGTTTTGTTACTATTCAAAAATTGAAGACCTTTCATAAAGTATTAACGTTGTAGTTTGCGTTTATTTCCTTTAGTAGAGCTAACTTTGGATTGAATTTTTATGAAGAAAACTATAAGTAATTGTGTTTCTGAAACACATGACGTGTAGAGTGTATCCTTAAATATCATATATAGGAATTACAGTATTCAAGCTTTAGTAATAATAATACAGCAAGTGATCCAACCATCGCAATTATTCAGAAATTTGCTCGGTGCAGTCTTAACTCTATATTAAGTATATATATTTCGATAACGCTTATACTTACTCAACGCACAGCACCAGTCCTCACTCGTCCCATTGTCTTCTTCCACCTCCGACTTCACCGGAGGATCTTCATCTAAAGCAGAGAAGGACTCTTGATAAATCTGTTCATTTTATTACCCGTCGTCTACCAGTCCCTGGGATCCCAGGGCAGATAACAAAAGAATGGCATTGTATTTTTTTTTTCGCCGGGAAAGGACGGCGCTTAGATCTACTTATCTGTCAATGACCGAAATTGTATATTTAGCCAAGTGAGGTTGTTAAATAAAGGCTACCATTATCAGCGAAAGAGACTAATTTTTAAACAATTTACTAACAGGCCACATGAAATGTGATCCACACACACACACCTCTAATTTTTAATAAGAATAAATGCTTTATAAAGTAAATCACAAATCCATTTTGAAATGAAAATTAAAACTATTTATCAATATATGCATCTACTGTAGGACTACATTTATAAAGCTGTCCTGCTAAACTAATATAAACAAGAAGCTTATACTTACTCAACGCACTGCAGCAGTCCTCACTCGTCCCATTGTCTTCTTCCACCTCCGACTTCACCGGAAGATCTTCATCTGAAGCAGAAAAGGTCTCTTGATAAATCGGTTCATTTTATTAAGCTAAGATCTAATTATCTGACAATGATCATAATGAATTCACTGTGGCACCTACGTAATGGGTCAGCACTCGGACCACTGTCTTCCACCTCCAACTTGTAAGCAAGGTCCTCATCTGCATCTACAAGAAAGATACAAGTTAATAGTACAATTATAAATTACACTCTGTTAATGACTCCACCAAAATAGATTCAGAGTCGGGAATAATAGATTCCGGACTCTTGTCGCAATGTCGTCACAATAGGGTAGTAAATTGAATGATGTTAATTAATACGGAAATCTAGTCTTATCGGTATTCAACTGAAAAAAAAAAACAATTAGGCATTCAACAATATAAATTATGCAGGTAATTGATCATTATATTTCGTTAACTGTTAACTGACTCTCGTCTCGTAACACATCAAAAGTTGTTCTAAATGATTTCTGGTTAGGCTATGTATTTTTCTCCTGACAGAATACATCCGGACAACGATGCTTACTAAAAGTTATGTACTTCAAACCGTTTAGATACCCTACTAATGAACTGTATGCTATATGTGATTTATTAACTATGAGGAAATTGTATATTCTACATGCGGTACTAAAGCTTCACAGAACATTACCATACAAAGCTAACAACAACAAACGTAGGTGGAAAAATACTGTTGCTCCCTTACCTGACTGCAAGTCGGCCTTCGCCAAAAGACAATTCGCATACCACTCCGCATATTTGTACAACAGAATCAACAAGGACACCAGTATACACTCGATGATACATCACGAATGTAACACACACACACACACACACACACACACACACACACACACACACACACACACACACACACAGTAATAATATAACAAGAATGTAATGTTAAGATACTTAGTAAAATTAATTAGGTAATAATATACATCATTGTTACTATACTGTTATGGAAGAGCGGAATTTCCTGCCACAGGTGTCCATTCACCTACTAGGAAATTCCAACCTTGGCTATCATTGAACCTATTTTGTTACCTGAATAAAACATTTTAATTTTTTTTTTAATTTAATTTAATCCAGCTCAAAAAGGAAAGCTTCTTTCCACTTTAACAGATGTTATTGGTATATTTGAAAAGTTTGTGGTAATTGAAGCAAGATTTATAACAGTGATATGTTTGAATTTAAATATTCGTGAGTCATCTATTATAATTTTGTTTTCATTTAAAATGCTTTTAAACCGTTTAGAAAAATAAAGTGGAAACCAGCTCTCTATTCTCTTCTACTGTTCCATTTACTCCCCAAACTACCCTATTGTGTTGCAATGCGACAAGAGTCCGGAAGTCTACTCAAGCGCTCAAGAGACAGGCCCAGCCCAGGTAACCTATGGCCTGCAGAGCTCGCTCCAGCCGCGCCTGCAGCTCCGCCTGGCTGCGCTGCACCTGCAGCTTGAAGGCGCTCGCGTCCCGCAGCCGGCCCACGCACGCGGAGCAGATCCCGCACTCCTCCCCGCCATCATTCAACTGTAAGTTACACACTCATAATCATAACAATAATAACCACCATGAATATTACTATTTGAAAGGAATATTGGCCATTATTAGGGTAATTGCATGATAACTCATATGACATTTGGTGACTGTTTTTATGTCACACCTGGCCATAAAGTGGCTATTATCGCACGCTCCGCGCCCGTAAAAACCCTCTTCCTGGCCAGGGGGTGACGTAAAATTTTGTACTTACCACGGGCGATAATAAAGAAACCCTCAGATCGCATATTTATCGCCCTTGCCTTCGGCTCGGGCGTAAAATACCTGCGATCTGAGACATTCTTTGTTTTATCGCCCTTGGTAAGTAATGTACTATTAAAATGATTTATTATATTTTCCTTATCTCATAATCATCTTTAATTTAGCAGCTCTATTCAGGGCTAACATAACAAGTTTTACTTCACATCCTTAGAAGGTTTTAACACTCATAATTTTTTTACATGAATTACCATTGAATTGCCCATTAGTAGAATACAAACTGCTAAGTGAGTCATGAATTAAATAAGACCGATGTACGACTTCGTGCCAGTAGCGGAGGAGACTGTGGGACCATGGGGCGCGGAGGCCAGGGACTTTGTGAGGGATTTGGGTCGACGACTGAGGGAAAGGGGGTGCGATGCTCGGTCCGGGTCGTTTGTGGCTCAACAGATTTCCCTGGCCATCCAGCGCGGCTACGCCGCCAGTATTATGGGAACTTTTGAGCCATCTACGATCCGGGGCGGTCCTTTATGTTAAGTCCATTTGACGAAGCCTGTGGCGGATTTCATCTCTGGTGTCTCTGTTTTGTGATTGTTTGTTTATGTACGCACCTGACGAAGCCTGTGTTGAGGATTAGATTTTGTGGACTGTTTGTGCTTAGTTAATTTTTTTTATGAATAAATGATCTGACCTCGAGAGGAAATTAAATAAGAAAAAAAAATCACTTCACAAGAAATGACAAAATATATTTACATGTATGTTGAAGCATTCTTTGAGCATGTCCAGATATATCTCCGTGTTGCCAAGATGTGTGTACGGCGTCTTCAGGTCCTTGTCCGGAGCGCGCCGCAGGCAGCAGCGGCACGAGTGCAGCGCCTCCATTACGTCGATAGCCGCGTCGTCGGACATCGCGGAACGAACACGATATTACGCACTTGAGAAATAATATAATACAAAATTAATTCATTGAAAACGTTTTATTTAATTGAATCAATAAACTTAAAGGCATGATATAACATGCAAGCATGCAGTCTCTTTCTTTTTTCATTGTTTCGTTTTTTTACAAAAGCACAGTACCATTCAGTGGAAACTTTGGGGGAAACCACGGATCTATACCTACGTCGGCCCGAGAGAATATAATCCACTACGTTATACAGGCATCGATCAATGCTGCCGTCAAGAAATTTAGAAATTAGAAATCTTGAAGAAATTACACAATACGATAGCTACACCGGGACGGGTGGCGTACAAGAAGAGAGGCCTATGCTCAGCAGTGGGCGATTATTACGGGCTGAAGATGATGATGATGATGATAGCTACATTTTTTTTTTTTTTTTTTTTTTTTCCGTTGATGGCTTTCACTCCTTGCTGGATTTGGCAAGGGGTATTTCGCCAATGTCGCCGTATACAGACATATCACACGAGAAGAGAATGATCGTAATAAATTTTGATTTTTGTGGGAGGATATGTCTGGGAACCTAAAACAAATAACACATATTAAGGACGACACAGACAATACAGGACGATTGTACAGTTAGTAAAAGAGCGGGAAGTGGATGACAGAACGTTAAGCATGCCAACATAGAGGAAAAATGGAGAGAGAGAAATATAATATGAAAAAAGGGGAAAAAATTATACGAAATCGGTTATAATTTAATATTGTGGTCCTGAATATATTTGATAAGGAGAGCAATGAGGGGAGTGTCCATGGAAACAAGAAGTGATTGGAAATTAGCCGGCCGCGGAATACTTTCAGGAAGAACATCGTATAAAGAATAGCCAAATCTAGTGCAACTAAAAAAAATGTGGTCCAGGGTGCCATCGTCAAGGCCGCATTCGCACAGTGAATTATCCCGCACCCGAATCTTGGACAAGAACACCGGAGTACAGACGTGACCCAAACGTAGACGACAAATTGTGGAAGTGACCCATTTACTTGCAGACCGAAAACGAAAGAACCATGGCTTACGGGGGATGGTAGGTTGAATACATCCATAATGTCGACCTTTTTGTATCCTGGAGGAATCCCATAACCTCTGCCAACTGTCATTTAGGTTGGTCTTGGCAAAGACCATTAGGTCGGATGCCTGAATACAGTTCAAGGATAGAGAGCCAACCTCAATTGATTCCTTAGCCCACATGTCTGCCTGTTCATTGCCCTCAATGCCACAGTGACCAGGGATCCAGGCAAGCACTATTTGGAGTCCTTTCTTCTCACATGCAAATAAAATTTCCTTCATTTTTAAAATAATTGGAGACTTAGTTTTCATTTTAAAATGGTTACCTACAATTGCTTGCAGGCAACTTCTGGAGTCTGAAAAAATGATGGCTTTGGAGATGTTGTGGGACTCCACATATGTGGCAGCCTCCAGTATAGCCACCGACTCTCCAGTGAAGACCGATGACTGAGGAGGGCATTTGTGTGACAATAATATGTTGAATTTGGGTATCCATGCTGCAACTCCTACATGGCCATTAGCACTCATCTTTGAAGCATCGGTAAAGATTGGAAGGTAGTCCTGCCACTTATTTAATATGCTATTAAATTTGGAATTGGCTGCAGGGTCATCTTTAAAAATGCCAAGGTCTAGAATGACTTTGGGCTTGTGGACAATACAGTCATATTCTATTGCAAAAAGAGGGTTAGTGTTTGCTGAATAGATTGAGAAGGGGAGTTCTTTAATTTTGACAAAGCTGTTAACAGTCCTTGGTGTCTCTTTATGTAACCAATATGCATTTTCAGGAACCTCATGAGCTAATGACTCCAATCGAGGTAAAAGCAGGTGATTTGAAATGGAGCAAGCCTTAAAAACATACCTGTCTGCCAAATATTGCCTACGGAGAAAAAGAGGAGGATCAAGGGCTTCAACCTGCATGGCATTTTTGGGGGAAGATCGCATGGCACCAAGAATTATTCTTAGACACTTAGCCTGTATAAGGTCTAATTTTTTGAGTGCCACTTTACTGCAAGGCTCCCACACCATTGAGCCGTAGTCCATCTGGCTGCGAATTAATGCGTTGTATACAAGTTTTTGGCAGTATGGGTGAGCGCCCCACCAAACCCCAGAAAGGGCTCTAAGGACATTAACACCCCTCTCACATTTCCCAATTATATATTCCAAATGTGGAATGCCAGACATCTTGGAATCCAGGATGACACCTAAGAATTTAACGGCATGTTTACTAGGGATAACCTCATTCTCGCAATAAATATCTGCTGGAGGGATGAATCTGCTACGAGTGAATGTAACTGTGCAGCTTTTAGGAGGAGATAATGTTAAGCCATGTTCATCCAGCCAGTCCTGGAGGTAGCTGAGGGCCTGAGAGACGCTAGAAGAAGCTTCATCCACTGATTGCGCAGAGGCATAAAGACACAAGTCATCCGCGTACTGAAGGACATTACAAAAGGGGGAGACAGATTGCTCAATGTCATAGGTATACAGATTGTAAAGTAATGGGCTGAGGACCGAGCCCTGTGGGAGTCCTTGCCAAAGCGTTAGAGGAGGAAGAAAGGAATTGCCAGAGCGGATCCTGATTGTACGTCCCATGAACAGTCTACATACTATTTGTACAATCCTCGCGGGAATACTCAGCTGCAGCAGTTTAGCTCTGAGCAGCGGAAGTTGTACATTATCGTACGCTGCTGAAACATCTAAAAAGCATCCGACCAGAACTTGCTTATTTGACAGAGCTAACCTAATGTCGGAGGTCAAAATGCTTAGACTGTCCATGGTACATCTGCCCTTTCGGAAGCCGAACTGTGAGTTAGCTAAAATATTCTTATTTTCCACAAACCATTCAAGTCTATTTTTAATTAGGTGTTCAAAAATTTTACTTATTGTTGCAGAGAGAGCGATTGGACGATAGGAAGCTGCTTCCTGTGGATTCTTGCCGGGTTTAAGAATCGGAATGACTATTTGTGACTTCCAGTCGTCAGGAACTTCTCCAGATTCGTAAAACGAATTTAAGAGGCGCAAGAGGAGCTCCTTCGAAAATTGGCTTAGTTTGATAACAAAGCAGTAAGGGATGCCATCCTCTCCTGGTGAGCTGTGATGAAGTGAGTCTAATACTAATTCTAATTCAGTATAGGAAAAGGGATGGTCCAGAGACGTGAGGGGGTTGGGGAGGGGGGGAGGATGAATGCAGATCTCTTCAGGAACTGATGATGGAGCCATTTTACTCGCAAAATCGGACAACCAGGAGGAGTCCGTGGATGATGAGCAATCTGACCTGAATGAGCCCCTAAATTTCTTTATGTTCTTCCATACGAGAGATGGCGGAGTCCTGGGGTTTAATCCCTCACAGAATCCCTTCCAGCCCTTCTTTTTAGTTTTATTGAGAAGACGCTTGGTATGAGCGGCGATCCTCTTGTATGCAGTGAAATCTTCAGAAACGCCAGACTCATTGTATTTACGTTCTGCATTCTCCCGTTCTGCTACTGCAGAAGTGCATTTGGGGTTCCACCAAGGGGGAGAGGGGATTTTACAGCTATGAGGTTTTTTCTTGGGAATGTGAAGGTCAGCTGCTTCCAGTAAAATGTTTTTAAATTGGGAATATATTTGGAGGGAGTTTAAAAGGTTGTGATCTAGTAATTTAAGTCTATCTTCTACATGAAGTGAAAAACTTGGCCAGTCAGCTTTTTCTAATTTGAATTTCAGGAGAGGTTCAGGAGCTGGAGAAGGAAGAACGGACGTTGGATTGGATATAATAATAGGGAAATGATCGCTACCATAAGACTGGTTTAGTACATGATGAGAGAGGAGACAGGAAAGATTGGGGGAACACGCGATCAAGTCTAAGACCGATCTTGGATCTTGCCCGGGGTACACCCGATGAGTGGGAGTACCGTCGTTGAGGACAGAAACATTAACGTCGTCAAACAAATCAAGAAGGAAAGAAGAAAATACATCAGTGGATGATGAACCCCAAGAGACGTTGTGGCAATTAAAGTCTCCTAGAATAAGGAGAGGGGGAGGAACAGAGAATAAAATTGTGGAAAGGTCAGGTATTAGATTTAAATTAGGGTGAGGGATATATACCGATATGAAGTTTATTCCCATGACATTAGCCGCGACTGCGTTAATTTCATGGGAGTGAGGGGGAAGAGGAATTTCAGAAAACGAATATCGTCTGCTGATCAATAAAGCGCAGCCTGCACGGCCATCGTCACGGTCATCCCGGAGGCACGAGAAACCGGGGATCCTGAAACGGGAACCCGGTCTCAGCCATGTCTCCGAAATGGCCGCCACAGAAATAGAGTGGTTATTGATCAGACTGATCAAGTCAGATTTTTTAGGGTTAATACTGCGACTATTCCATAGTAAAAATTTGGCCAGGGGAGCCATTGGAGAAAGAAAGTTTCTCAGCGAGTGTCGTCATTAGGGGGGCAACGTCGGGCGGTAAGCAATCGCTCCATTTGGCGATTATATTGGTCAGTAACTTGAATAAGAGTTCCATCATGTCGTCGTTGGGGGTCTCCCTTTCTAAGCGCTTAGACAGCGCGTATCCATTTGGGACCTGAGAGTTGGGCCTTGCGACAATATTTTGGTGAGCCTGTCGGTCGTAGCTAGGAGATAGGGGAGATCTAGCACGTGGTTTACGGGTCACTGTCTGTCGGTATGATGTAACAGAAGGCTGAGAGGGGGGTGAGGAAGGGGGGAGCGTTTGGGAAGCTTGCCATGGAGACTCTGGGACAGGGGCAAATACTATTTGGGCAACATCAGCATAGGGTCTTCGAACAGCAGGATGCCGAGTTAGTGCCTCTTGGTAGGAGATGTTGAGCTCAGACATGGTTTTCTTAATTGCTTTTTGTCTACAGAATTCAGGGCAGCGTTGGTCTGTGGCGAAGTGACGGCCAGTGCAATACAGGCATGTGACATGTTCTGGGGCTATGTTGCAGGTTTCACCGGGATGCTTGCGGGCACATTTGAAGCAGCGGGCATCGGATCTACATTGGGACTGAATATGGCCAAATCTCAGACACTTTCTGCATTGAATAGTGGGCATTATGTATACCTCAACATTGAGAGACGTGTAGAAAGCATACACCTTTGGAGGGAGCACTTGGCCTTCAAATGTGACCACCACGGACTGAGTCGGAACCCAAGAAGGAGGACTGTTTTCTTTCAAAACCTTCCGTTGAAGGCGGCGAGCTTTAAGAATTCTACCATTGCCAACTTTGAGTTCAGTCGCAGTAACAAACTCTTCCATTGACCAATCAACTGGAACTCCTCGGACCAGGCCCATGCGGGACACCTGATAGGAGGGGATCGAACCGACCAACTTGTTGCGAGCAAGACATGGATTATCTACAAAACAGTTTGCAGCGGAGGCCGACTTAAACTCTACCGAGACGCAGTTTCTACCCAGAGATCTAATACCGTCTTTCTTTATGTAAGAAACACACTCTTTGTTCATAATCTGTCCAACTTTTATTGGTTGAAGTGAGATTCCTGAGTTGGGAGACTCTGCGGTTCGTGATACGTGTACAATAAACGGACCAATGTCATCATTTCCGTATTTGCGGGTCTTGTCCAAATCGGGGTGCTTGTATAGTGCATCATTGTTAGCCATAGCGTCCTGCATCACCCTTTTTTCTTTTGGCTCTTGTAGTATATGCGAGAAAGAGAAGCATATATCTGTCGTCTCCTGCGCACACGGCACGACTCTAGACGGGCGGACGCGCTGTGTCTATGAGCGGGCGAAGCGGTGAAGTGTGTGTGACCGGTGGCAAGGAGCCGATATAAAATATCTAATAAAATAGTTTAAATACAAAGTGCTACTGTTGTGACCAGTGATCCAGGTAAACAATTACATTCCCTATCAATTGGATACTACATTTTGGCGACGGGTTAAACCGGTAAGTAATCACGGCCATATTTATAACCTAGAAAGCAATGGCTACCTAAACATTAAAACAATTCTTTTTCGGTGTTCAAAAAGGGGATACAGAGGTTTAATTCGCTAAGCTGGAATAATCTAGGTACATACAATCCATACTGTTATGGTGAAACAATGGTGAATGGTTTGAGGTCACTGTAGTTAGGTTGAACGTAAACACACGTAAAGTTACGAGTCCCGTAATTAAGTTCACGGGGGGAAATCATCAATAATTGAACATAATGTAACTATTCACAAAAAAAAAAAAAAAAACTAAAACAAATTAAGCTACGCGAACGCTAGGTATTTACCGTAAGCTACTACCTGCCGAACATTTCCAAGAACTCGCGCAGGAGTAGGTATGTACATACGACGCGCCGGCGCGGCGGCGGCGCGGCGCCCCGTTCGGAGTGACTGAGCGAGCGGCCGGGCCGACGGGTTAAAACTAGCTTACTATCGCGGTACCTAACTACCTATTTGGTCATTTGAAACGCCACAGCAAGTAAATACTAAATATACTAGAAGAATACATAAAAAAAAAAACAAAGTAGCCTAAAATATAATAATAGTGGAAGTTTTGGTGCTAGCGATGTTTTGAGAAACTGGGTGGGATTTTGAACCTTATGTCATTCAAAATTGGGTCGCTTTTAATGGATTGTTTGGGCACAGATCGACGGCTCAAATATCCTAATCAGCATTAACCACCTGCAATTTTGGTATGAATGTGCATGTATGTATGTTTCGACAACACATTGAAACAGTTGTTGCTTATCCGTATCTCATGTTCTACCTCCACACGGAACATGTTGTTGCGATTTGCGATATACCTAAGTTAGTGAATCTTAGTTTAAGAAGTATTTTATTCGCGGAGTAAGGAACTGCGCGTAATAACTAATAAACTAAGTACCTAAATGACGACGCGTACGACGATTACGATGTTCTTAATTTAACATTATTATTAGCATGTGTCGTACGACATGAATGAATCAGTAAGTACGTAGTGCAAGTATTTGTAAGTATCTAAGTAAGCCAAACGCCTCTCTATATGGACTCAGGTTAGCTAGTCCAGTCAAGGAGGAATAGTCCAGTCAATAAAGAGTTACGTTTTTATTACAGATTTTGATTCAATTTGAATTATCCTATTTCAATGTACTGAAATAAAATAAAATAAAAACATATACCTATGCGCAAATGCTCAATACAAGTTAAATAAAATACCTATCTACGTAATAGTAAATGATGCAGATTATCGTAGAGCGTGATGGCTAAGAAGTAGGTATGCAGATGATGACTGTAATACCTGGCAAAAAAAAAAAAAAGTATTTTGGAAGTTTGAAGCGAAGTGATGTTGACTTATGACTAAGAAGTAGGTATGCAGATGATGACTGTAATACCTGGCAAAAAAAAAAAGTTTTTGGAAGTTTGAAGCGAAGTGATGTTGACTTATGACTAAGAAGTAGGTATGCAGATGATGACTGTAATACCTGGCAAAAAAAAAAAGTTTTTGGAAGTTTGAAGCGAAGTGATGGTGACTTATGACTAAGAAGTAGGTATGCAGATGATGACTGTAATACCTGGCAAAAAAAAAAAAAAAGTATTTTGGGAGTTTGAAGCGAAGTGATGGTGACTGAGTGGGGATTAAACAGATGACGCCTGTTTAGTCTGCTGCTACAGTCTATGTTTTTGCTTGTCAACAGGGAGCCACTATGACGACGCTGTCACTCGAAAGGTTTGAATGTGAAGGAGATACCAACTCCGTATGCACGAGATGGGAGCGATGGAAGAGGAGTTTACATATATATTTGGAAGCTGCAGGGATTAAAACTGCTGCAAAGAAACGGGCAAGTTTACTGCACTGGGGAGGAACCGAGCTACAAGAAATATTCTTTAATATACCAGGGGCAGATGCCGCCTCAGACGATTCTGCTGATCAGGATGTGTTCCAGATTGCAATTCAAAAACTGGACAATTATTTTGTACCAAAGCAGAACAAAAGATTCGAACGACATACCTTCAGGCAAATGAAGCAAGAAGCGAATGAGAAATTTGAAAAGTTTTTAGTGAGACTTCGGCAACAAGCCACCAAATGTCA
Source organism: Cenopis cana (assembly GCA_951800055.1). NCBI lineage: Eukaryota > Metazoa > Arthropoda > Insecta > Lepidoptera > Tortricidae > Cenopis > Cenopis cana. Next base: position 2,335,868 of record OX637496.1, read on the forward strand.
GTTTGACAATGTAGAAGACCATTTAATTGATCAAATAACAGAAAGATGCGCATCAGAAGATCTTCGGAAAAAAAATACTTAAAGCAGGAGACAACATGACAATTGACAATATTATTTCGGAAGCTAATGCCTTAGAAGCAATACAAAGACAGTTAGGAGAGTTTAAGGACAAAGAAGGAAGTACAACACTAGGGGTTAACAAAATAGAAGACAAGTCCAAAGAATCAACTAAAACAAAGGAATGCTTCCGATGCGGGAGCTGGGGGCACTTTTCAAATGAAGAAAATTGTCCCGCAAGAGGAAAAAAATGTCTTAAATGCGGGAAAATAGGTCATTTTAAATTACAATGTAAAAGTCAAATTTTGAAAAGAAGACAAGAAGACACTAGAACAGATAAGGGACAGAAAAAGTTTTCAAAAAAATTCAAGAAATCCTCAAACGCACACGAAGTAGGAAACATAGAGGAAGGGGAGGAAGAAGATACCAGTCAAGTAGATTATATATTTAACATAAACGGAGATGATATGGTTCATTGCTTAGTCGGCGGAACCAAGATAAATATGATGATAGACTCAGGATGTAAGCATAATCTTATCACGGACAAGACATGGGATAAAATGAAAAGCATGGGAGTAAAGGTAACTGATAAAGAGAAAGAACCAAAATGGACGTTTTTCGCTTACGGCTCGGAAACACCATTGCGACTTTTGGGATCTTTTCGCTCTAATATTCAACTTGCCGGAAGAACAGAAGATGCAGTTTTCTACGTAGTGGACAAAGGCACACGAAATTTATTAGGAAGGAAAACAGCAATCGGACTTGGAGTTTTAAGAATTGGAATAGACGTTAATTAGATTGAAGACAAACCTTTCCCTAAACTCAAAATATTTTAATACAAATACCTGTTGATGACAAGATAAAGCCCATAGCGCAGCCATACAGAAGAATCCCAATTCCACTAGAAACAAAATTGGAAAAAAAATCAGGAGACAGCATTTAAAACGCCTTAAGACTGCTTTGAGCGAAATACCGAATTTAGGGTATTACAAAGTCAAGGAGAAGACATTAGTATTTGCCGACGCCAGTCTCGTAGGGCTAGGTGCAGTGTTCATTCAAATTAATGAATCAGGGCCACGCATAATCGCGTATGGGGACAAAACTTTGACCGATTGCGTGCGACGGTACTGCTAAACCGGAAAAGAAGCCTTGGCTCTCGTGTGGGCCGTGGAACACTTCCACATGTTTTGTATGGCAAGAAATTCCAACTTATAACCGATCATAAGCCCTTAGAAGTGATATTCGGACCGAAGGCAAAGCAGTGTGCTCGCATCGAACGGTGGGTATTGAGACTTCAATCATACGACTACCAAATCGCTTGTCGCCCTGGAAAGAACACCATGCTGTCTCCCTTTCAAGGCTTTGTAAAAAAAAAAAAAAGAAAAACCTCGTCGGACCTAACAACATTAACGAAGGTACAGATTATGTACACAACATAGTACAACAAATAAAACCCGTAGCGGTGTCGCCGGAAGAGATTGAAGCTCATTCTAGACAGGATCCAGAAAAAAAAAAATAAAATAAAATAAAAAATAAAAGTAATAAAAGGTGCATACAACTCCAAATAGGACGTGGATATAAAAAAAAAAAATTGCAAAATTTTTGAAAATTATTTATTTTTCTGTGGCGATATCCTTTTGAGGGGTACAAAAATAGTTGTACCGAAACTACTACGACAGAAAATTTTAGATGCTGCGTATGAAGGGCATCCGGGAGTTGTGGCCATGAAATCCCGACTTCGAACCAAGGTCTGGTTGCCTAGATACAAAGAGATGTTCAGTCGATTAGGATGTCCAGTCACAATTACGGCCGATAACGGCAAACAATTCGTTAGCCAGGAATTTAAGGATTTCTGCCGTAATAACAACATACATTTGTTCAACACGATCCCCTATTAGCCGCAACAAAATGGGGAGGTGGAAAGGCAGAACCGGGATATAGTTAAGCGCTAAAAGATAAGTCAAATTGAAAAAAAAAAAAAGAATTGGAAAGAATCCCTTCTCAACTATCTCACTATATATAATGACACACCGCATATATATATATATATATATATATATATATATATATATATATATAACCACGGGGAAAACGCCCGAAAAAATTGTTTTTCAGCGCAAATTTAATGACAAGATTCCAATGATAGATACACTTGAGTATATCTATAGGGACCAGGACGTAAGAGATGAGGTGTATATATAAAAATATATCACAGAACAAACTCTCTCCCAATTTTGAGCCAACACCTCATACGGTAAGATCATGTAAAGGAGGGGATATCGAAATCGAAAGCGACAGAGAAGAAACGTATTGCACTAAAAGAAAATAGACGGGGAGTGGCAGGTAATAGATGGTGGAGACGTCAGTAAATAAGGACATGTGGATGGAAAAAAATATATATAGAAGAAAAAAAGTATAGAAATAGGAAGCGAAGGAAGTTAAACGTATGCATGGCAGGCATAACGGAATAAAAGAAGTGAGAAAAAAAAACGAAATAGGAACTTGGGAGCTAAGAAGAAAATTAAAAGTAAAAAAGGATGATGTGATGTTTGTGATGTTAAAAAAAAATAATAGAAACTTGGAAGCTAAGAAGAAAATTAAAAGTAAAAAGGATGATGATGATGATGCTTGTGATGTCTAAAGTGATGATTATAGGTAACTATGTAGCAATAAAGCTGATTGATAAAATCTTTGTTTCATTATATCTTAAAACAAAAAACAATCTAAACAGTAAGGAAGGGATGTAGTATATGCGAGAAAGAGAAGCATATATCTGTCGTCTCCTGCGCACACGGCACGACTCTAGACGGGCGGACGCGCTGTGTCTATGAGCGGGCGAAGCGGTGAAGTGTGTGTGACCGGTGGCAAGGAGCCGATATAAAATATCTAATAAAATAGTTTAAATACAAAGTGCTACTGTTGTGACCAGTGATCCAGGTAAACAATTACATTCCCTATCAATTGGATACTACAGCTCTAAAACCTTATCAGTCGGCGACAATTCCAATGATTTAAGGGAACGTTTTCTGTTTTTGTCCTGGGATTCCTGTGAACTATCAATGTTCATCTCATTCGAATTGTCGCCGCCCGGGTCAGGCGGTTTTTCCTTCTCATTCCCCTCCATATCTTTCGACTAACCGGGCTAGTACTACGTATTACTAGCTAAAATGTCTAATTATATTGTTAATAAGATAAACCACCACCTAATACCTAAAGGAGTTGTTATTTAGGAAGGAGATAACCTAAAAATCGACCAGACTCACTCAACGCGCTTCTGTCAATCCATAGCTACATTGATGTGCGTTTGACATTTGTTCTGTCAATGTCAATCCGTAAATAAATTTATTTTCCTACCAGTGACAGTGACAGGAGTGCTACCGCGAACCACAAACGAAGATTTCCCTCTCTGTCGCACTTATGTGCAAACTTGCAAGTGCGACAGAGAGGGAACATTTCGAATGCCAGCATCATCCCACAATGTCGAATACGTTCAGATACCTCGAAAAATTAGTGTTATTAAAAATTACTAAAAAAAGACATCCCGAAGATCCAATATAACAATACACCTTGTCAAGCAAGCTATAAGACAGAACAAGAGATGAATCACCACGGTTTTCTCCATTTATCTTATAACTGTCGGCACCGCTGTACGACTGGACCGTGTGGATGTGACTTAACCTCCAGTAAAGTAGCCTGGCAGCCCTGACAACGACCAGTAGGGCTAAGCCAAAGAGTAAAGTAAGTATTAATAGGTAAAGAGTGCCCTCTTGAACCATTTCATTGAAACCAATTTGACAGCGCCATCTATATTTGCCGCTACAACACTAATCATGTATGAGTGCGTGTGTAACCATTACTTACACATACACAAGCAAACTTTAAATACCAGGTTTACTTTAGCGATTATACAGAGAGCGTTCTGCCTGCAGAGTTGTATGAATTCAAGGAGCGTTCTGACTGCCTGCTGTGTGCATTATCGTAAGGCACTCGGTACAATACAATACAGAGAACGCAGAACGCTCTCTGTGTGCGCCTACTCTAAGGTGGTTATATCCTATTTGGTGGTTATATTCTCTTTGCAGTCGGCCGTAAATAGGAACGTAGTGGTTATATTCTCTTTGGTAAATACTAGTTAAGTGATTGTTAATCGCAATGGCATCAGTTACACGGTGATTACTATCACGCGATACACTCATATCACAATACGTATTCACCGTGTATTAATGAATATTGAAGGAAAATCTAATCGTGCCATCAAAGAGAATATAACCACTACGTTCTACGAGCCGTGGCGGTGGCCATAGACGTTAAAGTTTAGTTTAGGCCTTAGGCATATTGTCGTAAGTCGTATCCCAAACGAGCTTCGCGAGGAGGGAGGCGCGCAGGGCCTAGGTACTCTTTCACTGCTACCACCTGCTACTTATGATAGTGTCGCGATTGGTAGAATTTTTAGTTAAATAAAACAATAGTCTTGTAATTACAAACAGTTTTTAATAAAATTACTACACTTAACATTACTAAATAAAAAGAACGCGCTAATTAGGTCCCAGGGGTGAGTACTAGATTTCACTGAAATTGTCTATATAATTAAAAGGAGCCGTGTCCACTTAGCACTGTCTTTAAAAGGCAACTACTTCCCTGTAGTGCGGCAGGTGGAGGTGCGCGGCCGGTGACGTCACGGAGCTGGTCCGGAGGTGGGCAATGCAGTTCAGCACGAGGAAGTGGCCATCGGTGTCCCAAACGTAGATTGGGCCCGGTAGTAAAAACCCCGAACGGGGAAACACACACCACTTATTAAAATTGATAATTAATCATTCATCATTGAATACTGTGACCTAGGCACAGTACAAGAGAATTAGAATTTAATAAATTAAATTAAAATGTAAAATAAATTAACGCCCCATGGTAGTGGCGGCAATTGCTAGGTACGGCAGCCGGGCGAAAAGTCAATCATTATCGACTCGTCATTCCCACCGCGACGCGAGTGCATGACCATATAAGGTATGCTGTCTGTTATTGCATGTAAAACGCCTGTCGCATTAATAGCAGCAAGAAACACTCGATCGACAGCTATTTGATTTAACACCCAGTGAAGGTTTCTTATATTAGAATTGTAATTATGTATAAAGTTTAGGTATTACGATAAAGTATTGCTAGGGTTGTAAATAATAGACTTTAATTTGAATAAAATTGTCTACTCGAAAGATGTAGAAACGGTATCGTTACAATAGGTAAGGAGGGCCGTGGTTGAATGGTAGAGAATGCCATTTGGCATTAAGTCCACCATTTGTTTGTGTTGAGAGGCGAAGACAATAGGGAAGACGTGGAGCGAATTGAAGCGCGCAGCTCAAGACCGAAACCAGGTTCAGGTGTCCAGGGGAAACCTCCGACTCGACCACGCGGGCGGTTTAAACACTGGAATACTCTAAGAGTTTGCGCTCTAGTGACGGTTACGACAGAGAGGGGAGGGATGGCAACGTAGTCGACAGCCTTCCTATCTAACGGATTCCTATGATGGGGAGCGTTGTCAAGGAGTTGCAGCACTGTATCGTTCTCCTCTCCTACCACAACGTGTATATATAGCCGACGTAATATCGTCCCTCTCGCACACACTCGGCTGACAGACAGAGACGAATGCTTCCCGGTCCAAACGGACCCGCGCAGGAGCGCTGTTGCACAAACAGTGGACAACTCCGGAATACGTTTATGTTTAACTCACTAATGATAGTCTTAGATAGATGGATACAAACTTTATTTGCGTATATGACATAATAAAAAAAACTTTAAAAAATAGTGCTCTAACAAAGATCAATAAACTAAAACTATACTAATATTAAGTACAACTATTATATCCATAGAGACATAAATTGTCATTCAATGGAACTTGCTAACTATGTAAACAAACAGCCATATTGAATGAATGACCGCGATATTTAATGAGTGAGAAGGACGAGGTGGTGTGAAAATTCAAGGAGAAACAGTGACAAAACAAAGTTAATTTGTTTATTATACATAGTTAGCAAATTCCATTGAATGACACTTTATAGCCGCGACAAGACGCCGCCTCACATTGCTGTCGCAGCGCCGGTATCTGCCGGAGCCAGGCAGCGTGCGCGGGAGTTCAGCTTGAGCGTTACATTTTCGTGCTACACTTTGATTCTCTTCATTGGTCGGCAGCATAGACATACAAGAGTTCGCGTCTCATGTGTCAAGACGCCAAATAATTCTGAATGCAGTATAAAGCAAGCCTCACTGAGCTTACTATGGGGCTATAGTTCGATTTGTGTAAGATGGTTCCCTTAATATTTTATTTATTTATTTGTATGTGTTCTGGTGTGCCTAACCAGATTACTCTTCAGTGTAAACTGCTTGTCACATGTATTGCAAGTAAAACGTTTGTCGCCCGTGTGAATTCGTTGATGCCTACTTAAGTGTGATCTGTCTGCAAACGTTTTACTACAAACATCGCAACAATAAGGCCTTTCTCCTGTATGTGTTCTGGTGTGATTAATCAGACTACTATTCTGTGTAAACTGCTTGTCACATGTATTGCAAGTAAAACGTTTGTCGCCCGTGTGAATTCGTTGATGCCTACGTAAGTGTGAGCTGTTTGCAAACGTTTTACTACAAACATCGCAACAATAAGGCCTTTCTCCTGTATGTGTTCTGGTGTGCTTAATCAGATGACTTTTCTGTGTAAACTGCTTGTCACATGTATTGCAAGTAAAACGTTTGTCGCCCGTGTGAATTCGTTGATGCCTACTTAAGTGTGATCTGTCTGCAAACGTTTTACTACAAACATCGCAACAATAAGGCCTTTCTCCTGTATGTGTTCTGGTGTGCTTAATCAGATGACTTTTCAGTGTAAACTGCTTGTCACATGTATTGCAAGTAAAACGTTTGTCGCCCGTGTGAATTCGTTGATGCTTACGTAAAGTTGAGCTGTCTGCAAACGTTTTACTACAAACATCGCAAGAATAAGGCCTTTTTCCTGTATGAGTTCTGGTGTGATTAATCAGATGACTATTCTGTGTAAACTGCTTGTCACATGTATTGCAAGTAAAACGTTTGTCGCCCGTGTGAATTCGTTGATGCCTACTTAAGTGTGATCTGTCTGCAAACGTTTTACTACAAACATCGCAACAATAAGGCCTTTCTCCTGTATGTGTTCTGGTGTGATTAATCAGACTACTATTCTGTGTAAACTGCTTGTCACATGTATTGCAAGTAAAACGTTTGTCGCCCGTGTGAATTCGTTGATGCTTACGTAAAGTTGAGCTGTCTGCAAACGTTTTACTACAAACATCGCAAGAATAAGGCCTTTTTCCTGTATGAGTTCTGGTGTGATTAATCAGACTACTTTGGCGTGTAAATTGCTTTTTACATTTACCGCAGATATAGGGCTTATCACCAGTGTGAATCAGCTTATGTCTTTTCAAATGATTCTTTCTTGTAAATTGTTTATGACAAACGTCACAGCCGTAAGGTCTCCGTCCGGTATGTACGATGACATGCTGCAATAAATTAGTTTTAGTTGAAAATTCCTTTCCACATATTCCGCAGGAGAAAGTTTTGGCTCCCACGTGAGCACGTTTGTGTATAACTAAGGCACGTTTACTAGATAATTGTGAGGGACAGATTGTGCAATAGTTAGGCGCCGCCGCCGCGTGTTGCTGTATGTGCTCTATTAACGTAAACTTGTCTGAGAAGCGTTCCCCGCAAGTATCGCACGTGTACGCTTGTTCCTCGGCGGCGGTGTCATCAGGCGTGTCCTTCATACGAGTCGCGAGCCTCGGCCCGCGGCGTGATGTCGCGAGACACGTCTGGCTCGCGTGCGGCGCCTCATCGCCGCGGAGGCGCTCGAGCCTCACGGAACAGGCCATGGCGAGCTGTTCCCTGGCGCGCGCGGACACAGCCCGCGCCGGCTCCCACTCCGAGCGTCCGGCGCCGGCCCCACCGACTGCAACACACGACACGACACACCTGCTCACGAACAATACTTACTATAACCGCTTCAATATTACCACAGCCCATGCGGAATCTGACTGCATGTGTAGTAATTCTTTAGACTAACAGGTCAGTTAGAGTCACGAGTGAAGTGAAAGCATGCCCTGGCGTCCAGGCAGTTCAGGGTTGTGCTGCAAGACAGGAGAACAACTTACACACACACATGTGTAACTTTGTGTACATATGGTTTCTGAGTCATCACAAGGCGCAGACCACACACGGCCACCCACGCCTCTCGCTGATCTATGTATACCAATCTAGTCTAATATTATAAAGAAGCAAAAAATTTAGTCCGTGGCTCCGTCAGTGTTCTCGCAATACGCGAGTGGAGCCGCGCGGGAAAATAAAATGGCAGTATACAGCCGGCCGCTACAGGACAGGACGGGGTAAACGCTGTGGAGTAAATGATCAGCGCACTAACCTGCCGCCGGCGGACACTCTGTTGTCGCGTACGTGTGGTCCCTGTGGCCGGCGCCTCGCGACCGGTACGAGTACGAGCCACCGCATGACGCTTCTGCAATTTGCAATGATTTACCAACGAGTATATTGTTAAGCGATTAATTCGCTAATCGGCAAATATATTAACAGATAAAATGTACATCGCCCTCTCTCTGTCTCTAATGAGTTATTGTACCAAACACGTACGTACGGAAGATAAACGGAATGAACCCGTTGTAATCCGGGATGCCACGGGCATCAGCATCCAGTGCGAAACTACCAGCCTAAAACAGAGGGGCTTGGAGAGTGGCGGCGAAGAACTGCTCCTCCAGTGGTCACGACCGGCAGCCTCGAGGAACCGACGACCGACGAAGAAGTATTCCACTTTGCAACGACCGTAAGATTGCGAAGGAGGTGATTAAAGTAAAGGCGAGCACTCACGTGACGCGCAGTCGTCGCTCGCCGCGTCGCCCGACGCCTCCGACTCGGCGGCGGGCTGCTCGTCTGCACCAAACACGGCACTTTATGCTTTCTACATTGTTTAAACACCAACTTTCTTCTGCAGCTTGGCACGTGTATAAGTTACAACTCGTATGTGACTCTGACACTAATCTAGAAATCCTTTAGCTATCAAAACTATCGGTATTTGCGTGACAGGGTTTTAGAAAAACTACTCATACATTCAAACAGCCTCTAAACTTTATAAGTATATTCGATCACACAAGGTGTGGGTACTTACGCAGCACCAAGTCTCCGCTCGTCCCATCGTCTCCGCCCACCTCCGCCTTCGCTGGGGGCTCTTCATCTGAAGCAAACGATAACTAGTAATAAGCAGGTCACCGGCTGGAACCAAGCAATCCTACTACAATTATAAAAGCTAAAGTTACTGCGTTATTACTGCGTGTGTTAAACGGCTGAACGAATTATGATGAAATTTGGTACATAACTAATAGTTTATAGTCTGGATAAATATATAGAATAGTTTTTATCCGAATATGATCGCTGGAAGCGATGTCATACGGAGGGGAAATTTACGCGGACAAAGTCAAATACGTCAAATCATTGAGATGAAAACTTTGGATGTATATAGAGAGCTGTTTCAATTACTAGAAAAAGGATAGTAAAACAAATTCTTATTATTTTAACTCATACAATTTAAACAACTGGTAAGACTGGGAACAGGGAAAGTTGGGGGTTTCAACAACTCTATATTATATATTTTGACAATGACTGACAAACCTCACATTGGACGTGACAACACTACGAAGCCGAAATAACCCGAGACTCTTTCCAAAGGCCGATGTGCACTATTTACCGTCGGGTAATGTACAACTATGCATCAAGAGTATTTTGTGTATGCATCAATGAACACAGCATCAATATTGATCCAATAGTTTGTATGTAGGACCATTTATAAAGTTGCCCTGATATACCTACAAGAAACCGAAATACTTACTTGATACACAGCACCAGTCCTCGCTCGTCCCATCGTCTCCGTTCGCCTCCGCCTTCACTGAAGGCTCTTCATCTGAAGCAAAAGCGAAAATAATAAGGAGCGGGTCACTGTCGGGAACCGAACAATATCCTCATATTTCTTTTAAAGAGTTTCTGGTCTCGGTAGCTAAGTAGGTAGTTCACTGGTCACTCAATTAGTGGAAAAGCGTAATTCAAACTAAACTCACAAATACATGAATCCAAAACTTACTCAACGCACAGCACCAGTCCTCACTCGTCCCATCGTCTTCTTCCACCTCCGACTTTACCGGGGGCTCTTCATCTGAAGCACAAGAGGAGGATTGATAAATCTATTAATTTCATGAAGCTGAGGTCTACTTATCTAACAATGGTCATAATGATTAAACAAATAAAAACTGCTTATTCTCAGACCTCACGAAAAATGGAGCAAAATTCTAACAGACTGGTATCCCAGAGATAGCAAACGGAGCCGGAAAAAACCTCATAGAAGATGGGAGGATGAACTTAAACTCACTGCGGGCCCAAATTGGAGGAGAGTGGCCCATGATAGAACACAATGGAAAGAGCTAGAGGAGGCCTTTGCCAAGCGGCACACTGAATAGGGATGTTGACACCAAATAAGAAAGTCAATGAATCCGAATTTTCTCGAAAAAGGATCAAATACTCAATGAAATAGCGAAAAAAGTGAGTCAAAAGAATAAATAATTACATAATTATAAGTCTTCAAAGTTTTAGGAGGGGGCATTTTCTGTCCCTGTTCCGCAAAACGCATATCTGTATTGGACGATCGTCATTTACTATGGCGCTCGAGGTCAGTGACGTCACTGATCTGTAGCGCTTTCTCTCTCGAACTAAAGATATTCTAACGGTTGTAGTTTCGTTATTTTTTGAGATATTTGAATAGGATTTTCACTGTTTGGCATAGTTTTATGTATTCTTTCGTATGGAGTAATAATAATTTTCGAGTCAACATCCCTATTAAGAGACATTCTCTAATTCAGAATAAAAGGGCTTAATAGATAGATAGATAGATTCTCAGACCAAATTGATGCAGAGCTTGTTAAGGCGCGTGTAGAGGCAAGGATGTAAAATCTGTTGTTTTTGTGCAATTTTTATGGCAACAATACACATTGCAGAGTCTTGAACATTAACACATTACGTAAAACATATCTTGAAGTTGATCCTTAAGAAGAAAAACTACTAGTTTTCTTCATAGTTAGTCCAGAAATTGGATTACTGCAAGACCCTTGAAATTATTTTGGACAGATTTTTCTCAGGTGAATCAAATTTGTTAACTACCAAACTCGGTAAGGTTACTTTCATAGTGTTTATCTAGATCCTCAAGCACTTTTTTTTTCAATTAGTAGTCAAATGACGCTTTTAGGCTTACGTACCACTTTCGCCTACGAAAAGTACGTTGATAGGTGTAATCAAATATTTGCCCGCAAATAATGATCAGGCGCTTTTTCCTTTACAAAAAAAATCGTGAACAACAAATACGTAAAAATGCGTAAAATGTAAGAAAAAAAAACAATAAAACAGTACCAACATTTAAAAAATAAAATAAAAATTGATTTTGCTTTGGATTTGAAATCTATAAGACCATAATTAGACGTCGTATATATAGCGTCGTCTCAGAACCCGAATACATTTACATGTCACCGAATTGACATAAACTAATGAAGTCCATGAAGTGCGGTATTTTTTGACATAAAACGTCAATTGATAAATAAGATAATTGATGGATGTTGTGACGGGGAAGCCAAGCCACGCTCAAGGTCGTTTCTCAAGGTCGTTCACGTCTCTACGCGCCTTAATAGACTGTGGCACTTACATAATATGTCAGCACAGCACTCGTAACACTGTTGAGGATTAGTTTTTGTTGACATTGACTCTGAGAGAGACCTCTATATTAAATTGTTTTTTTTCCTTTTATATTTAAAACTTATTATTTTTATTTTGACGCTTTGAGACCATGTACATCTCAAAGCACGTTAGAATCACTGAGGTAATACTAATTTCAATGGTTAGAATAGTCATTATTAAGAATATTTTGACGCTCAGAGACCATTTACATCTTTGGGATATTATATTGAATTTTGTTATTCAGACTGAGACCTTATACATCTCTCAATTTTACTATTATTGTAATGTTTGTAATAGATAGTTAATATTTTGACATGAAAAATGTATTAAATTCTTATTGATATATTTCTTAAATTGTAAATTAATATTTACAATTTAAGAAATATACATTAACATTATGACATGTGAAAGTGCCCTTGTGGTATTAGGTTAAGTATGGTAAGTAGGTTAAGTATTATCATTGTAATAAGCATATTTTTGTGAGAAAATGGCTGACTGTCGAGTTTCTTTCGGCGTTTCTTCTCGGCAGTGGCCTCTGTGAAACGCTAGTAGGGTTTGACTTGTAAAAGTGCCATTGCAGCCTACTTACAGAATAAAGTTCATTTATTTCATTTACTGTTATCCACTTCCAACTTTTTCCTCATCTGAATCTGAATGAATATAACAATTAAAAATTACACTTCGTTAATGACTCCACCAAAAGGTCGGTTTTATACTTTACTGTGGACGTGCAATTCTACAATATTCTCTATGGTTTCATTCATAAAGACCATGGACTATAGACTTTAGATTAATTATAAATGAAATCATATAGTATATGTGGACGTGCATGTCCACGGTAAAGTATAGAAGCGACCAAATTGATTCAAAGTCTGGAATAACAAATCCTTATTTAACTAATGCACTCAAGAGACTGGCCCAGGTAACCTATGGCCTGCAGAGCTCGCTCCAGCCGCGCCTGCAGCTCCGCCTGGCTGCGCTGCACCTGCAGCTCCGCCTGGCTGCGCTGCACCTGCAGCTTGAAGGCGCTCGCGTCCCGCAGCCGGCCCACGCACGCGGAGCAGATCCCGCACTCCTCCCCGCCCTCATTCAACTGTAAGTTACACCCTCATAATCATAACAATAATAACCGCCATGAATATTACAATTTCAATGGAATATTAGTCAGGATTAGTGTAATTGCATGATAACTCACGTCACATTTGGTGACATCGTTTTTAACATGATTTATTATCTTTTCCTTATTTCATAATCATCTTCAACTTAGCAGCTCTATTCAAAGCTAACATAACAAGTTTTACTTCACATGCTTAGAAGATTTTAACACTCATAATTTTTTTACATGAATTACCATTGAATTGCCCAGTAGTAGAATACTAACTGCTAAGGATATAATGATGAATGAAATAAAAAAAATAATCACTTCACAAGAAATGACAAAATATATTTACATGTATGTTGAAGCATTCTTTGAGCATGTCCAGATATATCTCCGTGTTGCCGAGATGTGTGTACGGCGTCTTCAGGTCCTTGTCCGGAGCGCGCCGCAGGCAGCAGCGGCACGAGTTCAGCGTCTCCATTACGTCGATAGCCGCGTCGTCGAACATCGCGGAACGAACACGATATTACGCACTTGAGAAATAATTTAATAAATGTTACAATACAATACAAATATTCTTTATTGTTCACCAACTACACTAAAAGAACAGTAAAAGTTAGTTAATTGAAAACGAATCAATAAACTTATAGGCATGATATAACTGTATAACATGCATGCAGTCTATTCCTTTTTTTCGTGGTTTCGTTTTTTTTTTTACAAAAGCACAATTAACCACAAACTACTAAGGAGATACATACGTTAGTATCTCCTTAGTAGTTTGTGGGAGATACTAACGCAAGTAACGCAATTAACATTAGAACCACTGCGTTCTACAAAAAAAAGCGTACAGCGACTACAGCGTTTTGTTCATGCATGGAAGTACTACGTGGTTTATATCTGCTACTTACTATTTTTTAGTTTGAGATAGAAATTTACCTTTATATTTGTATTATATATTTTCTAGTAACGAGATAATACTTGAGCAAACACGAATGCACTTGAAATATTGAAACAGTGACAGTTAAGTGGCGTGGCTTCAATTTGTTAAATTAAAATCTAAAGTATCTAAACGCTACGTGAATGCGTGACTTCTGTCAGTCATATGTCATATCAGTACGCAGCGGCGGCCGAGCGGCCATTACAGTGTCACATATTGATGTAGTATCACAGGAATATTGATGCATTTAGATTGAATATTTTGAAATCCGAGATAATATTGAAATTCATCTTGTGCAATTCCCGCCTTCACTGGTTCGTTCAAACTTGAATAACTTTTGATCAAACGTAACCAAAGAATTAGATTCATAAGTCATAAACCATGGAAGAGGGAAGTTATTTATACATAAATTCGCGTTCGCGATCCGTTTCATCGTCGGAAGAGGAGCACGACACACCAGACGCCTACCTGAAACAGTTTATCACTACTTATGAATCATTTCCTTCGCTCTGGGACCCAACAAACCCAAAATACTCAAATAAAACTATAAGGAATGAGGCCCTTGACAAGTTAGCTAGCATATTAAAACATTTAAAACCTCACGCCACTAGGGAAGATGCGAGAAAGAAAGTGAACAGTCTCCGTAGCAACTACAGGTGAGATTTTATCTTGTACGAAACATTTATTTCATTGCTTTTAAAGATAGTGAATAGACCTTTATAAGGCACAAGTTGTGAATAGGAATTTTCTGGGTGAGCTCGCTTCACCGTCGGCCTCATCTTTGCCGCCCCCCGGCTAGATGCTGGCCAAGAGCAATCCCATTTCTAATAAAAAAACCTGATAAAATAAGTAAATGAACTTTAGGCTGGTTTTCCACTAGAGCTATGCTATGCTATGTTTTCATACATTTGACACGTAGCTCGAGCTGTGGCTATGTGTCAAATGTATGGACACATAGCATAGCATAGCTCTAGTGGTAAACCAGCCTTATTCTGGGGGTCGAAGTTGCAAGCTTTCCATGGAAAGTACCCACCGCTATCCTACATGTGACCCCTGGGTGGTGTTAAAAGTGCAACAAAAACTGGCAACCGTACTGTCTTCTCGAAGATCTCACGGTTCTAAATAATTGCCATACGTTAAATAAAATAAATTCTGCTGAAATTAGGCTGAAATGGCACTTTTAAAATTCAAAAACTACAACTAGTGACATGGTCATTAATTTCTGTATATATTTTCAGGAAAGAATTGATGAAGATACAGAGGTCAAAGAGGTCTGGTGCCACACCCGATGAAGTATATAAACCAACATCTTCTACATTCTATATGCTGAAATTTTTATCATACGTTGACAAACCTGTGAGTCCGGTAAAGCTTTTTTTTACTAATAATAATATTCATCTTTGTATTAATTCATCATCATGGAGCGCTCCTGGCCCAGCGGCGCCTGCGTACTGCTTGCGGAATCTAAGGTAAAGCAACGTGGGCAGCGGTCAGGACTTGGATGGGTGACCGCTTTGAGTGGTTACTAACTGAGCGCTCCCGTGCTTTGGAAGGCACGTTAAGCCGTTGATCCCGGTTGCTGTCTATGGCAGCAGTCGTTAAGCCAAGTTCGACGCCTTCAGGTGGCTTGAGAACTTCTAACAGTCAAGTTGCCCACTCACTTGATAAAGCCTAATCCCAATAAGGTCTAGTTTCCACTCGGGGTTGGAAGGTCAGATGGCAGTCGCTTTCGTAAAAACTAGCGCCTACGCCAAATCTTGGGATTAGGTAGCGGACCCCAGGCATCGTTCAGGATGCAACTGCACTGGGATAACGCTAGCAGGAGGACGAGGAGGTATTAATTCATCATCATCATCTTCAGCCCATAATCGAACACTGCTGAGCATAGGCCTCTCTTGTACGCCACCCGTCCCGACGTGACTCCTTTGGAGTTGCGGGCGTCTATAGGCTGCGGTTACCGCTTACCATCAGGTGGACCGTAAGCTTGTTTGCCACCGTCGTTGTATTAAAAAAAATATTAGCTTTTGCTCGCAACATCATACGCATGAAATTCGTTTTTATCGTACCTCCATACATTTAACCCTTAGGACTCTTAGGAGACGGTTTCCGGGAGAAAAACTATCCTATGCCCTTCCTGAGGTTACAAAATGTCTCCATGCCCTTGTTTGAGTCCCTCGGAAAGAAATAATCCCTTAAATCGTATTTTGGGCTATTTATAGCCCCTGGCCGTTATGGGCACTAAGTTGAGGTTCCCTTCGGGGACCAACTTTTGAAGTCATGGTTAAAAAAAAAAACGTATTTTGTATAAAGCTTAAGCCACACAGAGAGCGGGCGGGCGGCAGCGGCGCGGGCGCGGGCGGCAGCGGCGCGGGAGCCGCCTTTATCGGCAGCCGCCACCGCCAAAAGCAGCTCCCGCGCCGCCGCCGCCCGCGCCCGCGCCGCCGCCACCCGCGCCCGCGCCGCCACCGCCCGCCCGCTCTCTGTGTGGCTTAAGCTTTAAAGTGAGATAACTAGATAAACACCTGATATAAAATAATAGCAATTAAATTCTAACGCGATAAACTAGGTCTACGCGGACAAACTTCGCGTGCAAAAATTTGAAATCCATAAGCTGAATAAGCTCTTAAGTTTCTGTTGTATTATATTTATAATTTGTTTCAGCACGGAGATTCAGATGAGTATGGAGAAGAAAAATTAGATAAACCTACAGTATCTCTTCAATATGACAGCCCCCCTCCGAAGATTAGAAAGTTAGCAAAAAAATCACCAAGACACAATTTTAAGATACATCAAGATACAATAAGGAAAAAACATAAAGAATTAATACCTAAAGTGTACCCTATTATACAAAGTCCTGTGGAACCTACTCGACCAATTGAGCCCATAGCTTTAGTGTGGTCTGAAAAGATAAAGAATCTAAGCCCCGCGCACAGAATACAAGTAGAAAAAGCTATAAATGACATTCTGTATGAGGCTGAAGTCCAGCACTTAAATGATAATCCAGTGCCAACCCTGACTATATACACACCAGCACCGCATAGCGAAAAACCACCAGATTTGGTAGTAAGCAAAGAAGAACGCTGAGCTTTGAATATTGAGAATATCCATTAATGGAAGGGATCACTTGTAGATATAAGTTCGCCTTTGTGCCTACATTGTCTGTATATTTACTTTTGCTTTGTGTGGAATAAAGTATTTAAAATACATGTACGTTTTTTTAATAATATATGAAATACTACTATTTCTATCTATTAATATATTTATTCATTAAAAAAAATTAATAAATGAAAAATAAAATATAAATAACATTATAAAAACAGACTAAACTAACTATAAACTAAAATAAAACTAAATATTTACAAATAAAAAACTGGCCCCAGGTCAGTGCCGTGTGGCAAGGTGCCCAGAAGGCTGGCGGCATTGCCTCGCTGGATTGCAATTGCAATCCGTTGGGCGAGATAGGCGCCAGCCCTCTGGTCACCAGTTGCCTCCACTAGACGCTGGGCCAGCTCCTTATATACAATATGAGCGCCGGGCCCCCATGGCCCAAGCGTTTCAACCCCAAACGGCTCAAACATGCAGCCAGTATCAATGGCTGCATATTTGCGCCGCTTGAGGTTTTCTGCAGTGTTCGCTGCAGTGCAGCCCCTGCTCTGATTGAGGTCCCTGAAAGATGGGACGGCGCTAGAGTATCCACGCATGTGGCATCCCATACTAGGGGCCGTCCCAACTTCCAGGGAACGAGGGTCATGCCATCCGGCATTTTGCCGTCATCCCTGGCTAGGCCCAACCGTCTTAAAAGTCAATGTGCGATTCCATCAGACAAGCCCTTGCAGGGATAAGTTCGCCTTTGTACATGTATAATCTGTTTAGTCTGTATTGTTTCTTTTTCTTGTCTTGTGTACAATAAAGTATTTACATACATACTTGATACATACATACAAGCCCAAAGACCGGGGTACCTTGGGCCGCACCGCACGGACCGTGTTGACTCAAAATTCGTTTGACCTTCGGACGCCCTTGGTCTTCGAGCGTGCGCTAGACACCGCGGTCCGAGCTCCTGGTTTTGAGCCGTGTGGCCGCCTATCTCCGACCGCCCAACGCCAGTGCGCTCTACAGATTACCAGCGATGCCCACTCTGAGTGATCGCGATTTTATCGCGGAACGACGCTGTAGCGATTTGTGTAATGATTGACATTGACAGAACAAATGTCAAACGCACTTCACAGTCTTCCAGTCTTCACACGCACTGTGACACGCACTTCAATCGACTTCAATTCAATGTAGCTATCGTATTGTTGTAGATTTCTTCAAGATTTCTAAATTTCTTGACGGCCGGCAGCATTGATCGTTGCCTGTAAAACGTAGTGGTTTATATTCTCTCGGGCCGACTTAGGTATAGATCCGTGGTTTCCCCCAAAGTTTCCACTTAATGGTATTGCGCTTTTGTAAAAAAACGAAACAATAAAAAAAATAAAGAGGCTGCATGCTTGCATGTAATATCATGCCTTTAAGTTTATTAATTCAATTAAATAAAACGTTTTCAAGTAATTAATTTTTATTAAATTATTTCTCAAGTGCGTAATATCGTGTTCGTTCCGCGATGTCCGACGACGCGGCTATCGACGTAATGGAGGCGCTGCACTCGTGCCGCTGCTGCCTGCGGCGCGCTCCGGACAAGGACCTGAAGACGCCGTACACACATCTCGGCAACACGGAGATATATCTGGACATGCTCAAAGAATGCTTCAACATACATGTAAATATATTTTGTCATTTCTTGTGAAGTGATTATATTTTTCTTATTTAATTTCCTCTCGAGGTCAGATCATTTATTCATAAAACAAATTAACTAAGCACAAACAGTCCACAAAATCTAATCCTTAACACAGGCTTCGTCAGGTGCATACATAAACGAACAATCACAACACAGAGACACCAGAGATGAAATCCGCCACAGGCTTCGTCAAATGGACTTAACATAAAGGACCGCCCCATAATACTGGCAGCGTTGCCACGCTGGATGGCCAGCGAAATCTGTTGAGCCACAAACGACCCGGACTGAGGATGGCACCCCCTTTCCCTCAGTCGTCGACCCAAATCCCTCACAAATTCCCTGGCCTCTGCGCCCCATGGTCCCGCAGTCTCCACCGCTACTGACACGAAGTCGCAGATCGTCTTATTTAATTCATGACTCACTTAGCAGTTTGTATTCTACTACTGGGTAATTCAATGGTAATTCATGTAAAAAAATTATGAGTGTTAAAACCTTCTAAGGATGTGAAGTAAAACTTGTTATGTTAGCCCTGAATAGAGCTGCTAAATTAAAGATGATTATGAAATAATGAAAATATAATAAATCATTTTAAAAACAGTCACCAAATGTCATATGAGTTATCATGCAATTACCCTAATAATGGCCAATATTCCTTTCAAATTTTAATATTCATGGTGGTTATTATTGTTATGATTATGAGTGTGTAACTTACAGTTGAATGACAGCGGGGAGGAGTGCGGGATCTGCTCCGCGTGCGTGGGCCGGCTGCGGGACGCGAGCGCCTTCAAGCTGCAGGTGCAGCGCAGCCAGGCGGAGCTGCAGGCGCGGCTGGAGCGAGCTCTGCAGGCCATAGGTTACCTGGGCTGGGCCTGTCTCTTGAGCGCTTGAGTAGACTTCCGGACTCTTGTCGCATTGCAACACAATAGGGTAGTTTGGGGAGTAAATGGAACAGTAGAAGAGAATTGAGCTGGTTTCCACTTTATTATTCTAAACGGTTTAAAAACATTTTAAATTAAAACAAAATTATAATAGATGACTCACGAATATTTAAATTCAAACATATCACTGTTATAAATCTTGCTTCAATTACCACAAACTTTTCAAATATACCAATAACATCTGTTAAAGTGGAAAGAAGCATTCCTTTTTGAGCTGGATGTATTCTGTCAGGAGAAAAATACATAGCCTAACCAGAAATCATTTAGAACAACTTTTGATGTGTTACGAGACGAGAGTCAGTTAACAGTTAACGAAATATAATTGTACTATTAACTTGTATCTTTCTTGTAGATGCAGATGAGGACCTTGCTTACAAGTTGGAGGTGGAAGACAGTGGTCCGAGTGCTGACCCATTATGTAGGTGCCACAGTGAATTCATTATGATCATTGTCAGATAATTAGATCTTAGCTTAATAAAATGAACCGATTTATCAAGAGACCTTTTCTGCTTCAGATGAAGATCTTCCGGTGAAGTCGGAGGTGGAAGAAGACAATGGGATGAGTGAGGACTGCTGCAGTGCGTTGAGTAAGTATAAGCTTCTTGTTTATATTAGTTTAGCAGGACAGCTTTATAAATGTAGTCCTACATTAGATGCATATATTGATAAATAGTTTTAAGTTTCATTTCAAAATGGATTTGTGATTTACTTTATAAAGCATTTATTCTTATTAAAAATTAGAGGTGTGTGTGTGTGGATCACATTTCATGTGGCCTGTTAGTAAATTGTTTAAAAATTAGTCTCTTTCGCTGATAATGGTAGCCTTTATTTAACAACCTCACTTGGCTAAATATACAATTTCAGTCATTGACAGATAAGTTGATCTAAGCGCCGTCCTCTCCCGGCGAAAAAAAAAATACAATGCCATTCTTTTGTTATCTGCCCTGGGATTCCAGGGACTGGTAGACGACGGGTAATAAAATGAACAGATTTATCAAGAGTCCTTCTCTGCTTCAGATGAAGATCCTCCGGTGAAGTCGGAGGTGGAAGAAGACAATGGGACGAGTGAGGACTGGTGCTGTGCGTTGAGTAAGTATAAGCGTTATCGAAATATATACTTAATATAGAGTTAAGAGTTGTTGAAATCCCCGACTTAAAATTGTATGATGTACAGAATAAAACGTATTTGTTTTACTATCCATTATCTAGTAGTTGCAAGTTTGCAACAGCTTTCTATCCAAAGGTTACGTTACGTGTCATCGATTTGACTTTGTCCGCGTGAATTTCCCTCCCTCACCGATGATCTGGGTTATTCCTTATGTTAATCCAGGCTATCAACTGATTGTGTACCTACTAAATTTCGTCAAATTCCGTTCAGCCGTTTTTGCGTGATTGAGTAACAAACATCTTAACGAAAGTTAGTGTAAATAATCTAGAACGCACTTAGTGTCGTCTTTTGTGCAGACGAGGAGCCCGCCGCCGAGTCGGAGGCGTCGGGCGACGCGGCGAGCGACGACTGCGCGTCACGTGAGTGCTTATGGTTACATTTAATCACTTTGTTTGCGATCTTGCGGCCATCGCAAAGTGAATATCTTCTTCGCCGGTCGTCGGTTCCTCGAGGCTTCCGCTTGTGACCACTGGAGGAGCAGTTCTCCACCACCACACTCCATCCACATCGTAGTGTTTCCTGACTGCCGACTGCCGGTGGCATCCCGGATTACAAATTTAAACGGTTTCATTCCGTTTATCTTCCGTAGGTAGAATTGCGAGAATACAGACTGAGCCACGGACAATTTTTTGTGTATCTTCATAATATTAGACTAGATTACCGAGTGGCGTGGGTAGTCGTGTGTGGTCTGCGGCTTGTGGTGACTCAGAAACCATATGTACACAAAGTTACACATGTGTGAGCATGGTTGCTGTACTGTCTTGCAGCACAACCCTGAACTGCCTGGACGCCAGGGCATGCTTTCACTTCACTCGTGACTCTAACAGATCTGTTAGCCTAAAGAATTACTACACATGCAGTCAGATTCCGCATGGGCTGTGGTAATATTGAAGCGGTTATAGTAAGTATTGTTCGTGAGCAGGTGTGTCGTGTCGTGTGTTGCAGTCGGTGGGGCCGGCGCCGGACGCTCGGAGTGGGAGCCGGCGCGGGCTGTGTCCGCGCGCGCCAGGGAACAGCTCGCCATGGCCTGTTCCGTGAGGCTCGAGCGCCTCCGCGGCGATGAGGCGCCGCACGCGAGCCAGACGTGTCTCGCGACATCACGCCGCGGGCCGAGGCTCGCGACTCGTATGAAGGACACGCCTGATGACACCGCCGCCGAGGAACAAGCGTACACGTGCGATACTTGCGGGGAACGCTTCTCAGACAAGTTTACGTTAATCGACCACTTACAGGAACACGCGACGGCGGCGCCTAACTATTGCACAATCTGTCCCTCACAATTATCTAGTAAACGTGCCTTAGTTGTACATAAACGTGCTCAAATGGGAGCCAAAACTTTCTGCTGCGGAATATGTGGAAAGGAATTTTCTACTAAGTTTAATTTATTGCGACATGTCAACATACATACCAGACGGAGACCTTACGGCTGTGACGTTTGTCA
This sequence comes from Cenopis cana, assembly GCA_951800055.1. Classification (NCBI taxonomy): domain Eukaryota; kingdom Metazoa; phylum Arthropoda; class Insecta; order Lepidoptera; family Tortricidae; genus Cenopis; species Cenopis cana. The sequence goes on from OX637496.1 coordinate 2,358,072, forward strand.
TAAAGAATATACAACAAAGGCTTATTTGATAACACATGCACTGATTCACACTGGTAATAATCCCTATATCTGCGGTAAATGTAAAAAGCAATTTACATGCCAAAGTAGTCTGATTAGGCACTCCAGAACACATACAGGAGAAAGGCCTTATACTTGCGATGTTTGTAGTAAAACGTTTGCAGACAGCTCACACTTACGTATGCATCAACGAATTCACACGGGCGACAAACGTTTTACTTGCCATACATGTGACAAGCAGTTTACACAGATAAGTGATCTGATTAGGCACACCAGAACACACACAGGAGAAAGGCCTTATTCTTGCGAAGTTTGTAGTAAAAGTTTTGCAGAGAACTCAAGTTTACGTAGGCATCAACGACTTCACACGGGCGACAAACTTATTACTTGCAATACATGTGACAAGCAGTTTACACGGAAAAGTAGTCTGATTAATCACATCAGAACACATACAGGAGAAATGCCTTATTCTTGCGATGTTTGTAGTAAAACGTTTGCAGACAGCTCCAGCTTACGTAGGCATCAACGAATTCACACGGGCGACAAACGTTTTACTTGCAATACATGTGACAAGCAGTTTACACAGAAAAATAATCTGATTAGGCACACCAGAACACATACAGGAGAAAGGCCTTATTCTTGCGATGTTTGTAGTAAAACGTTTGCACACAGTTCAACCTTACGTATGCATCAACGAATTCACACGGGCGACAAACGTTTTACTTGCAATACATGTGACAAGCAGTTTATAAGCAATAGTGATCTGATTGTGCACACCAGAACACATACAGGAGAAAGGCCTTATTCTTGCGATGTTTGTAGTAAAACATTTGCACGCAGCTCACACTTACATATGCATCAACGAATTCACACGGGCGACAAACGTTTTACTTGCAATACATGTGACAAGCAGTTTACACACAAAGTTAGTCTGATTAGTCATATCAAAATACATTCGAAAGAAAGTCATTACAAATAAATAAATAAATAAATATTAAAGGAACAAACTTTCAGAAATCTAACTATAGCCCCATAGTAAGCTCAATGAGGCTTGCTTTATTTTATAGTGCATTCAGAATTATCTGGCGTCTTGCCACTTGAGACGAACTCTTGTATGTCTATGCTGACGACCAATGAAGAGAATCAAAGTGTAGCGCGAAAATGTAACGCTCAAGCTGAACTCCCGCGCACGCTGCCTGGCTCCGGCAGATACCGGCGCTGCGACAGCAATGTGAGGCGGCGTCTTGTCGCGGCTGCGGCTATAAAGTGTCATTCAATGAAACTTGCTAACTATGTAAATAGAAGACGTAACTTTGTTTTGTCACTGTTTCTCCTTGCATTTTCAGACCACCTCGTCAAACACCATTGAAACCATACACTATTGAAACGGTCGTTACCGTAAAATACATAATCATAAAATATATAACTGTATCTTGGATATTTCCAATATTTCATTAAAAGTTTAAAATGGTTTCATAAGTTAGGTCATTTCAGATTATTTATTGATAAATGTACATTTCATTTACAAGTCACAATTTTTAAATTCATTATTAATTACATACCATTGAATGACACTGTATGTGACTATAGATATAATAGTTGTACTTAATATTAGTATAGTTTTAGTTTATTGATCTTTGTTAAAGCACTATTTTTTTAGGTCTCAAGTGCTTATTATCATGTCATATACGCAAATAAAGTTTTTATCCATCTATCTAAGACTATCATTCCGGAGTTGTCCACTGTCCGTGCAACAGCGCTCCTGCGCGGGACCGTTTGGTTTGGACCGGGAATAGACCGCGGGCCACAATGTTAAAATCGTCAGTCATTTCCTCTCGCACGAAAACGTGTACAGTGATTAAGAAAGATGAATAAAAAAATACTGTGGACGTCTGCCACCATTCCGTTGGTGGGTTGAGGAGCAGCAGCCTCCCAAAGACGTAAAAAAAATTTAAATTCAGTCATTTCCTCTCGACTGAAACTAGGTTTAAATGATAGTTATCTTCTTAACTTACGAAACCTTAACGAAAAAAAATCGTATGCCACTTGTAGCGCGGTGGAATACCCGTCTGCCAAGCACGTGAACATGTAAAAAAAAATTAATCATTTCCTCTCGCATGGAATTTTGTCAGATGATTTCATTTCATTTATTCAAGCCATAAATTGTTATTTACAATTTTACCCATAGGGTGTAGCTATAATAATTTTACATAATAAGTACATAATAATTATAATAGATAATAATAACATCATGTCAAAAAATAAAATAAGAAATTAAAAATAACATCAGAAACAAATTGTCCACAAATTATAAATCAATATTACATTATAAATCATTAACAATAATAATAAATTAATATACATCAATATTCATATTCAATTGTCAAGATTAGCAATGTTATTAAAAAATTCATTAAGATTATACGGACATGAGGCAATCAGGTACTTCTTTAATGCTAGCAAAAATTTATTGTAAGTCAGGGTCTTCATCTTAAGTGGCAAAGCATTATAAACCTTAGCAGCTACAAATCTAGGACATCGTTTGTAGCCGCTCATTTTAGCAACAGGAGCACGTACATCGCATGAGAATCGCATCGCACCTGCTCGTCAATGCCCAATTATATATCATGCAAACCTTACCGAAAGCAAATCATTATAACCCTTGGCTTAAGCCGGGTAGTAATATCGTACTGAATCTCATTATAACCCGCCGGGTAATAATGTGATTTCACTTTTCATAGTTCAGTCATTAAAGTCTAATGTCGTGAAGTCCACTAAGCGGCGAGGAGGCGGCGCACCAGCTCCGTGTTTTGTTTGGAACGTCGTGTTCGAAACAAAAGACTGCGTCGTCGGCCGCCGCCTGTAGCGCGTCGCGTCAAGCGCGTGGTTTTAGTACCTACTGAATATTTGTAGAATAACATTTTGGAGTTTTCTTATACATTACTAAAACTCTTATCTGAGCATAGTTTCAGTACTGAGATACGAGGTTGCTTAGAGTACCTAACTGCAGTTTTGCTAGTGAATTTAATTTGTCCATCGTTGAATTTAATTTGTGTCATCATAAGTTAAACGACAGCTCGTAGATGTCTCCAATTGCAAAGCAAATTAGTAAGAACATAGATAAAAATACGTTGTATCCCTTGCTTGTGTAGTCATTATGTAATAGACTAGAAGGCCTTTGATGATGATGAGAGAACAATGTAAATGGTAAGAATAAAGTAGAGGTTCTGCTTCAGACGAGGCGCGCGCGGTGAAGGCGGAGGTGTCGGGCGACGAAGAGGAGGACTGCATATCGCGTGAGTACTCGCCACACGACGCTGTGTACACAAGCAATAATGGTTTACAAGCGAAAGTGGCAACGTCGGGACTCTTGAACGGTGTCGATGCATTACCTACCTAACACTGCTCAAAGTCCACCAATCACCTTACGGACATTACACCGATATTCCTGGTTTTTTTTTTTCTACGAGTCAACCGAAATTAATAAAACAAGAACGAATTGAAATAATTAAACAAACTAGTCCTGCGGATTCGAAGTACAAATCCTGGGTCGGCGTGTCTTTTGTTCTGTGTCCATTTTTTATTTTATTTATTTGTTTATTAAACATTAAGTACAGAGCAGGTATATTTATAAGTTTGACTGTGGAGTCGGAATGTATGTGTGTTCTCTAAAGCGTTATCTTATGAGTTGTTATACTTAAGTAGGGAGCTCTGAAATAAAAAATGTGATTATAGTCTGATAAAATATTAATTCAAACATTATAGTCGACGTAGAAAACAGAGTTTAAAGTAAATAATGTTCCCTTCAATACCTACATTGACTGATGCGTATGTGTCGTATAAAACTCTGTTCGCTCATACCACAATTTGTTTGTTGTTTGAAGTCGGTCGGGCCGGCGCCGGACGCTCGGAGTGGGAGCCGGCGCGGGCTGTGTCCGCGCGCGCCAGGGAACAGCTCGCCATGGCCTGTTCCGTGAGGCTCGAGCGCCTCCGCGGCGATGAGGTGCCGCACGCGAGCCAGACGTGTCTCGCGACATCACGCCGCGGGCCGAGGCTCGCGACTCGTATGAAGGACACGCCTGATGACACCGCCGCCGAGGAACAAGCGTACACGTGCGATACTTGCGGGGAACGCTTCTCAGACAAGTTTACGTTAATCGACCACATACAGGAACACGCGGCGGCGGCGCCTAACTATTGCACAATCTGTCCCTCACAATTATCTAGTAAACGTGCCTTCCTTGTACATAAACGTGCTCAAATGGGAGCCAAAAATTTCTCCTGCGGAATATGTGGAAAGGAATTTTCAACTAAATCTAATTTATTGCAGCATGTCATCGTACATACCGGACGGAGACCTTACGGCTGTGACGTTTGTCATAAAGAATATACAACAAAGGCTACTTTGAAAAGACATAAACTGATTCACACTGGTAATAATCCCTATATCTGCGGTAAATGTAAAAAGCAATTTACATGCCAAAGTAGTCTGATTAGGCACTCCAGAACACATACAGGAGAAAAGCCTTATACTTGCGATGTTTGTAGTAAAACGTTTGCAGACAGCTCACACTTACGTATGCATCAACGAATTCACACGGGCGACAAACGTTTTACTTGCCATACATGTGACAAGCAGTTTACACAGATAAGTGATCTGATTAGGCACACCAGAACACACACAGGAGAAAGGCCTTATTCTTGCGAAGTTTGTAGTAAAAGTTTTGCAGAGAACTCAAGTTTACGTAGGCATCAACGACTTCACACGGGCGACAAACTTATTACTTGCAATACATGTGACAAGCAGTTTACACAGAAAAGTAGTCTGATTAATCACATCAGAACACATACAGGAGAAATGCCTTATTCTTGCGATGTTTTGTAACAGCTTTTGCTCCGGGCATGAGACTAAGGGCGTGGGATGAGGGGGTCCCGAGGCCAGGCCTGGGTCATATGTGGAACAAAAGGGTAGAGAAAATGTTGGGCGCCTTGAAATTTTTATTAAACTTATGACACAGGCCCCGCACTAACGATGCCCTAGTGGTGTATGGAGTCCACAAAAACAAACCAGTTTGAATGTTTATTTATACATTTATTTGAAAGGATTTTACACCCAGGCGTCCCCAGGTTACAAGTATCAAAACCAAATAGCGCTAATGCTTATCTAAATATATATCTAATTTGCCAATGTCGCAATTTATACTAAAATGTTAAAGAAAACAACTATAAAACGATATTTATGGAGGACGGAATTCAACTAAAACCTACGGGTGTGTGTGTGTACCTCTAAATGTCTTTGAAGCTGACTAAAGCAGTATGGAACGGACTCACATTTGCAACGCCTGCCTAACCGCTTGCTCTAAAAAGGAACCGTCGTCTTTCCCGTCTCCCGGGGAAAATCCAAAGAGCCTCGCAGGAAACCGCACTCCATTCGGGACTGGTTCCTGAACTTAGGCACTGTGCCCGTGCCTAGGAGCCCTGGAAACCAAACAAGATTATCATTAATACACTACCACATGCTACACCTAACCGCACTTTGTATGGAGACAGAACGGTCAAATATTACTGCCTATAGAGTAATTCCGCATACCGAACTTACCATTAAGGGCTTGAGATCAAGCGAGTAGTCGCTTTATACTCGGGCATGACTAGCGGAGTTGATGGCATGGCCGAATGACGGGCCGGAAGGGTGGCCGATGCCTAGATCTTCATAAATCTGCAACAAAAGCGATAGATTCAATGCTCACGCCGAGCTTCATGGTTTGCGTCGAAACAACCAAAAGCTGATGGTATTCAATGAGAAACAACTTACATGAGAGGGCGTCCGAAATCTCCGAGCCAGCCGCCAACATTCTGGGGCGCGATCATACACGAAATTGCTACTTCGCGTGCCGGCGGGGCGAACAAATCCTTCCACAAAACGAGGACAATCAGGCTTACTGGCCCATGGCCCATATCTCTTACACTTCCACCGAGCCTCATGGAGAAAAATAACCTCTTCTCTCGCCGTGATCGAAATTGCATCCTCATTCAGTTGACAGCTCAGATTCACAAGGAAAAAAAAACTGTCTATGGTAATTTCGACTCGTTGACCTGAAAATTCTGATCTCGCAGTAAATACTGAATTGTAGACTAAAAAGAAATAAAAATTAATCTGAACGAGAAAAACTATGCCTGACATCAAAACAAAATACAGTGATTTCCAAATTTAGAAAACCGATGATTAATTTCATGTAACAACACGTAGTCTAAACTTGCTATAACGGAACGCAAACCGGTGAGTGTTGCTACATCAAAAAGAACAACTATGAGACAAATGTTGCTAGTATAGAAACCAAGCTGTTTAGGGTAAAGGTAAAAAATCCGGCGTTACAGTTTGTAGTAAAACGTTTGCAGACAGCTCCAGCTTACGTAGGCATCAACGAATTCACACGGGCGACAAACGTTTTACTTGCAATACATGTGACAAGCAGTTTACACTGAAAAGTGATCTGATTAGGCACACCAGAACACATACAGGAGAAAGGCCTTATTTTTGCGATGTTTGTAGTAAAACGTTTGCATACATCTCAATCTTACATATGCATCAACGAATTCACACGGGCGACAAACGTTTTACTTGCAATACATGTGACAAGCAGTTTACACAGAAAAGTGATCTGATTAGGCACACCAGAACACATACAGGAGAAAGGCCTTATTCCTGCGATGTTTGTAGTAAAACGTTTGTAGACAGCTCACACTTACGTAGGCATCAACGAACTCACACGGGCGACAAACGTTATACTTGCAATACATGTGACAAGCAGTTTACACTGAAAAGTACTCTGATTAGACATATCAAAATACATACATAAAGACATTACAAATAAATAAATATTAAGGAAACAATCTTACAGACAGACAGCTCAATGAGGCTTGCTTTGATGAATGAAGAGAATCAAAGTGTAGCGCGAAAATGTAACGCTCAAGCTGAACTCCCGCGCACGCTGCCTGGCTCCGGCAGATACCGGCGCTGCGACAGCAGTGTGAGGCGGCGTCTTGTCGCGGCTATAAAGTGTCATTCAATGAAACTTGCTAACTATGTAAATAAAATACCTAACTTTGTTTTGTCACTGTTTCTCCTTTTCCACCACCTCGTCAAACACCATTGAAACCATACACTATTGAAACGGTCGTTACCGTAAAATACATAATCATAAAATATATAACTATATCTTGGATATTTCATTAAAAGTTTAAAATGGTTTCATAAGTTAGGCCATTTCAGATAATTTATTACCAACATAACTTACATGTAAAACTAAATTACATAATTAAAAATAAAATCTATCATTTCAGATTATTTATTGATAAATGTAGATTTCATTTACAAGTCACAATTTTTAAATTCATTATTAATTACATACCATTGAATGACACTTTATGTGACTATAGATATAATAGTTGTACTTAATATTAGTATGTATGTATGTAATAACTTTATTGTACACAAAAAAAACACAAAAAATACAAACAAATAAGGACATTTTGGTACAAAAGCGAACATATCCCTAAAAGGGATCTCTTCCAGTTAACCTTAGTAGTAGTATTAGTATAGTTTTAGTTTATTGATCATTGTTATAAAGCACTATTTTTTTAGGTCTCAAGTGCTTATTATCATGTCATATACGCAAATAAAGTTTTTATTCATCTATCTAAGACTATCATTTGTGAGTTAACACGTTCAATGGAAAGCCAATTTATGAAAGTTTGTTACATAAGTTTCTTAAAATATCACGCCGCTAGCCTACGAATGTCAAAAGACATTTTGTATGGAAGGCGAACCACCTTGAACATGTATTCCAGAGTTGTCCACTGTCCGTGCAACAGCGCTCCTGCGCGGGACCGTTTGGACCGGGAAGCATTCAGTCAAGTCAGGCGAGTGTGTGCGAGAGGGACGATATTACGTCGACTATATATACACGTTGTGGTAGGAGAACGATACTGCTGCAACTCTGACAACGCTCCCCATCATAGGAATCCGTTAGATAGGAAGGCTGTCGACTACGTTCCCATCCCTCCCCTCTCTGTCGTAACCAAGCTAACTGGAGCGCAGTGTTTAAACCGCCCGCGTGGTCGAGTCGGAGGTTTCCCCTGGACTTTTCCCTCCCCTTTTCACTCTTATCGCTTTAATGGGCCCGGAATTAAAAGCCACAGTCAGGTTTAAAATAAAAGTGGAACGACACATTGTATACAGGACAGTAATTATTGTTACTATCATAAGTAGCAGGTGGTAGCAGTGAAAGAGTAGGCCCTACGCGCCTTCCTTCTTTGGAATACGACTTACGACAATGTTCTCTAAACTAAACTTTAGCGTCTATGGCCACCGCCACGGCTCGTAGAACGTACCTAGTGGTTATGTTCTCTATGACGGCACGATTAATTTTCCTTCAATATTCATAATACACGGTGAATACGTATTGTGATACGAGTGTATCGCGTGATGATAATCACCGTGTAACTGATGCCATTGACAATCACTTAACTAGTACTTGCGGCCGGCCGACTGCAAAGAGAATATAACCACCTTACTAGAATAATAGAACGTAGTGGTTATATTCTCTTTGACCTTACTGGTCGTTGCCAGGGCTGCCACATAGGCTACTTTACTGGAGGTTAAGTCACATCCAGACGGTCCAGTCGGACAGTGGTGCCGCAAGTTATAAGATAAATGGAGAAAACCGTGCTGATTCATCTCTTGTTCTGTCTTATACCGTGGTCTTATAGCTTGCTTGACAAGGTGTATTGTTATATTGGATCATCGGGATTTGTTTTTATTAGTAAATTGTAATAACACTCTAATTTTTCGAGGTATCCGAACATATTCAATCAATCAATCAATTCTTTAAAAAATGGCTTCCATCAAATTTATGATGATTTCGCCAATGTCACGTGTTCAATGACGTTGTTCGGTAACGACGCCATGACAGTAGATAAGGTTTTGTACGGTAAATGGGTTCTGCTCGTCGTCGCCCCGGGCACGTGTGCTCACCAACGCGGCGACGATCAAAATCCGAACATATTCAACATCTTGGATCGTGTGGGATCGTGCTGTCACTGTCACTTTACTGTCAAAATCCAACCAAACACAGCTATGCGATTTGGTATTGGTTCGGTTAATGTTATCTTATCACTTCATGTTATTCTCCGGTGCAGAGATCTGATCTTTCCCGAGTCGCTATTTTCGTTACCGTAAATACTAATAATCAACGGCGCTGTTTATCGTGATGGACGCGGCGCACTCGTGCCGCTGCTGCCTGCGGCGCGCTCCGGACAGGGACCTCACGACGCCGTACACACATCTCGGCACCACAGAGATATATTCGGACATGCTCAAGGAGTGCTTCGAGATACATGTAAATATGGTTCTTAAGTTGTTTCACTACATCTAATCGAACGATTAATAATCACGATAAACTCCAATTTGTTAAGGCATGGTGATTTAGAGTCGGTATTCTTGACCCCTTTCTTGGACGTCAACTACTTACACGTCAATCAATATAATAATAGCAATATATAGAAATCTCCAATGAATTTGACATATTTCAAGACAATGTATATTGTAAATATGCAGTGGCAATGGTAATTGCATCTTCAAGGCGTGCATGTTCTTTGTAATTCGCATCATCATCATCATTAAGAGGGCCTTGCCCTGTGTCGTTGCAGCACCTTCCAATCCCTTCTATTCTGGGCCTTAGTCTTCGCATAACATTCAATTAAAAAAATCTTCTGGCTAATGAGACCCTGGGAAACATTAATCAGTATTGTTCAACTTCCAGCTAATACTCGACAGTGAAGAAGAAGTTGGGATCTGTGATGTGTGCGTGGGCCGGCTGCGGGACGCGAGCGTCTTCAAGCTGCAGGTGCAGCGCAGCCAGATAGAGCTACATGCATGGCTGCACAGAGCTCTGCAGGTTAAAGGTAGATCTTGACCTTACCATGGAATAAGTAACTGAAACATTTCCCAATGATAATATGAGTGGATTTTTGAAGGACAAAGTGATTATTTATCCAGCTATGGATGGAGGTCACATTCAGTCTTTGCAAAACTTTGTAACATAAATTTGTGTACAGTGAATAATGACCTGTAGCAAAATGTTTATGTATTTGCACTGTATTTGTTTCTGTAATAGTTGTGAAGGTTTGTCATATGTGAGGTAAGATATCCCTATTCCCCATCCCAAAGTATCTCAGATTCAATTTCTTGATAAAATTTAAAAGGTTTAGTGACTTACATAAACATTCTAAAGATAAATGACTTTTATCTGTATAAGATTTAGGTAGTTACCTTTTATATGATGTCATGTTAGGTGATACATAGTAGTGTAAACTATACAAAGCTAAGAATAGGTGACACAAAATCTTGTAATGTGAGTTTTTCTCGTAACAACAAATGCTCGATATTAAATTGCATGTTTTTTGTTTGTTCCAGAGGAAAAACCAGCAGTTGAGTCAATAATGGAGGATGGAGATGCGTCCAGCGAGGAGCCTGAGTCGTGTGAGCAGCTATTTCATTGATAAATTTCATTGCTTATATGAACTCAACCACCATCTGTAAGAGGCCACATAACAATGTACCTACTATATCTTGCATGTTTATTTCAGACGAAGGAGCTCCACTTAAGTCAGAGTTGAATGCTGTTTATGGGACAAGTGGTGAAGAGAGACAGGAATTATCGCGTTAGTACAATACATATTCTATATTGCACTCACAATAGTTATATGAAGTTTAAACACTTAATCTAAATAAGTAGGGATAAACAACAGCAGGTTTAGTTCCACTTCATCAGTAATTTACTGATAGGCCCTACACTACAGCCTGTTTGTACTAAATTAAACAAACTGGAAATTAAAAATTGTCCACAGCTCAAAGAGCCACTAGTATACTCTGTTCTTCCCTGTCTTTTTATATTTGAAACGGCTATATTTGTAAAAACAAATCCAACTTAGTTCACACAAATATCTGAACGCTTCAATAGAGATACCTATAGAGCTCATAATCTTTGTATAGTATAGTGCCCTCACGTACTGCACTGATGCACAAAAGCGTGTTCTGTTTGTCAAGCAAAATGTATAATAAAATACTCCTGCCTCTAAGACTCGCGCCTCTCACGACATTGAAAAATAATTTATTTGCATGACAAATGTTATTATTCCTTGACAGACTTTTTAGCGGACATTTAATTGAATTATTTAATGTTATTGTATTGTTTAATTTGACTTTTAATTTTAATTATAGTATTTATTACGAATTCATTGTATTTCTGGGACATATTAATTCTAATTTATTGTATTTCTGGGACTTATTGATAGTAATTACAGCCTATAACTAATACTTTTATTTCATAATTATGAAATGTAATATTAGATTGAAATTTAAATTTGACCGGCGATACATAGTGCCACTCTGTACCTCTTACACCACCATTCTGTAACCTATGTTTACAAATAAAAATTACTTACTTACTTAGATAGGTGCTCAGAGTAACAAATACTCACGAGTGTAGAGAGATAATTCTCTCTCTTCATACAAAGTCTATACTTATCCAATATTGCATGTGATGTGGAGGAGGAATGCAGTGAATGGGGTTGGAATCAAATAGCCAAAGATGTAACTGGGATAAACTTAGTTTAGCGAAAGGCAAATGCCAAGTCGCAATGTAGAATCGGCGCTAACTCAGCATGTGTCGAGTCTCTGCAGTGCTCATAATTCGAAACCATTGATTCAAAATTTGTAACCAATTTTTCAAACATTCTGTGGTATTCGATTGATCTCGATGACAATCCAATACGGTCACAGCGTTAAGTTGGTCTGATGTAGACCATGGGAGGTGGTCAAGGAACTGATTAATGACTGATAGTTTATAATTACACATGATCATCGTCTTCGTCGCGTTTAGATTGTGTCTGAGCGTCTGAACGTGTGTGTTGTTGAATTGCCTCAACGACCAATTAACTTTTGTACAACAAGGCATGTCTCAAAAATGAAGTTTAGGAGAGAAATTCATTTTATTATTTGCTTGTTCTAGAGGACGAGCCAGCAGTCGCAGCAGAAACGGTGAATGGCGCGGCAAGAGACGCGGTACTGTGTGAGTACCAACTCAGAGAACTAATATTAATCGGGCGAATGGTTTTATCGTCGGTTCACAAACAAAACTAAAACTCTTATCTGAGCATAGTTTCAGTACTGAGATACGAGGTTGCTTAGAGTACCTAACTACAGTTTTGCTAGTGAATTTAATTTGTCCATCGTTGAATTTAATTTGTGTCATCATAAGTTAAACGACAGTTCGTAGATGTCTCCAATTGCAAAGCAAATTAGTAAGAACATAGATAAAAATACGTTGTATCCCTTGCTTGTGTAGTCATTATGTAATAGACTAGAAGGCCTTTGATGATGATGAGAGAACAATGTAAACGGTAAGAATAAGTAGAGGTTTTGCTTCAGACGAGGCGTGCGCGGTGAAGGCGGAGGTGTCGGCCGACGAAGAGGAGGACTGCATATCGCGTGAGTACTCGCCACACGACGCTGTGTACACAAGCAATAATGGTTTACAAGCGAAAGTGGCAACGCCGGGACTCTTGAACGGTGTCAACGCATTACCTACCTAACACTGCTCAAAGTCCACCAATCACCTTACGGACATTTCACCGATGTTCCTGGTTATTGTTTTTTTCTATGAGTCAACCGAAATTAATAAAACAAAAACGAACCGAAATAATTAAACAAACTAGTCCTGCGGATACGAAGTATAAATCCTGGGTCGGCGTGTCTTTTGTTCTGTATCAATTTTTTATTATTTATTTGTTTATTAAACATTAAGTACAGTGGGTATTATAATATTTATAAGTTTGAATGTGGAGTCGGAATGTCTGTGTGTTCTCTAAAGCGTTGTCTTATCAGTTGTTATAGTTGAGTAGGGAGCTCTGAAATAAAAAATGTGATTATAGTCTGATAAAATATTAATTCAAACATTAAAGTAGACGTAGAAAAATGAGTTTAAGGTAAATAATGTTCCCGTCAATACCTGAATTGACTGGTGCTTATCTGTGTTGTATAAAACTGTGTTCGCTCATACCACAATTTGTTTGTTGTTTGTAGTCGGTCGGGCCGGCGCCGGACGCTCGGAGTGGGAGCCGGCGCGGGCTGTGTCCGCGCGCGCCAGGGAACAGCTCGCCATGGCCTGTTCCGTGAGGCTCGAGCGCCTCCGCGGCGATGAGGCGCCGCACGCGAGCCAGACGTGTCTCGCGACATCACGCCGCGGGCCGAGGCTCGCGACTCGTATGAAGGACACGCCTGATGACACCGCCGCCGAGGAACAAGCGTACACGTGCGATACTTGCGGGGAACGCTTCTCAGACAAGTTTACGTTAATCGACCACATACGGGAACACGCGGCGGCGGCGCCTAACTATTGCACAATCTGTCCCTCACAATTATCTAGTAAACGTGCCTTCGTTGTACATAAACGTGCTCAAATGGGAGCCAAAAATTTATCTTGCGGAATATGTGGAAAGGAATTTTCTAATTTATTGCAGCATGTCATCGTACATACCGGACGGAGACCTTACGGCTGTGACGTTTGTCATAAGGAATTTACAACAAAGGGTAATTTGAAAAGACATAAACTGTTTCACACGGGTAATATGCCCTATATCTGCGGTAAATGTAAAAAGCAATTTACATGCCAAAGTAGTCTGATTAGGCACTCCAGAACACATACAGGAGAAAGGCCTTATTCTTGCGATGTTTGTAGTAAAACATTTGCAGACAGCTCAACCTTACGTATGCATCAACGAATTCACACGGGCGACAAACGTTATACTTGCAATACATGTGACAAGCTGTTTACACAGAAAAGTGATCTGATTAAGCACATCAGAACACATACAGGAGAAAGGCCTTATTCCTGCGAAGTTTGTAGTAAAACATTTGCAGACAGCTATAACTTACGTATGCATCAACGAATTCACACGGGCGACAAACGTTTTACTTGCAATACATGTGACAAGCAGTTTACACAGAAGAGTAATCTGGTTAGGCACACCAGAACACATACAAATAAATAAATAAAATATTAAGGGAACCATCTTACACAAATCGAACTATAGCCCCATAGTAAGCTCAGTGAGGCTTGCTTTATACTGCATTCAGAATTATCTGGCGTCTTGACACATGAGACGCGAACTCTTGTATGTCTATGCTGCCGACCAATGAAGAGAATCAAAGTGTAGCGCGAAAATGTAGCGCTCAAGCTGAACTCCCGCGCACGCTGCCTGGCTCCGGCAGATACCGGCGCTGCGACAGCAGTGTGAGGCGGCGTCTTGTCGCGGCTATAAAGTGTCATTCAATGAAACTTGCTAACTATGTAAATAAAAGACGTTTCTCCTTACATTTTCAGACCACCTCGTCAAACACCATTGAAACCATACACTATTGAAACGGTCGTTACCGTAAAATACATAATCATAAAATATATAACTGTATCTTGGATATTTCATTAAAAGTTTAAAATGGTTTCATAAGTTAGGTCATTTCAGATTATTTATTGATTAATGTACATTTCATTTACAAGTCACAATTTTTAAATTCATTATTAATTACATACCATTGAATGACACTTTATGTGACTATAGATATAATAGTTGTACTTAATATTAGTATAGTTTTAGTTTATTGATCTTTGTTAAAGCACTATTTTTTTAGGTCTAAAGTGCTTATTATCATGTCATATACGCAAATAAAGTTTTTATTCATCTATCTAAGACTATCATTTGTGAGTTAACACGTTCAATGGAAAGCCAATTTATGAAAGTTTGTTACATAAGTTTCTTAAAATATCACGTCGCTAGCTAGCCTGTTAATGTCAAAAGACGTTTTGTATGGATTTATTATCTTTGGGTTAGCCCTACTGGTCGTTGTCAGGGCCTACTTTACTGGAGGTTAAGTCACATCCACACGGTCCAGTCGTACAGCGGTGCCGACAGTTATAAGATAAATGGAGAAAACCGTGGTGATTCATCTCTTGTTCTGTCTTATAGCTTGCTTGACAAGGTGTATTGTTATATTGGATCTTCGGGATGTCTTTTTTTAGTAATTTGTAATAACAGTCTAATTTTTCGAGGTATCCGAACGTATTCGACATTGTGGATCATGTGGGATCGTGCCATGAAGCAAGTATAAGATGGAGCTGGTGATACACACATACAAAGGTGTGTGAAGGAGATGTAAGCATAGACGATAACACACGTGGGAACGAGATACAACGTCATATCTTCTGTCCCTCATCGCGTATAAGGCAGCATTTGTCTGCCACAAGCCGGTGCCACCAAAGTGTTATCGATGAACCAGTGGCCAGAGTATAAAAAAATATGTTGCCCATAATATTGGGTAAACCAGACCGGCTCGAACGTTAAAAATAACAGATTAAAAATTTAATCCTGACGTGATTAGAATACTACTGTGAATTTCATTATTATAATGGCTGAATAACTAAGACGTTTTAATCTAATCGTGATTTTGTTAACTATAATGTAGGTATTAAATTAGTAAACATTTTTATATCGTAATTGGGAGGACATCGGATGTTTTGTGTTTGTCCGCTAATATTTACTAAGAGTTTATTTTGAAGATTCTCAATAATTAAAAACCTACTTGTCAGTAAAAATGGGGAGATTATTCTTTTTGTGGTAACCCCAGAAGAAACTGTCACAATATCTCCGTCGCTGTGTCACAGATTATATAATAGTTCTTCGAACAGATACGTATGTTCTAATAAAAAAGCTCATACCTACCGTTTTAAATGCCTACGAAATTTAACAATGGAGCGACCTTGAACGCTCCGGTCATTGACTGCACGCGCCGAGCGAGCGACGCTAGGGTTGTCACCACTTAGAAATAAACTTTAGTGTTGGTTCTCTATAAGAGCTTTTCTAAAATTCAATGCCAAATATATCTCTCACCCTGTCTATGGTTACGTTACAACATACGACAGATAGTACTTAATGAATTTAATCTACCACAAACATATTACAAAACGAAACACTTTTGTCGTGAATGCCGGACCATCACGATGACGTACGACATCCATTCCACTGGCAGCCCTAACTGAATGGTAGATTCTCTATGGTGAGTGAATTGTTTTGTCCATGATTATACTCTATGGTATGCGCCTTGCTGTTCACTCTGTGCTTCCTGGCGGCAGCCATTTTCAATTGTGACTTTGCCGCCTTTACATGTGATTAAGTGAGTGGTGTTCGTGCGCACCGAGCCTCATCTCATGGATGGCAGGAAACCACGAGAGCTGGTTTCCCTGAAGCTAAGTTTCTCAAATATCTAGATCTCACTATCTAAGTACTTCAACATCTGAGTCTCAGCCCTTTGTGTTTCACGTGTCAATTGTCATCTACCCTATGATTAACCTTTTATACTACTGACTAAGATAGTTGCATTAACGAGTAATCCGTTGTTAACGATCTATACTATCCTTCCTCCCTATCTTTGAGTGGCATGTTATTTCCTGGGATCTAGAGCCTGGGGAGGTTTGAGCGCGGAAGCATCTGAGGATGCGACCACTGGGGCTTGCCTCCACGGCTGCGGCGCGTGGAGGGTGCGCTTGCCCGTGCTAGTGAGTGAGCGAATGGTCGCTTCCCTCTGTGGGGCGGTCAGAGGGAAACTAGCACAAACCCAAAGCCGTCAAGCCGTCAAGCTGTCGCTTCGGCTGCGTTAGTTGCTTCATCTGTATAACGGTCAGCTCTGGACTCTAACGCTTAGGAAACCCGTTACGATATTCCGGTCGCCCACGCCACCGAGAGTACCTAGTACATAGGGATGACCGGTCTCCTTGTCTTCACTGGGGAAGACAACTCGGATCCATCGGTAGCCAACGTGAAGGCACCGGTGGACTCGTGGACAGATGAGAGGGATACAGGCTAAGGGGGGAACTTTCACTGCACAGACTGACTTTACCTTCATTGATACTTATAGTAACTTTCCCTTGAGATTCCTTAACTGTGGCCTATGGCATGGCCTTCTGGGTGTTGGGGATGCTTGGTGGCAATGGTGATGTCATAGAATACCTTTAACAACTACAGGCGGTACGAGGGGGCCTCGCAGACGGCGCCGACTGCCTCGAGTGCAGGTCAGGCGGGGTGCGAGGCGAGAAGAGAAGTAGCGGGAGTAACGGGCCAGCAGACATAGATGAGACTAAGGTAAGGTTCATACACCTTGGTCTTATTCACATCGCGTCGTCTGCCATACTTGCTTGGATACTGCTACCACTAGAGTTACTTTAATTTGGCCGTATGGCGGGCGTCGCGACAACTTTGTTTAGATAAGTACTAACTACCTATATTCCGACGAAAGCACTAAAGTAGTCACCTGTCTTCGTTATTTATTTATAACGTGTATAACGTAATAACGTGTTTAACGTAATAATAGTGTAAAAGTAGCACTCCAAACTTGAATTAGTCACTAAGCAAAAAATATTTTAATATAAGTATTCCGATTACGCGTCTCACGTTTGAGGGTGAACTCCAGCCCAGTAACGGCGATGTTTACGCCCTTTCTTAGTCCGTACAATGCCACCGCAAAACTTGACTCGGAAATCATAGTAAATAAACTATATTTAATACCACTTACTACCCAAGGATAAATATAAACATAAAAACCAACCAATACAAACAACTAAATAATTTGGATATAATGGCAGTTGCGGAGTAAACTTGCTACCTAATTCTTTTGCATCGAAGTAATTTTTGATTCGGTACAACTTTATTACGCGTGGCAGCGTCCGGTCGTGAGCGCGTGTGCCAGCCAACTGACTGAGCCTACCGCGCGCGGCTGGCGAGGTGTAGGTATAATTCTCGGTTCTCACGGTGCAGATACATACCACTGGCTGTGTGTGATTCGCTAACCCTCCTTCTATAGATCCTCTTTCTACGGATCGTGCTGTGACTCCTGTCACTGTCACTGGTAGATAGATAGATATAAAAGAGAAATGGCAGCCTGTCACTGGTAGCACAAAGTAAATAGCGGCGGCGCGCGCCGGAGCAGAGAGTCCGCTCAGTACAAAGTGCCATTTTCGCCGCACGCACAATGACGTAACATTTACAGGCATTCTCGGTTGATTTCGGACGAGCTTAGTCGCGACTGTCACTGTCGCGTCGCGAGTGCTAGTTGTGCGCGCGTTGATCACTTGACGTCCTCGCCGCTACGTAGATAGTTTATGTCACGTACGTCAAAATGAATAACCGATATTATTACAGTTGGAATGTATTTTATTGTTTAAATACACTTAAATACAACAAAAAACGGTGCCTACACTTTCTTCAAATTTTCAAACGATATTGAAAGGTAAATAAAACGGTTTTCTCATTTTGGTAGTTACAATACCTAGGTAGGTAGGTAATTTTTTGAAACTTGCCGCTTTGATAACGACGATCAACCATTACACATTCATCTTATCGTTCGCTGGTAAAACGCCAGTATTTAAGTAGTACTATGGTTTAGTTAAGTAGGTACCTAATTAATTAGGTATATTTTTGTTGGCGCTCTCGACCGCCGCCGGTCACAAGTCACAACTCGCAGCGGGTCACGCATCAATTTATTGGGGTTCCGTACCCGAAGGGTCAAAACGGAACCCTATTGGTGTCGCCCAGACGTCCGTCCGTCCGTCCGTCGTATGTCACAAAATTTGTTCCGAAGAATTTTTAGACTTCTCATTGACCTATGAACTTGAAATTTGGTGACAATCTGACAATGTTCAATATTACGTATATTTTAACAACAAATACTAATATATGAATAAATCATATTTTTGAGGTTGATTCGGAACCCTAAATGTGCGAAGTCCGACTCGCACTTGGCCGGTTTTTTACCAAGATACGCTGGTTCATATTTAAATGTCATGTTGAAGAATTTTTAATTTATCTGCTCCTTTTTAAAATTCAGAATCAATACAGAAGCAACCCTGTGAGTCTGGCAAGTTTAGGTATGTATTTTCAAGAACGGCGGGAACGGACCTTCTGTATATTCTTTATTTTGTGCTGGTAGGAAAACAAATTTATTTACGGATTGACATTGACAGAACAAATGTCAAACGCATTGTTGTAGATTTCTAATTTCTAAATTTCTTGACGGCAGCATTGATCGATGCCTGTATAACCACAAAATAAAGAATATACAGAAGGTCCGTTCCCGCCGTTCTTGAAAATACATACCTAAACTTGCCAGACTCACAGGGTTGCTTCTGTATTGATTCTGAATTTTAAAAAGGAGCAGATAAATTAAAAATTCTTCAACATGACATTTAAATATGAACCAGCGTATCTTGGTAAAAAACCGGCCAAGTGCGAGTCGGACTTCGCACATTTAGGGTTCCGAATCAACCTCAAAAATATGATTTATTCATATATTAGTATTTGTTGTTAAAATATACGTAATATTGAACATTGTCAGATTGTCACCAAATTTCAAGTTCATAGGTCAATGAGAAGTCTAAAAATTCTTCGGAACAAATTTTGTGACATACGACGGACGGACGGACGGACGTCTGGGCGACACCAATAGGGTTCCGTTTTGACCCTTCGGGTACGGAACCCCAATAAATTGATGCGTGACCCGCTGCGAGTTGTGACTTGTGACCGGCGGCGGTCGAGAGCGCCAACAAAAATATACCTAATTAATTAGGTACCTACTTAACTAAACCATAGTACTACTTAAATACTGGCGTTTTACCAGCGAACGATAAGATGAATGTGTAATGGTTGATCGTCGTTATCAAAGCGGCAAGTTTCAAAAAATTACCTACCTACCTAGGTATTGTAACTACCAAAATGAGAAAACCGTTTTATTTACCTTTCAATATCGTTTGAAAATTTGAAGAAAGTGTAGGCACCGTTTTTTGTTGTATTTAAGTGTATTTAAACAATAAAATACATTCCAACTGTAATAATATCGGTTATTCATTTTGACGTACGTGACATAAACTATCTACGTAGCGGCGAGGACGTCAAGTGATCAACGCGCGCACAACTAGCACTCGCGACGCGACAGTGACAGTCGCGACTAAGCTCGTCCGAAATCAACCGAGAATGCCTGTAAATGTTACGTCATTGTGCGTGCGGCGAAAATGGCACTTTGTACTGAGCGGACTCTCTGCTCCGGCGCGCGCCGCCGCTATTTACTTTGTGGTATAACGTAGTGGTTTATATTCTCTCGGGCCGACGTAGGTATAGATCCGTGTTTTCCCCCAAAGTTTCCACTGAATGGTATTGTGCTTTTGTAAAAAAACGAAACAATGAAAAAAGAAAGAGACATCATGCTTGCATGTTATATCATGCCTTTAAGTTTATTGATTCAATTAAATAAAACGTTTTCAAATAATTAATTTTTATTGTATTATTTCTCAAGTGCGTAATATCGTGTTCGTTCCGCGATGTCCGACGACGCGGCTATCGACGTAATGGAGGCGCTGCACTCGTGCCGCTGCTGCCTGCGGCGCGCTCCGGACAAGGACCTGAAGACGCCGTACACACATCTCGGCAACACGGAGATATATCTGGACATGCTCAAAGAATGCTTCAACATACATGTAAATATATTTTGTCATTTCTTGTGAAGTGATTATATTTTTCTTATTTAATTTCCTCTCGAGGTCAGATCATTTATTCATAAAACAAATTAACTAAGCACAAACAGTCCACAAAATCTAATCCTCAACACAGGCTTCGTCAGGTGCGTACATAAACAAACAATCACAACACAGAGACACCAGACATGAATTCCGCCACAGGCTTCGTCAAATGGACTTAACATAAAGGACCGCCCCGGATCGTAGCTGGCTCAAAAGTTCCCATAATACTGGCGGCGTTGCCGCGCTGGATGGCCAGCGAAATCTGTTGAGCCACAAACAACCCGGACCGAGGATCGCACCCCCTTTCCCTCAGTCGTCGACCCAAATCCCTCACAAAGTCCCTGGCCTCCGCGCCCCATGGTCCCGCAGTCTCCACCGCTACTGGCACGAAGTCGTACATTGTCTTATTTAATTCATGACTCACTTAGCAGTTTGTATTCTACTACTGGGCAATTCAATGGTAATTCATGTAAAAAAATTATGAGTGTTAAAACCTTCTAAGGATGTGAAGTAAAACTTGTTATGTTAGCCCTGAATAAAGCTGCTAAATTAAAGATGATTATGAAATAAGGAAAATATAATAAATCATTTTAAAAACAGCCACCAAGTGTCATATGAGTTATCATGCAATTACCCTAATAATGGCCAATATTCCTTTCAAATAGTAATATTCATGGTGGTTATTATTGTTATCAAATCAAATCAAATCAAATCAAATTTATTGTCAAAACTGTGTACATTGTTATAACATGTCATAAAAATAATGAGTTTCAACAGTTTGCCCATTTCGGACGTACAATATTAATAAGATAAATCTGAAATAACTAAAAAAACAGTGGTATAATAATTAATGAAATAATAATAATGATCATTTTACATCCCATTTGAAATATTCATTCAAGTCATAAAAACATTTGTCTAGCAGCCAGTCCTTAAGTTTCTTTTTAAATTGTGTCCCTTCAAGCGACTTAAGACTTTCCGGTAAATTGTTGTAGATTTTAATCCCAGTAAAGTACGTG
This sequence comes from Cenopis cana, assembly GCA_951800055.1. Classification (NCBI taxonomy): domain Eukaryota; kingdom Metazoa; phylum Arthropoda; class Insecta; order Lepidoptera; family Tortricidae; genus Cenopis; species Cenopis cana. Next base: position 2,379,787 of record OX637496.1, read on the forward strand.
CTCTTATTGAGTATATAGCTCGAAGGGCGCACTGTACATAAGTCATATTTATATTGCGATCGTATATTTGCCTTAGAGTCACATTTCTTAATAAATATATCTTTACGTTCTCTGACAAATAAACAAATTTCTTGTATAAATATACACGTCAGGGTCAATAGTTTATGATGTTTAAACACGGGTCTTAGACTTTCTCTGTTTTTAACCTTAAAAATAATTCGCAAACACCTTTTTTGAAGAATAAATGTTGACTGAGCGTTGACCGAGTTACCCCAGAATATTATACCGTAAGTCAGTACAGGATAAACATTACCATAATATGTTTGTTTGGCAACCTCTATAGATGTTATATTGGTTACTATTGATATTGCATAACAACTTTTGGCCATTTTATTATTAATTTTCTCGATATGTAATTTCCAATTTAGGTTGCTATCAAGAGTAACCCCTAAAAAGTTAGTACTATGAACTTGTTCAATAGTTTTGTTGTCAACAATTATATTAAAACTCTGTGGTACCTGTTTATAATTAACAAATTGCACAATTTTTGTTTTATCTAGATTCACCCTTAAATTTAGGGATAGTAACCAGCTTATAATTTTTCTAAGTGTACTATACAATTCATTACTAATGTCAGAGCCGTTTAAATTGTCATCAGTTATAAATACGGTAGCATCATCTGCGAACATAACACATGAGTGGTTAATTATTAAGGGGAACTCATTTACATACACCAAAAATAATAATGGTCCTAGGACGCTGCCTTGTGGTACACCTTGCACATTTCGTTCAAAATTTGACTGTAGTCTTGTAATTGTTTTTGTCGTTTTGTCATAAGTGTCTAAAACTATAGATTGAGTTCTGTTTGTAAGGTAAGTCTGGATAAGTTTAAATGCCGGTCCCCTAATTCCCACATGTTCGAGCTGGCTTAACAATATTTTGTGGGAGACACAGTCAAATGCCTTGGAGAGGTCTATAAAAAGTCCAATAGACACTGTTTTTTTATGTATATCTGCCCATAAATGCTGTAAGAAATTGATGATTTGTTATGATTATGAGTGTGTAACTTACAGTTGAATGATGGCGGGGAGGAGTGCGGGATCTGCTCCGCGTGCGTGGGCCGGCTGCGGGACGCGAGCGCCTTCAAGCTGCAGGTGCAGCGCAGCCAGGCGGAGCTGCAGGCGCGGCTGGAGCGAGCTCTGCAGGCCATAGGTTACCTGGGCTGGGCCTGTCTCTTGAGCGCTTGAGTAGACTTCCGGACTCTTGTCGCATTGCAACACAATAGGGTAGTTTGGGGAGTAAATGGAACAGTAGAAGAGAATTGAGCTGGTTTCCACTTTATTTTTCTAAACGGTTTAAAAACATTTTAAATGAAAACAAAATTATAATAGATGACTCACGAATATTTAAATTCAAACATATCACTGTTATAAATCTTGCTTTGATTACCACAAACTTTTCAAATATACCAATAACATCTGTTAAAGTGGAAAGAAGCTTTCCTTTTTGAGCTGGATGTATTCTGTCAGGGGAAAAATACATAGCCTAACCAGAAATCATTTAGAACAACTTTTGATGTGTTACGAGACGAGAGTCAGTTAACAGTTAACGAAATATAATGATCAATTACCTGCATAATTTATATTGTTGAATGCCTAATTGTTTTTTTTTTCAGTTGATTACCGATAAGACTAGATCTCCGTATTAATTAACATCATTCAATTTACTATTTTGGTGCAGTCATTAACAGAGTGTAATTTATAATTGTACTATTAACTTGTATCTTTCTTGTAGATGCAGATGAGGACCTTGCTTACAAGTTGGAGGTGGAAGACAGTGGTCCGAGTGCTGACCCATTACGTAGGTGCCACAGTGAATTCATTATGATCATTGTCAGATAATTAGATCTTAGCTTAATAAAATGAACCGATTTATCAAGAGACCTTTTCTGCTTCAGATGAAGATCTTCCGGTGAAGTCGGAGGTGGAAGAAGACAATGGGACGAATGAGGACTGCTGCAGTGCGTTGAGTAAGTATAAGCTTCTTGTTTATATTAGTTTAGCAGGACAGCTTTATCAATGTAGTCCTACATTAGATGCATATATTGATAAATAGTTTTAATTTTCATTCCAAAATGGATTTGTGATTTACTTTATAAAGCGTTTATTCTTATTAAAAAATAGAGGTGTGTGTGTGTGGATCACATTTCATGTGGCCTGTTAGTAAATTGTTTAAAAATTAGTCTCTTTCGCTGATAATGGTAGCCTTTATTTAACAACCTCACTTGACTAAATATGCAATTTCAGTCATTGTCAGATAAGTTGATCTAAGCGCCGTCCTCTCCCGGCGAAAAAAATATACAATGCCATTCTTTTGTTATCTGCCCTGGGATCCCAGGGACTGGTAGACGACGGGTAATAAAATGAACAGATTTATCAAGAGTCCTTCTCTGCTTCAGATGAAGATCCTCCGGTGAAGTCGGAGGTGGAAGAAGACAATGGGACGAGTGAGGACTGGTGCTGTGCGTTGAGTAAGTATAAGCGTTATCGAAATATATACTTAATATAGAGTTAAGAGTTGTTAAAATCTCCGACTTAAAATTGTATGATGTACAGAATAAAACGTATTTGTTTTACTATCCATTATCTAGTAGTTGCAAGTTTGCAACAGCTTTCTATCCAAAGGTGACGTGTCATCGATTTGACTTTGTCCGCGTGAATTTCCCTCCCTCACCGATGATCTGGGTTATTCCATATGTTAATCCAGGCTATCAACTGATTGTGTACTAAATTTCGTCAAATTCCGTTCAGCCGTTTTTGCGTGATTGAGTAACAAACATCTTAACGAAAGTTAGTGTAAATAATCTAGAACGCACTAAGTGTCGTCTTTTGTGCAGACGAGGAGCCCGCCGCCGAGTCGGAGGCGTCGGGCGACGCGGCGAGCGACGACTGCGCGTCACGTGAGTGCTTATGGTTACATTTAATCACTTTGTTTGCGATCTTGCGGCCATCGCAAAGTGAATAACTTCTTCACCGGTCGTCGGTTCCTCGAGGCTTCCGCTTGTGACCACTGGAGGAGCAGTTCTCCACCACCACACTCCATCCACATCGTATTGTTTCCTGACTGCCGACTGCCGGTGGCATCCCGGATTACAAATTTAAACGGTTTCATTCCGTTTATCTTCCGTAGGTAGAATTGGGAGAATACAGACTGAGCCACGGACATTTTTTTTGTATCTTCATAATATTAGACTAGATTACCGAGTGGCGTGGGTAGTCGTGTGTGGTCTGCGGCTTGTGGTGACTCAGAAACCATATGTACACAAAGTTACACATGTGTGAGCATGGCAGCAACCATGTCCACTGTCTTGCAGCACAACCCTGAACTGCCTGGACGCCAGGGCATGCTTTCACTAAACTCCCCAAGCCTAGATGTTAACCTACAAAATTACTACAGATGCAGTCAGATTCCGCATGGGCTGTGGTAATATTGAAGCGGTTATAGTAAGTATTGTTAGTGAGCAGGTGTGTCGTGTCGTGTGTTGCAGTCGGTGGGGCCGGCGCCGGACGCTCGGAGTGGGAGCCGGCGCGGGCTGTGTCCGCGCGCGCCAGGGAACAGCTCGCCATGGCCTGTTCCGTGAGGCTCGAGCGCCTCCGCGGCGATGAGGCGCCGCACGCGAGCCAGACGTGTCTCGCGACATCACGCCGCGGGCCGAGGCTCGCGACTCGTATGAAGGACACGCCTGATGACACCGCCGCCGAGGAACAAGCGTACACGTGCGATACTTGCGGGGAACGCTTCTCAGACAAGTTTACGTTAATCGACCACATACAGGAACACGCGGCGGCGGCGCCTAACTGTTGCACAATCTGTCCCTCACAATTATCTAGTAAACGTGCCTTCGTTGTACATAAACGTGCTCAAATGGGAGCCAAAAATTTCTCCTGCGGAATATGTGGAAAGGAATTTTCAACTAAATCTAATTTATTGCAGCATGTCATCGTACATACCGGACGGAGACCTTACGGCTGTGACGTTTGTCATAAAGAATATACAACAAAGGCTACTTTGAAAAGACATAAACTGATTCACACTGGTAATAATCCCTATATCTGCGGTAAATGTAAAAAGCAATTTACATACCAAAGTAGTCTGATTAGGCACACCAGAACACATACAGGAGAAAGGCCTTATACTTGCGATGTTTGTAGTAAAACGTTTGCAGACAGCTCAGCCTTACGTATGCATCAACGAATTCACACGGGCGACAAACGTTTTACTTGCAATACATGTGACAAGCAGTTTACACAGAAAAGTGATCTGATGAAGCACACCAGAACACATACAGGAGAAAGGCCTTATTCGTGCGATGTTTGTAGTAAAACGTTTGCAGACAGCTCAGCCTTACGTATGCATCAACGAATTCACACGGGCGACAAACGTTTTACTTGCAATACATGTGACAAGCAGTTTACAAAGAAAAGTGATCTGATGAAGCACACCAGAACACATACAGGAGAAAGGCCTTATTCGTGCGATGTTTGTAGTAAAACGTTTGCAGACAGCTCAGCCTTACGTATGCATCAACGAATTCACACGGGCGACAAACGTTTTACTTGCAATACATGTGACAAGCAGTTTACACAGAAAAGTGATCTGATGAAGCACACCAGAACACATACAGGAGAAAGGCCTTATTCGTGCGATGTTTGTAGTAAAACGTTTGCAGACAGCTCAGCCTTACGTATGCATCAACGAATTCACACGGGCGACAAACGTTTTACTTGCAATACATGTGACAAGCAGTTTACACAGAAAAGTGATCTGATGAAGCACACCAGAACACATACAGGAGAAAGGCCTTATTCGTGCGATGTTTGTAGTAAAACGTTTGCAGACAGCTCACGCTTACGTATGCATCAACGAATTCACACGGGCGACAAACGTTTTACTTGCAATACATGTGACAAGCAGTTTACACAGAAATTTAATCTGATTAGACATATCAAAATACATTCAAAAGAAAGACATTACAAATAAATAAATAAATATTAAGGGAACAATCTTACAGAAATCGAACTAAAGCCCCATAGTAAGCTCAATGAGGCTTGCTTTATTCTGCATTCAGAATTATCTGGCGTCTTGCCACTTGAGACGAACTCTTGTATGTCTATGCTGCCGACCAATGAAGAGAATCAAAGTGTAGCGCGAAAATGTAACGCTCAAGCTGAACTCCCGCGCACGCTGCCTGGCTCCGGCAGATACCGGCGCTGCGACAGCAATGTGAGGCGGCGTCTTGTCGCGGCTATAAAGTGTCATTCAATGGCACTTGCTAACTATGTATAATGAACAAATGAAGTACCTAACTTTGTTTTGTCACTGTTTCTCCTTGAATTTTTACACCACCTCGTCCTTCCCACTCATTCTATATGGCGGTCATTCATTCAATATGGCGGTTTGTTTACATAGTTAGCAAGTTTCATTGAATGACAATTTATGTCTCCTTGGATATAATAGTTGTACTTAATATTAGTATAGTTTTAGTTTATTGATCTTTGTTAGAGCACTATTTTTTAAAGTTTTTTCTATTATGTCATATACGCAAATAAAGTTTTTATCCATCTATCTAAGACTATCATTAGTGAGTTAAACATAAACGTATTCTGGAGTTGTCCACTGTCCGTGCAACAGCGCTCCTGCGCGGGACCGTTTGGACCGGGAAGCATTCGTCTCTGTCTGTCGGCAGAGTGTGTGCGAGAGGGACGATATTACGTCGGCTATATATACTCGTTGTGGTAGGAGAACGATACTGCTGCAACTCTGACAACGCTCCCCATCCCATCATAGGAATCCGTTAGATAGGAAGGCTGTCGACTACGTTCCCATCCCTCCCCTCTCTGTCGTAACCAAGCTCACTGCAGCGCCAGCTCTTAGAGTATTCCAGTGTTTAAACCGCCCGCGTGGTCGAGTCGGAGGTTTACCCTGGACACCTGAACCTGGTTTCGGTCTTGAGCTGCGCGCTTCAATTCGCTCCAAGTCTTCCCTATTGTCTTCGCCTCTGAACACAAACAAATGGTGGACTTAATGCTAAAGGGCATTCTCTACCATTCAACCACGGCCCTCCTTACCTATCATAAGTAGCAGTGAAAGAGTACCTAGGCCCTGCGCGCCTCCCTCCTCGCGCAGCTCGTTTGGGATACGACTTACGACAATATGCCTAAGGCCTAAACTAAACTTTAACGTCTATGGCCACCGCCACGGCTCGTAGAACGTAGCACGTAGTGGTTATATTCTCTTTGATGGCACGATTAGATTTTCCTTCAATATTCATTAATACACGGTGAATACGTATTGTGATATGAGTGTATCGCGTGATAGTAATCACCGTGTAACTGATGCCAGTGATGCCATTGCGATTAACAATCACTGAACTAGTATTTACCAAAGAGAATATAACCACTACGTTCCTATTTACGGCCGACTGCAAAGAGAATATAACTGAATATAACCACCAAATAGGATATAACCACCTTAGAGTAGGCGCACACAGAGAGCGTTCTGCGTTCTCTGTATTGTACCGAGTCCCTTATGATAATGCACACAGCAGGCAGTCAGAACGCTCCTTAAATTCATACAACTCTGCACGCAGAACAGAGAACGCTGAACGCAGAACGCTCTCTGTATAATCGCCAAAGTAAACCTGGTATTTAAAGTATGCTTATGTATCTGTAAGTAATGGTTACACACGCACACATACATGATTAGTGTTGTAGCGGCAAATATAGATGGCGCTGTCAAATTGGTTTCAATGAAATGGTTCAAGAGGGCACTCTTTACCTATTAATACTTACTTTACTCTTTGGCTTAGCCCTACTGGTCGTTGTCAGGGCTGCCAGGCTACTTTACTGGAGGTTAAGTCACATCCACACGGTCCAGTCGTACAGCGGTGCCGACAGTTATAAGATAAATGGAGAAAACCGTGGTGATTCATCTCTTGTTCTGTCTTATAGCTTGCTTGACAAGGTGTATTGTTATATTGGATCTTCGGGATGTCTTTTTTTAGTAATTTTTAATAGACAAATTTTACCTGAAAATAAAATTTATATTAAGTTACTTACCTTATTCCAAGCCTAACAAATTGAGATGGCGACATCCGTTTCCGCTGGCAACCTGCCATGTTCCGAGTGACGTTTACCGGTTTTATCCCCACCCTTAGGAACCAAGCGGCGCTATGGCTGCGGACCGAGCAGCCGTCATTGGATTCTCAATTTGATCTACCGTCCAATATGATATAAGTGGACGGTAGATAGCCACTGCAGATAGACAGGTGGCAAATGTAGCCACGGTAGGTAGACCGGTGGCACTGCGTTATGTAAACAAAGCACGAACTAAGGGTAGGTAGTTGATTTGTTTATGCTTAAATAAGATCTGATGATTAACTAGTACAGCTGAAAAAGAGCTTAAGTGCTAAATTGTTCCTGAAAAACAAGCTTAAAAAATAAGTTTTTAGCTGAAAAATAAGCTTAAATTCTAATACATGCAAGTGAATGATAATAAAAATGAAATGGTTTTTAAGCACACGCCAGCAGACAGCAATAAAATTAGGCTTGGAATAAGGTAAGTAACTTAATATAAATTTTATTTTCAGGTAAAATTTGTCTATTAAGTACCTGTACCTTATTCCAAGCCTAACAAATTGAGAAGTGTTTGTTATCGGCTGCTGGTTCATAAGGATTAATCGAAACTAAATAGTTTAATTAGAACGCCAATGTGAAGAATAGAATAAAGCATTGTAGAGGAGTGAAAACTTTTATACTTAACACATACAAGTAATATAAATATCATAATCACTCCTTCACCATATATTAAACTACATAACAGGCTCTACTAGTGTCCAAAACGCCTACAGATTTAAAATGAACATTTTTTGAAATACCTAGTAGACCAGCTAGTCACTTACACCTACGTAATCCATAATTACTCCTTCACCATATATCAAACTACATAATAGTATCTACTTGTTTGAAAAATCTAGTAGCACCAGCTAGTCACTTACGTGTTTCTACGTTATAAATATGTCATCTTTATTAACGATTGTCAGCTTAGCAATTGCGAATATTGTTCACACCGTAGCAATCCACAGAATAGATTTCACCAGTTAACCACGAAGCTTTTATACCTTCCTCTCGGTTACAGAACAAAACCTAATGATATCCAATAAATAAGTAAAGGTCAGTGGATCAACATTTGGATTAGAACTATAAGCCAAACAATTTGAATGTGTAATTCATTGGTAGGCAATATCGGACCGACATTTAATTGAACTAGCTTCAATATTAGCAGCTTTTCAAAATTTAAAACAAATGTAGTGTAAAAATCCTGTGCACGTCCTTTAACGTGGGATCACAGAATGAGTAATAGTACGTGGAATCCATAAATGCCTATCCGGCTGACAAAATGTACTGAACTGAACAACGGTAGTGATTATCTTCTCTTTGAACTGAACCAAGCTATGGGTCCGTTTACAGAACAGTGTTCAAAATAAACAGCCTAAAATGCGAGGAATTATCTACGCGAATTGACTTACGCATTACGTCCTATCCCAAATATGCTTGTAGTCTTAGCCACGATGATTATAAGACGCCATAAAAGACCTTCGCCTACGGCTAATAAATAAACTGAAGTGGGCCACCAGTCATCAGCCACACAGCTATAGAACTAGACAATGGTAAGAGATTTTTTACTATCCAAGACTAAATACTATGAATCTCGATGTCCATGGATAGGGCCTCATTCTCCCGGTCGCTGAATTATAACGCTAAATTGTTAACATATCGATAGGGGCACTAGGTAAAACCTGGTAGATACATAGTTATAAACGGGAACCCTCCTGTATCATACGTATACAAAGGAGAAAGAACGCGCTGAACAAAGAAAAATAAATGTCGACGCTATCAATATCTACCGTCCGATAGTAGCGACGAACTTACTAACAACAACCAACGACAAATACTGCAGTTAGCTGGATCACCTGCGATGTCGAAACTATGTAAGCTTTCCAAGTTGCGAGGAGACCTGACTGATTAAGTATAGGTAGGGTAGGTACCCCATACCCCATAATAATTATGTATAGAGTACCTTACAGGGGAGAGAATGTTCTACAATTATTCGACCCTAATTTCGCATGGACTACAATATAGGTAGTCTTAAAAAACGCTGAATACGCACACCGATAGTCAGCTGTTTTACGAAAGGAATAGTTCGTGATGATGTATTGTTAGCCACAGCTCTTGTTAAGGCTGAGTCGAAAACAGGGGCCTATCAGGTGATTCGAGCAGTGCTAGATCAAGGATCACAAGCTTCATTTGTCACCGAGGAAGTTGTGCAAGCTTTAGGGTTAAAGAAAATTCCTAGCAAGAGTACAATTTCAGGATTAGGCGGCGATCAGACTTCTTTAGCGTCTAAATACATTGTCGAATTAAAAGTTCAATCGCTCACTGATCCATCCTTCAATACGGTATTGAAGGCATATGTATTGAATAAGATCACTACTTATATTCCTAGTAAGGAAGTAGGAGTTTCAGAATGGCTGACGGGTCAGCACCTCAAGTTGGCTGACCCAACTTATAGTTCACCCAACAAAATAAGTATACTGTTGGGAGCCGAAGTGTACTGTCAAGTACTTAGAAATGGAGTGATAAGGTGTCCAAAGGGATTCCCGGTAGCACAATGCACCACTCTCGGGTGGATTCTGTCTGGTCCTGTCGGACCAGAAAGTATTAATAAAGAGATAACAGGTGAGGTGTTGGGGGAATAGTTATGACTATAACATGCATAAAGCCTTCGTTATTCAAAAGCGTGCCATAAGGACTATGGTGCGTATCCCACAAACTGTGTCTTGTAAGGAACACTTCAAAAGTTTGAAAATTCTAACTGTCCCGTGTTTATACATCCTCCTGCTCCTTACTGACCTTGTCAGAAATCTCCATAAGTACGAGACTGATGTAGAAAAGAAGTTACGCATGCAAACAAGAAGGAAATATCTACAGTGTAAATTGGAGCCGAAACTCAAAATTGTGGCTCATTGTACGGAATTCCAAGGGGTTAAACTATATAACAAGCTTCCTGGTGAGTGGAAGAGTATCACTAGCCCAAATATCTTTAAGAATAAGTTAGAGACACTGCTGTTAAAGGAGTGCTTTTACTCAGTTGATGAATTTATGGATTTCTTTGGTAGTAACTAGTCCTTTTAATTTAGATATTCAGGAAACAGATTGTGTTCAATATATTAATAGTATCTGCTATAAATTAGGCTCAATTGTTGTTTCTCAATATTGACATCTTGTTTTCGTAATATTATGACATCATTGTATATTAGATTGTGATTAGATTTAAGAATTAGTATAAGTGACATTCAAATACAATACCTAACGTAGTACTTAGTGACCTGCAAAAGCTCACGTCAAATCTCTCCGCCATAGGTCTGGAACTTAACACCGCCAAATGTGAATTTTTCTCATGTGGACCCATCGCTAATGGATCCGTGCCCAGATTCAAATCCCTTCTTCCAAATTTAAAAATTATAGATAACATTTCTTTCGCCCTCTTAGGCGCTCCAATCTTCCCTGAAGGCATTAGTCCAGTTATTATTAGTAAAACCTCTAAATTAGCTGCATCCCTACCCCATCTTCAGCAATTGTCAGCACATACGGCCCTTTTGTTACTACGAAACTGTTTTTCTATGCCCCGTCTAACCTATATCCTCAGAACATCTCCCACATGGAATTTCCAGAATGAAATTCACGACTTTGACCGTACTCTCAAAAAAGGACTAGAAAATATTTTAAACATCAGCTGCAATAGAACTCAGTGGATCCAGGCCACCCTCCCCGTCCGGTATGGTGGGCTGGGCATCCGACGCGCTGAGGACATCGGACTGATTGCTTTCCTCGCATCAGCTCACGCAACAAACAACCTTGTCACTCAGATACTCCCTTATGATGGTGACAATGTTGTTTGTCCGTTTTTAGAGGATGCACTCACAGCATGGTCAGTCCTTTGCCCAAACGGCGAATTGCCGGAAAACCTGAAATGCCAACGCCAATGGGACGAAATCCTTTGTAAAAGTAAACAGGAGACCCTCATGTTAAACGCGTCGGGTACAGACGTGGCTCGCCTCAAAGCTGCTATGACTCCCGAGTCAGGAGCCTGGCTGCACGCCCTACCCTCCCCACATCTTGGCACACTCCTCGACAATGAGTCCCTCAGGATAGGAGCAGCCCTTAGACTCGGGTGTCAAGTCTGCGAGCCTCACGTCTGTATTTGCGGAGCTGCAGTAGCGGCCAATGGTCATCATGGCCTAAGCTGCCAACGCGCCGCCGGAAGATTCCCGCGACACCACGCCATTAATGATATCGTACGGCGAGCCTTGGTCTCGGCAAATATTCCATGCGTCTTAGAGCCCCAGGGCCTAAACCGTACTGACGGCAAAAGACCGGACGGACTCACACTGGTTCCTTGGGTGAGAGGGCGCAGTCTACTATGGGATGCAACATGCGTCAGCACCTTTGCTCCCTCTCACCTAGCAAACACGACGCGTGCAGCTGGCGGCGCTGCTGAAACCGCCGCCAAACTCAAGCACGCCAAGTACAGCAATCTGGAGCCAGTATATGAGTTCGTCCCGGTTGCCGTGGAGACTGGTGGGCCCTGGTGCGCCGAGGCCAAAGCATTCGTTGCCGCTCTAGCTCGACGCCTAAGAGATCGTGGAGGCGATCCCCGCTCTGGTGAGTACCTGGTGCAAAGGATATCCCTCTCCATACAACGAGGCAACTCCGCCAGTGTACTAGGAACCTTTGCGCCAGGTGGTAACAGAAGCGAGGAATCCCCCCAATTCGCTCATAAAAAAAATTGGCGGGATTTGAACCCAAGACCACGGCCTTTTTAGCTTTAGGTAGTTATTTTAATTGTATAATAATTATATACTTTGTAATTTAATTTTATGACTAGTCTCAAATACAATTGTAATATTGTTCATGAATAAATAATACAATACAATACAATACAACAGCCTTACACTCGCGGATAATTGAAGACAAGGTATTATTAAAACTACCAGCCCAAACTAAATGGTTTATTAAAGAAGACAAAAGGTGCGAAGACACGTTTGTTCATTGTCGCGACGAGAGGTACAGCCACGGCGTGAAGTCGCCTTTATGTGAAAACGGTCCAACCTGCAATGAAAACGCACGTCAGATTGCAATTGAAAGATTACCTAATGGTAAACGTGGAAAGCACAAAACATTTACAGCTAGATACACAAAGGCACCTGTAAATGAAGCTGACAAAACTAGGAAAAAGACTACGCACTTACCTCTAAAGAGAGAAAGATCACCAAAATGTGTATCTTCTTTCATGCATCCTGTAACAATTAAAGAATTTTATAACAGGCCATCGAATACCACGAAAACGGTTAAAACATTACAAGAGAAGGAAAGATTTATTAATTCAAGGAGGTTTTGTATATCAGAAAATAGTTATTACTTTATAAAGAACAAATAACTGTAAATAAGTGGTACCTATATATAAATAGTTAACCTGTAAATAGTTCATAGACCAAGAGAGAACAAACACATAATACATAATTATGAGACGGGCAGCCTAAAAAAGAAAAAGAATATTATATTAATATGTTGTACTTACCTGGTGTAGAGAGAAGAATACCTATGTATGTATTAGTGTTCGGTGAAATTTCCGTTGCTATCGCCATCTGAAACAAAAAAGAATGATTATCACAAAGATTCAAGATCATGGTTAAATGCCTTCAAATTGGGCACGGACTCTTGAGTTTGGGATTGGGACATTCTTTGGTGATGGAGGATGGCAGACACATGCTTTTCGCTTTTCGGCAGACACATAAATATCAGGCTCAGATTTGTAACTAGAATTGTTAATATTATAAGGTCAAAATGTATTGATTAAGAGTCTGAATTGTTTTTGATATTTAAGTGGATATTGTATATTTTACCTTTGTATAGTTTAAAGAGTTCATGTTTTTAGTTTAAAAGAATCTAATAGGTCAGTAAAGCCCCACCAGTTTGGCTTTGTATTTAACTAGATGTAGTTCATTGACTATTTCATGGTGGACAAGTAGTGAAGGACAAATGTTGTCCTTGGTGGGCGGTATGTATAATCTGTATGCTTAATTGTATGTAATACAATACTCAGTTGTTATTTTATTGCCCAATAGATGTCGCTGTTACGGTAGAGCAGATTTCTGAAACACGCGAACGTTTGTTTCCCGTGGTTTGTGTAAAGGATTTGATTTTGTTTTGTTTTATTTGAGGATTAGAACTGTGTGGTTTATACAAGAAATACATTCGTCGTTTTTGTTACGATCGGTGTTTTTTCTTGTTCCTCCTTCGAAACCGTAGTGCAATCTTGTACACAACTTTTCATGTGTTACGAGAGTCAGTTAACAGTTAACGAAATATAATGATCAATTAATAAAATAAAATAATAATAAAAATAAAAATAGCCTTTATTACTGAAGTTTTTTTTTTTTTAAACATTAATACTCTATCTACTTAAAAAATATACCTTAATTATTTTCTATACAATTATATATAATACTAATTCAATTCCCATTGACAACTTCAGTTTGTCTTCCGACATAGGCCTCTTCCAAGTCCTTCCAGGTGACGCGGTCTCTCGCTTTCCTGAGCCAGTCCACTCCGCTGTGAATGATCAATTACCTGCATAATTTATATTGTTGAATGCCTAATTGTTTTTTTTTTTTCAGTTGAATACCGATAAGACTAGATTTCCGTATTAATTAACATCATTCAATTTACTACCCTATTGTGACGACATTGCGACAAGAGTCCGGAATCTATTATTCCCGACTCCGAATCTATTTTGGTGGAGTCATTAACAGAGTGTAATTTATAATTGTACTATTAACTTGTATCTTTCTTGTAGATGCAGATGAGGAACTTGCATACAAGTTGGAGGTGGAAGTCAGTGGTCCGAGTGCTGACCCATTACGTAGGTGCCACAGTGAATTCATTATGATCATTGTCAGATAATTAGATCTTAGCTTAATAAAATGAACAGATTTATCAAGAGACCTTTTCTGCTTCAGATGAAGATCTTCCGGTGAAGTCGGAGGTGGAAGAAGACAATGGGACGAGTGAGGACTGCTGCAGTGCGTTGAGTAAGTATAAGCTTCTTGTTTATATTAGTTTAGCAGGACAGCTTTATAAATGTAGTCCTACAGTAGATGCATATTAGAACAGGAACAGAATTGGAAAAGGTGTCTCTAAACAATCATAATCATCATAATCATAATAGCCTTTATTGCCGAAACTAAAACAGTATTACATTAACTTTTACTTAAAAACTAACACATCGGATTGTCCGGATTAGTGTTCAGCGTGTCTTCTGACACATAGGCCTCTCCCAGCTGTTTCCATTCCTTTCTATTAATGGCTTTCCTGGTCCAGGTGGCAAGGGCTCTAAACAATGCAAGCGGCAAATCATGTAACAGTTGGGGTGACAACGTTATCAGAGGGTTTAGACCCTGCAGAATACGGATCTGCCTGTCGCCATCTCCAAATTTGAGCCGGAAGTATGTTATACAGGGTAATGTCCAGCCCATACAAAAAAACGCGTAGCACATTTAGTAAATTGTTGCTCTGGTACCCTAAAAGAGGTCCGATTAATATGGTTTTTTGGTATGTTGTGAAGGACAATATTAGCCATGGTAACCTAAAAATTTCGGCCCTCCAGCTCCATAACTTTGGCCGCGATCTTGGAAATAGTGTCACTTTTTTCATTTCTTTGCTTTTACTGTCGTCAAAGTTCAATCCAGTGCTAATCATAGTTCTGCAATATTGTAGAATACTGCAATATTTTCAGTTGTCACTCGCACGACACACAACACTAACAATGTCCGTTGTCAAGGTAAATTAGTTATAATTGTACGCAATTAAGTCCCGTTCAATCAAGCTTCGTGAGTGTTATTAGTCTTTTATATACGCGTGAATATCAAATAATATCATTAATTTAATTATGTGACAAACCGGGAATTTACGGCGAAATTACTCCTAAGGAAAAACAAACACTTAGTGCACAACAAGACACCTTGGTATAAAACAGTATCAGAATACTAAATTGTGACCACAGTGAATACCCAGTGAATAAATAAAGAAAACATTTTGTAATCAACCGTTGACGATTTTAAACTGGACAGTTTTACTTGTAAACAAAAGCCAACTGCGATCCGTCATTAGAAGACATCTATCGCCAACGAGCTGAACTGTAGAGGTAATTATAATTACGCACACTGCTGAAGTCACCCCACCGGTGTATCACTATATTTACACTTGCGCCATCTATTGATACTTCATTACACTAAAACGGCTCCACTACTGCAAAACAACATTCGTCAACTCAGGCGCACATGGCCTATGATCAGCACTGTAACGCCATCTACTGATAAAGGGCTGAACTAATTTGCACGCAACAAAACGTAGACAGCTAGCTTATTCCAAGCAAGCGACTTAAGCAACGAAAGCTAGAAATAACCACAAGATGTCGCCTTCACCTTCACCGTTAGCGTGTGCTAAATGTAAACAAGACATACAAAACAAAAACAAACTGAAGTGTTCACAATGTAGTCAGACGTTCGACGCGAAATGTGCTGGAAGATCTGCTAAGCTTTTCCAACTAATGACAGAAGACCGTAAAAATAAATGGATATGTTTACCATGCCGTCAGAGCATACCGAAGTCGAATAAAACTAAAAAGCTACCAGATCATTCTATGGCTAAAAAAATCAACACAAACAACATTACGTTGAAAAAAAACCAAACGAAGTTTCAGTTAAAACCCTATATACGCCTCCAGCCTCTACTTCCACCTCCTCACTGCAGAAAATGGGTCAGGAACGTAAAGTATCCCTGGAAAAATCTAGCTATTTTTAGGTGACCTGTCTACTAACTCGACCATAAGCGATATGGACTCAACCGTGAGCGATATTAGTGCGCAAAGTATGCCCGCCCTCGCCAAAGAGTCACAAGTCGCCGACCTAAAGCATACGATTACGATTCTTAGCACACAACTCGATAGTGCACATGAAGAAATAAATAAGTTGAATTCTGAGATGACACAATTAAATAGGGCTAATGAAGATCTAACTCGTCAGATATTAGTATTCAAAAAGTTACTTGGAGAAAATACCCCTATGACAAAAAAACCAACTCCAAAACAACGAAAAAAGCGTAAATCCAGACGATCTCGCGCTCGTGCTGCTAGCCAAACTGATTCACAAAATGTCAGCACAGAAATTAGTATCACCTCTGAAAGGTCTGAAACAAATGAAACCTTTGAGTCTTCGATCACTGCTGGTCCAGATCCAGAACAATACGAGACGAAAGAATGCCGCACAGAATTACGTCAGAAAATACCTACTATATTTAATTTTGGGGGCACACAAAGCGTTGGTCTTGCCTCTAAGCTATTATATACGCGAATGGACAATGTTGAAACAGCGAGTAAGTCCTATAATGTCTCGTCGACCGTTCAACCGCAAGCGACCACGGCGAGTAATGAGTATTGTTACAACAATTCAACAATGCGTATTTTCCGATGGTGATAAAGTTATACTTTCGCTAGGAGAACATGACGAAAATCCAGTGGATCTAATAACTAACCTAAATATAGCGCTAAAACACTTGAAAAACTGTAATGTATTCATTGTTAGTATTGTTGCGACGGAGGGGTATAAACAGTTCGGTTGTCATGGAGATGACAAGTCATCAAGGGATTCGAATATTCGCCGACTCTACTAAGAGACAAGTGGCCCAGTGGTATAGCGCATTGGGTACAGAGTCATTGTGACCCGGTTCGAATCCCGTCGGCGATGCACTTTTTGGAAGTTATTTCAAAATGTTAAGTGATAATTTTCATTAGGCTGAGTAGCTTGGAAGGTTCTAGAAGAAGTGGCTGAATAGAAAATTCCATGCTATAGAAAATTAAACGACAAATGTATGGGATTGGAACATTCGAGAATCGACGTCAAGGCACAGGTTTCGGGAATAGTGAACGCTACTCGAAACAGATGAATAACGAAAAGACAACCGTAATGACTATCGAAATGAAGATCGAAATTATCGTCTAGAATATTCGATAGGGGTATATAATGGGAACAAGCTCCCGGCGCAGGGCAGTATTAAAGTGAGTGAATACCGGAGCGGAACGGAGAGAGAAATAGTAGTACAGTAGAAAAGTGAAGTGATAGTAGTGAGTACAGTGAAGTGTTAGTAGTGCAAGTGCCAGTGAAGTATACTGTGTCAGTACTAGCAGGCGCGGACTCAGTGGACTTTGTGCGTAAGTCGAGTCAGTGTACTAGTGCGTGTAGACTCAGTGAACTTATCCGGCGGTTTCTAAGTCGCTAAATAAAACCATAGTTGCGCCTAACAGGTGTTTAACTCTATCCCGTACCCCACGCTCGTAACATTTGGTGTCAGAAGTGGGATAGAGAATCAACATGGTTATAGAACGTGACGATAGAAAAGGAGTCACGACTCGTAGTCAAGCGGGTGCTTCGACGTCTAGCCAAGGTGCCGTCGAAGAAGAAGTGACTCAACAAGCCGGCACAGCATCTGGGCAAACTGACGTTGCGGCGATGTTTGCGTCATTGCAGCTGATGATGGAGCAACAAGCGGAACGGCTAGCGCAACAGGCCCAGGAACAAGCAGAGACTCGCCGCTCTTTGGAACTACAGCTGGCGCAACAGGAGGCGAAACGGGCCCAGGAACAAGCAGAGACTCGCCGCTCTTTGGAACTACAGCTAGCGCAACAGGAAGCGAAATGGGCCCAGGATCAAGCGGAGATTCACCGCATTTATGAAAAACAATTGGGACGGCAAGCGGAATGGACCCATGAGTATTATAAGTCATTACGTAAAAATGTGACTGCAGCCATAGAGCAAGAGTTTGCTCTGTTTAATGAAGGCATCCAGCCAAATACAATAGATCGCGTGGCAGAGGACGACGGCGTTGTTGGCAGGAAAAATGGCGATGTTAGAGAGATGGAGATGGAGGACATTGCTGGAAATGTGGTCGATGTTGTTGGTGAGAAGGACGTTATTGTTGCTGAGGTAGATGATGTTATCGGAGAAGCGGATGACGTTGTCGGTGAGGAGGACAACGTAGTGGTAGTAACAGTAGCGGACCAGTTAAAGGAGGAAATAATCGACTCGGAGTCCAGTGATGGTGTCAGTGTACCAACCATCTCGGTGTCAGAAGAAAAGCCCGAAGTGCCACAGTGCGACAGTTGTTCATCCTGGGCTGGAGAAGAGCAACAAGATCACGCTCAGTCGAAAGGGCGTGGGCAGAAAAGCGATGGGATCCGGCGGCATTTAGCAATTAAAGCTGCGATACTGGTTCAAAGGGCATACCAGACTCAGACCGATAGTGGCATGTTGAAAGCGAAAATTGGACATCTTCGAATCAGATGTCTGAAGCCGAACCAGCCACGAAAGGATCCTCGGGAGAACTTTGGAAGAAGGTTGATGGCTCGGTACTACCGCTACGGAAGAAGGCTCGGAGAAGGAACAATGGCCTGGCTTTATCACCCAGTTCGACGTAGACGGAGGCTTCAACTTTTCTCGGGGGATCATATACGACGGTTGGCACGGTATGCGGATTTTTGGATTGAATCATGCTCGGGACGAGCATAACTTAGCGGAGGGCAATGTTGCGACGGAGGGGTATAAACAGTTCGGTTGTCATGGAGATGACAAGTCATCAAGGGATTCGAATATTCGCCGACTCTACTAAGAGACAAGTGGCCCAGTGGTATAGCGCATTGGGTACAGAGTCATTGTGACCCGGTTCGAATCCCGTCGGCGATGCACTTTTTGGAAGTTATTTCAAAATGTTAAGTGATAATTTTCATTAGGCTGAGTAGCTTGGAAGGTTCTAGAAGAAGTGGCTGAATAGAAAATTCCATGCTATAGAAAATTAAACGACAAATGTATGGGATTGGAACATTCGAGAATCGACGTCAAGGCACAGGTTTCGGGAATAGTGAACGCTACTCGAAACAGATGAATAACGAAAAGACAACCGTAATGACTATCGAAATGAAGATCGAAATTATCGTCTAGAATATTCGATAGGGGTATATAATGGGAACAAGCTCCCGGCGCAGGGCAGTATTAAAGTGAGTGAATACCGGAGCGGAACGGAGAGAGAAATAGTAGTACAGTAGAAAAGTGAAGTGATAGTAGTGAGTACAGTGAAGTGTTAGTAGTGCAAGTGCCAGTGAAGTATACTGTGTCAGTACTAGCAGGCGCGGACTCAGTGGACTTTGTGCGTAAGTCGAGTCAGTGTACTAGTGCGTGTAGACTCAGTGAACTTATCCGGCGGTTTCTAAGTCGCTAAATAAAACCATAGTTGCGCCTAACAGGTGTTTAACTCTATCCCGTACCCCACGCTCGTAACAGTATTAGACATAACCCGTATGTGCATGCTGATTTAATTAATTACATGTTGCATCACTTCTGTCTGAAGGAGAGTAATTGTGAATACATTAATATTCCTAAACACATGCATAGAAGTAAGGCACAGTATTTATCTAATATGTGTAAAAAAATTAACGCACTTATTGATCAAATTGATTACAAAGAGTCATACTATAATTTTGTAAAACCGGTGAGCACTACTACACCCCAGGTTTCAAAACCTAACATAAAAAAAGGTACAATTCCATATTATTTTAATAAACAGGCGATGAGCACTAAACAACTTAACAAGCAGTTTTTTCGAGAGTCCTCAGTTTAGAATAATGCACCAAAATATAGCCAGTTTACTGTCTAAAAAGGACCACCTAGAACTAAGTTTATCGGAATTGTCTGATATAGGTTTAAGTATTGACGTAATATGCCTTACTGAGACGTTTATAAGAATGGGAGAGCAAAAAAACGTTCTGCTACGCCAGTATGAATTGGCATCTCACTACTCTAGGAAAAGCAAAAGAGGGGGTTCTTGTACACTAATTAGAAAGGGAATGACATACAAAACTGTCAAACCGATCAATGATCTGGCTGAACTGTTTTACTTTGAATGCTGCGCTGTGGAGATTCCCTCAGTGAAACTAATAATTATCTGCATATATAGGACACCGTCATCCTGTCTAAGTCTTTTTTTTGAGAGATTAAGGTCATTATTATTCATTGTTTCAAGACGATATCCAAAGAAGAAATTGGTATTGGCAGGAGATCTTAATATTGACACATTAAAGTCTAATAAAAATAGTGTAGAATTGATGAGTATTCTAAAAAATTTCAACATGCATGACCACATTAATGAACCCACACGGCAATATGCGTGCTTGGATCACATTATTAGTAACATCAAAGATGGTACCGGAACAATTATTCCCTTAGGACTATCTGACCACGACACGGCTCAATTGCTTACCTTTAAGCCTAAAAAACTACCTATAATACCGAAAATTGTCACTATTCTTAAAAGAGACTATTCTGACGAAAATGTAGACAAATTTAGAAACTGCCTAGATTGTTTGTCATTTCAAGATGTTCTAAATGACAATGACCTAAACAATAGCTTTAATAACTTTCACGAAACATGGTGTTTATTTTATGATCTATGTTTCCCACAAATAAAGGTTAGAATACAAAATAACCGCAAGCTGAAGTGGCTTACAACTGGATTAAAGATTAGTACTAAACGAAAGAGAGAGTTACGATTCCAGTATTATAGGACAAAAGCACCTGAACATAAATTGAAGTATCTAAAATACTCTAAATTATTAAGAAGGTGTATTGCAAACGCCCAAAAGAACGTAAATAGTCAATTTGTTCAGAATAGTAAAAATATTTGCAGGGCTTCATGGAAAGTTATAAAAAACGAGGTAGAGCACAAAAATAACAACCAGAGCATCGACTGCATTAGTTTTAACAACGCAACAGTGACAGACCCTTTTCAGATTGTAGAAACCATTAATAATTTCTTTATTGAAACTACAAACAAGTTGAACTATAAAACGGTGAACACGCTTAGTACTAGTAAAATTAAGAACTCCATATTTTTAGAACCTCTTTGTGTAAATGACGTTCACAAAATCATCACCTCACTCAATAACACTAACGCAGAAGGTTATGATGGAGTGGCAACATATATTATCAAAAAATGTAGTACTGAATTAAGTCCGATCCTAACACATCTAATAAACTTATCGTTTGAAACAGGGGTTTTTCCTATTAAATTAAAAAAGTCTGTTGTAATACCCATCTACAATGCCATGCCTCCATTTTTATGCCATGGAAATGGCATAAAAATGGAGATAGAGAGGAGATAGGAAACTACCGCCCCATAACGATCATACCCGTATTATCGAAGGTTTTCGAAAAGGCGATGTACTTAAGGCTTAGTAGTTTCTTTAATAAATTCAATGTTGTAACACCGGAACAGCACGGTTTCGTAAAATTTAAATCTACTAGTCTAGCTACATTCAATTTAATACGTGAAACAACAACTCATTATGATGATCAATGCTTTACAACCGTACTGTTCTTTGACATGTCGAAAGCTTTCGACTTCGTCGCACATAAATTGCTTTTGTTAAAACTAGAGTGCTATGGCATACGGTGACCGGCATTGAAATGGATAGAATCTTATCTAGAGAATAGACAACAATGTGTAGAAATGAAAAAAGTAAATAGTTCACAAGTAACGGAGCAGTACAGATCTAATTACAAATATAATGATTATGGAGTACCTCAAGGGAGTATTTTAGGCCCGTTACTGTTTCTAATCTATATAAATGACTTGCCGAAGATTACGAAGCATAAATGTATTTTATTTGCAGATGACATATCGATTATTGTAACTAATCATAAGACTTAATAAATCTAACCTGACATTGAATATTAATTATAATGGACATGATCTCAATAATTTAAATAATGTAAAATTTCTTGGTATAATAGTTGATAAGGACTTAAAATGGAATGAACATATCGAATATGTATGTAATAAAATAAATAGATTTGTATTCGTTTTAAATAGACTACGGCAAACAGCGGATCACAAAACGGTAATGGCAGCCTATTTTGGCTACGTGGAGTCAGTGCTGAGGTATGGATTAATTGTATGGGGAAATGGCATAGAAATTCAAAGGACCTTTATATGTCAAAAAAAGTGTATTCGTGCCATATGTGGAGTGCCCCCTATGACCTCCTGTAAGCCACTATTTCTTGAGCTGAATATACTTCCATTACCCTGCCTCTATATCTTTGAAGTCTCAATATTTGTGAAGCACAATATGAATTTATTCAAAACAGCCCATGAAGTATTTCCAAGAAACACTAGGAATACTAACAAGCTTGTTGTAGGTAAGCAGCTGAGAACGGCCACTTTTAAAAAGAATTGTTACTCAATGTGTGTCACTATCTACAATAAGCTTCCAAGGCATCTAAGAGACTTGCCAAATAGAAAATTTAAGAGGAATGCCTAGCTGACCAACTTTTCAAATCTTGAATTTTTGACATAATGTTTCTGTCGCGCTGCTGGGAGCGGGAGCGGGCGCTGTCTATGTGTGAGCGCACGCACACAGGCGCGAGACGCGAGCCCGCGAATTTACTAACTGACCCAGCATACGATAAATTAGGCTGTAGGTACAGATCGCACCATAGAAAAAGTCCCCCCTTGAGCACTTTATGAAAACTGTACAATAATTTCGTCAACTAAAATGAATCCACTTTAGCTCAGACGTTAACATGGTTGACACGCAATCAAGAGGTTCATGGTTCAAATCCAGAGATTGACAGAACTTTTTGCTTTTTATTTTTCTTACCAAGTAAATTAATGTAATGCTTTTATAATAAATGTTTATTTACGTCAATATATTGATAGGAAAATGAAATAAAATAACGCATACACTTTTTTTACTTTATTAACTTGAAATACTTAGCAATGTCATATTGAAAATAATAGCGTTTTATCTTGGCATAAAAATATGTATATCTCTCTTTATTTTACACATCTAAACAAAATAATAAACAGAAATAAGAACAAATAACAATATTGTTTTTTTTTTGGTTAGCTAAAATTGTGGTATATTTATTTGGCTGCCCTGCCATAATATTGTCTATACTTACATATTATAAAACTTGCGTTACTTAGACAACTATTGACAGACAGTGCACAGCCTAAACCACTGAAGATATAACCATGAAATTTGGAACATATATTCTTTAGGGTACGTAGACGTGTACTAAGAAAGGATTTTTCGAAATTCAACCCCTAAGGGGGTGAAACAGGGGTTGAACCTTTGAGTAAGAAGTTTGAAACTTCGGTCACAAGCTTCTTATGTATAGTGAAAACCATTGATTATGGCATTTTTTTAAAATTCATCCCCTAAAGGGTTTAAGCGAGGGTTGAAAGTTCACGTGCGCAATGTGTGATTCTTTTATAGTATGGGTTTCTTTTGAACCCATTTCAAGATTTCAAAAGAGGATGTTCTCAATTCGGTTCATCAAAATGCAGATCTGATGATGGGATCCATGAGGAATCGAGGGAACTCCTCAAATCTTATAGGCAAACATACAGTGATTTTTGTGTTTTTATCAACAAATCAAGCATTTTCATACAAGAATGTGACATTTGATGAAGTGGGACTGCTGATGATGTTCAGAACAGAACTCTTCAACGACGCATAGTTCACGTTTGGCGAATTGTCCTCTTTGCTGTGTTTGTTAAGCAAGTTAGATTTACAAGACAATCATTTGTCAAGCTCGAGTTCTGATGATGGGATCCATGAGGAATCGAGAGGGAACTCCTCAAATGTTAAAGGCATACATAGGTTACATTACACATTTTAGTATTTTAACAGACAAATCAGGCATGTACATTTAAATAAATTGACATTTGATGAAGTAGAACTGTATGTATATGATGATCAGAATGGAACTTTTGTTTTTTACATTTTTGTCAAACTTGAGTTCTGGTGTTGGATTCCATGATGAATTGAGCGTATACTTACTCTTCTACCATTATAAACATACTTATAGCCATTTTTAGGGTTCCGTACCCAAAGGATAAAACGGGACCCTATTACTAATGCTCAGCTCTCCGTCTGTCACCAGGCTATATCTCGAGAACCGTGATAGTTAGACAGTTGAAATTTTCACAGATGATGTATTTCTGTTGCCGCTATAACAACAAATACTAAAAAACAGAATAGAAAAAATAATTAAGGGGGCTCCCATACAACAAACATATTTTTTTTATTGCCGTTTTTATAGATAATGGTACGGAACCCTTCGTGCGCAAGTCCGACTCGCACTTGGCCGGTTTTTATTTCATTGTATGGAATCCAAGAGTGCACCATCTAAGTATAATAATCTTTCACCGGTCTCCCCGATTGAAGTCAGTTTTTTTTTATTATATAATATGTAGATCTATAAAAAAAATAGGTTTATTTCTATTACATGACATTTTTCTTACTCTTAATCGCCACGAGTTCTACGCGGACGAAGTCGCGGGCAAAAGCTAGTGGGTTATAAAAACCTATGATTCGTTAATAACTTTACCACTAACTAAGTAGCATTTATTCCTATATCAAAGACAAGGGTTCCCAGGTCACCTTTCTATTCAATATTCTTCCATTGTGACTCAGGGTTTTTCTTGTGATTAATAACTTTTCTGGTAATAATGATTTATCGATAATTTTTCACCACTAGCGTATCGGCAATATATGTCAACGACTGTTGCCCATCCCTATTCCTTCTGTGTACGTATATTTAGAAACTGACTCCGCCACGAATTCGTGCGATAAGGACAACTGCAGCTCGGACTAAAATTCCCTTGCAAAAAACTGAAAAATCGAGGTTTCGTTCTCGACTGTTTCCTCATCCAAAACGCAACCAATCATTATAAAATTTTGGAAACTGCAAGAGAAAGAACTAATCTATGCCGCTACGTTTTGATTTTTTGGATATTTGTTGTCATATTTGTATACTGCGCCTTTTTATGGAGCCAATTCAACTAAGCCGTTTTTGCGATTTTTGGAGGGCTGTAACTTTCTTTAAAATAAAAATATCCAAAAAAACAAAACGTAGCGGCATAGATATTGATGATATTGATCTTATTTGAAAAAATCATTGCTCTAGTTTCAAAAACCAGGGAGGAAACAGTCGAGAACGTTTGTATGGGAAAATCGGAGCTAGGCATTCCTCTTAAGACTGCATTATTTCGATGGCTATTATCGTATAGATTTTATTCTGTAAAAGAATTCTTAGGTAATAATACATCATCGACCTTTTATTAGCTATAATTGTAAATTAGGTTATGGACAACACTTGTAAAATTTGCATGCTGTGCATGGACAGCTAAAAAAGATGGGACGTGTGTAATATTTTAATGTAACAACTTTTGTAATTCACCCTTTTTTTAAGCAAATAAATAATTATGAATTATGAATACAAAATTTGCTAAAACTTTTGGGTACAAAGATTTTTTCCATGACCCCTAGGGACGAAGATATGACAGAATATAACATTAAAAACTGCCACTTTTTTCTAGTTTTCCGCTCATGTTTACATTTTAAGTGCATTTTAGCGCTAACTATAGTTCGGCAGTATTGTAGATCACAAAATTTGCTACAACTTTTGTATTGAAATATTTTTTCCACCACCATTAGGAGAGAACATATGAAGTCATCTATGGAGTACCACCGTCGAAATTTGCTACATTTGCAGTTTTCTTCTCATATTTAGGTTTGAGTGCAATTAATCGCAATCTGTAGGGGATCTATGATGGTCGAGTGATGGCGGGATAGACGACAAGATAAAGCATCTGTCACTTTCCGATCTATACCACTTCAATCCCACAAAAGACAAAATCATCCGTTTCCACGATACCTAGTAAGATCGTAGGTACTTTGAATTTGCATATAATTTTGTCTTTTGTTATATTACTGTTTATTCTGTTGAGCTAAAATACACTAAAACGCAAATATGGGAAGAAAACTGGAGAAATAAGCAAATATCGACGGTAGTACTCCATAGATGACTTCGTATCTTCTTTCCTGATGATCGTGGAAAAAATATTTCAATTGAAGAGTTGTAGCACATTTTGTGATCTATAATATGGCATAACTATACTTAGCGCTAAAATGCACTTAAAACGCAAATATGGGAGGAATACTAAAAAAAATTGCAGTTTTAAAGATATCTCCTGTCATACCTTCGTCCTTAGGGGTCATACAAAAAATCTTTGTAGCAAAAAGTTTTAGCAAATTTTGTCTTCTACAATATTGCCGAACCATGTTTAGCACTAAAATGAACTTTAGCGACAGTACAAGGAAAAAACTGAAAAAAGTGACAGATTTTCCAAGATGGCGGAGAAAGATATGGAGCTGGAGGGTCGAAAATTTCGGGATACAATGACAAATATTGTCCTTTACGGCATATCAAAAACCTATAACAATCGGACCATAGTTAGGGTACCGGAACCACGATTTACCAAATGTACAACGAAAAAATTTGTATAGGCTGCACATTACCCGGTATAACATACTTCCGGCTCAAATTTGGGGATGGATACAGGCAGAACCGTATTCTGCAGGGTCTAAGCCCTCTGATAACGTTGTCATCCTACATTAGATGCATATATTGATAAATAGTTTTAATTTTCATTCCAAAATGGATTTGTGATTTACTTTATAAAAAATGTGCAGGTCGCAAAATGTGCAGGCTACGTAAAATGAGCAAACCGCAAAATGTGCAGATCTCACAATGAGCTGACCGCAAAATCTGCAGATCTCACAATGAGCTGACCGCAAAATTTACAGGTCTCATAATGGGCAGATCGCAAAATGTGCAGTTCTCATAATGGGCGGATCGCAAAATGTGCAGGGCTGCTACCGCGAACGGCATTCGAAATTTTCCCTCTCTGTCGCACTTATGTACAGACTTGCAAGTGCGACAGAGACGGAAAACTTCGTTTGTGGTTCGCGTTAGCCACCCAGATCTCACAATGAGCAGATCTTATATTGAGCAGTAGGTCTATGGTGGTCGGTTTGTCATGCAGTTACAAAAACATAACGTCACTCTCGCACCCATTGCCGACCGTCTTATCCCGGGATAAATCAGAAACAAGGGCAGAAAGAAAATCAGGTGAGAAATTCGTGACCATAATAGCCCTGCAGGTCACAAAATGTATTATTTGAAAGTAGTACTAACAATCCGAACTACACGGGCCCTTCAAGAACCGTTTCCTCTAGGAAAAGGTTAAGGTCCAGGTTAAGTTCACGTCCGGATCTGCGGCTATCGGCTCCGCTCGGGTATTGAACACCCGTGACCCGCCCGGGTGAAGAGAATTCAAGAAGACTTCTCATTCTCAATTTATCACTCGTAGCTCTTAAAGGCAACCCATCGGATTGCCAGTACGAGTACACGTCGATGGCGGATCGGACTCGCGTGTACGAGTATACATAGTGTGATCTGCACATATTGCGAGCTGCACATTTTACGAATTGCACATTTTGCGACGTGCACATTTTACGATTTGCACCTTCTGCGATTTGCATTGGTCCACATATTGCGACCTGCACATTTTGCTATGCATCCATTTATTCTTATTAAATATTAGAGGTGTGGTTCACATTTCATGTGGCCTGTTAGTAAATTGTCTCTTTCGCTGATAATGGTAGCCTTTATTTAACAACCTCACTTGGCTAAATATGCAATTTCAGTCATTGTCAGATAAGTTGATCTAAGTGCCGTCCTCTCCCGGCGAAAAAAATATACAATGCCATTCTTTTGTTATCTGCCCTGGGATCCCAGGGACTGGTAGACGACGGGTAATAAAATGAACAGATTTATCAAGAGTCCTTTTCTGCTTCAGATGAAGATCCTCCGGTGAAGTCGGAGGTGGAAGAAGAGAATGGGACGAGTGAGGACTGGTGCTGTGTGTTGAGTAAGTATAAGCGTTATCGAAATATATACTTAATATAGAGTTAAGTGTTGTTGAAATCCCCGACTTAAAATTGTATGATGTACAAAATAAAACGTATTTGTTTTACTATCCAT
Source organism: Cenopis cana (assembly GCA_951800055.1). NCBI lineage: Eukaryota > Metazoa > Arthropoda > Insecta > Lepidoptera > Tortricidae > Cenopis > Cenopis cana. The sequence goes on from OX637496.1 coordinate 2,407,910, forward strand.
TATCTAGTAGTTGCAAGTTTGCAACAGCTTTCTATCCAAAGGTTACGCGTCATCGATTTGACTTTGTCCGCGTGAATTTCCCTCCCTCACCGATGATCTGGGTTATTCCAAATGTTAATCCAGGCTATCAACTGATTGTGTACCTACTAAATTTCGTCAAATTCCGTTTAGTCGTTTTTGCGTGATTGAGTAACAAACATCTTAACGAAAGTTAGTGTAAATAATCTAGAACGCACCAAGTGTCGTCTTTTGTGCAGACGAGGAGCCCGCCGTCGAGTCGGAGGCGTCGGGCGACGCGGCGAGCGACGACTGCGCGTCACGTGAGTGCTTATGGTTACATTTAATCACTTTGTTTGCGATCTTGCGGCCATCGCAAAGTGAATATCTTCTTCGCCGGTCGTCGGTTCCTCGAGGCTTTCGCTTGTGACCACTGGAGGAGCAGTTCTCCACCACCACACTCCATCCACATCGTATTGTTTCCTGACTGCCGACTGCCGGTGGCATCCCGGATAACAAATTTAAACGGTTTGATTCCGTTTATCTTCCGTAGGTAGAATTGGGAGAATACAGACTGAGCCACGGACATTTTTTTTGTATCTTCATAATATTAGACTAGATTACCGAGTGGCGTGGGTAGTCGTGTGTGGTCTGCGGCTTGTGGTGACTCAGAAACCATATGAGAGAAGAGAGAAACCACAAAGTTACACATGTGTGAGCATGGTTGCTGTACTGTCTTGCAGCACAACCCTGAACTGCCTGGACGCCAGGGCATGCTTTCACTTCACTCGTGACTCTAACTACTTGCATCTGTTGGACAGACAAGTACGACATAAATATATGTAGAATAGATCGATCGTATAGCATTATAGATATAGTGATTAGTAAATAAATTAGTAGATATAAGATAACTTGCTTTATTGAAACTGAGCGCGCCTCTCGCCATCAAACGTAAAAGTTTGGCGAGGACATCATTCAACTGTAACATTTGTATTTTTTTATTTTTGTTAAATAAATTAAAAAAAAAAAAAAAAAAACTGACCTGTTAGCCTAAAAAATTACTACAGATGCAGTCAGATTCCGCATGGGCTGTGGTAATATTGAAGCGGTTATAGCAGTGGTATGTATCTGCGCCGTGGGAACCGAGAATGATGCCTTCTACGCGCCATCCGCGCGTGTAATGCTCAGTCAGTTGGCTGGCACACGTGCTCACGGCCGGACGGTGCCACGCGTAATAAAGTTGTACCGAATCAAAAATTATTTCGATGCAAAAGAATTAGCAAGTTTACTCCGCAACTGCTCCAAATAATTTAGTTGTCTGTATTGATTTTATGTTTGTATTTATCCCTGGGTAGTAATTGGTATTAAGTATAGTTTATTTACTATGATTTCCGAGTCAAGTTTTGCGGTGGCATTGTACGGCCCAAGAAAAGGCGTAAACATCGCCGTTACTATAGGGACTTGTGACCTTTTGGAAGGGCTGGAATTCACCCTCAAAAGTGAGACGCGTAATCAGAAGAAATATTAAAATATATTTTGCCTAGTGACTAATTCAAGTTTGGAGTGCTACTTTTATACTATTATTACGTTAAACACGTTGTTACGTTATACAAGTTATAAATCAATAACGAAGACAGGCGACTACTTTAGTGCTTACGTCGCAAAATAGATAGTTAGGTAGCTACTTATCTAAATAAAGTGTTTCGTTTTGTAATATGTTTTAAGTACTTTCTGCCGTATGTTGTAACGTAACCATAGACAGGGTGAGAGATATACAATATAGATGGCATTGAATTTTAGAAAAGCTCTTTTTTAACTTGCTGCGTTGATATGCCTGTACCTATGTATGTAAATGCAGATCGGATACTGGAAGGATCTCGGAAAATCCCAGAGAACCAACACTAAAGTTTATTTCTAAGTGGTGACAACCCTAGCGTCGCTTGCTCGGCGCGTGCAGCCAATGACCGGAGCGTTCAAGGTCGGTCCATTGTTAAATTTAGTAGGCATTTAAAACGGTAGGTATGAGCTTTTTTATTGGAACATACGTATCTGTTCGAAGAACTATTACATAATCTGTGGTTATAGTAAGTATTGTTAGTGAGCAGGTGTGTCGTGTCGTGTGTTGCAGTCGGTGGGGCCGGCGCCGGACGCTCGGAGTGGGAGCCGGCGCGGGCTGTGTCCGCGCGCGCCAGGGAACAGCTCGCCATGGCCTGTTCCGTGAGGCTCGAGCGCCTCCGCGGCGATGAGGCGCCGCACGCGAGCCAGACGTGTCTCGCGACATCACGCCGCGGGCCGAGGCTCGCGACTCGTATGAAGGACACGCCTGATGACACCGCCGCCGAGGAACAAGCGTACACGTGCGATACTTGCGGGGAACGCTTCTCAGACAAGTTTACGTTAATCGACCACATACAGGAACACGCGACGGCGGCGCCTAACTATTGCACAATCTGTCCCTCACAATTATCTAGTAAACGTGCCTTAGTTGTACACAAACGTGCTCAAATGGGAGCCAAAAATTTCTCTTGCGGAATATGTGGAAAGGAATTTTCAACTAAATCTAATTTATTGCAGCATGTCATCGTACATACCGGACGGAGACCTTACGGCTGTGACGTTTGTCATAAACAATTTACAAGAAAGGCTTATTTGAAAACACATAAACTGATTCACACTGGTAATAATCCCAATATCTGCGGTAAATGTAAAAAGCAATTTACATGCCATAGTAGTTTGATTAACCACACCAGAACACATACAGGAGAAAGGCCTTATTCCTGCGATGTTTGTAGTAAAACATTTGCAGTCGGCTCAACCTTACGTAGGCATCAACGAATTCACACGGGCGACAAATGTTTTACTTGTAATACATGTGACAAGCAGTTTACAAGCAATAATGATCTGATTAGGCACTCCAGAACACATACAAGAGAAAGACCGTATACTTGCGATGTTTGTAGTAAAACGTTTGCAGACAGCTCCAACTTACGTAGGCATCAACGAATTCACACGGGCGACAAACGTTTTACTTGCAATACATGTGACAAGCAGTTTACACAGAAAAATAATCTGATTACACATGTCAAAATACATACAAACGAAAGACATTACAAATAAATAAATACTAAGGGAACAATCTTACAGAAATCGAACTATAGCCCCATAATAAGCTCAATGAGGCTTGCTTTATACTGCATTCAGAATTATCTGGCGTCTTGACACATGAGACGCGAACTCTTGTATGTCTATGCTGCCGACCAATGAAGAGAATCAAAGTGTAGGTGTAGGTGCGGCAGATACCGGCGCTGCGACAGCAATGTGAGGCGGCGTCTTGTCGCGGCTATAAAGTGTCATTCAATGGAACTTGCTAACTATGTATAACAAAAGAAGTACCTAACTTTGTTTTGTCACTGTTTCTCCTTTTCAGACCACCTCGTCAAACACCATTGAAACCATACACTATTGAAACGGTCGTTACCGTAAAATACATAATCATAAAATATATAACTGTATCTTGGATATTTCATTAAAAGTTTAAAATGGTTTCATAAGTTAGGCCATTTCAGATTATTTATTGATAAATGTTCATTTCATTTACAAGTCACAATTTTTAAATTCATTATTAATTACATACCATTGAATGACACTTTATGTGACTATAGATATAATAGTTGTACTTAATATTAGTATAGTTTTAGTTTATTGATCTTTGTTAAAGCACTATTTTTTTAGGTCTCAAGTGCTTATTATCATGTCATATACGCAAATAAAGTTTTTATCCATCTATCAAAGACTATAATTCCGGAGGTGAAAACGTGCACAGTGATTAAGAAAGATGAAAAAAAAATAATGTGGACGTCTGCCACCATTCCGTTGGTGGGTTGAGGAGCAGCAGCCTCCCAAAGACGTAAAAAAAAATTAAATTCAGTCATTTCCTCTCAACTGAAACTAGGTTTAAATGATAGTTATATCTTCGTAACTTACGAAACCTTAACGAAAAAAAATCGTCTGCCACTTGTAGCGCGGTGGAATACCCGTCTGCCAAGCACGTGAACATGTAAAAAAGAAAATTAAATTCAGTCATTTCCTCTCGCATGAAACATCCTTGCATCCTTCCTTGTTCTTCTGTTCCTTGCATTTTCAGACCACCTCGTCAAACACCATTGAAACCATACACTATTGAAACGGTCGTTACCGTAAAATACATAATCATAAAATATATAACTGTATCTTGGATATTTCATTAAAAGTTTAAAATGGTTTCATAAGTTAGTTCATTTCAGATTATTTATTGATAAATGTACATTTCATTTGCAAATCACAATTTTTAAATTCATTATTAATTACATACCATTGAATGACACTTTATGTGACTATGGATATAATAGTTGTACTTAATATTAGTATAGTTTTAGTTTATTGATCTTTGTTATAAAGCACTATTTTTTAGGTCTCAAGTGCTTATTAATCTTATTATCATGTCATATACGCAAATAAAGTTTCTATCCATCTATCTAAGACTATCATTAGTGAGTTAAACATAAACGTATTCTGGAGTTGTCCACTGTCCGTGCAACAGCGCTCCTGCGCGGGACCGTTTGGACCGGGAAGCATTCGTCTCTGTCTGTCAGCAGAGTGTGTGCGAGAGGGACGATATTACATCGGCTATATATACACGTTGTGGTAGGAGAGGAGAACTATACAGTGCTGCAACTCCTTGACAACGCTCCCCATCATAGGAAGCCGTTAGATAGGAAGGCTGTCGACTACGTTCCCATCCCTCCCCTATCTGTCGTAACCGATCCAGTGTTTAAACCGCCCGCGTGGTCGCGAGGTTTCCCCTGGACTTTTCCCAGGCCATCCTCCAACTGCGCACTCCTATTGGCGCGGCCACGGACTATATTAGGGCACGTAGAGTGAGGAAAAACTCCGTATTTATATTATAAAAATATATTGTAAAATAGCGAGTTACATTACAGCTCGGGTTGAAGAAGAAGAAGGAATAATGGGCCCGGAATTTAAAGCCACAGTCAGGTTCAAACGAAAAGTGGAATGACACATTGTATATAGGACAGTAATTATTGTTCCTATCATAAGTAGCAGGTGGTAGCAGTGAAAGAGTATGCTGCGCGCCTTCCTTCTTTGGGATACGACTTACGACAATATGCCTAAGGCCTAAACTAAACTTTAACGTCTATGGCCACCGCCACGGCTCGTAGAACGTAGTGGTTATATTCTCTTTGATGGCACGATTAGATTTTCCTTCAATATTCATTAATACACGGTGAATACGTATTGTGATATGAGTGTATCGCGTGATAATAATCACCGTGTAACTGATGCCATTGCGATTGACAATCATTTAACTAGTATTTACGGCCGACTGCAAAGAGAATATAACCACCAAATAGGGTATAACCACCAATAACCACCTTACTGGTCGTTTCCAGGGCTGCCAGGCTACTTTACTGGCTACTTTAAGTCACATCCAGACGGTCCAGTCGGACTGCAGTGCCGCAAGTTATAAGATAAATGGAGAAAACCGTGGTGATCTATCTCTTTTTCTGTATTATAGCTTGCTTGACAAGGTGTATTTTTATATTGGATCGTCGGACGTCTTTTTTTTAGTAAGTTTTAATAACACTCAAATTTTTCGAGGTATCCGAACGTATTCGACATCGTGGATCGTGTGGGATCGTGCTGTCACCTCTGTCACTGTCACTGGTGGGAAAATAAATTTATTTACGGATAAAAAAAAAAGACATTCATTGACAGAACAAATGTCATGTCAAACGCACAACGCACTTCAATGCAGTGTTGCCAGGTCTCCTGTTTTTACAGGAGATCTACTGTTTTTGGGGTATGTCTACTGTTCTACTGTTTTTCCCAAAGAATCTACTGTATTTTAGAAATTTCTACTGGATTTCCCAAAAATTCTACTGGATTTTATAATTTCACTTATTCAACTTCAATTATCAAGAAGAAAACAATAACATACATATAACTTGTCAAGTTTCTTAAAGCGAGTGTAGGGGTAGTGGGAGTAAATGCGCAGCGTCAAACAGAATGGCGCTCTACTGTTCATACAAAAGTGCACTTTTTTTGAACAGCAGCGTTTGTAAAACCTGGATGCGAAGTTACATATCCGCAAAACTTGGCCAAAGATCTCCTACACGTATACCTACAACTTCGTAGGACAGGTGCACCATGTAACCGCATATTCAGAACTAAATTTGGCTTTGCTAGCCACTAATAACTGACGGAGTCGCTATCGCCGGACACGGCGAGGAGGACTATATATCTATAGTGAGCAAGCAAATGGCAGCCATGGTCACCAAATAGTCATTATTTGATGTGAAGTTGAAGTAACAGATGAGATGAGATTTTCTATTATGAAATGGCTCTGTGGAGTGTGGCAGTTAATACTTACTATTATATTATCACTGAAATCACTATGAAATATGCATTTAGGTAAATTTTATGGAATAAATTTTGTCTACTGTTTTTTTTCGAATCTCCTGTTTTTTAGAGCATGTAGCTACTGTTTTTTTCAAATTGGACCTGGCAACACTGCTTCAATGTTTAGATTTCTTCAAGATTTCTAAATTTATTGACGGCAGCATTGATCGTTGCCGGTAAAACGTAGTGGTTATATTCTCTTGGGCCGACTTAGGTATAGATCCGTGGTTTCCCCCAAAGTTTCCACTTTATGTGCTTTTGTAAAAAAACGAAACAATAAAAAAAATAAAGAGACTGCATGCTTGCATGTTATATCATGCCTTTAAGTTTATTATTCCAATTAAATAAAACGTTTTCAAATAATTAATTTTTATTAAATTATTTGTCAAGTGCGTAATATCGTGTTCGTTCCGCGATGTCCGACGACGCGGCTATCGACGTAATGGAGGCGCCGCACTCGTGCCGCTGCTGCCTGCGGCGCGCTCCGGACAAGGACCTGAAGACGCCGTACACACATCTCGGCAACACGGAGATATATCTGGACATGCTCAAAGAATGCTTCAACATACATGTAAATATATTTTGTCATTTCTTGTGATGTGATTATTTTTTTTATTTCATTCATCATTATATCCTTTGCAGTTTGTATTCTACTACTGGGCAATTCAATGGTAATTCATGTAAAAAAATTATGAGCGTTAAAATCTTCTAAGCATGTGAAGTAAAACTTGTTATGTTAGCTTTGAATAGAGCTGCTAAGTTGAAGATGATTATGAAATAAGGAAAAGATAATAAATCATGTTAAAAACGATGTCACCAAATGTGACGTGAGTTATCATGCAATTACCCTAATCCTGACTAATATTCCATTGAAATTGTAATATTCATGGCGATTATTATTGTTATGATTATGAATGAGTGTGTAACTTGCAGTTGAATGATGGCGGGGAGGAGTGCGGGATCTGCTCCGCGTGCGTGGGCCGGCTGCGGGACGCGAGCGCCTTCAAGCTGCAGGTGCAGCGCAGCCAGGCGGAGCTGCAGGCGCGGCTGGAGCGAGCTCTGCAGGCCATAGGTTACCTGGGCCAGTCTCTTGAGTGCATTAGTCAAATAAGGATTTCTTATTCCAGACTTTGAATCAATTTGGTAGCTTCTATACTTTACCGTGGACATGCACGTCCACATATACTATATGATTTCATTTATAATTAATCTAAAGTCTATAGTCCATGGTCTTTATGAATGAAACCATAGAGAATATTGTAGAATTGCACGTCCACAGTAAAGTATAAAACCGACCTTTTGGTGGAGGAGTCATTAACAAAGTGTAATTTTTAATTGTAATATTCATTCAGATTCAGATGAGGAAAAAGCAATCAAGTTGGAAGTGGATAACAGTAAATGAAATAAATGAACTTTATTCTGTAAGTAGGCCGCAATGGCACTTTTACAAGTCAAACCCTACTAGCGTTTCACAGAGGCCACTGCCGAGAAGAAACGCCGAAAGAAACTCGACAGTCAGCCATTTTCTCACAAAAATATGCTTATTACAATGATAATACTTAACCTACTTACCATACTTAACCTAATACCACAAGGGCACTTTCACATGTCATAATAATGTTAATGTACAATTTTAAAAAAGTCTTACAATACAAGTATATGATAGATTTTTCATGAGAAAATATTAATTTACAATTTAAGAAATATATCAATAAGAATTTAATACATTTTTCATGTCAAAATATTAACTATCTATTACAAACATTACAATAATAGTAAAATTGAGAGATGTATAAGGTCGCAGTCTGAATAACAAAATTCAATATAATATCCCAAAGATGTAAATGGTCTCTGAGCGTCAAAATATTCTTAATAATGACTATTCTAACGTGCTTTGAGATGTACATGGTCTTAAAGCGTCAAAATAAAAATAATAAGTTTTAAATATAAAAGGAAAAAAAAACAATTTAATATAGAGGTCTCTCTCAGAGTCAATGTCAACAAAAACTAATCCTCAACAGTGTTACGAGTGCTGACATATTATGTAAGTGCCACAGTCTATTAACAAGCTCTGGATCAATTTGGTCTGAGTATCTATCTATCTATT